>OX638133.1:69406366-70606366 GCA_951804985.1 Dryomyza anilis
CAAATTTTAATGTAGCCGCGGTCGCTCAGTGGTTAGTGCGTTGGACTGCGAGCCGAAAGGTCCCGGTTCAAGCCTGTACTGGGGCTAACAACATCTTTTCATAGAAACATTTTTCTATACCGCGCTACCTCTCGTCAGTAAATGGCAAACCTACGAGAGTAAAACCATTGCCTATGAAAAGCTCTCACCCGCCGTTCGGATTCGGCAATAAACTGTAGGTCCCACCACTTTGAGTACAAATTTAACACGCACAGCTCAAAATGGTGAGAGAGCTCGGCCGAAGTTCTATACAGGACTGTAGCGCCAAACTATTATTATTATTAAATTTTAATGTTTCATTTATTTTAATGGAAATTCATTATTCTAAATTTTACTAAAGAGGACATATACGATTCAGTTTAACAACCTGCGAGGGAGATAGCTGTGCATTGTATCGCGTTATTTCCGTCTTCACGTAGTAATTCTTCAGGATTTTAGCTGTCCATCACGCAGTCGACGCTCGCAATCTTCACCCATCTGACGATTCACTACGGCATGACACGTCACTGCCACTTTAGACTGAGCTTCAACTAACGCTGATAGCATATGGTGCAGATATCTACACGCAGTTCGTCGATGCGATCGTCGCGTTTGTCATGCTTATTTTTTTTAATCAAACTATCGCATGCGCTTTTAGTACGCGATGTAGTCCAAGTTACCTTTTTGGGCGTCGCTGTTTTTGCATCTTCACGATCATTTGGTGATGCTCATCGGACTTCGCCTGCTCCTCTGTATCACGCTGTTGTCGCCTATGTTTTAATTCGGCTAACATTTATTTCTCCTGCTGGGTGTGCTTCGATTTTAAAATCTCGCTATCCCTGCCCTGTTTCTCTTAATTTTGAGCAGTGACTCGTTGCGCTTCTTAATGGTTTGAAAAACATAGTATTTTTCACAAATGCTCTGCTAAAAAAATAATAACATAATTTGTTTGCTAAACGACATGACGCCACTATTATGACTTACTTCAGATCAATGTTGATTTGATTTTGCAACAACATACAACATTTGCATGGAACAACATTTAAATAAAATGATTTTATATTTTTTTCATATCTATATTTTGAAACTGTCATATTTCTTATTTACTATGTGGTAGTTATTAAATTGAAACGTAGATATTTCTTTCGTATTTTCAGTTGACTACGAAAAAATGCAGATAGTTAACTACGTTTTGCTCTCAGTGTATGAATAATGCCCGATTTGCATTATATCCTCTGTCTCACTGTATCTCCTAGGGTTGAATTTTTTTTTAAATTCATATAAAAATAGAAATTTTGTGAGATACAATGTAAAGAGTGAAACTCACAGAAGATACAATATAAATCGTGCATAACCTTTCACCTCATACCCACTTTTACTGCTGAATGATTCCGAACCGAATTAAGTCTAAATTTTAGCATAAAATGTGTCAAATTTTTAGTTATGAACGTTCTAAGTCTAAAATGTAGACATTAGTCAGCCCTCGTCCTCAGTAAATTTTAATTTTTAGTATGTTATAATCATATTTTATCAATTTCCAACCAAACAAAAAACCGCATTCTAAATATTCACCACATCAAAAGATACGGACGGAGTATTGGCCGATGAAGTAAAAGTCACCAAATACGTTTTTATCAAAACCTTAAATTTCGAGTTTGTTATATCGATTTCCATGGCAAGTATTTCGTTGTTGCCCCAAAAACTCAGTACTTGCACCAGCCATGGAAATCTATTTTGATTTTCTAATATGTGTTTGTGAATAATTTCACATTGACTTTTAATTCTGTCATTTTTTTATTATGTTGCTGTTTATAGTATTTTAAATTATATTTTATTAATTTAAATCGTTGAAATTTAATTCCTTAAAATTGTCTTTGTGGCGTGAAAAACTGATTTCAAAACGAGTGCGAAAACTAAAAACTCAGAGCAACAACTGTTCTAGCAGTTGTTACTCTATGGAAATTTATCAGTGCAACAACTGCTAGAATAGGGCAACAACTGAAGTGCCATGGAAATCGACATTAGTTATTATTATAAAAAGTAATTGAAACATATTTAAATGTCATTTGATATATAAACATTATCCATTGTTTGTTATAAATATTGAGGTTATCGATCAGGGTGTTTGGTTATCCATGTCAATAATTCAACGACTCAAAAAAATAAGAAAATATAAAACAAAAAAATGTCTATTTTTGCACCAGTTTAAGATGCAATGTGTGGAAGAAATTCATATTACTGGCATACAGTGGTCGAAATTTACTTAGCAGATTGTTTGGTTTCACTTATTTTTGGCTGGCGGAACCCCTTGTTTTGCTCCCAACTTAAGAAAATTTCTTATGACATGGAACCCTATTCTCGTTTGATGAGAAATATAAAACAATAACGAAAATGAGATAAAAAATATTTTCATATTCTGTTAATAATAGCTGCGTTCCCGTAGTTTTTGATCCTGATCCGTAGATCATTTTCATATACAAAACAAACAATTAGAACCAGGTTTGTTTTTGGATCAATTACTGATCTGGTACTGTACGTATCAAAAGTAAATTTGTTTGTGGTGATGTTATGCTATTGTGAATAGCACTTAAAAAGAAGAAGAATTCGCGTAGAAAAAGAAAGGGCAAAAGAAAACAGTGCTGCCAAATTTATTAAAATAGAACCGATGGCGTTCCCGTGAAACAGATCTGGTTCAAGTACCACGGGAACGCAGCTAATATAAAAATTGTTTTTATTTCATTTTCATTCTCATTTTATGTTTCTCATCAAAAGAGAATAGGTACCCTGGTCCCTGGTACCCTGGATTTTTGTAAATGAGCAATTGACATTTTGAAAATGTAGTTTGTACTTCAACAACGACGATATAGTCTGGATCACTATCACAGCCTGAGTCGATTATTCGGGTTTCTGCTACTTTGTCTGTTGAAATCACGTTTACAGGAAAACCAGATGAGATCAATGAAACTCTGAACAAAAATGACTTGAATTGAATATCTACGCGGTCAGATATTGAAAATTAACTTTATCAATAAATCTTGGATCTATATTTCGCCTTTATTTGCACATTTACCTCATTTAGTGAAATTTTTAAATATACCTATTTACTTTATGGTAAAATATAAGAAGATAATGATTTGTGTATTCATTTTTAACGACTTCCTTTAAAATATTAAATTATTTGTTTTACGGGCTCAAGGTCCAATTAGGATTTTTCAAACGAGATGATTTACAAAAAAAAATTAAGAACAAACATGAAAATAAAAATTCTTTAACTCAAATATTACTCATTATTTATAAGATGTAATTAAAAAAAGAAACAGCGCTCAATAAGCTGATTCATCTAACTATGACAAATATTCATTTAAACGACTTATTTAAATTCGCTACCCAACAGCAAGTCAATGGCGATGGACTCTCTCTGGCAATATCCGGTGATTTGGACAGTTTAAAGGCTGAAATCGTGCGAGAGATGCGTCTGGAGATACAGAAAGTTAAGCAGGAAATTATAGATGGTGCGTAGATTCAAAACTTTATACTATATAAAATTATTATTAAAATTAAATATATCATTTTAGCTATTAAATCCGAATTCAATCGAAGATAAGAGAATGCATACGAAGGAGGCACTGAGTACTGCAAGAACAACATGAAAACCACACATATTGTGCTGTATCAACTGAAATAAGCTGTAAAACAAATTGAAAAAACCCCAAAATATTCACACAACGTTTTTTTACATACCGCAAAAAAAAAAAGAAATTATTAAGCATAAAAAATGTATTTAACAAAAAATGCATATTAATAGCAAAACAAAATAAGAAAACAAAAAAAGGAATTCAAAACGAATACAATGAACTGAAATTATTTACATTAAATTTATAGCAAATGTAAATATTTGCTAAAAACAAAAAGAAAAGAAAAGAAAAAATACAAAAGTCAGCGAATATGCAAACATTTCATTTTACAAGTTGATCAAAAGAAACACCACACAGTAAATATATATATTATGCATACAATATATTAGTTGATAAAGAATACAACATAATGTGAGCAAACATACCAAGAAAGAGAAAAAAAAACAAAAAATACGAAATTAAATAATTTAGCTGAACAAAAAAAATATTTAAAATATATATATATCTCCATAATATAATATATACAATGTATTAAATGAAAGCAAAACACTTTTTAGTACTTGAAATATTAAAAGAAAATCAAATATATAAATAATAATTAATCGCAAACAAACGAATTTGTTTGCCGCGACAGCGTTAGTGTCAAAATTGTAGTAATTTATATGAAAAACAATTATAAAATCTATTCAAATTTACAATTTAACAAAACCAACCACTTATACATAAACTCTACATATATATATTAATATTATTATTATTAATTAGAAGTCTATTAAACTTAATTGCAACTCATGTATTTATTTTTATGTAATTTTACTGCTGCATATTTCGCGCAATTTATTTCTTTCGCTATCTCTCATTGTTTTATATATATATTTTTTATTTACCACAATTGAGTTTTTCATTTTTTTTTTTATTTTATGATTTTAAAACTAATTCAAGTTTGTACATCTTTGTAGCTGTATTAAATGTTCGTTTGCAATAGTTTGCAAACTCAGCACTATTCTTATTATCATTCTCCACATCATTATTATATTTCCGTTTGTGCCGAAAATGCTGAATTGCAACAATTTTTCGTTTTCGGCACATTCTAAAACATTTATTTAGTTTTAATTTATTTCAATTGTTCGTGTTACGCTACATTTATATTTATAATTTTATAAAATACTACATGCGTATTGTAAACTAAGTAGAAATACACTATGCGAAATTTTATATAAATCTATAAACATTGTTTTATCTAAAAACAACAGAATAAAATAAATCCATACACAAAAAAAAAAACAAAAAATGCTTTCTAAATGTTACTATTAAATCAACCAACTAAATGAGAAACAACATAATTGAAATAATTATAATAAAAAGAAGAAAGAAAAAAGTAATAAATTTAATTTTAAATATTTAAGCATATTAATTATAACAACATAAATTAATTAAAATATATATATAAATAATAAATTAAACAACCAACACGCTAGCATTGTAAGTTAAACGCAAATTTAAATTTAATACAAATTTAAAATTAATATAAAATAATTATACATATTAAAATAATATAAATATACTATAAATATATCTACGAATGTAAACAACCAGTTGCTTTTATTTTGTTATTTTAGATTTTTTATTTTATTGCATTTTGATTTGATTAGAATATAAAACACTTTCAACATTTCATTTATTACATATTTAACCCTTAAAAGCCTGACTTTTTTTTTGAGCTGAAATAAATTTATGTCATAGAACTCGCGATTCTCGACAACGTTTGTTCTACGACTTTGCTCATAGGTGTTACGTACTTTAAACAGATCAAAAATACATCGGGCACCCGGACTTCAAAATTGAAAAAATGCATTTTGTACTTAAGAATTTTTAAATCAAAAGTCAAGAAATTTTATTATGAAAAATCGTGGAAAATGTAAAAAAAAGTTTAAAAGTATGAATATTTGTGATTTGTTTTGATGAAACAGTTCTTTTTCATGGATTCACTCCGGCCATTGTTGATGTCGAATTCACACCATTAATTTCCAAGCATTTATTCTGTTCGAAAATCAGGAATTCTGTTGTTTGTAAACAACAAACTTTAAAAAAAAACATAAAATAACGTTTCTATAGAGTTTTACATATGCTCAATTTTGAACTCCCGGTGCCTGATGGTTCCGCAAAGAACCAACCAAAAATTCGAAAAAATCCACTAAAATAAAAAAAAAAATTTATTTTAAACACTCACAATAGCTTCTAGATAGTACAGCGATCACGACAATATTTTTTTCAGCATCGATTTCGACAAATTCACTACTATAATATTTTTTTGAAAGTTCGCAATTTTACAAAAGTTAATTTTCTTGAGGTTGGTTTCCCATACTTGACATACATCCGGCAAATGAAGTTTGTTTCAAACGGGAATCGGCGCAAACGGTGACGCTTGGATCAATAAACATTTTAAAAGTCGAAGCGGGAAGTTTAAATAAAATTCGTTGAACAAAGTTTTGATTTTCATCCGTTGGTTCCTGGCGGAACCAATGGGCATTTAAGGGTTAAACTTCTGAACTTTTCTAAAATTCAGTCGATATTAAATTTCCAAGTTTCAAAAAAAGAATTGAATTTGAGCCGTTTTTAGAAATATCAGAGGTATCGGAAAGTTTGTATAGGTGGTGAGACATAGCGTCGTATATACAAATAATTTCTATTTTTCCAGTCGCGGTGAGTCGAACTAGCGACTTTTCAGCTCGTAGTCCAACGCACTTACCAATCGAGCTATAGCTACACCTTAATATTTATATTTTTTTATTTGGCTGGTCTCAAAGTTGGTCAGATTCATCTGAATATAATTGGGATTATTTCAAAATACTAAAAGTCAAATCTGTAAAAGTCCAAAATTCAAATTATTATTTTTAAACCGGATATCTTTATGTTGTACCATTCAAATGTATTGTGGAGACAACCACATGTCTTGCTGGAAATGTCTAACATTATGTTATGCCTGATATGTCGGCATAAAGTCTGCCATTACTTTGACATTTCGGAATAAATTTAAATCAAAATAATTACTTAAAAACCATGAGATATGGCTAGTGGACACGCGGTCTAACAAAAATATTTTGTGAATTATAAAAAAAAAATGTATGCTGATCTTAAACAAAAATTAATAATTGTTTGATTTTCTTCTTCTTAATTTCAGTGCTTTTATTTTATTGTTTTTTTTTGTGTTGTTTATGTGTTTTTACTTTTGTTTCACATATATGTTTTTTTAGTTTTTACACAAAAAAGTTAGTTTTCTTGTTATTTTTGTATCATCTTTTGTTTTTGTTAACCTTATGTGTTTTTCCGTTTTGGTTTTCTTTTTACTATTCTTTTGTTCCTTTTTTGCCATAGTTTTTTTTCTTTTGGTTTTCATTTTTTCTTTTGCGTTTTTTTGGTTATTGCATTTTTACTTTTTCTATTTTAAATTTGAAATCTTTACATCTCAATTTTTTGTATTTCTTCAATTATAAAATGAGTTATAGGATCGAATTCTCTGGTTCAAGCCTATTATGTTTTGCGGACAAACGGAAAAAATAACAAACGGTAACAAGAGGGCTATTTCTCGGCTAAAAATAATTTGAACAAAAAAATAAAAATACTTCAACAAACTCGAGAATATAATTCCCGGTACTTTTTCATTTTTTACAATTTGTTTGAAAGATTCTTGTTTTGGTGAAAAAAAAACTTCAATATACCTATTCTCTCTTTTTGTCTATGTATAAAATTTCAAATTTACTTTTCAGTGCCAACTACATAAGGTATTTAATTCGATTTTAAATATTAATTCCCTGCAGTGTAAAGGACTAGTTGATTAATAGTTTTGGTCTAGTTCGCCGTAGACACTCAACTAGCCCGAATTCTACCCCATTTTCACACAATGAACTGTAATTTTTTCAATACTCATGTCCAACGATGTGTCAATTGTCCCCTTTTGCAGTACATTTACAATCAGTCTATAAACTAGTTCCTTTAATCCTACTTTAAACTGGTTACTATTTACCAGTTGGAACAATTGAGTTG
This sequence comes from Dryomyza anilis, assembly GCA_951804985.1. Lineage (NCBI taxonomy): Eukaryota > Metazoa > Arthropoda > Insecta > Diptera > Dryomyzidae > Dryomyza > Dryomyza anilis. The sequence continues at coordinate 69,414,064 of OX638133.1, forward strand.
TAAGCTATTCGAAGACATTTGAGTCTAGCGCATAAAAATCTAACGGTTTCGCTGTCTAGGTCATGTGGAACGAATGGATGAAATTGCTCCAGTCAAGAAAGGGCTTGAAATGAGACCTATGCAGCAGGCAAGGCACGGTTGTAAGGTCCTTTCAAGTTCATGGCGAAAAGAAGTAAAACATATCGCACGATGGAACCCACCACAAAATTAAAAAAAGATGTTTTCTACAAAATAAATAAACGAAATATAATTTGTATTTAAAATTTATTTTGTTTTTGACAATTTTGACACGTTCCTCTAAGAATTTTAATTAGTTACCGATCTATGGAAACATTGTTACTACCCTGCAGTGTAAAGGACTAGTTGAATACTAGTATTGATCTAGTTCTCCGTAGACACTCAACTAGCCCGAATTCGACCCCATTTTCATACAACAAACTGTATTATTTTCAATGTTCATGTCCTACGATGTGTCAATTGTCCCATCTTGCATTTCATTCAAATAGTTTCATAACTAGTTTATTATAAACTAATTTTTTAGAGTCAGTTTATAAACTACTTCTTTTAATTTAAATTGGTTGCTATTACCAGTTGGAATATATTTAAAAATAAAAAAATTTTAAAAATATCCATCTTTGGTCCTCTCTGAACCATGATCCGTATGTGCTATTAGACGACATTGACATAGACAAGTGCATCAAGATCCAGCGGTCTCGCTAAGTCATATCGAACTATGTATGAAACTGCCTAGCGGCCAAGACCAGTACATGATTGTATGACCATCATCATGTGTAACATTGCTTTTTCACATTGAGTCTTCCTTAAATTTTACTTAAGTCCATAGCGGAGAACCTAATAGCGCAAATGCCACGAAAGAACACACCACGATTATCAAAAGGAAGAATGATTCAATATGATAAAGACAATTTAATTTCTATTTCAACATTTATTTTATTATTGACAATTTTGACATGTTCCGCTACAAAACAATTTTTATTTAACTGGTTGCATTCATTTCAACTAGTTACCGATCTAGAAACATTGTTACTAATTTGAATACTACATATATATGTTACTAGTCGAGACTTCTCTGCAGGGTAAGATTAGATTAGATTCGATTTCACTGCAGGGTTATAATTTTCAGAATTCATATTAAAAATATGTTTAACACTTAAAAATCTGACTTTTTTGTTCCAACAGAATAAAATATATGTTATATAAGTCGCGATTCTAAATTACGTTTGTTCTGCGACTTTGCTCATAGGTGATACTTACCTGATCCAGGCCAAAAAACTTAAGAATGTTTACATCAAAAATAAAAAAAAAAATATTGTGAAAAATCGTAGAAAATTAAAAAAAATATCATAAAATTATGAAATGAAGTTTGTTTAAAACGGGGATCGGCGCAAACGGTGGTGCTTGGATCAATAAACATTTTAAAATTCGAAGCCGAAAGGTATTGAAAAACCTCCAATTATAAAATTCATATTATTGGCCTTGAGATGGAAATAATAAAAAATACAGTAAAACGAAAAAGGATAAATTATGAATCGAAAAACAACCCTTGAATAATTTTATTTTATTTTGTTTTGTTCGTTCATTCCATTTTACAAAATAAAATGATTGCTGTTTCATAGCCAATTACAGAATGGATCTAAAAACATTTTTTTTATTTTCATTACAAGCTTTACAAAAAAAATATATATACAAAAAAAAAATTAATGAAATGTCTTCTTTGTGAGTTCAAAAATGGAATTGAAAATTTCATAAGTGTATAAATTATAATTAATATTATAATTAAGTTTTTAAATTGCAAAATATTTTTTGAAACAATAAAACATTTACATGACAAAAAGAAATAAAAATAAAAAATATGTTAAATAAAAACTTAAAAATAAGTAGTCAAAAAATAATATGATAGCAACAAAAACATGGTCATCATTATCTTCCGTTTTTATACTTCAACCAAACTAAAACCAAACAGAAACAAAAAGTATTTAAAATAAAAAATACATAAAAAATAATGCAAAAATACACTAGTGAAATAGAAAATATATATACGACATATTTAACATAAAATACACAACTATTTAAAATAAAATAAAGCAAAGCACGAAGCAGTTGACACTACTTTCGAGAAACATGTACGAGATCGAAGAAGTTATTTGGAACTTGTAGGTTCAAAAACATTTTTATGGACTCTAATTGTAATGTAAAATTATTCAATATTACCTTAAGGTCAAAGGTTATCTTTTTTGTAATATGTGTGTCACTGTAAAAACACAGTTTTGTATATATATTTTAAAAGGTTTTTCTATTTTTCAATTCAGCATAATACCATTTTTGGTATCTATATAGTTATTTTTCTTTATATACCTATTATTCAAAGTTGTATATTTTAAATTTTATATTGTCAAAAATATATATTTTCAAATTTAGTTTTTATTTTTTTTATATAAAAATTTAAGTATTTAATAGGTATATGTATGAAAATACAACTAATTTGTATAAAAAGTAAAATGTTATTAATTTGTCTTTGGCACAATGTATCGATATGTTTAAAACGAAAAACTTATATTACCAGTAACTATCGACGATTTGCGAATTAATTAATAACTATACTCAAACTAAAGTTTAAATATAAAATTACGAAAGAAATTCACAAAACATTAAAACTTAAATAAAACGGAAATGTTTATGTAAAAAATATAAAATTGAGTTTTATTGACTATTTTTGAAAGTGACATCTACTGTAAGGAGGTAAGAGTAAAACAAATCATTTCCGGGTTACCGGACAGGAAATTCGTACGATTAAAATTTAATATCTCAAAGGGAAATTAATGAATTTACTTGCTCAAGTAGTATTTAAATAGGACTAAACAATTGCAAAAAATTAAAAAATTCTACACAGTGGATCAAAAGATATAAATTAAATAGTAGTCGTTCCGGACGGAACAAAAACGGAAGTGTATGTCGTGGTTCATATGTAAATGCCAGCAAATTTTGCGTATAAATTATTTTTTTGAATTATTTTAAAAAATAGCTGAAATTATGTGCTTTCTTTGTACATTTACACATTGTTCCTAAAATTTATAGTTTTTTCATAATAAATCACAGAACGGGATGGGACTTTCCGGACGAAATTCCGAATAGAAATTATCAGTGCAATTTTTATTCTAAAAATACTTTTTGCTTACAATATATATTTTTGAATTATCTCAGAACATAGTTGAGACAATTTACGTTATTTTTGTATTAGTACACTTTGCTCCTAAAGTTTACAGTTATTGCGTAATAAATCGCAGAATAATTCCGGACGTTCCGTATGAAAATTTACACTACGATTTTTTGATAAAAATAAATTTGTGAAATGTGATGTACTATTAAATATTCAGATGTTTTTTAAGTTTTAAAATTTTTTTTTTACTATTTTTGAAGAACAAAAATTGATATTTTTATACTGTAGTTTTACACTTTTGATACTCAAAGCTCCGGACGGGACAGATTTCAATTAGCTGTCAAAAATTTTCTAGAATTACTAGGAAATCGATGTTTACATTTTTGAAAATGTCGAGGAAATTCAGATTTGGGAACAGAGGATTCAACTATATTTAAATTTGTTAGTTTAATGTGATAATAAATGTATATTTTTGGTTGCGGACGGGACAATAGGGGACCCTTATACAAAAATCAAAGACAATATAAGACAATATCTTGGGTAAAGTGGGAAATGTTAAACATTTTACAAACGGAAATAATTTGTAATTTCCGTGATATTTTATGTTTATTTGCAACATAAACATTATAAATACATTCAGAATATATACAAAATATTAATGTAATGAACAAATTAAATTATGGTATTGCAAAAAATGAATGTGAAGAAATAACTAATAAATTTTTATAAATATCTACCACAAATAATGTATTAAACTTTAAAATGTATGCAATTACTCGTGCTCCGTTAGAATTGCTTAAATAACATTTCGAACTTTCCAAAAAATTAAAATTGTTCCCATATTACCCTAACCAATATCGCAATTTTTATTTGTCTCAAAATGCAATTAGATTTCAAAAAAAATATTTCCCACATTACCACATTTCCCACTTTACCCCAGGTTCCCCTACAATCGTCCATGTTATGGATATTTTCGTTTTAACGATTTCTCAACACAAACAAATATACTTGGCCGCAATGATTTAAATATGTTTAAATAATTTCTGTTTTATACAGAGATACAATTTTTCTGAATGTGTATAAACATTGATATGATTCAATCAAGCACATGATGTCATTAATCGTGTATTATTAATAATAATCATATTCTTGTTATGGCAATCATTCAAATATTTAATTTGCCTAACCACTAACTATTCCAAACACAAATTTCAAATATAATCTGATTTAAGAACCTATTGTATGTGTTTTACAATCATTACGAAATGTTGAATATTATTTTGTCAATGAACTGCAGTTATAATATGTTTGTCACAATCATGATATAAACATATTTTACACTGAGTGTTGTATATATCAAGTTGTGATTTTTTTTTGTGCCGGCAGATTTTTGCCGGCAACACTGGCATGAAATAACCAAAAACAAATTCTCTGTTGCTCTCTGTTAGATGCTTGAGGAGCGACAAAGAATTGGTCGAAACCACCAAAAGCGCACGCAGACACTTGCTTCTCTTTGCGCTCACTAATGGCGCGCATAGAAAAAAAGCTTTAAGCACCCAGTTTGGAGTGAGAGCGGGTCGATGTGAACACAGAGCCACAGCAACTTTTAGTCTTTGGCTAAAACTCAACGAGTGAGGACGTCGAGCGGTTAAAACTAATAGAATATCAAACGAAACTCGAATAATAGCTGCGTGTACTCAACATTATACAGTGCGTGACAAAAATCTGTGAACAACAAAAAAAAAAAAATGATATGCATAAATATTTAATATTATTAGACAATTTGAAAAGAGGGAAAATAACAAATGAGAATTGAAAAAAATAAAAATAAAAGAAAAACGTAGAAAAATTGGCAAACAAGTGCTTTAAAAGTTGGCCGAAATCAGAGTCGAAAAATAGAATGCAAAAAAGCAGAAGAAACAAAATACATAATAGGGGGAAAGGGGGACAAAACATGCTCACCAGCTGACAAACGAGAATGTATCTCATAAACAACGCGAACAAAATATAAAAAAAATAAAGAATATATTTAACCGCAAACAAATAACAACCAAACTCAAATGACGATAAAAATTGTTATTTTCGCCAATAAAAGTGAACAAATGCGCTAATATCGGACATATATTGGAACATGAAACGCGAGAAATTTAAATATAAAAATTAACAGAAGAAAATGCATGTTATTTGCATGCGTTAATCATTAATATTATTGTGTTAATCATTAAAACATTTATTAAATTTTAGTAACAAAAGAATTTATTTGAATAACACACAAATTTTTAAACTAATCGCCACAAGAATAATAACATCAAAAGATATAATAAAACGTGTTTTTAAAATCACATTTTTATATAATCTAGCCTATGGGGAATAAATATTCCTAAAAACAACCAAACACTGATAAAAAAAAATATATATTTCCAAATCAAAATCTTGGTTTGATTGAAAAATTAGCTGGAATATTTATTTACGATAGAACTGAATATATATATACAATTGTTTCTTCTTTCTTTTATAGTTTTAAACAATTTTTAAATTCCACAATTTTGAACTCAGTTTTGAATACGATTTTTTCGAAAAAATCCTATTTTAAAATTATCAGAATTAGTAATAAACGAATTTTCCGTTGGCCTCGCATACGAACGACTTTTTCACTCGAGTGAGTTTTGTTGCCATTGTATATAAATAAAACAAATTTCTAGTATTTTAATTTATTTCAATATTTTACTGTTTGACTCTATGCCTAAAATGAATACCATAATAATTTTGTTTCTTGGATAATTTTTGGGGGTATCCTAATTTATGATAGGGATTTGAAATATACTTTGAGACTTCGTTTTACTTTTATAGCAGATTGTGTTAAAAATAACTGCGTACCTACTAAAAAGTATTTTTAGTGGTAACCTAATTTATGATAGGCCTTTTGAAATATGATGTGAACGAGACTTCGTTTCTCTCTTATAGCAGATTGAGTTAAAAAGAACTACGTACCTACAAAAAATTCTTATAAAACAAAAAATCTGTTTTTTAAATCTAAAACTATTTATTATTTTTCTTATTATTATTAAAACTATTCTGCATCTATTTCGTCTATCATCGGATTGAAATCATATTATAATTTCAATTCGATCGAATTGGATTTATCTTGTTCCAAAATCTGATATTTCAAATAAAATTCAAAGTGTACAAATTACGGAATGAATTGAAATCAAAGTTATTAAAATTATAGAGAAAAGTTGATCATGTAATACATGCACAGTTTCGATTATGAACCAAATCAATTCTAACAACACATAAAAAACAGTTTTTGGATCGAAATCATATTATAATTTCAGTTCGAATTAGTTTGGTTTATCTTGCTAATAAATTTTATATTCAATACCAACTCAAAGTGTCGAAAACGGCGCAATGAATTCGAGTCTATGTTTCTAAAAATATAGGAAAATGTTTGGTCTGATTATGTTCATAAAATTCCCGATCATGACAACTTATATAGTTGAAGCATGATTGTAGCAAATGAACTAAGATTATAGCAACAATAATATGATTGTTAAGATCATTTTTGATTGTCTCAACCATTCTTAGTATCTTAAATGGCTGTTTCATTCATGAAATGATTTCTATAATCATAATATGATCAAATTTGATCATTATAAATTTAATTATTGTCGATAAAATGTAATTCAAGTATGAATAATTGTCAGAATCATGTCATGAATTCCGAAATGAAGTACGGATAATTTCCAGAATCATGCTTCCCGAAATCATGTTATATTTTTTATTTTTGTGGCAATCATATTAGTGCAAAAGAATGATTTATATAATAACATATAATAACACAACAGCCATTCTACGCAGCTTTCAAGACTTGAAAAAAGTATTTTCTCGACAAAAATTTTCATTAAAAAATGCATTTATAAAATTGGAAAAAATCGGAAAAGTAAGATGTACAGTATTTCAAAATTAGTCCACACTTCTATAATTGATTGCTATAAAAATAGGCATAAAAAAAAAACAGTAAAACTGTGGACCAATCACGCCAATTTTTTCAGCACGTATTGATAGATGATTGTTTGTATCTAATTTTAAATTTTATAACTTTATCTTGAATTTACGACATATGGGATCCTAAAAACTAAACCTATATAACTTGATAAACACTATTCCGAATACAATGAAATTTATTTTAAATATATTTTAGTAGAAAAGAAATTTAAGTTCGAAAATTAGTCAAATTAGTCAACGTACAAGACTAATTTGACTATTTTTCGAACTTAAATTTCTTTTCTACTAAAATATATTTAAATTAAATTTCATTGCATTCGAAATAGTGTTTATCAAGTTATCCTGTATAGGCGGACAGACATACGGCCATGTCTAAATCAAGTGATGTTGATCAAGAAAATATATACTTTTCATACCGGTCACGCCTTTTCATAGAGGCGCTAAAATATCCTCATATCCATAGTATAATCTGTAACCCATGGGTGTAGGGTATAAAAACACAAAATGGGATTTTTTGTTATGCTTTATATGAATTTTTTCTGACCTCAAAATGTATCCATACATTTATTTTATTTTTACCTCGTTGACTTTAAAAAGGTACAGGCTAGTTTTGGAATATTACAGACTGCAAATTATATCGCTTTTTAAATTTGATCTAATTTTTAAAATGCATCTTTGATTTTTGTCAAAAAAAAAATTAAAATTTTCGAGTTCTATCGAATTCTCACAAACCAATACACTAATTTCAAAATGTTGTGATAAATTATCTTTTATTTAGTATTATGTTACCACCTTTTTGAAAGCTCGGTTCAAAAGTTCTTGGCCGATATCTCGTAAACCTATCCATAGAATTTTTTTAATTAATCTATTCGAATTCTGCGGGTCATTGCCAGTAATACAAAAATAGTGTCATTTACTGCGCAAACATTTTTTCTCATTTTGTTGTGTAGTGTAATCTGTAAAACAGATTCAGGATATTAGTGTAGAATCATAAAACTTTAAACATTTTCCCTGACTGAAACTCACAAAGCGACCATTAACAATTTAAAACATTTTATTATACTTTTTCTGTATTAATAGTAATTATATTATACAATAAAACTGTAATCGAATCGGCATGAAACAAGATATAAACCACTGAAATAGATTAAAATTTGATAGCGATATAAATGTTGAATCTATGAATGGTAGCGTGGGTTCATTGAGTAGTAAATTTGTAAACATACACAATATTTTGTATCAATTGACATTTTCATATTAATTTTTTAAGCTCACTCAAATTATACTTGACTTCTAAGTTTGATATCTTGTTTTATGCAGTATCAATAACTGCTTCTTTATGTATTATTAATAAAAATATAAAGTAGTAGGTACAAAATGTTTTAAATGTCACAAAGTTGAACAAAATAGTACTGTGAAAGGATTATTGCATTTTATTTCGTCACATCGTGTAATTAATCCTAGGGTTTGAAAATAATTAAATAAATAGTGTAAAATTTATTTTAATATATTAATAAGCTTATTAAGTAAACGCAATGAAAAATAGTCACACCCATTCATAAGAAGCACTTTAAGATCAAGTTTCAAATAAATTAAATAGTTTCGTACAATGTTTCCAAAATAGCTTTTTTTTATCTTGACCAGGGTCGAGTTAAGTTTTTAAAATATATACTGTAATTTCATATTTATTAAATGATACGTGAAATATACCAGTAAATGAAATAATATGAATTCAATTAAGCATAAATTCAAAAGTCGAACAGAGCCAAAGTCAAACAGTAAAAATTTTTAAAAAATGCTTCAAAAATATATGCTCTAATTTTTTGTAAACTACAAAAAATACGGACATGTTTCAGGGTTCGAATTGCGATAGAATATCATACACCAAAAAAAAATCCCTCAAATCCCAATAAAATTGGTCAGTAGGACAATTATTGATTTAAGAGTATACAAAAAATAAATCTTTTCATATAAACTCAATGGCAATTTCTTTTCTAGTATTTAATATTTTCAGATTAAAATCATAATTTATCCTATTGACTATTTTTAATAGTAAAAAACTATTACTAATATAGTATTTTTTCTGGGAGTTTGAAAATTTGTAAACAAATGTTTTTGAATTCTATGTCTCAGTACAAAATATTGCATTTCCAATTAATTCAATCCATTTGCTTTGATTTGAACGATTTAAATTCGTTTAGAAAACGATTATCAAAATTGAGAGATCAAATACAAAATCTTTTTTACAAATGTCATAAGAAATTTGAACGGAATTCGAGCGAAAGCTGTTACATACCCGATATTTTTATTATCGAATTCATAAATGTATTTTTGATTTGCATATATTTTATTCATTTAAAAATTCTTAATTTTACCAAAATAAGTTAATGAAAATGGAGGTTTTTAGGTTTTCTAATATGCACTACATTTTTTTAATACTCTTTTTTACTAACAAATAGCTATCGCATTAAATCTGACAAACTTGAATAAACATTTTTCTTTTTTTTTTTTATTTTTTTTTTAGCTTTATACTCATGTCTTAAAAAATAAAAACACTACACATTAAAATATAATTGGAAAAACATACAAAAAAACAAACAAATATACACTAACTAATTAACATTTTTATATAATTTTCTAATATTTTGTCTTCTATTTTCTGTTTGCTTTTCACGTGTCTGTGTTTTAAAAACTGTGCTTTAAATCTACCATATTATAATAAACTTATGAAAAAACTAAATCAAAATTGATAAAATTTGCAAATTAAATCAATTAAATCTTTTTCGTTAAATTACGGCCGGTCACGTCAATTGGATTCAATAAACGCATTGCATTTTTGGATTATACTCAACGAAACGCACAAAAAACGGATAATTCGTACGTCTCTAATGTAAGTAAAAGTAAAAATTAAATTTAAGTAAATCATTTTTGTGAAGTAAGTGGAACTAATTCCCGGTATATTTATGTTCTTAAAATGTACTGCAGAATTATTGTATTTCGGAGAAAAAATAGGTGATAGTATTCCCCGAGAGACTTTGTCATATAATCTCAAAATATAATACAATTAATAGTTTTTTTACTATTAAAAATATTCAATATAATAAATTATTAATTTAATCGGTAAATACTATAAAATTCAATAAAATGTATGTGATTTTATGAGATTTTTTTCTGAGTGTAGATACTTTGGATGGCAAAACAATCATTGTATGGTCATAACCCGATCAATTACATGACAAAGATGATCTGGCCATGACCATGCCTTCCCTAATTGTGCAAATTTCTTCTATGGTAGAAAAGTGGACTGTGTGCTACATAACTCAGTATTTGTGTCGCATTTGAATTTGAAATCAAATTAATGAGGATCTTTACCGCTTATAGAACATTTTAGTCAATAAACCAATATATAATTAGATTCGACTAGTGATGAAACCGATATCCTTATAATTTTTAATACCGAAATCGGTATAAAACGATATCCAAAAAAGATATAAACAGTGTCGGTTTTATATCTTTATTAAAGTAGGCAGTGTAAAAAAACGCAGATATGTAGGTATGTAACATGAAATCGTTATTCGGAAACCGCTTAGTTATAAAACAGGGAAATCGTAACTCGTTTAGGTTTCAATTCTTGAATTCGACAATAACCAATCTAAATAACAAATTCTGAAAAAATGTCGACTTTTCTCCAGACGACATACTTTAAAATTTCGAATTCCAGTATTGAATTTTATTAATTTAAACTTCAACACATTTAAAATACCATATATCCTTTAAAGCGTTTAATATTGATGCCAATAGAACATAGTTCATAATTTGATAAATTAAGTGCGAATATATGTTTTGGAAAGCTTTCGCATACGACTAAAAGGTTGGAAGATTTAAAGTAGAACCTGTCACAAAGCTTTAAAATAAATGCATTTGTTTTCATTTCAACCTCCAGCTTTGACCCATATTTCTCTGAATACGCGCAATGGTGGAGCTGCGCCTTGAAAAATTTATAAATGAATTTCCGAATTACTTTTCCATGCGTTGGCATTTTGGTTAGGGGTTGTTTTACGACTTCCATTCATGTTGTTGAGGCTAACCTAGTGCCTTGAATGTTAATGAGGTTCATTTGATTTTCTTTTGACTCATGCAGACCTAGATGTAGATTTTTAGTATATAGTTAATATATATATGCATGTATATAACATGAAATTAGTATGCAAATAAATACCAAATGTAACAGTCAAATTGACAGTAAAGTGGAGACGAATAAATGTGTCAAACACAACAGAAAACGCATCCTGACACTGCGCAGGATACATTTTGCGTGCAGTCTTTTTTACTACCCATTTTTTTAGTTCGTAAATTAATCTATGTTGGCAGACTTTTTGCCGCTACTGTTGCCACCAAGGTTGCCAGATGTGGCGGTATATCGTACTTTTGTTTATTTATTATTTAAATATAAATAATTAAATAAATTTTATTAATTTTTTTCATTGTCTTTTAAATATGTCATTTAAAATTTTATTTTTGAAATTTATGTATTAAATATTACTGTTAAAAAAAGGTATAAAGCTTCAAGTTAAAGAATCACACTCAAAATAATTTCTAGGACACTTTACGAAATATTTTTTCCTAATTTTTAATTTCGTAAAGTACACGAATGATTCGTACACCCAGAAAAAACTGTATAAATAATAGTTTTTTTACTATTAAAAATAGTCAATAGGATAAATTATTATTTTAATCGGAAAATACCATTAAATAGTAGAAAATACCATGACATTAACATTGATTTTATATGAAAAGATTTATTTTTTGTGTACTATTAAATCAATAATTGTCCTATTGAACAATTTTAATGGGATTTGAGGGAATTTTTTTCTAGGTGTGAATACACGAAAGATTCGCCAATTTATTTTTTTTCTAAAATAATTTTTACGAACAATTCGTATATATTACGAATCAATATTCGTAAAATTAAAACAACAACAAAATTACGAATATTTCGTTTAAATTACGAAACTTTCGTAAATAATTTAAGGGTTTTTTGTATAACTTTTTTAAAAAATTTGTGTATCAAATAAGTGCATAATATTTTATATTTTTATGAATAAATCGTCATTTTCATCGTTAGGTTTTTTTATTTTTTAAACAAAGTATTCGTATATTTTACGAAAGATTCGTAAAATGTTTCATATGTTTTATAAAATTTAGTGATCCTAAAAGTCAAAATACGAATACTTTTGTAAATTGTACGAATATATTCGTAAAAATGTACACAAATATTCAATAAATTACGAATATTTCATATTATGAACGAATGGCTTTTATAGATAAAATCCCCTAGTAGAAATTTACCCTATTTGGGTAGACATGATCATGTCCAGATCATGTTCTTCATGTAATTGATCGGGTTTTGACAAGGAAAAATTCCATGATCAGTTGCATATCATGACCTTATTACAATTTATACTAGGGTCTGCGAATAGTTTCGTAAAATAAACAATTTATATTCGTAATTTTGTCACAAATTTACGAAAGTTCATAGTCTACGAATCGCAGATTTTATTTTGAGTGGAGCTTATATTTATTCATCAATTTGATGAATGATTCCTAACATTTATATTTTGTAGTCATAAATGAATAAGAGATTTGATGATAATTAGAATTACGTTAATGCGAAAGGTCCGAGTTTGATTTCCCGCTGTTCGGATTCGACATTCAACCGTAAGTCCTAGTACTTTGAATACAAATATAACGAGGTTCTTCAGGACTGTAGCGCCAAACTATTATTATTATAAATTATAAAGAATTTCGATGTGGTTATACAAAGCTTATATAAATATATTTAAATATATGAATTAAAAATAAAAAAGCACTATTTCAAAAAGATTGATGATTTTGGAATCATAAAATACTAAAAGCCTATACATTATTAAAACAATTTTGAATTCTAAAACTTTGAAAAACTTGAAACTGAAAAAAATACTTAAAAAACCATTTGGCAACCCTGCTTTTAGCCAGCACCGAATGGTGCTACATTCAGGAGTTTCTTCGGATTGAGTGTGTGAGTTATTTTTTACGACTTTTGCCTTTACTCTTCTTCGCATATTGGCGTTGCTTTCGTTCTACGGTGAGCTGTCAAAAATATGATTTGTTCTACTTTCAAAATGTTTACAGTATTTTGAGAAAGAAAAGAAGAAAACAAAAACTGAGCCAAGTGATGTCATGGTTTTATGCATTAAAATCTTCTTGTTTTTTTTTCTCACGATTAATATTTTGTTTGGGTAACTGTTAATTTTCACATATATTGTTTGGTCTATTGTTCGGATTTAAAGGTAGTTTAAAATTTAAAAGAAAGTTTATCTTTTTAAAATTCCCTTTCTTTAAATTGTGTGATAAATAATGTATAAGAATAAAATATAAAAGCAATTATAACATATATTTAGTTTTCATTAATCGTTTTTAATTTTATAAGTCCAGCTTTTAACGCGTGTCTAAATCTAATTGGCTAAAGAGAACTCTTTAAACCCTTTGTACACCTCGAACAGATAGTTCAAATGTGAATGAACTTTATGCGAATCCCCCAATAGCAACTGGTTGTAATTACGGGCTCTTTAATTAATACTGAAAATAATAATACATATGCTGTTACTATTGGTTTAACCTGCCTTTGTACTTATACAAATCAATGCGACAAATTACAAAATACTTTTTTGTAAATTTAATTTGTATGAACGATTATTTCGTGTAATTTACTCAAACTTGTAATTTTTTTATTTAATATTTTTTTTTACCTTGTAATTCTACCATGAATTGAAACCTAAACGAATAATGATTTAGGATTTCTCCCTCGTTTCGGTTTTAAGATTTGTAACGAAACACTTTCGGTATATTGGTTCCATGTTGTGGTTTCGAGTTCCGTGTATTTTTCAGACGTTGCTCTTTCCCTACGTTTTGTGGTTAATATCAGCACGAGCGTCCAAGCCTGGATTCGAATCCGAACCTTTATAATGCAAGTCAGCGCGCATACCTCTGGACTACTGAGGTAGATTCATTTTTGTCCATATTATCAATTTTTACTCACACAAGTATTAAAAATAAAAAATAAATAAATTTATAAACATTTTTGTCTAAAATAAAAATTGTTATCTTTATTTTTTTTTTCTTATGAGTTTTTTTAATACATTTTTAAATCCATTATAAAACGAAACTCTTTATATCGGTTTTAATATCGATTTTCCATATAACCACTTTGTGGCAATTTAAGTGGTAGCCACACAATTGCCATTAAAGTGTTTGTTCTATATCATGCGGAAAATACTTATTTGCCACGTAATTTCCATTCAAAAAGCCCCGGTGCGAGGCTTAGTTGCCCCAAATTTTGATCCATAAAGGGTGTCGGTTCACCTATTTGGAACTTGAACTGTAATTTTAATAGAACTTGTGTGGATTAAAATTAGAAATAATAAAGATCCTACGCAGTGCAATTAACGTGAATGTTTGTCGTGTAATAAAACTGCACATAATGTCAAAAATATGCTTTGGCATAATAATACAGTCTTTACGAACATATAATTGATTTTAGTTATTTCTTAAATTATGCTAGTCCGACTGTCCTTTTTTACAACCCAACATTTATACCATTTTAAAGTTAATTATCTATATTATTTATAAACATGTTCCCAATAGGTTCTTTATTATATACATGCAACATATATGGAACATAATTTATTTTGCCACGTCATAACAACAAAGTTTGCTCAGCCCATTATCGTATATGTTTCATTATCGGAATGTATGACTTATATATCACAACATTGTGACGTATTATTGCGTATGTTCCATACGTGTTCTTAGCCAACGCTTTGGAACTAAATTTATTTTCCATTATCAGAATGTATGACTTATATATCAAAGCATTGTGACATATTATTGCGCATGTTCCATACATGTTCTTAGCCACCTCTTTGCAACTAAAAATTACTAGTTTGCAACACTGGTGTTAGAGGTGACTTTAAAGCTACACATTTGCCACAAGAGTTTGTGACAATTGTAGAGCCGTTATTACTTGGGTTATTTATGATTTCTTTATAAAGGTTTTTGTAAAACGAGTTTAAACCGATATTGTTTTTAATCCCAGAATCATTCATATTACAAAATAATATTAAATCAAATGTACCAAATTTATGTATATTTGATTAATTTAAAATAAAAATGTAAAAAAATTTATGATTTTTTCGTTTAAATTCGCAAAATTCGTATTTAAAAGTGTTGCCACAAATATTTAACACAAAAATAATAAAAAATTTAGAATTATTGTTTACGAGAATCGGTTTTGCAAAAGTTTTCCTAACAATTATGATCTGTTTAAATATCGTAAATATTCAAAAGTTTATTAATATTATTTTCTGAATCTTTTTTAAGAATTATGTTTGTAACATTTGCCATTATTATTATTAAATATTTCGTAAATATACGTACCTCTTTGTTCAATTTAATTTCAAAAATACTTTTCTAAAATACACACACATTTTCAAAACTTATTTCGTAACTTTACGAAAAACAAGAATTCCATAAAAATCTTGAATTATTTTTACAATTAATTTTGTAAAATATATTTGAAACTTTATATTGTTCTGAATTAAAAAGTGGCTGCACAACTTACTGATTTCAGTCAAACTTCAATTAATCTTGCCACTCTCCTCTCCTAAATAAAAATAATAACAAATAAAATTTATAAAAAATTACACTAAAATATTGATCGTTCTTACGAATAAACTAACAAAAACAACAACAACAACATAATTATTTACTAACCTTAACGACAGTGAAAGGAGTGGCTACTGCTGCTACCAACAGAAGACAGACATCATAACGTAGTTTGTACGTTATATGTGCGGAAAATTCGACCCAAATAAAGTTGAACTTTTCTATTCGTTTTTTTTATAACGTTTAACTTATTTTTCTCAAAATTGTTGCTGTTAGCAAGCGGAAAAAGTAATGATAGAAAGATAAGCGAAAAATTCAACTTGCAATTTGTATGAAGTCACTTAGTTCTAGGGGGGTTGAATCTATATACGCCAAAAAAAAAGATTAACTTTATTTTTTGCTTTTAAGGGTGTCAAAAGTGGCAGACAAGTGAAAATGCTTTATAGTGACTTTTGATTTTTTTATTGTTTGATTAATTAAATTAAATATTTAATAAATTTAACTTCTTGCAAAGAACTGATTTTCAAAAGAATAAACTAAAGGTCATAGGCAAAAAAACAATTTTATTTTTAAAATATAAATTTTTTCAAGAAGACAAAATTTTAATGTTTTTTATTTTCATTTATTTTATTTCTCTAAAATCCGGTTGATTTCGTTGGATCGCTAATCATACTAAAGGAAAATAACAAATAATTTAAGTAAGTTAATTGCAATTCGGTTAATTGTTATTTCACCAACAGCTACAATCAACAGCAATTATTGGGCCATATTATAAAAAAATATATTTATCTTTAAGCAAGCCTGCATTTTCTGAGCAAATCTTTTATTTTATTTCAAAAATTTCAAAGTAATTGATCAGTGCAACGTTTTTTTAATACCTATCAATATCAAATTTAATATTTTCGAACATAAAAAAATTGTTTTCATCATAGACATTGTAACAAATGCGAAATATTTTGACAATTCGAAACATTTGCTTCAAGTCACTTTTATAAATAAGACCCATTGAAGCGTTGACTTTTTAATAAATTAAAAAAAAAACAGTATTTTTCTTTGAATTGTATGCGCTAATTATACCCTACACTAAGAGTGAAAGGGTATATTCAGTTTGGTACGCCGTTTGTAACACCCAGAAGGAAGCATCTCCGGTATGGAAAAGTATATATATTCTTGATCAGCATGACCTCCTGAGTCGAGCGATGTCTGTCTGTCCGTCTGTCTGTCTGTCTGTCTGTTGAAATCCTACTTTTAAAATTGAAGAGCTAGATAAATGAAACTTATAACTTAGATTACTAATATACCTACGCTGTATGTGCGAAAAAATTGGCGAGATCGGTTCATTGTGACCTATGATCCGACCACTTATGTTCAAATACCTCATATAAAATGTACATATAAAGATCAATTTTGATGTATACGTGCTTAGGTAAACTTTTTTGGTCAAATATTTATTGATATCATGCTCAAATACATGATAATAATGTTTTCCGGCGAAAAGACTTGTGGTTCACAAAAAAAAAAAATCGAAATTCGGTACACCTACCCATTTATAAATATGGGTATCAAATGAATAGAAATTCTTCAACGATTGAATGTTTGTAGTTATTTTCAGGATTCGTATACCCTGGTGACCTATATATCACTTTGAATGGTAACCACACATATGTGTAGGGTATTTATAGTCGGCTTAGACCGACTATAATTTTGATAATCCTAACTATCATAATTACACCTACTTTAAAATTTCCCATGTGATCTAACCTTCCCAACTGGTTTTAATATAACATTGAATGCTAATATTGTATGCAGTTCTCAAAATATTTGGATCTAAACTGAAAATTTTTGATTTTTTTTAAACTATTTTTGGCCAATTTATTTAGTACTTATAAATGTATGATAAAAAAGAAACAAGTTTATAATTATACAGGATATAGTCCAATATAACATTTAAAAATACTAACTTTTTTGTATCTATTCTATTTTTTATTAATATTCTATTTCAACACTATTTTTTACGTCTTTTTTATACTCTAAATTCAACAAAATTACTTATAATCGATTGTAATCGAAAAAAAAAATCGAGTTTTAAGATAGTATCAGCTTTTTATGAAATTAATACATGAGAAAATTATCAAAAAAAGCCGACTTTTTTTTAGTTTATTTGTTATGCTAAATGTGTTTGGAAAATAAAATTATAATGCGGGATCCGTTACAGTGGTCCAGAGGTCACCAATCCAGAAAACAACAGCAAACTAGTCATGGTAAAATAATGTTCGTTCATTTCAGTACATATAAAGGATGTAAATGAAATTATTTTTACAAATTCAAATGCGGATATTGGGGTTAAAGCAAATAATGCAAAAAAATCCCGTAAATTTAAAAATTCTCTGATTTATGACAAACAAACAAAAAACCTCCAAACTGTCCTAAGCTAAGTCCAGATTTTAACATTTTTGGGTAATATAAATCAAATTTTCGAAAAATAAATTGTGTAAAACTGATATAAAATAAGCGCTAGTTGGATGAGTGTTATCAAGTTAAAAGAAACGGTGTCAAACTGTTGATAGTGGGCTGGAAGACTAAAATACGGATATTTGTCATATCTTATTCAGTAATATAAATATTTTACTATTTTTAAAAACTATGGAGTATTGTTCTGCATTTGATATAATATTTCTTTTACCATGTTAAGTTTTTAAGTTATGAATAAAAGAAAATGTAAAAATTATTTCGTTCACACCCTTTATGTAGATATACAAAATTTGGATTTTTTTTTGAGTACCACTGGTTATTTTTATTTATTTTATTACGATATCTTTGACAGATTAATTTTCTCATTTCTCTTTACTTCTTAACTTCTTCCCTTAAGAATAGTTCGGAGACTGGTTCCTGGTAAAGACAGTTGGTCCCTGGTAAAGACAGTTGGTGACTGGTCCCCTAAGGACAGTATGAATGTTGTATATCCAATAATATCTACAAGGTTCCAAGTCGTCACCTCCTATGACAAAGCCCTGTAAAAGTTACCGGTTTATTTCATATGAATGGGTTAGAACCGGATCATTTTCCCACAGGGTATTATTATGATTTTATTTCCGCAATGGTATGTGTTAGGGAATTTAATTTTTGGAAACCCTATCACATTTTTAGAGACGAGTTTTTTCTTTGAAGATTTGATGAAATTGTTATTACTTCTCTTCTACTAGTTATAATTCCTGAATAATGTTTGAAATGAGAATTCCATTAATAATGGTGGTTAAACAATACAAACATAAAGTTTTTTTTTTGAAAATCATCGTAAGAAAGTCCCCTATAATCGTTACTTATGCCTGGTTTTCACTATGTCATTTTGTAAAATTTCTCAAATTTGTTGTTTTTCGACACGGCAAAGATTTAAAAAAATGCCAACATGTTGGCATTTTGATTTCAATTGACAAGGTTAATGAACATTTTAATTTTGGACAGTTTCTGCCTCGCAATCACAATGTAAAGAAAACGAATATGACACAAAATGACATACACCCAGAAAAAAATTCCCTCAAATCCCATTAAAATTGGTCAATAGGACAATTATTGATTTAATAGTATACAAAAAATAAATATTTTCATATAAACTCAATGGCAATGTCATGGTATTTTGTAGTATTTAATGGTATTTTACGATTAAAATAATATTTTATCCTATTACCTATTTTTAATAGTAAAAAACTATTATTTATATAGTATTTTTTTCTGGGTGTATTGAAAACCAGGCATTAGACATCACAAACAGACAATGAACCATTTCGCGTCAAAATGAAGTAATATCTTTTCAATCCTTTCGGACCCTTTAGCGCCTAACCCAGTCGTATGGGGGCATAAGTTAATTCTACATGTTTGGTCCACCGACCAGATCCTATAAAGCACACAATTTAGTGTTATTATTGCAGTTACAATTTATAACGTAGTAATGGTTCAGTCATTTTAAGTTTTAATGAAAATACATTTTGTTTTATAAGTCCTAATTTATTTTATTTTAATTTAAAAACAGTTTGTTTCAATTTTATTTTTTTTTTAAATTATTATATAATGTACATTTAGTACTTTCGGCTTGGACACTATAGGTATGGTAATGCGCGTTATTCTGCATTTCTCCGCATTGTTTCACGTTGTGTGGTATTGCGTTCCACGCCAGACCTCTGAAATGCGAAGTATGTATGTTAGACGAAGGGAGTGTTAAGCACATAGTAATCAATGAGTGCGAATTTAACATGTTTTGATATTAAATGCACTGCAAGAAAATACAAACATAACAGATGTGAAACGATAAAAATATGATATCTGGATGTATTTGAATTTGGAAGGGCCTGTTTTGACAGTCACCTTTCAAACTAAACTTAGTTTAACATAGATGTAATTTTGTCTTATATTCCAAATATTTAAAATGCCAAATAATCTGGCTAATGATTGTCTGTCAAATTTAACTATAGGTTAAAAAATGTGAAAAGTTTATACTATATTTAAAATTGCCCTGAAAAACTGGACCTAAAATAACTTTAGAATATATTTTAATAAATTCATAAAAATAAAATTCACAAAAAAACATAATATTATTTATTCTAAAGAAGGATTGCATCTAAACGAATAATAATAGTTTGGCGCTACAGTCCTAATGGACTTAGGCCGAGCTCTCCCACAATTTGAGCTGTGCGTGTTCTATTTGTACTCAAAGTGGTGGGACCTACAGTTTTTAATGCCCAATCCAAACGGCGGGTGAGTTCAGTCTAGACTTGAACATATATAAACTTCTTTAGTCTAAAATAATTTTTGTCTGTACATTTTTCATATTTTTCTACAATACCGGTATAAAACCGATACCGTTCATATCAGTTTATTTCTGATTTTTGTATAAAGGCTTGGGATTTAAAAATTAAAGAGTTATAAACGGATATCGGTTCGATGCTGTTTCAATTCTTGATCCTAAACATAAAAACTTTATATATTATAAATTCACTGTGTACAATTTAAATTTAATTAGAGCAGGAGAAGTAATAAATATAAAATGCAGAATTCGTAAACATTACAAGAGTGTATAAAAATCTACATAGTACCAAAATGTTTTTACGAATTACGTCATTGATTCAACAGCTAACATCTAGAACTAATGTCGTCATCTGAAATGTAAAAATAACAAATTTTAATGTTTTGCCTAAGGTCACGTATTTTTTTATATAGCAATTCCTATAACTGGTATTAAGTTAAGCTCTTTGTGTTGAATGTATTTTTCTATTACAAACAATAAAAAGGTTTTAAAAAGAATAAACCTTCAAAAGGTACAAAGAAAAAAGAAGAAATATGTATATGAACTGGTTAAAGACCAAACACAAATTTTGGAATAATTAATAATTTTGTTTATTCTTTAGAATTACACTTATTTATTACTTATGTTTGTAGTAACAGAAGGTTAACAGAATTCAACATGTTCTATTATTGTACGAAACTATTAAATAATTCTGTGAACTACAATTTTTAAGACTTTCTTCAATTCATATCTATTATGAATATAAGTTATAAATTATGTGGAAATTTTATTAAATTTGTTAATTATAACAGATTAATTTGCACTTATTACACAGTGTAACAATGCAAACACAGTGCTGAGTTTATTCAATTAAAAAATCTTAATTGCAAATCTTAAATCTTAGATACACAGCTCAGAAGATCAGACGTATATTTAAGACTTTGTTTCCAAGACAATGTCTTTATTGTTCTACGCAATTTAAAAAAATATAGATAAAGTTTGTATTTCTATAGAATTCGATTTAATGAGTTTCTCATCATTTGTTCAGTTTTTTTATTAATTTAGTATTTCGCATAATTATAGAAATACATATCAAAATAAATAATTACGCACTTATGTAAAAGATTACAGCCATCTATTAAGAATTTCAATTGAATCTAGAATTGTAAAAAAACTTATTTTATTTAAAATATACGAATGATTCATATATTGCGAAAAAAAAGATTTTATATTTTTTCATTTCATTTTATATTAGTCATTATTGTTTAATGCTTTCATCTGAATACAAATATCACTGAATACTTTTTTTTCAAATTCACGTAGATCTCGGTTACGCCTAATAAAAATCAATTGAGCTTTACGATTGAAATCTATGAACTATATATCGAATAATATATATATGAATTTAGTAATATTAGCAAAGTTTTAAAAACGTTAGAAAATTATTTGTTTACAAAATTTAAAAATACCGTAACAAAAGTAAATTTTAGCTACATCATGCTTCGTCTTCTATTTATTTTAATTATATATTAATATTTATAACTTTTTATATTTTTATACTTTTTATACTTCTACACACTTTTTATACTTTTAATACTTTTTATACTTTATACTTTATACTTTTTATACTTTTTATTCTTTTTATACTTTTTATACTTTTTATACTTTTTATACTTTTTATACTTTTTATACTTTTTATACTTTTTATACTTTTTATACTTTTTATACTTTTTATACTTTTTATACTTTTTATACTTTTTATACTTTTTATACTTTTTATACTTTTTATACTTTTTATACTTTTTATACTTTTTATACTTTTTATACTTTTTATACTTTTTATACTTTTTATACTTTTTATACTTTTTATACTTTTTATACTTTTTATACTTTTTATACTTTTTATACTTTTTATACTTTTTATACTTTTTATACTTTTTATACTTTTTATACTTTTTATACTTTTTATACTTTTAATACTTTTAATACTTTTAATACTTTTAATACTTTTAATACTCTTTATACTTTTTATACTTTTTATGCTTTTTATACTTTTTATACTTTTTATACTTTTTATACTTTTTATACTTTTTATACTTTTTATAATTTTTATACTTTTTATACTTTTTATACTTTTTATACTTTTTATACTTTTTATACTTTTAATACTTTTAATACTTTTAATACTTTTAATACTTTTTATACTTTTTATACTTTTTATACTTTTTATACTTTTTATACTTTTTATACTTTTTATACTTTTTATACTTTTTATACTTTTTATACTTTTTATACTTTTTATACTTTTTATACTTTTTATACTTTTTATACTTTTTATACTTTTTATATTTTTTATATTTTTTATACTTTTTATACTTTTTATACTTTTTATACTTTTTATACTTTTTATACTTTTTATACTTTTTATACTTTTTATACTTTTTATACTTTTTATACTTTTTATACTTTTTATACTTTTTATACTTTTTATACTTTTTATACTTTTTATACTTTTTATACTTTTTATACTTTTTATACTTTTTATCCTTTTTATACTTTTTATATTTTTTAAACTTTTTATATTTTTTTATACTTTTTATACTTTGTATACTTTTTATATTTTTTATACTTTTTATACTTTTTATACTTTTTATACTTTTTATACTTTTTATACTTTTTACACTTTTTAGCCTTTTTATACTTTTCATACTTTACAAAACTTCTTTCGTACCGATTAACCATAAAATTGTCCGGTTTAAAACGAATTTTTCAAAACCAAATGAATTGAAAATAATCTTAAATTTTAATAATTTTTCGTTAAAATGAAAAATGAGCATATTTTATTAAATATAAACAGAAATTAGTTTTCCTTAAATTAATATTTATAATTAATTTGAAAATGCTACTAATGTCTGAACTAAATTTATATTTCCCTTATAAAATAACCAAATTACCTCGAATTTGTTTTATTATACAAATTTATACAAACATAAATCAACAAAAGCTAAGTTCAAGGTAATAAACCTAAACAGTGTTGAACTTGAATTCAAAATGCCTAAATATAAAAATACAAAAAGCAACTTAATAGACCATGAAAACTTCTACCGTTTGTGAGTTTCGCTGTAAAATAATTAAGCCCATCAGTTACACTACCAGTTTTCATTGTTGCTATACATGATTTCCAAATTATACAACCTATCTATTTCTATAATAGGTAGTCTCATCTGATTTGTACAGTCATTGTATTTCGGTTTGCTTATTGTAAATGTTTATTTTCCAAATACGTATTCCGTGTAAATCGTTGTATTGCACCCAACCACTAAAGTGCCAAGAACTTACAATATTAGCGTTAATTTGGGTTGTGTAAATATTAATATTGTCAAAATTTGTTATTTGTATTTGAAAGAGTGAACATTTAACCCAGTTGTGTACTTAAAGTGTGGGATGCTACCTTAACGAAGAATGGTATTCATTTTATAAAATTTTTAATTTAAAAACTATTAAAAATACATGTGATATGATAGTAAACACAATATTAGATATTAAATAAACTATACCAAATTGCAAATCAAGAAATAACTGATAGCTAACAATAATTTTAGGGCATAATATATTTTCAAAGGTCACAATTTTCAATGTAAAATCAAGTAACAATATCGATAAATTCATCAAAATAAACTTATTTCAATAAAAAATAATCAATGCACAGAAATAAATGTTCCTCAATAAGTTGTAGAGTATAAAAACGGTTTTTCAAATAGATGCATCAATTGATTTTTTTAACTAAAATATATTTAGCGTATTCACAGTTTCATGTTATTGGTACGACATTGTATGAATCGACAGTACGGCAATTAAACTGTAAGCACGACTTTTCTGCTTGTTCGAATAATATGTCAAATAATTGGTGTTAATTCTTATAAATTTGGGATTTTTTTCAAAATTTCAGAAATATTCCTCGATTTGAAAAGAAAGACAAATTAATTAGCATCTTATGTGCACTTTTAATATTCAATTTTACAATTTTTTTTCCTTTCACAAAATACGACACCAAAAAAATATGTCTCACGGCTACTCTTAAATGCAACACTTTTGGTATTTCACTTTTATAAGGGATTCAATAACAAATCGACGTTTCCGTGTTATTGTATTGTATATATTCTACATGGTAACAATACCATACTAAATACTACGAACTGTGAATACGCTAATTAATATTTTTGGAAATATGACAAATTAAGTAAAAATGCTTTATTTTTGATATATTCAATGATCCACGAAATATTTCGTACGAAGAAAACAGAATGTTTACGATAATTTGTCTGCAACTATCAGTAAGCAAATATCTAAAACCCCACAAGTATAAATATCACTGAAATGTAGCCAACTAGTTAAAATCTAGAAAAAAATGAGCAGTTGAAAATTGCCACTACTAGTTAAAAATAGATCCTATTTTCATATAATGTACTGGTATTTTTTTACTTTGTTTGGTGTCATAGGACAAGACAATTGCCCTAGCCATAATAAGTTATGAACTAGTTGAACTACTGGTACACCCAAAGAATGAATCAGTCGGGGCAACCGTCTTTTTTTGCCAACCGATTTATTATTTATTATGTTTAGCACAACAAAGAACGAGTGAAAAATCTGAAGCTTGTGTGGCTGATGTTGTTCTACTTTGGCATCGCTTTTCTACAAAACAACTGATTTCACAGTTGAATCAAAAAAATGTTGGTTGCTACAACCTAATGTTATATCATTTAGTCAATATAACCAACTATCTGTTGAGTCAAATAAATATTGGGTATGCCTCATTTTGAAGCAATGGAAATATAAAAATTGCAACTGGATTAAAAGTTTGTTTCCCTAGCAGTTACTTCAACTGGTTAAGCTTCATACTAGTGTTTACCACAAATGAATTTCAATTGAGGTTGACTGCATTTGGAAGATGCAAAAAAAAAATTCGTTGAAACAGCTGTACGCCAAATTATATTTTTGTTTGTGTATGTGAAATACCAGTACAATTATAGTTTCCTCGAACGAAAACATTTTCTTGGTCAATTTTTATTTTGGGCGGTTCCAGCTGTTCAAGTGCCAAATTTTTTTTTGTTTCTTCAGTTTTCGCTCATTTTGGGGAACATGTTTTTATACCCTACACTAAGAGTGAAAGGGTATATTCAGTTTGGTACGCCGTTTGTAACACCCAGAAGGAAGCATATCCGGTATGGAAAAGTATATATATTCTTGATCAGCATGATCTCCTGAGTCGATTTAGCGATGTCCGTCTGTCCGTCTATCCATCTGTCCGTCTGTCTGTCTGTCTGTCTGTCTGTCTGTCCCTCTGTATGTCTGTTGAAATCACGATTACAGAAAAAGTAGAGGAGCTAGAGCAATGAAACTTTAGATTTAGATTACTTATATATCTAATTGGCTTGATCGGTCTATTGTGACCTGAGAACCGACCACTTATTTCAAATACCTCATATAAAATGTATACCTACAGATCTATTTTTCTGTATACGTGCTTAGGTGAACTTTTTTTGGTAAAATATATATTGACTCATGCTCAAATACATGAAAATAATGGTTTGTGGTTCAACAAAAAACAATCGAAATTCAGTACACCTACCCATTTGTAAATATAGATCAAATGAATGGAAATACTTCAGCGATTGAAAGTTTGTAGTTTCGGGATTCGTATATCCTGGTGACCTATATACCTCTTTTAATGGTAACCACACATATGTGTAGGGTATTTATAGTCGGCTTAGACCGAGAAATAAACTTTTGGTTACCATTAATCCATGGTAAAACCCAATATTTCATCTATAAAACAAATTTACAAAAAGCCTTTTATAAAATATTAATTATTTTGAGTGTTTATTACTTTAAAAATCACACTTTTCTATAATTCTTTAGATCATTTGACGATTGTATCTCGTAAATTGTATAAATATAATTGAATTTTTATTGCATGTTAGAATGCTTTAAAAGTTCAAAAAGTGTGTTTGCGTGTCAGATAGAAGTTCACTTAAAGGTTACGTTTCATCAATTAAATGCGTAGATTCTTCAACATTTAGAACATTTTTTAGGTGATTCAGGGTCATTGTTTCTCCTTTTTTAGTGTATTGAAAGAATTCCATTGCAATGAGCTAAGAATTCCAGCTAAATATTTTTCGTTTTATATATTTTTAATGATGTCATCATGAGTGAAACGACATTTGTTAAATTGCTTTCGTTTATTGGTTGCCACTTTAATAATAATGACATTTTGCAGTAATATCCTATTAGATATGATAAATAAAAAGGTGTGCAGATATTTAATTGTTTAAATATTCAAAATTAGTATTATACGTACGAACTATTTTGTATGTAAACAATACAAAATGTTACACTCAGGGTTGGACGAGACTGTCTACAAATGTAGATTACACGATTGTCTACATGTAGACAATTGCATGGAGATAATCTCTGAAATACATGCAGACAATGTGTACTATGTAGACAATGTATACAATTCATAAATATTTGTATTTTGTAGAGATTTATATTGAGTAACTACGTAGTTATTAAAATTCATTTTTATAACAAATAATTTACAAACTTACGAGTGCCGATTTTCTAAAACGTAACGTTTTAAGAGAAGTGCTATCGAAATTGTATGCCCTTTTAAGCCATTTAAATATATATAAAGATAAACCTTACCCAACTTGTTATCCAAAAAATGTTCCTTCTAATTATACTATTTTTAATAGATTCATAAATTCTAATTTTTTAATATATAAAAGGATTAAGATTTTTAAAAATTTTGATTTTTGAGGAAAAAAAGTAATGAGTTTTCAAATCCGAACGAAAAATCGTGTATTTGAAAAATATATAATTATAGAAATTAAAAAAATTAAAATTAAACTAAAAAATTAGACTAAAACAGAGATAAAGAGAATAAATATTTTATGATTTTGTGGTAATCACTATTAGAGATATCATTTAAATCTCGTTTAAATATCGTTTGTCCGTTGAAATATAATTTTTTGATGTTTTTAGTAAAGATAGTTTATGGGTTTTTCTATACATTTTGTATTATTGTGAACTGAATAAATTAAATTATTTAAGATTTGTTTCCAAAGACATGTTTCGACAAAAATAAGTTAACTGATAGTTTATGATATCTATTATGTGAGTCTAAGTAAATTTAGTTAAAAATGTTAAGTCATTTTTAGTATTTCTTATATTTAAAATATATGGTAATATATACTTGAGTATTTATTTTTTCTTAAATAATAGTGTTTTCAGCATCGAATGGTTTAATTTGAATATTTGTTTGAAAATTAAACGATTTAAAACAATATAATAAAATAATATAATAATAACAAAAAAAATAAAAATGTAATGAATTTTACCATAATCAAAACATACAATTGTTTGCATAGATTCAAGACTCATAACGCGACAAATAATAATTATTATTTTTAATATGTGTATTTTATGATAAAAACAATTAACATATTGAACAAAATTGAATTTATTTAGGCAATATATACAATTGAATACATAGTCTACACAATTGTATACATAGTCTACACAATTGTATACATAGTCTACATTATCTACGTAATTGTCTACATTATCTACATAGTCCACACATTGTCTACACACAAATGTAGACAATCCCTGGTTACACTCTGTAGCAGGTAAAATATTCTCTGAAAGATATATAGTTTTTTGTCTAACATTTCTCATATCATATCAAAACAAACGATATCTTAATGATGTCCAAACGATATCGGTTTTGCTCAAAATTAACGTTTTCGATATTCTATAATAATACGATAACGATAGGGTTCTCGAATAAAATGGACCTATCTAAAATTATAAATTTATTTATTGTCTTTATAGATATCGAGTTGATATTGAAATAGTTTTCATTGTCTATAATTTTTGTTTTTTCTGAAACGTTTGTTTCTTTGAGGTGGCCCATTAAGTAATTTAGGAGCGCTCTGAAATTGGAGTCATAAAGGAGACCAATTTTTGAGTGCTTTATGAGCCCTCAGAAAAATTACTCATAAAAGTATCTCATTTAAACCTGTTTTCGGAGCTCTCAAAAATATTACTCATAAAATATGCATATTTATGAGTTATTTAGGAGCCCTCATAAATTAGACTCCTAAAAGCATCAAAAATAAAATTGCTTCTGAGCGCTCAGAAAATAGACTCATAAAAGTTCTATATTTTAGATTGTTTTAGGAACGCTCCGAAATTTGACTCATAAAAGAGTCTTATTCGTGAGCGCTGAATTTGATGATTTTATGAAACTCATAAAATCATCAAATTTAAGAGTGTTTTAGTCTAAACGTATCTTATTTATGCTGGTTTTAGGAGCCTACTGTTTAAATAAAATTGATATTATAATATTCGTTTTGAATTTGAAATCAAATGAAAATTTATTTTATTAGTGTAAATTCAACTATATATTTAATGATTTTTTTTTTTAAATGAATAAATTTTCTCACGGATGTCTGGACTAAGAAAAACATGAACATGTACTATGTTGGATTCATTTCAGACACATTCTATATTTCTGAAGAAAGAAAAACTCCAAAAATGAAGTAATTGTGATGTCTAGAAATTCTCAAAAATTTGAATGTTTTAAGAATATTTCAAAATTATCAAAAATACTGATACGCTCTTTAAAGCGTGTTCGATACCCAAGTTTCTGTTGCCTTTTGGAGCTCTTTTTAGTACTGAAATACGACTGTTTTAGGGGTAATAAAAGTTTCATAAATGAGTGTGTTTGGGCTCATAAACAAGGACCCTATGAGTGTTTTAGGAGTATTCAAAGTTTTATAAATATGAGTATTTTTGGGCTCATAATGATTATTTTTGTGCTTTTTTTGGCAAACAAAGCACTAACCAGTCGATCTACCGAAGATACTAGAGATGAAATATTATAATTTGGGGATCATTTTAAAAGTTTAAAGAGGAAACTTCATATGATCACATATGAATAATATAAAAATAAAATAGAAAACATCATATGAAAATATAAGCAATTTAAAATGAAAATACAAAATATATTCCAGATAATTAATCATATTCTTAAAATATGATCACTGCAACCATGTTTTTTTTTCTGCGTGCATTATTCTTATACAAGAAAATACTATAAAAAACGTGTTAAAAATTGCATATAATTAATATCTGTGATCACTGCGTGTACCTTTAACTTTGTACCCAGTACTAATACCAGATAATTGCATACGTTTCACCGGCTAATGACGGTCAGAGTTGCATGTATAATCAGTTGAATATCTCTTTGAAATATAGAATACAATACATAATATAAGAAATATCTGTCAGCTAATATAATAATTGCGTTAAAATATTAAAAAGTGTTATATTTTTAATTTATTCGTATATATGCGTGAAAAATGTACGGCAATCATTTAATAGTTTACTTTATGAGAATTCTGCGAGATATACAGCTGTTCTATACGTATTAGCTCCTCAAGGCGAACTGTGAACATGGAAATAGGTTAAAGTTGGAACCCTTTCAAACTATAATTTGTACACCTCCGTATATCTCGACAATTCCATGAAATATTCTACATTATATTTTGCTTTATGTACAGAAGAACTTTTATTTAATATTTTTCAAAACTAATTTAAAAATTAACTATACTATTAAAAATTGGTTTAAAATCTAGTAGAAATTTGCTCTATTCGGGTAGACATGTGACCATGGCCACCTCATATTAAAAATGGGTTGTGAAAAGACAAATATACCATGATCAACTCTCGATTAAGGGGATTTTATGTCAATGGAAAATGCAACAAATACCTTTTACAATATTAATCCAAAAAATATAAAATATGACTTTGCATAAAAGTATTTTCTCCCCAACTATGACATATAAAAAGTGGTATTTATACCACACTCACAGACCTAAAATTCTATTATTTCATGGTAATTTGAGTATTGTGTTGTACCGGAAGTATTTTATTTTATTTTTGATGCGTGGTAATATAATGATTGTGTGTCTTTTGCTTATTTTTCAATTCTATTCATATAAATACCATACAAATTAAGCTATTGTAGAATATATTAAAAATTTAAAATTAAACTAAAACAAACAATATTTAAATTCATATTTCACATGCCGAATTCAACCTTGAAATTGCTGAAAAGCTACTCATTAGACTCATAAACAATATATGAATTAAAAGTCACCCATAAATACCTATATTTATGATATATAATACTAAACAAATTTTTTAATAGTATAGTAAATATTATCAATTGTATCGGTTTGAATTGAAACTATAAATAATAATTGTCTATTTATTTGTTTTACTTTATCTTTTATTATTTTTATTTATTATAATCAACTAAATTTGATATTAGTATTAATTGTATGACATATAATAGCAATCTTATCGCAGATACTGTCGTAATTTGTAATGTATACAACATATTTAATAATTTTGATTAATTTTAAACGTTTTCAATAGGTCACTAAACCATTTCAAAATAACTTTGTGTCATTTTTGTATTCGTTTTTTTTTATTGAATTATTGATAATGACTGCTGTTTAATTGAGATTAGAATTTTTCTACTTAATTTCATTGAATATAACAAAATACGATATTCGATGGTAGTTTGTACTATACATTTTATTTGTTAAGTTAGGTTGGGTTTGTTATTATGAACGCTCAGACGATGACTAACATTATATTTTTATTTTTGTACATTTCATTTATTTGCTATAGTCATTAACACACTTTTATGAGTGTTATTTAAGTATTGCTGTGTCAACAATAAATAAATTAAGTGGAAGTTTAATAGTGTAGGTGCTAAAGTGCTAAATTGAACTTTTTGAATTTGTTTCAAAAATATATAGTCCATCGATTTTATTTCTTTTAAAACTCAAATGCATCTATTAAACTATGGGAAAACTATTAGAGATGGGAATTAAAATGTTTGGCATATATTTTTTATTTATATCTCGGGTACCATGATAGGTCTTTTAACCATGATAGGTATTTTACTTTATATGTGGGATTTTACGCATATATCAAATCTAAGAATTTTTTCTTATATTTTTAGATATAAAACATTCGAATATTCTAGAATATAAAAAGCATAAAAACGTATAACATTTATTACGAAATGTACTCAAGTTTGGAAAACTTTTAACAAATAAAGAAATGCATGTGACAACGTTGACAATAATGTAATTTTACATTTAGCTCAACATAAAACTACATTTAATTGTTATATTGCCAACTACGTACAGTTCATTAGCCTCTTCAACGAAATGTTGTACGCAATAAATTAAATGTTGCAACTAAAACTGAAAAAAATAAAATAATAGAATAACGTAACATCTACGGATCCGACACATAACGGTTGACAGTCGCAGAAATTGAAACCATGAACCACTAGTGCATAATAACCCGCAACAAAGAAACCGGTACTCTTCATGCATTACTTGTTACACACAGAAAAACAAATGACTATCTTCAACATAATTAACAGCCAATCACGTATATGTTTGAAGACATTATACAGGGTGGTCCGCTTTGGGGTGCAATAATTTTAGGGACTGATTCCTTGCTTCATTTCATGAAAAAAATTGTTCTAGAGTTAGGGTCTATTTGGAACACCCAATGACATGCAGGGTGTTTTCAAAATTTACTTTACAAAAATTGATACAACCGTATACTTAATTATAACTTCTGCAATGTATAGCCCAGAACAAAAATATTACATTTATTTTAAAAATAATCGATCATAGTTTCTAGTAAAATTTTAATATTGGCATTTTATGTGGTGCGCTAGGTGATTTTTCTCTTCAAAGTAAAAAATAAATATTTTATTACAACTTTTTTGTATAAAACTCCGTTTTTCTCGAAATTTTATCGATTAAAAAAAATATCCGCGACCTAAGTATGATTTTCCAATGGACTTCAAGATTCTAATCACTACCTCATTATCAGTTTTTTCAGATTGCCTCAAGTTTTTGAGTTTTTACGTAAAACTAATATAAGGCAATTATCGTATTTTTCTACATATTTTGGTCTTTAACTTTTTACAGATATGAGTTTTCGATCATATTTCTATTGTATTTCATTGAGAATACATCAGCTAATATTTTGAAATAAAACACATCAAATTCGGATTGATCTCACTAAAGTTTTAACCAGTCAAACGCAAAAAAATATTTAAGGTGTACCTATTATTTATTGCATAACAATTATGATTTTCATAATTAAATAAAAGTATAAATCTTATATCAGACTTGATCTATAATTCTATGTTTCCTCTAGCTTTGTTTTTGCAAATCACTCTTTAAGTCCTGAGCTTAAAGAGAAATTTACAAATTCGGTGCAACAATGTGCGATTTTTTGATAGATTTGAACATAAGCAGGAAAATATTTTATTTAATTTTAAAAATATGAAAATCTAGTATATGTTCTTTATTTGACTCTATTGTATGATACTGAGGCAAACCCATTGAAAGTTGTATATAATAAAATATATAACTTATATATATTTTATCAATGTTTGTACTTATTTGTACTGGACATAGAAATTTCTGCAACAATAGGCTCTTTTACTTCGAGTTCACATTTCAATACAACTTTCGAAATAAATAATAAAAAGTGGAAAAATGCAAACTACAAAATGCATGTTAATTAAATCAATGAACCGCAAACAACACTGTAATTGAACCGCACAATTGAATCATTTCTTTTATTAAACAAAAAAAGTTAATTTCATGCAGATTTGACATGTGCTCATTCGTTGTTGTTACTAAAAATAGTGTGCGCACAAAAGAGTAGTGAAAATGAAAAAAAAAAATAAGAAAAGAAAAGCAAAAAAGTTGCATCACTGAAAGGCCGGTTTTAATGTCATCATCCGTGACACTCGTCGGCGAGGTCTGTGAATGAACACATGGTAGGAAATTAAAAATTAATTTCAACACACAGAATGAAATCTACACATACAGAAAAATCCGTTTTTAGCATGAGGTTGGAAGAATGAAAAAGTTAGTTGTAACAACCAAATTTCAAACAAATTTTCCATCATTTTGTTGACGGAATCGACATATTCGATTGGCACTTTAAAATTAACCTATACACACTCCAAATTGTTCTAAAACTTTGTTGGTTTCGACTAGTAGAACTGACTAAGCGGTTGGTTGGCGCAACAAATCTCTATTCTGTGTGTATGCATAAGAGAAAAAGAAGTGCGAAGTTGAAAATATGTAATGTGGTTCTGTATATCATGGTCGACATTTGGTTATATGGTGTACAAAAGCATTATTAATATCCCAACTAGACAAAAGTTCTTCGACGACAAACTTGTCAAAGACATCTTAAAGACATTTTTAAAATTTTCACAATGACTTTGTCACTTAAAACAAATATTAGTCAACGATAATTACAGCGACACGGTCCTTATAGTTGTCGTCAACGATGATGTCGTCGACGATATCACCCATATAATCGTCGACGACAATCTCGTGGACGGTGTCGCCCACATTGTCGTCAACGATGATCTGGATTTCGCTTAATTAGTCACACACGAACAAGATTTGTTTGAATATGTTTGAATGTAATTACAACGTAATTCGAAATCACCATATACATATTAGAAGTAAAATCTAATTACATTATAATGGAATTGTATAATTATATATAATATCAGAAATATATAATATCAGATATTAATATATGTATGTTTGATATTTCCGCTATTTAACACACCCAACGTCAATAAAAGGTTCTTTGAATTATATGTATTTGGTAATTCGTGATTGTTACTGGGTGACAACGAATTTAAAAATAATAGAATTATTTTGATTATATGTATATTTGGTATTACGAAATCACAATTAAACAACAACGCTGCCTACTTTTAGCACTCAGTAACACTCACATTAATACATTTCATATAGTTCAAAAGTTCTTTTTGGTGGAAGAATTTGTTTAAGTATCAATTACTGTTAATACCATATAGTGGCTGTTTGTAAAATATCCAATTAATCCGTAATTCACTGAAATCTAAATAGGAACAATAGATGGAAACAAAATTATTAAGTAAAAATAAAAGGTGTGTAATAAAAAAAAAAGTTTAAGTTTATAATTATATAATATAAATAAAAAAATGTAATTCAAAAAAAGTGAAAAATGAATATTGTGTAAAGAAGATTAGCACTAAATTTACTTTTATGCATTAAAATTAAATGTAAACATAAATATGTTTACATGTAAATAAAATGTTTTTCACATTCAAACATGTATATGTTTGCAAGAACTCCGACAATAATTTATTCTACATAAATATGTTTGAACGAAAACAAAAATGTGTTTGGATGTTATTATAATAATGAAATAATGAAACAATACTTTCGTTTGCACAAAGCTCCAAAGATATCTGTAATGCCCGCAAAATTATGTTTTTTTTTGCAGAGTGCAAATGTGTTCAGTGATTTTACACTGCCTTGTATCGAACATTGAAGATGGGTACAAGACATGGCCTACTGGGATTAAAAAGAGTTATACTATATATGTCTCAGCGCCCAGATTTAATTTTTTACACTGAATTTAATTTTTTTTATTGATTTTTTTTAAATTATATCATTGTTCATATATGGTTTTATTTTTTTAATACAGATTTCAAGTTTAGGTTTCGGTTTGGATATCCTTTTTTAAATTAACTCATATTCAAATTATGTAATTTCTTTTGTGGCGTTTATTCCTCATGGATAGGTCGGTATTGCATTTAGAAATATGTGGAAAAGGAAATCTATATATATAAAACTCTTGGTCCGTCTGTCGGTCTGTCTGTCTCTTTGTTCCAGCATCACGTCTAAACCGCTAAACCGATTTAACTGAAATTTTGCAACAGGATACTATGGAGTCCAGAGAGTGTCATAGACTATATATGGGCGGGATTGGACAAAGGGGCGTGGTACCTCCCATACAACCTAAACTTTCAAAACGACATAACTCATCACATACACAATCTAAAAAGATGAAACAAAAAACTAAAAGTTCACCACACTAAAACTCACCACACTAAAACTCACCACACCGAAACTCACCACACTAAAACACACCACACTAAAACTCACCACACTAAAAATTCACTAAACTAAAAATTCAACACACTAAAACTCACCACATTAAAACTAACTACACGAAAACTTCTACTGGGAAAAACTCTACGGGGAACAATTCTACCGGGAAGAGTTCTACCGGGAAGAATTCTACGGTAAAGCGTTCTATGGAGAAGAATTTTACGGCGAAGATTTCTATTGAGAAGAATTCTACGACGAAATATTCTACTGTCTGAATTGTCTTTGAGAAAAGTTGTTTTGGCGGAGAATTATTATTTGGTTACTACATTTATAAAACCACAGCGAAGCACGGGCCCCTGATATAAAAATAATAATAATGTTTTTTTATATTAATAAAATCACTTTATATCTATGAATTCACAAAATCTTGGCACGAGTCGTGCACGGGTCCAGCTAGTCAAAAATATATTTTTGTGATAAAATATTCAAATAATTAAAAAAACGCTAAAAAGTAAAAGAATAAAAGTATTAGCAAATAATTAACAAAATTTTCCATATTAGCGCCACATAAATGTTACTTCTAATGTTTATTGTTCTAATAAATTTGGGATTTCCGTATAGTATAAATCTAAATACCAATATCAATATACTTGTATTTATTATTTTTGGAATACTCAAATTCAATATGCGTTAAATCATTAATGATATTCAAATGAGGTCACACAATCTTATCACGATGTTTCTGCCCGACTTGACTGGCATAATAAATATACCGTCCATGTACTTGTTGAACTTTGTTCTTACGAATTATATATATATTTTTTACCTAATTAGCGCAACACTATTGTAAAGGCCAAAACATTAACACACGCAAATGCTACGGACCAAATAGTGTTTGCGCGTTGTTACCAAAATAAAATAATGCAAAAATTATACAACATATAGTTTTTTTTTATTTAGATTTACTTCCTGTGGTGTGCTATTCATTAAATGCGAAAAAGATGACGTTATTTTGAGGAGTGTTTGACGCGCACTATGGAATAATTATAGCAAATTAGACTTTACACTGGAGTGATAAATGCCATCCAGTAGACTGTTATTTTGTTCCACAGTAGTGACAACTTTTAGTTTAGTTGGTGCAGACAACAGCTGAGTTATCCATTATAGTCGGCAATATGTTCGAGCAGCAACATTAAAAATTATTTGCTGAATAGGCAAATCACAAAAACAACAACTATGATCACAACAACAATAACAACAACCACGACCACTTTAATGAATGTATTTTTTTTTTGTTTTATTTTTTGCTATTGTTGCAGGTGGTATTGTTGTTGTTGTAAACGTTGTTGGCGTAGTATTTTCAAATCGTGAACTGAGGTCATTAGTCTTCCTCGGTTCTTCTTGTGTCGTTGTTGCTGTAATTATTTATACAGAATCTGTTAAAGCCGTTGATGGCGTCATTCAATCCTGCCACATTTAATGTATGCATTCAATCCAAGGATTGTATCGTTCATATATTTTTATACCCCACACCTATGAGGTACAGGGTTTAAGTTTATGCATATATTGTAACGCCCCTTTGGACGCGTGATAGGTATGGCAAAGTCCATAGAGCCATGTTCGTCGATCTGTCCGTATACATGAAAACTTGAGAAATACTTGTATAATGCGATGAAATTTTGTTTCAATATATTTTGCAAAAGAAAGCCGCGAAGCGAACCTTGAACAGGAGCATAAAGTATACATCGGTAAATATTCTTCAACTTCATCAGAACATGAAGAATTTTCTACAATTTTCTTGAATGAAATTCCGAAGAATTTAAATTTTAACAATTCACTGAACTGGCATATCTGCAAATGGCCTGTATACTTGAAATTTGCGAACTTGACGAAAATTACACTATTTAGAAAAGTCGCTCAAAAATCAATTAAAATGCGTACTGTTAATGCAAAAAATTAGATCATGAATCAATCTCTGAAATAGACTCTTTAAAATAATTTAAAAAATTTGTCAAATGTACTTTTTTGTACGAAAATCAAAACACATTACCCCAGGCTCCCCTATTATTAAAATTCCCCTATAAAATGTGTGGTCATTTTATTCGTAAATTATTGATATACTAGCTTGACCCGTGTACGAATCGTGCAAAGATTTTGTGAATGCAAGGATATGGAACTATTTTATTAATATAAAAACATTTTTATTTTTTATATTTTGTACCATGCTTCGCTGTGGACCTTTTTTTTATTGGTTTTATAAATGTAGTAAACATAACAAAAATAAATCTCCGTTAAAACAGCTTTTCTCATAGAAAATTCTTTCTCCGACTGTGCTTCCCCGTAGAATTTTCCCAGTAGAAATCTTCCCCGAAAATTCTTTCCTATTCTAGAATTCTTCCCGATAGAAATCTTCCCGATGAAATACTTTTCCGTAGAATTTTTCCCAGTAGAAGTTTTAGTATGGTGAGTTTCGATGAGGTGAGTTCAGGTGTGGTATATGTTGGTGTGGTGAGTTGTATTGTGGTGAATATTATTGTGGTGAATTTTAATGTGGTGAATTTTGGTGTGGTGAATTTTAGTGTGGTTAGCTTCATTGTTGTATGTTTAGTGTGGTGAGTTTATGTGTAGTGATTTTTAGTCTTGTGAATTTTCGTGTGGTGAATTTAATTGTGGTGAGTTTTAGTGTGGTGAATTTAAGTGTGGAGAGTTTAAGTGTGGTGAATTTTAGTGTGGTGAATTTTAGTATGGTGAGTTTTGGTGTGGTGAGTTTCATTGTGGTGCATTTTAGTGTGGTGAATTTTATTGTGGTGAATTTTGGTGTGGTGAATTTTAGTGTGGTGAATTTTAGTGTGGTTAGTTTTATTGTTGTAAGTTTAGTGTAGTGAGTTTATGTGTAGTGATTTTTAGTGTTGTGAATTTTCGTGTGGTGAATTTAATTATGGTGAGTTTTA
The DNA here is from genome assembly GCA_951804985.1 of Dryomyza anilis. NCBI lineage: Eukaryota > Metazoa > Arthropoda > Insecta > Diptera > Dryomyzidae > Dryomyza > Dryomyza anilis. Next base: position 69,452,764 of record OX638133.1, read on the forward strand.
GTGTGGTGAGTTTTAGTGTGGTGAGTTTTATTGTGGTGAATTTATTGTAGTGAGTTTTAGTGTGGTGAGTTTTAGAGCGGTGAACTTTAGTGTGGAGAGTTTTAGAGTGGTGATTTTTAATGTGGTGAATTTTAGTGTGGTTAGTTTTAGTGTGGTGAATTTTAGTGTGGTGAATTTTAGTGTGGTGAATTTTTGTATTTGAGTTTTTTTTACCGGTAGCTGCCAAGTTATATCGTTTTGAAAGTTTAAGCTGTTTCGGAGGTGCCACGTCCCTTTGTCCAATCCCGCCCATATATAGCCTATCATTTCTTCCAGACCCTACCGTATCTTTGGTAAAAATTTCAAGCAAATCGGATCAGTCGTTTAGACGGAGAAACGGAACAAACATTAGGATTAGTCTTACAAATCTGCACATATTTTTTTTAAAATGGTCGTGATTCGCTTTAATTTTGGTACATTTGGACCATATCAAGACTAATATTAATATACTATTAAATGTTAATATTCCTATAAGTTTTTAAGATATTTGAATATTAACTTGAAAATTTGTGTTCTTTTTAGACTCTTTTAGGATAATTTTTTTCGGAGTTCGGATCTAATGATAAACAAGAAAATGATCTATGGATATGCAGAGCATAGTCCGAACTAACTATCAAATTTACTATCGTTTTTCCATCTATTCTAATTTTTAAAACATGCCCTAACAACACAGTTTCAAAAAATATTAAAAATTATACAGTTAAAAATGTTTGTATATTTTACATATAAATTACTGAAAAGTAAAAGTTTTTATCAGAATTTTACTCAAAAAAACTAGGTAATAATAGTAATTTGTATAGTTAACTCTTAAAAGCCGGACATTTTTTTGATGTTATAGAACTCGCTATTCTGAACAACGTTTATTCTACGACTTTGCTCTTAGGTGATACTTACCTGAACCAAGTCAAAAATACATCGTTCGTTTCTTGCGGAACCACTGGGTACCGAGACTACAAAACTGAAAAAGAGATTTTTTTTTACTTAAGAGTGTTGAAAATTTTTTTGTAATTTGAATTTTGAATTTTGTTTAGATGAAACAATTTTTTTATACTCAAGTGATTTGTCTAGAAGGCAAAAATCACCCATGTATTTGGACCTTTTTATTTATATTGGATCGCTCCATGGTTGGTAAATTCTCAGGCTTCACTCCGGCCATTGTTGATGCCATATTAACAATATTTCAAACAGATATTAAAAAAACAATAAAAAACGTTTCGAAAAAAATTGACATATGCCCAATTTCGAACTCCCGGTGCCTGACACAGCCTACTACAGTGAACACGAAAATATTTTTTTCAGCTTCGATTTTTGAAAGTACGCAACTTTACAAAAGTTAATTTTTTTGAGGTTACTGGACATACATCCGGAAAATGTAGTTTGTTTCAAACGTAGATCTACGCAAATGGTGGTGCTTGGATCAATAAACATTTTAAAAGTCAAACCAGGAAGATTAAATTAAATTCGTTAAACGATGTTTTAACTTTCCGTTTAAGGGTTAATTTAGAATATTATTGGGATAACCATAAATCATTTAATTAGATCGTAATAATAAATTACGATCTAATTAATCTAATTATTAATTTAATTAGATTAAAATAAAAAATTAAAAAAATTCTAAAAAAATAAAAATTTGCAAGTTTAGATCCAAATATTTTGAAAATGTATTAGAATATTCATTAGTATATTAAAATTAGTCTTGACAATTGAAGGAAAAATTACGTTTAAGATTTTATGGAAAAATATGTTTCAACCATAGTGTATTTTTTTATTCTAAATAGTTGAAGAAATGGACCTTTAATTACGATTGCAATTTTCTGAAAACATTACGATGTGTAATAACAAAAAAAAACTCAATATGCAGTCAAAATCAGCACTTCAACTGGTTGTCTATATGAAAAATCGTGTTGAGTAGTATAATTATTGAATTTTTAACAATGGTTCGTTTTTATATATAATTTTCGATATTTGATATATGTATTTTCGAAATTTGATTGAAAAAAACATGTAAAAATGGTATACAAAAAAACATGTACAAAGTTCAATTATTTATAAAAAATTAAAGATATTTAAAAACTTCAAACGAAAAATCTCAAAAATTACTTTTTCACATATTGCACCGTTATTGCATCCACCTCTTAAATTGTGAAAAACTGTTTATTTTCTGATTTCTCTCACTATGCAATGTTTTTTTTATCATACCAATTTCTATAAAATTGTATTTACTTAATCTGTAAATAGGCCATTTTTCACAATTTATTTTATACTTAAACACTAAACATTTTTCACGCTTAGTAAGTTTTTGAAATATTAGTTGCTACAAATATAGGCATGTTTATACACTGAGAATAAACTCTTAATAACTTTAAAAGTGAATTTAGATTTTTATCAATAAAATATATTATAAATGAAAACTACTTTTATATCTTCTTGATATCAGCAATACAGCTAATATTGCTAATATAGTATATAGGTTGGTTTTTATCTAAAATCCGATCATCTTCATAACTTATAGATTATGAAAAAAAAGAATATGGTCCATTAAATGTTTTTTGTTTTGGTATGCTGGGATGTATTCAAATCAGTTTTGAAAGCGAAACCTATATCCTTTTAAAAATAAATCGATAATCAAAATTATTTGTTTTTAGTTTTTGAGTAAGTAAAAGTATTCGGTTCTTTGTACAAGATATTGAAAATATTGACTAAATGTAGTAATAAATAATGATAAATTATAATATATGGTTCGAATTTTATTTATTTCTTTTTTATATAGATAAATGGAAATACCTTAAATAAATCCCAAATTAAATTGTGTTTTCTCTAAAAATGACTTTAAGTGAAACAACGAAACGACTGCCAACTAAATAAATCAAAAAACATTTTATCGAATTTTTTCTTTTTATTCACAAAAATGTAACCCACGAGCAGAAATGTTGTTTTACAAATGAATGCATTCTGAAATGAAGAAAAAAAAATCAAAATACCACATAATATATGCCGCAAAAGCCATTTTGAACAACTGTTGGGTTTATTTCAATGGCGGTCGATCGGTGTAGACGAACTGAGTTTATATTTAGGATATTTTTTTTGTTTAAAACACATTCGTTGCAATAAATAAAACGCTTTTTGTACTCGTAGACTCGGCGATCGTTTTAATGACAATAGGTGGTGAATTTAAAAATACTTTTTCATTTTGATGTTTGAGAAAAATAAGTCGTATATACGCTGTCTGCTGGTGACAGTGCCGATAAATTTGATAAAATGAAAATATTGTATAAAATATTGACAAATTTTAAGAAATATTGTTGGCAAAAACATTGAAAGTAACAGTTGTATTTTTAAGTAAACATATTAAACGGTTTATGGTGTATATTAATTATACTGACCGACAAACTGTATATTTTGATTTCGATCAAATTGGCTTTAGATATAGATATTTTTTTTCTTTTTCTTTATTAAATTTTTAGTTTTTAACTAGGACTACAATTCAACGTTGTTTTGTAATTATATTAGTTTTCTAAAATAGATTAAAATGTGTATATCCTAGGGCTGTGCGTTTAATCAAATTGTTTGATTAATCAAATTCTGATTAATTGATTAATCAGAATGTCTGATAAATTAACTTCTGCGTCGCGAAATATTTTACTATATGGTTCATTTAATATACTTCCTTTTATTTTTTAATTATGTTTAAAATAAATTTTCAATTTATTTAAGTTGAGAAAATGTTTAAATGTTGTTGAAGAAAGTTGTTTCATTTGCAATTAATCAAAATTGAGATTAATCAGATTAATCAGGGTTCTGTTTAATCGATAAATCAATTAATCACAATTAGAAAAAAACAAATCAGTAGTTTTTTTGCTATTAAAATTAGTCAATAGAATAAATTATTATTTTAATGGGTACTTATCTTTAATTACTACATAATATTATTAAATACTATAAAATTGTTTTGATTAATCGCACAGCCCCACTTTTTTTAACAGTTACTCCAAAATTTTTATTAAAAATCAAAAATTTCCGAGTCAATTTAAATTTCAATGTAAAAACTTTCCAAAATGGAAATTTAATTTTTAAATAGTTTGTTTTATGCAAAGTATCTTTTTGATTCGAACTATCTGCACCAAAATTTGATAGGAAAATATTCATATACAGAATTTAAAAATGGAATAATATTAAAATTATGCTAGGTCGACTTAGCACGAATTGAAATGTGATGTCGTTATGATCATCAAAATTAAACATTATTGTCTAGTTAAATAAAACTTTTACCAGATTGAGTATTAAATTTAAAAATATGGATATATTGGGATTTAATTTAAATTTAATTTAATTTTTTTATAAAAAAAAAAAACTTAAATTATATTTATGAAATAATTCAATAAATTTGGGGATTTTTAGCTTTAAAAATGTAAAAAAATAAACATAAAAAGAATTCTAAATTGAATAATACATAGACGGACGAAAAAGTAAAACATATTTGATTTCTGATGTGTCTAGTATACATTTTAGGAGAATTTATTTTAACGCAAGAAAAACAAGTCGAAAAGCGTCGGAAAGTGACGGAAAGTGACAACATTTTATGGCGCGCTTCTGCAAAATTTAAAAATAATAATAGTTTCGTGCTACAGTCCTATAAGAACTTAGTCTGAGCTCTGCGTGTTATACTCAAAGTGGTGGGACTCAAAGTGGTGGGAATGCTGAATCCGAACGGCGGGTGAGAGCTTTTCATATGCAATGTTTTCACTCTCGTAGGTTTCCCATTTACTGCCGAGAAGTAATGTTTCTATGGAAGGGTGTTATTAGCCCCAGTGCAGGCTTTAACCAGAAACGTTTCGGCTCGCAGTCCAACGCACTAACCTTGAGCTACCGACGCTTTGGTTAAAAAAAGGAGCCGTAGACAAATTAAACAAAAAATATTTCTTAAAAATTATAATAAAAGAAGAGAGTCACCATCAGAGTGCCAGATTCACGTGATACCCCTTAATTCAAATTCTTCAAATTTAATAGGTAATATGAAAAAAAAAAGTTTATTTAATTTTGTTAAGGTTTTGAAAATTTTTGATTCTTTTATATATTTGTGGTCAAGTGTAGGGTAGAAGTTTTTTAATTTTGATTTAAACTCGACCCATTTCAAGTAAAAAGTGATTTAAAAACACGGTTTTTGATTTTGAAAGAGTACCTCGTTACCTTGAGTTCGAAAAGATTAATATTTCACGTTTCATACCTTTTTAATTTAATTCACTGTATTCTTGTTTTTGTAGAAATTATATAGGGTAGAATGTGGAGAATTTGTCACATTTTTCCAAGCTTTGTGCGATATTAACCAAATTACTTATTTGTAAAGTTATTTTCTTAATTCAATCGTTAATTTTAATAATTTTTACTTGAGGTTTATAAATCGTGTTTAACATTTTTCTAAAAATGACAAATTGCCAATACCGTAGGTGACGAGAAGCAGCGTAATGTTGAAAAATGTATTATCTGAAAATATGTCCACCACAAAAAACTTAAGTTGAAGATAAAATCTCACAGATTTGTTTGGTTTTGTTTTTGTATATTTCTTCGTACAATTTTTAAATACCACGGAATTTTATTTAGGAATGTTTGTTATGATGAATTTTAATATTTTTATATTAAAACATTTTTAATATAGAAAACTCAAATGTATTACTGATTTTTGTGAGATTTTTTTATTGAATAAGTAGTTTTTTGTGGGATTTTTTTATTGTATGTGAGATTTTTGTAACATTTTTTTTAGGAATTTCAGATTATTATGCATTAGAGATTTTTTTGTCAGAGTTTTTTAATGGCTGTCAGATTTTTAAATTGCAAATTAATGTAGGTAATTTCAAATTCGATGTAAGGAACAGTTTTTTTTGTCAGAATTTAGGTTCCCACGTACATGGGAAAAGAGATTTATGAACATGAAAGAATACCACATTCTTCAAAAAATCGAGTGGCATTTTCAATATTAAAATAGATTAAATTCCAGAAAACTTTAAGATATTGCCCTTAATTTCGCAGTTAATTTTTTTTTATTATTTTACCCAATTATTAAATAACTGAAATAAATACGAGATATGTTTTAAAATTAATTATGTGTCAATGAATTAATTTGTTATATTTATTTTTATTTTTCAATTTTATGTTTTCAACTCAAGCTATAACAATTAACAAAAGCAAAGACTTTGAACAAACAAATTTGCCGCGTGAAAATACAGCACCAACAACCACCTCCACCACCATCTACCAACCACAATATTATTTTAGCTGTTGTACCCAATGTGCAAAAGACGGCGCAGCGACTGTTACCGTTAAACTATCTGTCAGATACGAAGACAAATTACGTCATTTTAAATTCATATGCAACAACTTAACAATAACAAAACTAAAAACAATAAAATAACCATACAAAAATATAGTCGCACCAACCATGACGTCAACGTTGAAGTTTTCAACACAGCATTTCGAAAAATATCTCAATTTCCAAAAATAAAATTTCGAGAGCACAAGATCGAAATCAAAAAAAAAAAAAACTTAATAGTTGTTCGCTGTTAATCTCTCTGCGTTCGCGCAGATTTAAAACATATTCTTAAGATACACATTTTGTGAAAAATGTTTTCGAAAATGGTTTTCCACCAAAATTTTCTCATTTTCAGTTCAGTTTCGTTGCGGTCTTTGAGCGCATAATTTTTTTCGGTTCGGATATTTTTTTTTTTCGTTAAAATTTTTCCATATTTTTAAAATTTTTTACATATTTCGTTTTTCAAAATTCTTATTTTTTTAATTCTTTAATTTAAGTGAGTTATTTAAAAAAAATACAAAATAATTGAATATCATTTATATATTTGCATATTTTACTTGAATGCTATAAATAGAAATTTTGTAATTTCTTTTTTTCAAATCTATCTCGACGTCTATCTTAAACACATCATATGTGGTGTCTGTCGTAGATATTTTTCTGGCTGTGTGCAAAGAAAATCTGCCCAGATGTTTTTCGTTAGTTCGCACATTATCTAAAAGAAAACGTTGATAAATCAAATATAAAAGAATATATAAAAGAAAATTTACTAAAAGTGAAAATATGCAAACAACAAAAAAAAAATATCTTCTGTGCGAATTGTGTGAAAATTTAAATTAAAATTTGCGTGCTGTATAAACAAATACTATAATTTCTTTTTTTTTAGTTTTTTTACTGTTTTCATTTTTTAGTATATTTTTTGTGAATTTGGATACATCATTCATTATGGTAATTAAAGAGTTGGTAACGTACTTCTGTGCTTTTCATCAGTCTATTATATTTCATTTTAATGTGTGAAAATATATAATAAATAAAGTATTAAATAATAAAATAATACTTTATAAAATAAAGAATATCATTTGAGATTTAAAAAGGTCTCTCCTTCTTCTGTCTACTCTTCTGGTTCAAAAATAATAATATTTGTATTAATTGGTTAGAATTTGGTGTAATGGGCCTTTCATGTAACTGAATCTGTACATATAAAATAAACTCAAAATGGCTGCATCAATATGGCGTCCAAATGTAGGCGAAAAAACTGTGTTTATAGTATTGTTTCATACACTAAGAAAGCAGAATGTTTTTGATAAGTCTTGCTGGATTATTACTCAAATACTTAAACTTCCCATAAGTATAAATATTATTGGCTTATTTAGTCATCTGGAAAACATAAAAAGCAAATGTCGTTCTTTGTTTGTACTCTCGAATAAACCACAACAACTCTGAACAAAAATCAATGATGACTCTGTTAAAGGCGTCAGATCAAATTTTATAGTTCAATGCTATAAGTGAAAATAAAATTTCCTGGGATCGAAATTTTGTTCACGTGACGGCTGGATTTTATTTATTTCTTTTCAATTCAATAAAATTACTCAGTGAATTCTAATAGAGTACCTTTTCCAACTATTCCTCAACTATCATTATATTTGCAATATATTTTATTAATATTTGCTATAAGTAATCGTTAGTTTAAAAGATGTTTGTCAGAAATATCTATTTTATTTGTCTCATATTTGAAAGAAGAGATTCTCAAATGCGATCTATTAATTTGAAAGTAAATTGAAATTTAGGCGTCAATAACCTACCTTACTAACGGCGATAATCTATCAAAGTTACTGTTGCTTATTATCCCGCTTTTATAAAAATTAAAAAAAATTAATAAAAATGTGGTGCTCTCAACAACAAAGCACAAGTAGTGTCAAAACAAAACTCAAACAAGACGTAGTTGTAATGAAGAGTCTAAAATGTTGTGCAATACAAATTCAAACACTGAAATGTATGTGTGCATTTTATTTTTTTTTGTATCATTTTTACTCTAAGGAAATTGATAAAATTTAATTAAAATATATTGAAAAATCTAAAAGGTATAGGAAAATCATATAATATTTTATTTAAAGTTTATTATTTATCAAATAACATTTTATTTAAATCAAAAAATGTTGATGGATATATTGCTTTTCGACCAATACGTTGTTTTTGTCTTACAAAATTTGTATTAATATATTTTTTAATAATTTTTCTTGTAATTTTTATAAACACATAAATAACGATAACCACAAAAACGAAAGCCGAGCGATTTGATATTGTTTTCAATATTCGTCTTCTTACTATGAAAGTGTTTTGTTGTTGCGCTCACTCAATGCAGTCACTATACTTGTTTCATTTTCAGCGACAGTAGTGTCAAATGGTTTTTTTTTAACATTGAATGTCTTGAAATAACAAATTCTTGATACTAGTTGACACCTATGAAACAAATACTGCAGTGAAGTCGCTGGAGAGACTTCACTATAATACTGTATACTGTCATTGCAAAATTAACTAAATACTGAACAATGCAGTAGTGCATATTTTGCAGAGAGAACTTCAAATACATTTCTGCAAATGTCTAGTTTAAGTAATCGTTATCGTAGTTACAAAAATATTATTACAGTACCATGTTCAAATTAATCAACTTTTCGTGATTGTGCACACAAAAAAAAAATCACCAAACCAGTATTCATAATATTGATGATTTTTATATCATCATATTCAAACAGAAATTGGTCTCCCTTTACACATTTACGTATTTATAATTCATATAAGTTTTATGATATTTAAATTAATAAGATTTGATGAACAAAATTCATCAATATGATGTTCACTTTTTCATTAATATGATGATATGGAGGCTTCCAATAATTAGCAATTATAAATCCTTTAAGAATTATAAATACATAAATGTGTAAGTAGAGACAAATTTGTTTTTGAAATTTGATGTTAAAAAAAATATTTTAAATGAAAAACATTTAAAATCAATTACGTTTAATCCATAAGTCAGATTACAAAGCAATGAATAAACAGATTGTAGGTAATTAAATTACATTTCGTTTAAGTTTCAATAATATTAAATAGGTTTAAAAATGTTGTCGGATAATCTTATATTTGTCATATGGCGATTTTTGAGATCAGAAGAAATCCTGAAGTATGTGTCACAGATATTTTTTTTTAATTGTGTAAAGTAGGGTAATCATAAATTGTCCAATTTTGTATATCGGAATTAATATCCGATTACACTACGCAACATAATAAGAAAAAAAATGTGCGCAGTAAATGACACTATTTGGAATAATTGGGGATAATCGGAAAAGCGAGATGATTCACAGTCTTTGATATTCCAAAATTAGCTTGCACCTTTCTAAAGAAAATTACGTAAAAATAAAAGAAATCTTTGGAGACATATTGTAGTCACAAAATCTCATGTGAAAGCATTAGAATTGGGTGTAAACTAAAAAAATACCATTTTGTGTTTTCATACTCTACACCCATGGGTTACAGGTTAAACTATGTATATGACGATATTTTAGCGCATCTTAGAAGGCGATACCGGTATGATAAGCATCACTTTTCGTCATTTTTGTCATTTATAACTCAATTTCTTCGGAAGCGTGTGGACTAATTTTGAAATATTACAAACTGTGTATCATCTTACTTTCTCGATTTTTTCCAATTTTTTAAATGCATTTTTTAAATAAAATTTTTGTTGAAAAAAATACTTTTTTCAAGTTCTTTTAAACTAGTAAATTAACTTAAAAATGTTGTGAGAAATGTTTATTTGATTTTTAAATATCTTTTATTTGATATAACTATTGATGATGTGAGTTATTTCGAACGCGAGATACTTACAAATAGATGTACCTCCCTTTTTAAAAGCTCGGTTCAAAAGTTATTGGCCGATATTTTGGAAACCTATCCAAAGAAACATTAATAACCATACCTTCGGAATAAGGGAGTCATTTTACTTAATACAAAAATAGTCTTGAATTCTGCGCAAAATGGCTGTTGTGTAGTGTTATCTATCAGACATATACGTTTAGTATACAATTTTAGTGAAAAAACATTGTTTTAACAAAATTAGTAAAAAAATGAATAGCATTAATAAAAAATAACAATTTACTATTAAAATTGGTCAGTAGGATGCGTACCATTAGTAACATCAATTTATAAATTTTTAAATTAATATTTCTGAATTTTTTAAATACTATCAAATTCATCAGAAATCTGTTGAATTATTATTAAAAATTACTAAGTACTTAATGTGCTTAATGGAACTTTTTCTTCTGATTGTATTATTTGGTTTTTATAGTGAGAATTTTGTCATATTCAAGTCCAATTCAAAAACCATGGGCTGGAAAACCATTCTGTGAATTATTTGAATACAGTTTAATTTATATTTAAAGCACTTCCATTAACAACATTTATTTTTATTTATTCCAGAAATGATGCAAAATAATTGCACCCTGGCTGCAACAACTCTATTATGGATCTAGCAGATCAAATCGATGACTATATCTGTTCGTTCGAAGGAATCGGTGATTTATCAATGGACTCATTAGCGATGTTCATCTTCATTTGGGCCGTCTTGGCTCTATTCTTAGTATGGCTGTGTAAATTTTTGTACAACAAACACATGAACAAGGACCAGGCCGGCACCGCGAGCGGTAGCAACAGTCGCCAGACGAGTGTGGCGCCCAACGGTATTAAAAGCGACAAACGTTTGTCCGAACCGAGAGAGATTTTAGCCAGTAAAAGTGAAATAAAGGTAAAATCAATATCTAAAGATATAAGAAATACAGAAATAAATAATATACGTAAATATAACAAACGAAATTAATTACATTCATTAATCAATCCAATCATATTAGCAAACGGAATTGCTGATTTAACGAAGAATCGTAAATGTTTTCATTAAATTGGTGAATTTCATTGCTGGATTGTTTAATGCATGCAATTAATATCGATTGCTATTTTTATAAATAGCAAATAAAGCTGAAATGTATGACTTAATTTCAGGATCTTGCGGCCAAGCCGGCTGCTGGTGGTCGTGGACGTTCGGCTGCTGGACCAGCCGGTGGCGCTGGTGGTGGAGCTTCGATACGCAAACGCGTGGTGCGTCAGAGCTCGACTGGACCGGAAAATCGCAAAAAACGATTTGTGCCGCCACCATCAAATGTTGTTGGACCGGAAACAGTGAGTTTGTGACTAACAAATGTTGTTTTAGGCGATAATAAAACCATTTTCTGTTTCGCATAGACCTCAGTGACCTGGACCAGTCAGGTATTTCGCTGGCTGTATAGCGATTTAGTGATCGTAAACGATTTGCTTATCTCATGGGTGATAGCTATAAACGACACGCTCAAAAAGTCTGTGGAGGAGGTAAGTTTAAAGTTTAACATTAACTTTATAAATCGAACGTACTATTTGCGCAACGTTTTAAAAACCATGATGTGCAGTATTTTGTTTAGATGACAACTTTTACTGATCGTATAAATTGACATATTTTATTGTTATGACATCATCTGTCAAATGTTGATATTTCACGATGCGATTATGATGTCATTAAACGAGTCATTTGCGCAAAAAATGTATTATTCATTAATGCATAACAAATAAAATTTGATCAAGCTGGTTGAACACATTTTTATTACAAAAAAAGAAAGGTTTTGCGTTTTGTTTAAAATATTTAATTATTTTTATTTTTTTTTGTGTTTTAGAAATTGTCATAGACATTGGATATATAGGGCATGATGTACACTCAAAATAATTTCTAGGACATTTTACGACATTTTTTTACAATTTTTTATTTTGTAAAGTATACGAATAATTCGTAGAAATCACGAAGCAATTGAAATTAATTTTTTTATTATTTGGTATTATTTTGTACACTCAAAATAATTTCTAGGACATTTTATGAAATATTTTTGAGGAATTTACGAAAAATTCATAGAATACACGAATGAAATAACAACCAAATTACAAATATTTCGTTTAAATTACGATATTTCGTTATATTATTTTTTATTAGATTTTTTAAAGAAATAATAGCATATTTTACGAATATTATTTCGTAAAACTATGGTTTTACATTTTACTTTCGTAAATTTTGAGAGTTTATGTGAATTTTACGAAACATTCGTGTTTTACAAATATTTCGTGTAAATTACGAAACTTTCGTGTTTATTATTTTTTTATTACAATTATTTTACGAAAGAATAACATATTTTACGAATATTAATTCGTATTATTCGTATAAATCGAATATTAATTTTACGAATGAATTACTAAACTTTCGTAAATTTTTGTTTTTGAGTTTTTGTGAGAGTTTCCGAAACATTCGTGTGTTTTATGAATAATTAGAAAATACAGAAATACGTTTGCGTGAAATAGCAACATGAAGCTGCATTTTATTTTAATTGGTTCGCCGTCACAAGCAGATATTTATAAAATACAAACAGTTTTAAATTAAGTTATGTTTGTGTCAAAAGTGCAGAAGTATAAAATCATCGCATAATATTTCATATTTTTATGAATGAATCGTTATTTTCATAGGCAGTTTTTTTTAACACAACATTCGTGTATTTATGAAAGTTTCGTAAAATTACAGCAAAACGTACAAAATTATTCAATAAATTACGAATAAAAATAAAAATCTTTCGTATTATGAATGGTTTTCGTAGATAAAATCTACGAATATTTTCGTAAAATATACAAATAATATTCGTAATTTTATCATAAATTTACGTTCTTTCATGTATTTTACAAAATATTTCGTAGATAAATTTCACATGGCTTTCGTAAATAAAATCCACAAATTATTTCGTAAAATATACAAATAATATTTGCAATTTTCTTATAAATTTACGTTTTTCGTGTATTTTACAAAATATTTCGTAGATAAATTTCACAATTTTTTTTTTGTGAAATACATGAACGATTCCGGGTATTTAAAGCAGCTTTTGTTTTGAGTGTACAGTGTGACCAAATGCTCTAAATTGTGTCGAACATCAGTATTATCTGTAAAATAAACTGTAAAGTAGGCACTTTTTTTAACATTTAAAAATCAAAAATTCTTCCACATTGACACCATACAGAAAAATGTAAGGTTCTAACTCAAATTTAATTAACAATTTTCATTTGGATTAGTTTTTTAAGAAAGTCCTAACCTACGTATTATCAAATAAAAATTTTATCAAAAACTTAACAAATTTTATCACAAGTAATTACACACAAAATAGGAATTTGTTGCGCCAACCAACTCTTTGCCCAACCGACTTATTCGGCTCTCTCAACTACTTAGTCGGTTGTTATTGTCAAAATGAAAAGAGCTACAGTTTGTACTACCATCAATTTGGAACTGTTTTAGAACAATTTAATACAGGTTTAGAACCATTAGGAGTGTGTATGGACTAATATTTCAAGTGTATAGGCTAAAATGGAAGTGTCGTCAGCAAATTTGTAAACCATTCGATTGAACCGAATGAAGTTAGTTGGTACTATTAACTTTTTCATTATTTTAACCTCATGCCAAAAGAGGATTTTTCTGTGTGCATGCAATACTTCATAAATTTTAAAAATCGATAAATTTCAAGTGTTTAATCATTTGATCACACTGTCGGATGTAGGATACAAGTAAAAATAAGGAAAATTTAAATTTAGGTTGGGCATATATATTAATTAAAATTACTCTCAAATTGAATATCATTTTTTAACAATAATATTATAAATATTTATAAGTTTTAAATTATAATTTATAAATTATAACTTTTAGTTTTCTGTTAGAGAATATTGAACGTTTATTTTCATTTTAAATTTATGGTATTTATAATAACATGAATTTAAATAAAGCATTAAATAAATTAACATGATTTATACAATTTTTTTAGTTGTTCCACAAGACTATCAAAATATAAGCGCTAAATCTAGTTATCAATCTCAAGTACAAAAAAATATACAATGCCTATAAACCAGCTATTGGAATATATAAATATTTAAAACTTAGTATAAAATGAAAACAATTTTCATGAGTCGATATAGAACAGTTTGAAGAATCTCTACACTTAGAAAAAATACCATAAAACTGATAGTTTACTTATTTTAATTAATTCATAGAATAAATTTTTATTTTAAGTAGTAAATATAATTAAATGCTGCAAAATACTATTAATTTATGTTAAAGTTTTCAGGAAAATATAAAGTTTATTCATTTCACTTCGTATCTACTGTGTATATGCGTATGTCGTAAAAATTATAAGCTTTATTGTATAGAATTCTTACGAAATACGGATATACGCAGGCGATACGGAGTGAAATGAATACCCTTTTAATTTTTGATAGAATTAAATCAATAACTGTCGTATTGAACAACTGTTATAAGTTAGTTTTCTCAATGTAAAAGCCATGACATCACTTTTATATTCACTCAAAAATTATAATTTTTCGAAATATTTTTTTTTTATTAAAATTAATACATTTTTTTAAAACATACCAATCAAAATAATTTAATCCCATATTAATTAAAATATTCTATGCCAAATATTTCTAATTTATTCAATTTTTATTATCAATAATTATAATATCAATATAAACTAATGTTTGAGATTTAGTAATTAGTTTAAAAATACAAAAGTCTTTATTAAAACTTGTTTGCATTTTTGGAGAACATGCTGATAAAAACCATTAAAACAAAAACATCGCATTGTTGATTCATGTATTACGTAAGCGGCTCTTTTTAAAACGTGGTATGGTTATTTTGGTGTTTTTTGTATTTTGTTTCTTTATGCCATACACGATACCAACAACAAAATACAGCAACAAATGGCAACCTTGGCCTCAGACTTTACATGCAGATAAAAAAAATAAATAACAAAAAAAAAACGCAAATAAAATAAAAAAAAAACATAAATGTGTTTCACTTGAGCGACTGTGAACATTTAAGGAAATTTTGCATAGCGTCTGGAAATTGATTAAAATAAAATAAAAATAATTTATATTGATTCATTGCACTTGAGACAATACACTGTATGACAACCAAAATATATATCGAACGATGAATTTTCTTTTTTTAGTACACCGAAAAAATATTGTATTAAAAAAAATATATATATCTTAAATAAACATACAGTATGAGTAAATATAGAAAAAGAATAAAAGAAAATCATGGTATAAACATGAGTAAAAATTCTTTCCGTTTTATTGGAACAGGTCAAGTTCAATGAGTCGAAATTCAGTTCTTAATAATAATAATCATCTCTACACTTTTATTATTCTGATCCCAAAAATTCATTTTAGATTCATCAGATGTACTATTTTATTCAATGTACTACTTTACCTTTTTGAGAGTGCGAATAATTATTTGATTTACGTCCAAAAACGAATAAATGTGTTTTTATTACATTGATGTAGTTGTGGAAAACAAATGCATCAATTTGACTACATTTGTATTGAAAAAAAAACTACATTTTGTGTTAATTTTTACGTCCAGAAATATGTATAAAAAATACTACATCTGCATTTATTGCTTTTTTCTTTCTGTATTTATTTAACATTCTGTAAAATGTAATCACATTACTACATATCCATACATTTATAATGCGTAGTATACATTATTCAAAAAAATAAAAGATACATAAGGCAAAAACATCTTACAACTAATATGTAATATGTTTTCAATATGTAAAAAAATAGTAACTAATGCATTGTGTAGTAAAAACAAGTCAAATAAATACAAATACACTTGTATTAAGAAATACAAAAATGTAGATATTAAATATTACACATTTAATGTTTATGGTATAGAATTAGTCGATCTAAAAATAACTAATAACTGGACCAGATATGGGTTGGTGAGATAATATATTAATTTTAAATTCAATCATACAATTTAGAAATTTTGTGTGTGATATGTAGAAAGTTGAAGAACAAAATTTTAAATTCTTTTTTATCTCTAAAGCTCGAATCACACAATTGAATAAACAGTCAACTTTTGAATCAATTTTCAAATAATTTTAATATCAATCGTGTGATTACCCAATTTTTGTATGGAAAATAAGTCAATCACACGATTGATATTTAAATTGTTTTGAAAATTGATTCAAAAGTTGACTGTTTATTCAATCGTGTGATTCGAGCTTAAGAATCTCAAACAAATTTTACCATATTTCAAAATGTTACTATCTCTTTTCAACCTAAAAATATAATTATACAAGCACCTTCTTAAAAAAGCATTTTAGGTTTAAAGGAAATATTTTTTTACGCTGCTTTCTTAACTTTTTTTAATCTGAGATAAATGGTTAATTCTATTTTTGTACTTATTAGAAATAATTATGTCCATTAATAAGCCTAATGACGGGAATTAATTCCTTTTCGTATGTTTTCCTATTTTGTAAAGCGTATTAAAGACACATATGGGCATTTCCTGTGGTTCCAGACGCGACTAAAAAAATATGACTAAACAATTGAAAAAATTAAAGAATTCTATACGGTAGATCAAAAGATATAAATTAAATAGTTGTCGTTCCGGACGGGACAAAAACGGATGTGCATGTCGAGGTTCATATGGAAATGACAAAATTCAGCAAATTTTGCGCACAAATTATTATTTTGAATTATTTCAAAAAATATCTGAAATCATGTGCTTTTTTTTATATTTACACTTTGTTCCTAAAATTTATAGTTTTTTCATAATAAATCACTGATTAATGCCGGACGGGACAAAAAAATTCGGTATAAATTATCAGTACGATTTTTATTCTAGAAATACTTTTTACGTACAAATTATTTTTTGGATAATTTATAACGTTAGGTGAGATATTTTATTTTTGTATATCTACACTATGTTCCTAAAGTTTACAGTTTTTTCGTAATAAATCGCAGAATAATTCTGAAAGTTCCGTATGAAGATTTGCACTACAATTTTTAGCTAAAAATAATTTTGTATATGACAATATATATAATCATTATTATGAAATAAAAAGTGATTAACTATTCAAATTTCAAGATGTTTTTTAAGTTTAAAAAAAAAGATATTTTTTATATCGTAGTTTTACACTTTTCGTACTCAAAGTTCCGGACGGGACGGATATCAATTTACTGTCCAAAATTTTCTATAATTACTAGGAAATCGATGTTTACATTTGTGAAAATTTCGAGGAAATTCAGATTTAGGAACAGAGGGATTAAACTATTTAAAAAAATTGTTAGTTTAATATGATAATAAATGTATCTTTTTGGATCCGGACCGGACAACAGGAGACCATTATACAAAAAACAAAATTTTTTCATTAGAATTTTATTTTAAGATTTTTGTATTCACATATTTAAGATTCCAAATCCACCGTTAATTCAAAGATTAATTTTGTAATTTAATTAATTTTGTATTTTTCGATCGTGGTTGACGTTTTTCTAGAAATGTTCATATGAAAAATTATCATTAATACTTTTATTCAACTTTTGACAACGCCTTAATCTTAAAATCATACATTTGTTAAAAATAATTTTAAGAATTATTAAAAACTAAACTAATACAATATATGTTTTTAATTTTTATAGCATGGAGTTGCTGTGGAAGTAGTACGTGTCCTCCCCGACAGTCCACCACCGGGCCTCAACAATATTTTCTGCAATTGCGATGAAAACAATCCTTCGGATATGGTAAATTTTTTATCTCACCTATAAAAAATGCATTTAAATCAACTATATTAAACTGAAATTCCAGACAATTTCCTTCGACTGTGATGCAATGCCCGTGTTGCAAGTGAAGACCTTCCGCCAAAAGTCGGGTAAAGTTGACACCTCGCATTACAAGGTGACCGTATCACGCTTCCGCGCACGTCTCAACAATGCCATGAACTACAACACATTGAAGGGTGATATGCGCGTCGAAGGTTATCCAGATGTAAGTCAAAAGGGAAACTGAAATTTACATTTATTTCAAATTAATTTAATTCTATTAATAGGTACGCATTACGATGAATAGTGTTGGTGCTATTAAACCCATGGATCAGGACGAACAACAATTGCAGGAAGTGCTTAGTGAAATTTTGACCAATGCCTTGCGTGACACCGTCTATCCGGTGGACTTTTCCATGTACTCGACATGTCCACGTGCTGAAATCGATCCGATGGAAATGCCTGTAATATATCCCATACATTATGATTCATGGGCGGTGAGCGAGAACTATGAGAAGTTTGTCGAACTTTGTGCTTCATGTGAATCGCAGTTTCCCGTGAAACCCTATGCAAATCATGAGCATAAATTGATGTGTTTGATGTAGAAAATAATATAGGACATATATAATTTTTTATGTTGTATATAATAGCTCAAATGTCCGTTTAATTGCCTTTATATGTTCTCTTTGTTTTGTTATTTTCTCAAACCGTCCTGTACACACTTCTCGTTGTTTCTCGAATCGCCGTCTATGTGTTTTACTTACCCATCGTGTTAAATTTGTATAACTCCCTCCATGTTAATACTTAATATACACAGAAAAAATGTATATCAATAGAAGCATAGATATTTCTTTAGTATTATGAATTTGTTCATTAATTTAGTTATTTTAATCAGTTAAGAGCTCATATTAGTGATTTTTCATAAAATGTATGAACAAATTCATAATTTTAATGAATTATTCATTTAAACTAAAAACAATTGATTAAAGATCGTCTGTCTAATGAATAGTCTTTCATTACATCGAGGTTAATGAACAAATGCATGATATTGACGTACGATACGATTTCTTTTGTATTTTGAATTTGTTCTCTTACGTAACATTTTACTCCACTGCATGGCTGTTCATCATATTAGTGAATTTTCATAACTTTAATGAATTTTCATAGCGTTTCATATGATGATTACTTCAGCAATAAACAGACGTTTATACTATTGATGAATGTTTCCGTAATGATTAATCGTTCCTTATACTGACGAAATGCTAAAACAAATCCGTATAAACAAAGACAATAACTTTTATGTTTAATTTGTTCGTTTGTTTGAAGGATTTGACTTAATTAAATTGCTGTTCATCATTTCGGCGAATTTGCATAATGTTAATGAATAAATTCAAATCGTTTATTCATTTTTTATTTAAACAAAGAACTGTTTTTCTTATGAGAATATTTTCAGCAATGAACTGACGTTTATCACATTTATGAAATAGTACCAAATTAATTATTTAATTCATTAAATTGACGAACGATTCATATAAACAAAGACAGTCATTTAGTATTATGATTTTGTTTATTTAAATGATGAGTTAACATCATTATATTAATGAACAAATTTAAAATGTTAATACTTATTTATTTAAACACGGAAAATTGTTTCATATGCTATGAACGAAATTTATTATATGCATAAATTACTATTATACAAACGAATAAGTTCGTAATAATGATGAATAATTTAAACAATTAAATATTTTTTATGTAGGGGTAATTCCACATGAAGTCGACAGGGTTTTAAATTTTGTTCTTTGATTTTCGTGGAATTTAGTTTATGGCTTTGAATATATAAAAAAAAATGGTTCTAGTATAGATTATTTTTTTATAATTTGACTTATAATTATTAAATTATTGTAAACTTTTCGAGCTTGAATTCGGTAAAAACAAAAACGTTAATTGAACTTTTATAAATTTGTCAATGATAAACATATGTTATATACAAAAAATTATTTCTCCTTTATATAAAAAAACACCTCACCAAATTTCAGACAAAATATTTATAAATAATGGAACTAATTTTGGAAAAAAATTTAGCCAAATGAAAATAGCTGTTTTTGCTTAAATTCGAGTTTGAAAACTTTACAATAATTTAATAATAATAAGTCGAATTATAAAAAAATAATGTTTATCACAATCAAAAACTACATTCAATTCTTATCATAATAGACACTAAATATATCCATTTAGCAACATTATTGACCTAGATAATGGCTTTCGAAATTAGCTCTATAAGAAAAAGTTGTGTTTTTTTAAAACATCATAATTTTGTGAAATTTTCGAATTTTGAAAAAAAAAACCAACTTATATATATTTTTTTTATATATTCAAAACCATAAACCAAATTTCACGAAAATCAAATTTAATTTAAAACCCTGTCGACTTGATGTGGAATTACCAATAGGTACAAATAATTTTAAAAGAATTCATTCTTAGTACATTCTTTTGACTCATAATAATTTTAAATTGTATTTTTTTACTAATAAACGGAAGTTTATTATATTGACAAAACAGCCATCATATTAACGAACAAATTAATAACATTGATGTATTAAGATTCTGTCACCAATGCACGTTCTTTTACTCATATAATAAAATTATGTTTTCTGTCTACAAACCACCATATTAATAATTATTCATTGAAATTTGCCTTTGGTTTTTGTGATCATCACAACAGTCGTTGCATCCACAGAGAATTTCGAAAACTTTCTTTAAGAATAAAATTTTTCTTTTCTTTTTATTTTTCTATTCTATCATTTCAGCGAAAATATCCGTACTATTATTATAATTACTAAAAAAAAGACAATTTCTCAGTAACTACATGAACAATTAATGTCAAGTTCGAATTGTAACTAAAACAATGTTTATTGTACAGATTTAAATGCAAATTTATAGTTCCTAATAAAATCTTTACGGTTTCCTAAACTTGTATCATTAGTAATTAGTTGAAAAATAGGTTACCATCATTTCCTGAAATTTGTTTAAACAGTTTTCCAAACTATTTTTTACCAAGGCGAATTTATTTAGTACTAAAAACTTTCCCAAGAAAATAAAAAACTTCAAGAATTTTCCAAAACTCATTCATCTCATTCATTGCACAGCACAATATGGACGGCTTCGGCAATCAGTTAACTCAGCCCATGATCTCCGGACGTCGTCTGCTGGTGAAAATCGTCAAGGGCGAGGGTCTTAGTGCGGCCAACGATCCGTATGTGGTCATAGAAATGGACGAGCCGGCGCAAAAGAATCAAACGGGCGCCAGACAGGGCAACAATCCCTATTGGGATGAGCATTTCCTATTGTAAGTACAGAGAGAAGTCATAAAATATAAAATTCTTTATTAATCAATTTTGGTTTTATAGCGAATTAGCACCACAATCGGCAGAAATACTATTTGAGGTCTATGATCGTCCCGTCATCGCTAGTGATCCTCCTAAATTCCTCGGCCTTGGTTTGGTTGGCATCGATGAGTTGGCTGTGGGCCCCGCCTCGACGCAGGTGCTCACACTACAGCCACGGCCCTATGAGACACAACCGGTGGCCGGTGCCATTACAGTGGATTTCGTCTTCATCGAGGGCGCAGAGATACCAGCCGGACCAAGACCGTACAAGCTGAAGGAGGCGTTGCGCATCAGCACGCCCATGATCAATGAGCACATCAAAAATGGCGCCGATTTGGCGGACGCTGCTGTGCGCGCCCTGCAAGATGGCGCTCTGACAACGAATGGCAACCCTAGCAAGAGCACGCTGATCATACACAGCGTACAGCGGGTGAGTGAGAGGGAAGGGGGAGACTGTCATATAGGGCTATGGTAATGGTAGCTACTCGGGTGACTAAATAATCATTGAATATTGCAAATTTAAGTTTATAATCAACAAAAATAAATTGGATGTTCCCGCTCAAAAACCGGTTCTAAAACCAAATTTATCAAGATCTCAATACTCTCAGAGTAACTTTGGAAAACATCGAAAAATATCTCAAAATGTTAAAATAATATTAAAAATTCACTATGAGATTCGATATGAGATTCAGTATGAGACTCAGTATGAGATTCATTATGAGACTCAGTATGATTTCAGTATGAGATTCTGTATGATATTCAGTATGAGATTCATTAAGAAACTCAGTATGAGACTCGGTATGAGATTCAGTATGATATTCCGTATGTGATTCATTATGAGACTCAGTATGAGATTCAGTATGAGACTCAGTATGAAATTGATTATGAGACTCAATATGAGATTCATTATGAGACTCAGTATGAGACTCAGTATAAGATTCAGTATAAGATTCAATATTATAAAAACGAATAGATAATGTTTCAATGATTATTTAAAACCCTTTATTTTATCGAATTTGGGCACTTTAATTCATTTCCTTGGCTATTATTGTGGAACTCATTACTTATTATATTTATTGATTTGTACTTTCCATTTATTTTCATGATCCTCACTACGATTTTCGCACAATTACTATATCACATCCAAATTCAACAAATCTATTTCTCAATTAGAACCAAAACAACCCAAGTGCATTTAAGGTAATTTTTATTTCTAATTTATTTCATACTTTTCTGTTTTGTTTTCGTTCAATTTTTATTGCATACAATTCCTAGTTTTTATTTTGAGTTGCTTTCACACGTCATGTGAATAAAAATACTAAACATAAAAACGAAGAACTATCAAAAAGTTTCTTCTTTTAGAATAATATAGAAAACTGTTTATTTTCCTAACTTGTTTTTGAAATTTTGCTTTTATTAACACTTTGCTTACAAAATGCAAACACTACAAAATCCAACTCTACACCATTCAACCAACAAAAATCCACCAAAAAACACACCATAAATTCTAAACGCATCAGGTGGAACTGAACAAAGACGGTAAAATTGAAATTAAAGAATCTCCCGAAGAGCTCAGGGGTGCCGCCGAGGCTATAATGGCACTGGAAAGTTCACTGAATGACATGAGTTCGGCGTCTGGCAACGCCAACACAACGTCCGACATCGAACAAATTCTGCTGGATAACTCAGTGCTGACAGATCCGACGGCAAGTCCCACTGATTCGATGCCAGCGCCTGATGATGCCTACGCGGATGAGTCCCTGATTGTGTCAGGTAATGCGTCCGAGCTGAATAGTTCCGCAATCACAGATGAGGTAAGTAACAGCGCTGCCACACTTGAGTGCTTTAAAGTTTTGTTAAATTGAGTTGAGTTTTTTGAATGATTTTACTAAGTTTTTATTTAATCAACTAATCTTATAAAATTATGTAAAATAGTTTAATGTATGATAATTGAAAAATACTGATACTATATAGACGAAAGTTTAAATTTTTTTATTTTTCTGGAAATTCAAAAATCTCGATTATACGGGCATGGTTTTCAATTCACTTTTGTTTACATTTTGCGATAAAAAACTTTTTTGAACTAAAAAATCTAGTTTAAAATTCGATCTAAAGTTGCAACATGTCCGATTGTTGTGGATATTTTTTGTGGACCTAGTACATTTTTTGAAATTTTTGATTTATTTTGTTTTGTATGAACAATATTAAAATATATATTATAAACTGTGTCACCCAGTCTGAATGACTGGCATAAAAATAGAAGGACAGTTACAAAGAAAGCCATACAGACTAAAAGAGAGACTAAAAGATAGACTAAAATACAGTCTAAAAGACAGACTAAAAGACAGACTAAGAGACAGACTAAAAGACAGACTAAGAGACAAAATAAAAGACAGACTGAAATACAGTTTAAAAGACAGACTAAAAGACAGACTAAAAGACAGACTAAAAGACAGATCAAAAGACAGACTAAAAGACAGACTAAAATACAGACTAAAAGACTAATTAAAAGACAGACTAATAGACAGACTAAAAGACAGACTAAAAGACAAACTAAAAGACAGACTAAAAGACAGACTAAAATACAGACTAATAGACAGAATAAGCGACAGAATAAAAGACAGACTGAAATACAGTTTAAAAGACAGTCTAAAAGACAGATCGCCATTCGGTTACCGGTAATTGTTAAAGTCCATAATCAATTGATTACACTGTGCTACAAATGTCGTATACAAAATTTCCCACCTATATTTTTTTAAAGGCATGGAAAAACAATGAACATCTCTATTTACAGAATTTCTAAATCCCTTCGAGTTTTTTATTTTTATTTGCACTTCTGTGTGCAAATCGCATTTTCCTACCTTGAGTTACTTATGCAATTAAAACTCAGCATCTACGTACGTTATTTCAAAAGTGAATATATTTTTGAAAAACCAACACATTTAGCTTATCAACACTTTTCCATTTAGTAAAATAGCTTTAGAAAGACCTTTGTTATAGGTCATTATACGACAAAACAATTCAAATTTGAATACATTTTTCAATTTTGAAAAATCGTTAAAAAAACATCTTGTAATACAATCTACAAATTTTTACATTTATTAAGAGTAAACAATTTTGGTATGCAAGGGTCAATGAAAATGTTTTGATCAGTTATTTTTTAATTTTTTAATGCTGAGGTACAGTGATCCAAAGTTACAAAAAATGGACTGAAAATCACTTTTGTAGGTTGTTCATTTTAAAATATCTATTGTCGACATATGCTATAAACCCCGTCGAGGTCTCATTTTAAAGCTAATAAAATAGGCTTCTGGAAAATTTAAGTCGTTTCTCCTTTAAATGAACATGCTTACATGAATGCTTTCATGATTATAAAGGGACTAAGCACTTAGAATACCATTAAATTTATTTTATATTTATTTTTCTTATATATTTCTTTTTAAATTTAATTTTTTCTTAAAACATATGTTTATGTAAATAATAAATTTTAAAAACCTTTCACTTTCTTCTCAATCGCAGTTTGGTCGTCCTAATGCTGCCTCCTCGCCGAATGGTCATCACAACAACTACCAGCTGTCGCCGACAAATGGCCACGCCACCAATGGTGCTGCCGGCAACAACATGCTTAGCAGCAGCAGCTACAACACCAGCGGAAGTCTGCCACGCAATGGTGGCGCCAGCGGCACCCTGAATTCCAATGCAGCCACCGAATTGGATCTGGACGATCGTGGTCGTAGCAAAAAACGTAATTTCTTTGGCACATTGAAAAAACGTCTGAGTCGTTCCAAGACACGCACCCACTCGGCAGATCGTGGTGCTATGACCCCATACAATAATAACGGTACTACACCCACAGGAACACTTAACGGTGATTCACGTTCATTGTCTGTAGACCGTGCTGTTATGTCCAAAAGCAATTCACTTGGTAATTAATTTTCTTTTTGTGTTCACCACCTCATCTCTTCACACAGCATTCTATATCGTCGTTTCACTCGATACATTTTATATTTTAAATCATTTTATTACTTTTCATTTTTTTGAGGCATTATTCACATATATGTCTAACGTTGTCGGTTAATAATGTAGTTTTTCGATGTATTTATGGGTTTTTGAAAAAATGTTTTTTTTATTTCGAAATTTTCTTTTATAGTACATTCTGTAAATTTTAAAGTTTAAGCATCTTAGGTTTGACACATATTTTGATATCATAGAGATGTATAAAAAATATCGTTTCCATTTCGGTAATGTCAAAATCAAAAAAGACTAAAATTAAATTGTATACTTTAGTCCGATTCAACGATAATTACTTTTTTTATTTTTTTATAAAATTGTTATAAATTCAAAACGGCTCGACCAATTTTTATGAAATATGCATTGAAATGTTTGTGGGGACGTAAGTAGTATCACAAATTATATTTAATTAACTCTTACGCGTTAGAAATATTTTTTTGACAAACATCAATTTTTTTTTTACCCGTCTTACATTTTGGGCTCTGACATATTTTGCGCAAATATGCGCACTTTCTGCATCCATTTTTATGAATAACAAATAAATTGTATATACAAATTTATTCAAATTTCTTTCGGCGAGAAACAGCGCGATAGTTAAAAGTTTAGCCAAAGATAAGTTTTAGAATTCAAAATATGAACCTACTCTTTAATTTTTAACAGTCTACATAAGCATATTACAACAATTTTAAAAACACTGTTTGAAAGTTGAATATCATAACTTTTTTAAAATGGTATCACATAATGTACTTTTGTTTCGAAACATTTCGAAAAAAGGCACCTAAAAACATCGCTCAAAAAATCATTAATTTTTTTTTTTCATGTTTGAGCATGTGTTTTGTATATTTAAAAGAAAAATAATGCAAAAAATGTTTTTGATTATGAAAATTAAATAATGTATCTCTCTAAAACCGTATATTTCATTAATTTCCGATGACTTTCACCTAAAGTATTTATGAGACGCTAATGCGCTTTCTGACCCATAGTGCAACGAGCAGATATCGATTATAAAATTTATTGTACAAAAATAGGAAAAGGTAAATTTGTAATAAATTGTTATAAACGTAGACACATTTTCATTTTTTCAGAATGGCACTTTGTCATTTCAGTTGATTGAAAGACCCTTTATTTTCATTTCTAATGATACATATTATAATATAAATCCAATAACGTATGGTTACTCGTTCGTCCCATGAACCTAATTCCGTAATTTCATGTTAATTTCATGTTTTTTGAATTCATCCGCTACCTAGGGTAGCGGAATTAAGTACATTTCCATTATATTTTAAATGAGTTGAAAACCTATGCAAAAACGTATTTTGATCATTCAAATCAGATTTTAAGGATATATTAAAAATTCATTTTAAAGTCTCATCATTTTTTAAGAATCATAGTTTAAGAAAATAAATTTAAATATTTGCAAATTGTTCAATGTTTCACCTGTTCACACATATACACTTCAATGTTCATAGAGTTCATTTTTAGTTATTTCGTATTTAATTTCAACATTACTTCACATAATACTTTTATTTCTCTGTTTCTTTCTTTTTGTGCTCTGTTTCATTCTGTCTTTCAACAACCACAAAAAAAAACATAACACGAACTATAAACAATTTTAAATAAAATGTTTAAAACTCTTTCAATCAATCGCTCAATGTTACTCGATGTATGTATTGCCAATGTACTCCAAATAAATTGCGAAAACACTTACAAAACAACGACAAAAATGATTACAAAAATTTTATTAAATATATTATTTAATATAATTTTGATTCGAATGATTTATTTTTTTTTAATTTCATTATAAAATTCATTATTTATTAATATTTTTTTTTTCTTATCTTTATATCTCATTTTTTCTCTTTTATGTTACAAAAACTGGGCAACTTTGGACACATTTTGGTTTTATTATAAACGATAATTTTTATTAAACAATGCACGCTTTTATTTATAAAACTATTATAAAACTTAATACGAACTGGTTGGTGCTTGTGTAAACACTATAATAAACAACAACAAATACAACAAAAATAAATTTTGAAAAACAAAAAAACCCAATAAAGGACCCCGCATGGGCGTACAAACACTCGATCACTCAAGACGATCTTCAATTTCAGAATCATCAGCAATCTCAGGTTTCTCATCGGCCAGCAACAAGACGTACGTGCACGAAGCATCCACTCTGGTGCTTGAGACCATCGAGAATGGTATTAAAAGGTAATAAGTTTGATTCGTTTGATCGATTTTCATTCAAAACGATTTTCCAGTAAGTAGTAAGTCTCAGACGTGCTAGTCCATAAACCTGCTAGTCCAAAGTAAAATATTGAAAAGAGTTTATAATATATAAATTGGTTGTTATTCTGGAACAAACCCGGTTATTTTTTTCTTCAAATCCGAAAAAAATGATCTGGCTATGGGATGTATATGTCATTCTCGAACTAACTTTTAAATACGATTAATTTTTAAAAATGTTCATACATTCAAATTGTGTGACAAGATACGATATTTAAGCATTTATCTTATCGATGTCGCAATATTTTCGAAGCAATCTCAAACTTAGTTTTTTTTTGTGTTTGAAATCGATATTTCTTATTCCGAGAAAATGTCAAATATAACTCTCGATATCGTGTGATTCTCCTACATTTCGCATTGATCTGGTAACGAAATCGCAATGAATTGTGGATATATACGATACCTTTATAAAGTACATATCATTCACTGTCATGCCAAAGGGGCGAATGTGATTTTTAAAAAATGTTGGGAAATCAAATTTTAAAGTTTGAAGTGCTTCAAAAATTAGTAAAATTAATTTTATTTTCAAGTTTTTTTTGTTATTTTGGTTTATTCATCAATTATTATAACGTACATAAAATATCTTTGGATTTGGACAACTTACTGATTTATAAATACATATTTTGTGAGGCAATATTCTGAACAGAACGCAAATATTTTTGTTTTTTATGCTATAACTCTTTATTTGCGCAAGATAAAAAAAATGATGTAAATGCATTTATTGTTTGTTTTTAAAACACCTATCGATTGGCATCATTATTTAAAAATACTTTGCCAAACATTGCAAATGATATAAATTTAAAAAAATATTTTAAAATAATGACGAAGATCGATAGGTGCTTTAAAAATAAACCAATAATGTGTTTACACCACTATTTTATCTTACAACAATAAAAAGTTATGGCAAAAAAACGAAAAGATTCGCCCTTTTGGCATGACAACATTACCAATTTTTCGAATACGCCCTTTTGGTTTTGTCTTTTGTGGCTAGAAATATCCAACAGAACCACATAAGATTTTGACACAGTATACTTGAGGAAAATCTGCATTCAAAAATGTCAAAAATAACACATTCGCCCCTTTGGCATGATAGTGACGATATAAAGTGTCGATCAGAGTTTTATAATATAATTCAATATTTCTCATAACACATTTTAAAAATCTTTCTTTTACAGGCATTTTATTGTCCCGCTCGCCATAGCACAAAGACCCAGATGGCGTCGTAAGGGTACGAAGTTGCATATTTACAACGATCACACATTCATTGCCAAGCATCTCAGCGGGTAAGCTTTTGAATCAAACACAGCTTTAAGCTCTTGTACCCCTCTCTCTCTCTCTTGTATCTACTAAAGAAGTTGTTGTTTTGACTTGTAGAAGCGGCCTAATGTGCGCCATTTGCATGAAATCCATCCCAAGGCGGCCGGGAAAACAAGGCTACGAATGTCGTGACTGTCAGATGATGTGTCACAAGCAGTGTCACATTCGTGCGCCACAAGCCTGCCCCAATCCCACGGTGCTCTCAATGGAACTGTAAGTTTTTTTAAGTCGTTTTTTTTACTCACATTTTTTTCAACTTTAATTAATACATTAAATTTTAATATAATTAAAAATATAAAAAGTAATAATATTAAAATAATTTAGAATTTTAAAAAATATTATTAATTTATAATTAATAAATATATATTTTAATTTTTGTTCTGAACTAATTTTAATTTTGAAATTGTATTTTTTTTCTCTCTTTTCCCCCCACCAAATCTACTACATTTTAACTCTCCCGCACACATACAATCAAATACCTACATATATCAGGTCCTCAATGCCGGTACTGACAGAACAAGATTTATTCTTAGTCAATTAATACTTTTCACAGGAGCTAAATGAATTTAGTTCTACATTTTCAATAGCACTAGTATTCATTAATTACAACAACAGCGCGATTTCAGTTTTATAAAATTTTTATGTTTTTAAATAAAATTTTTAATTATTTCTTTAAATTACAATAAATATTTTCTTTTTTCTAAAATTTCAAATTTAATTTCTTTACAAAATTTACAAAATTGTTTATTAGTTTAGAAGCTTTAAAGTTTGCATCAAATAAAAACTATAAAAAGCTTAATGAATTTTTTAGTTTTTAATTTCAAAAATCAGCAAATAACATTTTAAAAAAATTTCATTTATTTTTTAATGCTTTTTTAAATTAAAAGCTTTCAAATATTGTAAAACTTTTCGCATAAAGCTTCTCTTCATAGCAAACTCTATTTATACAGCTTTTTGTAGAAACCAAATGTTAAATTTTTAATTGGCAACGCTGCTCAAATAAAACTTATTTGATACATATATTCAAACGGTTACCTTACACAACTATTTCTCTCTTTCTTTTTTTCTATCTTTCACTCTTCACTCAAATATATCTGCATCGATTTGAGTAAATGTAATTTAAAATAAATAGGACGACTAACTTTGAATAGCTGATTTTCTAAGACAATTTTGTAAATTGTGCACTTAATGAAAAAAAAAAATTAAATATATTTAATCTGAAATTCCATCCAAAATTTTAAAATAACATCGTAGTAAAAGCTTCAATTTGATATTTTTTAAAATTAAATGCATAAAAAGATTTCACAAACATTAAAAATACACTGAGTCAGAACCACACAAGTGATTGAAATATAAAGCTGTAGGCAACACTGGTAAGCGATTTCTTGTTTCTCTCCCTGAATTGTGAATTGTTTGCAGTGTTGAAAAACGAACTAAAATCGATTAATACAAAATACATAATTCGTATATTTACGAAATGATCTACTAAAACGTGCATGTTGTTGAAGTTTTGAATGGTATTGTTTTGTTCGATAATTTATGCTTATTTTTTATATTTTTATTTCAATTAAATTTTTTGCAGATACTGACAGATTTATATTTAAAGTCAAATTTAAATTATATTATATAAAATATATACAATAATTTAATATATTTATTAAATATTAAAATATTTGAGATATTAATACAAAAAAAAAAATAAATATATATAGATAAACAAATAAATAACTAAATAAACTAATAAAATAATTCATGAACTGTAATTTCGTTATGTATAAGGAAACATAATGGCCTCAACCAATTTCCTGCCACTTTCTTGCTTTTTGATCATATATATTAAACTTGCTTGATTACAGGAATGATATAATTTTAGAAATGGCAAAATCAATAATTGATATCAGATAATTGTGATAATCAACAATAATCTTAGCAATAATACGATGATTTCACTTTTTGAATTTTAGATTTTAAAATCTAAATAAAATATTTAATAAGACTACTCAACAAAACGAAAAAATGTTTGCTTATTTCTATCGAAATTTTGTTCCTTTTTCAGGCACTTTTTAGAATAAAAAATACAGACCCTTGTACAATCAGGTTACAAAAAAAACTGAAACGCAATTTTACTTTCAATTTTCCTAATTACAATATACAAAGAAATTCAAATATACCAATTTGTTTTCAAGATATTTGAATCTACACACGAAAATTTCATATTTTTTGATCCAATTTTTAGATGATTTTTTAGTATTTAGTATCTACGATAAATAAGAAAAAGATTTGTCTTTATGCAGATCATAGTTCAAACGAACGATCAAAATTACTAATCATTTTTAAAATATGCGCTGTATAGAGTTTTAAATGCTTATATATTTTACACATAAATTACTAAATTTTACCTGAATTTTTCTCATAAAGACTACGTTATAGATAAAAACTGAGTTTGCAATAGGAATAAGCATGCTTTAAATATTCAGACATAAATAATTTTATTAAAAATGAATACCAACATTATGTTCACAGGACATATTTTAAAAAGTCGATCAATTAGAAAAAAGTTATTAATGTTGATAGTTGTGTGGTGGACAACTATTAAATCCTAAATACTAAAAAAATCATCTAAAAAAAAGATTTTCAGTGTTTAGATTCAATTATCTTAAAAACGTATTGGAATATTAGAATTCATTAGTTGGTATATTAAAATTAGTCTTGACAAATAATTTGTATATTGAAAAAAAAAAAACACAGTAGAAGTTTTCTTAGACACACTAAGAAAACAAGATGTTAATGAAAGTCTTGCTGCAACTATCTATTAAAATTAACGAATTTTGGCAAATATTCAAACATCCGATAATTTTAAACAAACTTGCAGCATAACTCTTAGTATTATTTAAATATGACAAATATGCAGATTGTTACGAGATGTTTTCCACAACAGCAATGAAAATTGAGATATTTACAGTTGACTTATAGCAAACGTCCTGAGTTCTTGGACATTTGCAACAAAACTGTTGGCTTATTTTGACATTTAACTACTACAAAAAAGAAAATGGCGTACTTTTTCTTACACTCGATTTATCCACAACAATTAAGTAAATCCAATGGGGTAAAAAGTGTCAACTCAAATATGACATTTTAATAGTAAAATTGAAATAAAATTTAGTGGGATTGAAATTATCAACGCGAGATGGAAAATTATTTCTTTTCAGGGTTTCCTTTGATAACAGCATCCCCGGACGGACTTGGTTCTTTCGCAAAGAAGTCTCTAGTCGTTGTAGAATTTTACCTTCAAAGGATTTATAAAGACAATGTTGATGTATAACTAGAATACTGTTTTAATTCTAGAATAAATATAATACATTTGATTTATTTTATTTTAATTCAATAAACATTACTCCGCGAATTCTAATCGAGTACCTTTTCCAAATATTCCTTAACTATCTTCCTATTTGTAAAATGTTTAAAAGATGGTTACAATACGTAATCATAAATTTGAAAGATGGTTGCTAGCAATATTTATCGTATTTGTCGGATGGTTGAGAGATGGCTGTCTCAAAGACGATAATTCGTAAATAACTTGATATTTAGGGCTGTGATATTTTTGATAATCATCTTTGTTTTCTTAGTGTACTTTTGTAAATCTGATTTTGAAGATGGCGTCAGTTTTATCAAATAGAGCCTAGCTTTTCAAATATAACCATTTACGAAATCAGCGTTAAAAATATATTCAAGATTTGTTACAACTTTTACTGTACCAAAAATTTATATTTGTGTGACCAGAGTGGAATTTAATATTCCACTAGTGGAATATTATACCACTGAAATTTTGCAAAATTGTGATACTTCAAAAATAAATAGTTTTTGTTGATTCGAATGCTGATCTCTAGGTCAATATAGTTTCAAAATAATTTTTTCTGGTGTCAATTATATAAGAAATTTAGCGATGTATTTTATTCAGGTTTACATTTTTTTTAAATTATGTTTATAATTATTAAATTATTATAAATTTTCCATGGTCAATTTATAATTTTGATATATTAATTTTATTTAAAAAATATTACATAAACATTTCTAACAAAAATATTGATATGGCATTAATAGATATAATGAAAGTGGAATATAAAAGTGGAATATAAAATTTGAAAGTGGAATATTTATATTCCATTTTTTTGGTAGTAAAAGAATATTTTCTTATACAGCTTCAGGTCACACTGAATATAAGCATCAGAATCTATTCGATACATCGATATATGAAGTCACTGTTCAATTCATATTTGCTCATCGAAACTAGTTAAAAAACCCACTGCTTCATACATGGGTTTCGAGTGTTTCTCAAAATGACTAACATGGACTTAGACATTTTAATTCCCTACTTCAAAATTATATTGTATAATAAGAAAATGTTTTAAGTCAAACACTTATTTATTTTAAACTATTTATTTTGGTTATTTGACATATAAAATCTTTATAAAATTAATTAAAATTTAAATTATTTACCTAATAATTTTTCATTCGATACATCAAAAACATCGATGTTTTTGTAGGATTCATCGGAAAACATCGATGTAACGAGTCAATGTATTATATCGACCAAAACACCAATATTTTTGTTCAGATGGACATCCCTAGTAGAGGACACCATTTTATGAGCCCAAAAACCTCATATTTATAAGACTTTTAATACTCATAAATACTCATATATGAGTACTAAAAAGAGCACAAAAGGATCCCGAAATATAGGTAGTGGGCACGCTTTCAAGAGCCCGAAAATCCGCATATTTTTGATTATTTTAAATATTCTTTAAACAATCATATTTTTGAGAGTTTTAGACACCACCATTTTGTAGTTTTCCCCTCTTCAGAAATATATGTGTCTTAAATTGATCCAACATAGTACACGTTCATGTTTTATGAGAGCAGATATCCGTAAAAAAATGCCAGTAAATCCATGAAATATGTAGGTTTGTCTGTTGAACTTACACTAATAAAATGAATTTTTATTTGATTTCAAATTCAAAACGTATATTAGTATATTCATTTTATTTAAATTATATCCATATTTTTATAAAATTACTCATAAATTTGAAAATTTTATGAATTTCATTTGAGAGGGCTCCTAAAGCGCTCATGAATCTTACTCTTTTATGAGAAAAATTTTGCAGCGCTCCTAAAAAAACGCACATTTATGAGTCCATTTTCTGAGCGCTCAAAAACAATTTTAAATTTCATTTTTTTAGAAGTCTAATTTATGAGGGCTCCTAAATATGTTTCTTTTCTGAGTAATATTTTGGAGAACTTTGAAAAGAGTCTTAAATGAGAATCTTTTATGAGTATTTTTTCTGAGGGATCACAAAACACACAAATATGACTCCAATTTCAGCGCGAAATTTGGCATGAATATTTATAATAAATCAAGAAAAATGTAGGGATTTGTTCAGAATTTTAAAAAGGGTACTTTTTAAGGACTTCAATTTTGAAGTACAAGAAGTAATGACCACTGGCCACATATTTTCACAAGGCATGTTTTATTAGTTTTAAAATGAGATCTTAACGCCATTTCGCTTTCTTGAATTTTTCGTTCAAGAGATATTTAAGTATGACCAACAACAACAAAAATGATTTTTGGAACATTTATTGAAAAAACTGTACCCTGTATACTTTGAAAAACTGTTTCTCTGAAAACAGCGGTCAGAAAAAAATGGCCAGTGCATCGTTACCCTTTATCAATTGCCTAAATTTCATTGAAATCGAAAATCGTGGTCCCAATCTCTGGTCGATTTGATGTGAAAAAATTCCTTTATACCATTAATTTGTTATCTATTACATTTTTCACGATGTCAAATAAATACAGAATACAGTGAAAAAAATCAAATGTGGTAATTTTCCTACGCAGTTCTGGACTTTTAAAAAAATAAAATCAAAATATAATTGTTTTTAATACAAATGTAGTATTATAATATGCATAGATAAATGCAATAAATTTATGTAGTTAATTTCTATACTTAAACAACTACATATATGTAGTAAAAAAATACTTTTACTTATGGACGTTAATCAAATACATATGTATTTATTTTAATAAATAAGAATCTTAAGAAATATAAATTAATATAAGAATATATATATAAGAATTATAAAAGAAAATATATAAAAGCAAATAAAAACAAATACTTTCAAAAATATATAAATGGTTAAATTTAATAAACAATATACAGGGTGTTTGGTTCTTCGATGTCAATAATTCAGGGGATCATTTAAAATAAAATTATGTCCTATTTTGCACCCTGTTTGAGTTACAGGGTGTTTAGTAATTGCATATTACTAACATGACTTGGTCAAGAAAATTGGTTATAAAGCATAATATGGTGATAAATGAATAACAATTTTTAACTCGTGCTTTAGAAAAATAAATTACCTTTTCAATAGCATATCACATCTTCGAACCCCATGATTTCTTCATATTTTAAAACGTACGTAAAGTTGAATTTTACAAAAATAAAAATTCAAATTTTTCCTTTGCCATTAAATTTCGCAAAATTTCATTATCGATCACTACATTTTCTAACCAATTACAGTGATTTTAAACTGGAAGGTTATGCTACAGAAATAATTATACAGTGGCGGATCTTTTAATTCGGTGGTTGAAATTTTTAAAAAAATCGATATAGTTGAGAAATAATTTAAAACATTTATTAAAATTATAATCTTTATCAGATTACCTCACAGAACATATTTTTTGATTATATTTCCAAACATAATTTTTTTCAATTTAAAATAACTGTGATTGGTAGGAAAATACTGCAAATGAACTGGTCTATCATTATATATTAGAAAAATGGGGGGATCGATAACGAAATTTTGAGAAAATCAATAACAAAGTATAAATTTGAATTTTTATTTTTGTAAATTTCAAATTTACGTACATGTTAGAAAAAGAATAAATCCTGGGGATCGATGGTGTGATATATCATTGAAAAGGTAATTTAATTTTCTAAAACATGAGATAAAAAATGTTATTCATTTATCTCCATATTATACTTTATAACCAATTTTCTTGACCAGGTTATGTCAGTAATATGCATTTACTAAACACCCTGTAACTCAAACAGGGTGCAAAATAGGAAATAATTTTATTTAACACTTTCTTATTTTTTTGAGTTATAGAATGATCCCCTGAATTATTGTCATCGATGAACCAAACACCCTGTATAATAAATAAAAAAGGAGTGAATTATTCTCATTGTTAAAAACGCTTCGATCTTTGTTTTGCGTTTTGCCGAATTAGATAATATGATGCTTTTTAAGGTTACTAATATCATTTCGCAATTAACATATATTTGCGAGAAATTTAAATAGAATTCCTCTTGAATTTGTTGTCACAACGCTAACACCTAAAATTACACTGAATTTTATTTAATTGCAAGAGTTCCGCTTAATTTTCTAATGTTTTATACACGCGTTGTTGCTTTTTTGTATTTGCCATGATAAAAATAATATTAATACAAATTATTTCTTAAACATTTTTTTTCAGATCGAAACTTAACTCTGCCGCTGGAGATCGCAGTATAAGAAAATTATGAGCAAATAATATTTCTTCTCAATAACACAAATTAACTACAATGCAGCACTATACAAAAAAACAGATGCGAAAAACTACAAAAATAATTAAACAAAATTTACACTTTTCTAAAATAAAACATACTAAAAAAAAATAGAACTATTATAAAATAGACACAAATTCGAACAAATATCTGCAAACAGAGCCTTATTAGTTAAAATCTAAATGTGTAATAAGTATTTTAATTGAAATAAATGCTCGCAAATTAAATACTACTAAAAATTAGGGTTAATTCAAGTTTCGATATCATTGTGTGTACTATACATATTGAAACTAATTCGAACACTTAAAAACTACTAACTCAACTAAAACACATTTAAAATAAACTTCCTACATGTTCTTTTTTTACTATTTGCTGTTTAATTAATTTTAAGTTAATTTAAAGTAAATGAAAAATATGTATTTCTAAATATTAATCGTTTGTCCTAAATGATATTTTAATTAATTACGATAAAAACGCAGTGGTAATGTTTATATATTTTTTTTTAATATTTTTTAATTTTAGTTTATACTGTTTTCGAATTTTTTATGTATTTTATTTTTAATTTTACAACTAATTGTTATTATTGTCTAAATTTGTCTATGTTTTATTTCTATGTTTCTGTAATCTCAAATATTATTGTGTTTTTTTACCATTTGACTTTCGCTGATGCTCTCTGTCTGTCACACTAAATTATACAAGTAATAATAAAAATGCAATAATAAATATTTTTTGTTTACATGTGTAATAGGAGTGAAAAATGAAATATATAACAGAATAAAATATAAGTGGTGGAAAAATAAAAAAAAAAGATTTTTATTCATGGCATTCATCATTTTCTTTTTACAAATTCATGGATGATTGATGAGACATACCGGATTTTGTTAAAGGTGGTATCATTGTCTGATCAGGCTTTCCTGACTTCAAGTAAGGTAAGGATCATGCTTCCCACCAGTGACTGCGCTATTTGAAGTTACTATCTTGATCAGGTTGCCTGATCAGGCTTCCTGATCCCACTCAGAGCCTAACCATATTTCATTCGATGTATATTTAAATTCTTCTAAAACTTCAATTACCGTTTTTTTCGAACCCTTTAAGACAAAAATACACACAAAGATGCATTTCAAATTTTAAAACATTTAATTGTTAGAATAATCTTGTTAGAATAATTTTGTTACCCAATTTTATTATTAACATATCGTCACTGTCATGCCAAAGGGGCGAATGTGCATTTTTAAAAATGTTGGGAAATCAAATTTTAAAGTTTGAAGTGCTTTAAAAATTAGAAAATTTTAGTTTTTTTTCAATATATTTGTGTTTTTGGTTTATTCATGAATTAATATAACGTATATAAAATATCTTTGGATTAGGACAATTTACTGAATTATAAATACGAATTTTGTGAGGCTAATATCCTGACCAAAACGCAAATATTTTTGTTTTTTATGCTATAACTTTTTATTAGCTCAAACTAAAATAGTGATGTAAAGGAATTATTTGTTTGTTTTTAAAGCACCTATCTATTGGCATCATTATTTAAAAATATTTTGCCAAACATTAATTTGCCATTTGTTATTTGAAGGAACATTTTTTTTGGCAAATTTAAATAATGATGCCAATCGATAGGTGCTTTAAAAACAGACAACTAATACCTTTAAACTACTATTTCATCTTGCACGAATAAAAAGCTATAGCAAAAAAACGAAGAAATTGGAAAAATTGAAAATCTTGTCATGCCAAAAGGGCGAATCTTTCCTTTTTCGCCATAACTATTTATTGGTACGAGATAAAATAGTAGTGTGAAGGCATTTATTGTTTGTTTTTAAAGCACCTATCGATCTGCATCATTACTTAAAAATATTTTCTTGCAAATAACAAAAATTCGAAAAATTGAAAATCTTGTCATGCCAAAAGGGCGAATCTTTCCTTTTTCGCCATAACTATTTATTGGTACGAGATAAAATAGTAGTGTTAAGGCATTTATTGTTTGTTTTTGAAGCACCTATCGATCTGCATCATTTGTCAAACATTAATTTGCCATTTGTTATTTGCAGGAAAAAATGTTTGGCAAAATAATGCAGTTCGATGATGCAGTTCGATAGGTGCTTTAAAAACAAACAATAAATGCCTTCACACTACTATTTTATCTCGTACCAATAAATAGTTATGGCGAAAAAGGAAAGATTCGCCCTTTTGGCATGACAAGATTTTTAATTTTTCAAATTCGCCCTTTTGGTTTTGACTTTTGTGGCTAGATATATTCAACAAAACGACACGCGATTTTAGCATAGTATACTTGAGGAAAAACTACATTCAAAAATGTAAAAAAACGCAAATGTCAAAAATTGCACATTCGCCCCTTTGGCATGATAGTGACGATATGATATGTTAATATGATTATTATGTCGTTTATAAAAAATCTTGTTATTTCATAAGTGTCAGATCAGATTCAGTTAACTAGACTTTAGATCAATCAGGTTTCTTCGTAAAGGATGTATCAGATGGCGTGAATTTAAAATTAGGATTACCCTACCGTTTCTGACTAGGAACATAGCAGGTGGCCTTTGGTAGGGATCCCTTATCCTTTTCTGATAAGGTACAGATGTGAAACAAGGCTAACAAACCAATTTCCACTCAAGTAGATCAGTGGCAAGATGTTATACTATCACTATCGAAGCGATTGTCGAAGCGAAAATAACTTTTTCGTTCGACAGACGATTTAGTTATTTCGAACATGTTTCGAAGTTAGTTAATACATTTATATTTACATTTTTATTAAAATCTGCGTTATTTTTTCATGTTACAAATACAAGAAATGTTCAAAAATTAATCACTTGATTAATGAAATGCGGTAGGATGATACATTTAATTATCACCATTAGAGAAAATGGTTAATATTGTTATAGAGTTTGCCAAAAAATTAATTGTTTAATTTTCTATTTTTTTATCATCAATCTAATCTGTCAATTTGATTTGTTTTTATCAATATTTTTTTCACTAAAATATATTCCTAAAATTGAGGTTAGGAATATATTAATATTAAAGAATTGACATACAAATCTGTAAAATTTGTTTATAGAAACACATGCAGTCTATACAATATGCATGAAATTTGGTATAAATACCCAGTATGACATTCGTTTCGAAATCGTTACGAGATCAATGCGAGAATAAGGAAAAATCTCACGATATCGGAAACTTTCTCGTAGCGATATCGAGCGTCAAATTGGACCTACATGGTAGGTAGATATCGATGAGTTTTGTCGGAGTTTTCTCGGTACGAAAATTTTTTTGAAATCGGAACGATATCGTTGAAAAAAATTATCAAAGTTCGATATTGCTTCGAAAAATATTACGATATCGATGCTATAAATGTTCTTGTCAATGAATTTGAATGTACGAGAAATTATAAAAATTAGAATCGATAAAGCAACGAGATCGAAATTTTTGCTCGAAGATATTCGATAAAATTCGAGACATCGAAGGTCTCCGAGACAAGGCAGACTGGGTAGTTTATCTTTCTTTAAAATTTAAATTTTAGTTATTTTCGCTTCTCTATCACAGCCTCAATTTGAAGTGATATTTTATCGAAAATATCGCCTGTCGAAAGTTTTATAACATACTGACTTTCGACAAATCGTCGAACTTCGAAATATGTGAAGTTATAACATCTTGTCACAGGTTTGTACGCGTGGAATGATCAGGTTGCTTTATGGTGATTTGAAAATAGACATACCCTAGTCGCCCGGTTCAGGATCATTTCAGGTGGCGGTTGGTACGATGCCTTCTCGTATTTTCATCAGCGACGGATATGAAATCTCAAATTTCCACTTGAAGTTTTAGTACAAATACATGGGTGATTAAAAAGAGGAACACACACACAGGAAAAAAAATGTGCATAAATATTATGAATAGAGAACATAAAAATTGTGTTCATAATATTTTTGTATAAATTCTAATATTTATGAATGGTACATAATCCAGATATATTAAGGACATTGATTTAACAACCAGATACATATATTTTATCTTTCTGATTTGGGTTTCTGAAGGGCTTGAAGAGTTGGTTTGTGTATAAGACATATTTGGTTTGGGAACAAACTATATAATCGAATATCGATATTCGAAATATAATCGAAAATATTTGAAATCGAATATTTTCAGTCGAATATACAGAGTATACAGTTCGTTGGTTTTATTTCGTAAACATTTTTATTCAAATAAGCATTTTATTGAATATATGTTAAAAAAACGAATGCGTAGCAACGGAAATTAATTTATAGAAACAGAGACGAAATCGATGGAGTCGGTGGAATATATGGTATAGTGTAAAGGAGAAGAAGATAAATAAAATAAATGAAATAAATAAATAAACAGCTCTGTACAGAACCACCAACCACCACCGCAATACGAAACAATAAAATATTTTTTTTTTAAATAATTATTAAATAAGTAAAATTACATAAATGTTGAGATTGTGTGCATAAAATGTATGAAAATGTGTACATAAAATATATCGAATTAATACATTAATGCGATGAAATTGGTCCTTGGTTGAGGGTACTCGACAAAATACATAAAATAAATGTACAAATACATAAATGTTGAGAATTTCTTTTTTCTGTGCAGAATATTTTTAGTATTTATTTTCGCTAGTCTGAATTTGTTAACTTTTCCAGAGTTTCTACGATATATATTCCAAATTTTAAGAAACTTGATGCAGAGTTTTGGCATTTAGTTTTGGTTTGATGAAGTTTGATATGGTGAGTTTTGGTGTGGTGAGTTTAGTGTACACTGAGAAAATAAAACTTTAAAATCACTTTAAACTCCGGTGCAAAACACTTTATAATTTAAAGTGTGCATGTATGAAAGTCAGCCGTATATGAAAATATTAAATTTTTAAGTATTTACTTTAAACCATTTCGACATTCCTTTTATTCGTATAGTTTATCAAATTGTGCTTATGAACTATGTTCTACTGGCATGAAGATAAATTGTGGTAAATGATATACATTGAATTTTAATGTGATAAATTTCAAATTAAAGTGTTGCACTTTAAATTCGTCAAATCTTTAAATTGAAAGCGGGAACTTTAAAATTTAAAGTGCCCAGTATACCAAACTGTTTCGATATCGCAACGAATATGTTGCGAAATGTCAAAGAATTTTTCCGATATCGATGCCATTTCTCGTAATGATAATATATGAAAATTCGTAACACAATTACTTTTCACAATTACCATCATCATTTTCTATTTCATTTTATTTTCTGTCAGTTGCTCCTACTGGGTACTCTATATCAATTTGTCGTATATTATTTTCTTATTTAATTTCAATTTAAACAAAATAGTTTTCGAAAATGAGTGTACGAACTTAGCATGTGTTTACATTTTTTTTTTATTTCTGAACGAAAATATTTTGGTGACATCAAAAACAAAAATAAATAAAAAATGAAAATTCAAAGCTCACTATTTTCATACATTTAATTTTAATGAAATAAAGTGAAATTAACATAAAAATATAAAAAAATAATGTCCACTCTATTTATTTTAAACAAAAGTAAATACAGCCATAAAGAAAAGGTCACTGGACACCTGGTGATCTTATTTTTAAAATCGGAAACGAGTCGCAATCATGACTTCTACACTAAGAAAACAAGATGTTTATGAAAGTGTTGCTGCAAATATCCTTTTAAATTTACGCCTTGTAGCAAATATTCAAACATCCCATAAGTTTCAAAAACGTTGCAGCAAAACTATTAATATTTTTTAAATATGACGTATATTCAGATAGTTACGAGATGTTTGCCACAACATCAATGAAAATAAAGATATTTACAGCAAAACTTTTGAGGAATTTTTAATGGTAAAAGTGAAAATAAAATATCCTGTGATTTAAATTAACAAAACGTGATGGAAAATATTTCTTTTCAGAGTTTACTTTGATGACAGCATCGCCGGTCGGACTTGGTTCTTCTGCGAAGAAATCTCAAGTCGTTGTACAATTTTACCTTCGAAGGATTTATAATGACGATGGCGATGTATAACCAGGATACTGTTTTAATTCTATAATAATTAAAAATGCATTTGATTAATATTCTTTCAATTCAATAAAAATTACTTAGTGTAACATTTATTAACAAAGAAACGTAAATCGTTGCTTTTATAATAATGAAATTGACCTAATTCTTGCGGACACTGACATTACATGACCGCAAAAGGGTGTTCCAACTGTTCGGATCCAGTAGACGAAAGCAGGCATGTACCTGAAAGGAGGTACATGCCTGAATGCGAAAATCTTTAAAAATTAGTTTAGATATAACGAGATCAATGTTTTTTTTCTCGTAGACATTTCAGAAAACTTCTAAACAATTGAATACAAAAATCATTAAAATCATTAGTTTCGATATAATAACGAGATCATTTTTTTTTCTCGAAGCCACATCGAGAATTGTTCGATACACTGGAGGCTCCGAGTCGTGGTATACTGGGTGCACTTTTTTTCTCGGTGTATGAACGTGGAACATACACCAAAAATAAAAATGGGCGTAAAAGTGGGCGTGGTCAAAACTATATAGTGACCTTCTCCTGGGTCTCCAAGATATATATTTAAAATTTTTACGAAACTCGTGCAGAGGATTCATATTTAGTTTAGGTGTGGTGAATTTTGATTTGGTCAGTTTTGGAATGGTGAGTTTGGAGTGATGAGATTAAGTAAGATTAGTAACATTCAAATTTAAAGTTTGGAGGAAATCGATAACATTAGGGTTGAGATATTTTTGGGTTCTATAGGAGGTGCAACTACCTTTGCCCAATCGGGTTTATTTATGGTTTAGAATACTCCATGGACTTTTTAGCATAGTAATGCAAATTTTCAGAAAAATACGTTCAGTGGTTTTGCAATGAATTGAATTACAGGTGTACGTTTGCATAGCGTACGTACAAACCCAAGAAACAAAACGTACCGTATACGTACCGTTAACGGCATAGTAATACCGTACCGTACCGTATTATGAAGCCGTAAACGGTACAGTGAACGGATAAAACGTGACATCGAAAACGATGTTCGACACCGTTTTTCATACAGTGTCGACGCACCGTTAACGTACCGTATTTTCTAAATAAAACGGAGTGAGCTCCGTAGTCGACGTTGCGTTTCTGCACCGTATACGTTCCGTATTATTCTTAAAAATACGGAGTGGACTCCGTTGAGTGCAGTGAAAAACGTACCGCATACGGTACGTTTTTATGCCGTAATTTTTGAAAAAAACGGAATGGCATATTTTGCATATATTACTGATAGTTTTCATGGATTTAAAATAAACACAGTTATATACATATGTAGCATATTATGATTTGTATTTAAAATAACCAAAATTATTATTTAGAATAAATATAAAATAGAATATATACAATAAAAATTGAAATAACAAAATTATAAAATTTAACAATAAATTTAAATCAACAAATTTATTTTTAAAATTGTCCGTTCATTGCAATACTGTTTTTAGATGCATCTTTAAATTTCTTGGTAAAAAATCTGAAAATAAATATAAATATGAATAAATATTATTATATTATATTGTTTTTGTTTAGGCTGTTCACAATATTGCGTGAAACGAATTAATTATACCACAAATATGGTATATTATATATTATAAAATTACCCTTTTTTCACAACAATTAAAAATTACACAAATGGGAATTTTTTCAAAGATATGGCAAGTATGTCTAAAATCGAAAATATTCTACACTCTACGTTTTTATGAAAAACTTAATTTTCGAGTTTGTTGATTAATATTATAAAAAGTAATTGATGCATTTTTAAAGTTTAAGTGTCAATTGATAGATTTACATTTTCTTATCATTTGGTAAAAAAAAATGTGATCGTCGATTAAAAATT
Organism: Dryomyza anilis; assembly: GCA_951804985.1. Lineage (NCBI taxonomy): Eukaryota > Metazoa > Arthropoda > Insecta > Diptera > Dryomyzidae > Dryomyza > Dryomyza anilis. The sequence goes on from OX638133.1 coordinate 69,497,309, forward strand.
CACAGATTTATAAAAATTTTTGAAAATAAATATTTAGCATTTTGAAATTGTATTTGGTGACTTTTCGTTCTACAACGACGATATATAGATTATTAGATATTAGATTAAAAAAAAACAAAATAAAATTTGCAATTAAACATTCATATATATTAATATTAAATTTTCCTTGATAATTAAAAGATATTATATACAGAAAAAAAATTTTAGAATTTAGAATAATGACAATTATTTTAGAAAACTTTTTAATATTTTTATATTACGAATTTCCATGAACTAAAAAAGTATTAACTATTTGCATTGAGAATAACTTCGAAAATAGTTTATAGCCAATACACAAATCTATACTTTTTTTAATTCGAAGTTAAATTCGAAGTGGACTTTTGACAATTCATTTCATTTCAGAACCAAGGTTGCCAAACTTTAAAATCACAAGTAAGCAGTGTTCACAGTAAAGTTGAAAATTTTGGGAGTAGAAATGAGTAAGAGATAAAAGAGAGTAGATTTCAAAACATTGCAAAATAGAGTAGATTTGATGTAAAAGGGGTTGAAATATGCATGAAGATTTCAAATAAATTAATAGATATGTAGTTTTAACATTTTTAGTTATTCCTAATTTTATGGATTTTCTATAATGCTTATGTGTACAGGGTGGTCTGGGTCTGTTCAAGATTTGGGGTGTATCTGGAACACCATGAAATACATGTGTTTTCAAAATTTTATTTATAAAAGTTGATGCAAACGAATATTTAATTATACCTTCTACAATTTCAAGCTATGGCAAAAATATTACATTTGTTTTAATATTACAGTGGCCACGAGAAAATTTTTTTGGTGGTGGATTCCGTTAAACCGACCTGATACCGACCACATCGTAGAGTACAAAATCCGGGTGGTTGCTGTGCCTTCTAATCTACTTCAAACCAGCTACATTTCGAACGATATTTGGGTGCATATATTTAAGTACACAATTTTATTTAAAATTAGAAATATATAAAATAATAAGTTTATAAAAAATGAGTACATTAGAAATAATAGTAAACCGGAACCAATTTTAATGTATTCATGTAAGAGTGCAGTTATGTAAATATGAATTAGGACATATATGTGCAAAAAGCTACTAAACCTCTTTATATGTAGAAGTTTAACCTCCAAAGGTAATGGGATTTATTTATATATCACTAGAAACAAAGTATACGGAAAGGTACTTTAATTGGGATAAACATTTATAAATGTTAAATCTCAGCCATAAAAGAGTTTCATAAATATACAAAATTAAAAATAATTTTATATAATAATTTATAATTTAAAATTATAATTTTTATATCAACGTAGAAATACGTTTTAATTTTTTTTAAACATAAATTTAAATTATAAATTTATAATTTTTTTTCATGGATTTGTACGAGTTTGTCTTAATGTTGTAGGTAATGCAGTTTTTACTATTCAGTTTATGAAGTTGCTAAATAAAATGCTAATAAAAAAACTAAATTTTCTGATAGCAAACAAACAGATCTATTGATTTTAACGAATTCCGATTATCAAATAGCGATCGAATGAAAAGCCAATATTTGAGTTTTGTTTTCAAATTTTAGAAAACTCGCACACCCTTAATTATCTTTAGAAAAACACACCCTTAACAATCATTCGTAAATTGGCACATTTAATATAAAACATTCAAGAAATAAAATATTGAAAATCATATTTAATCATTTTAAATTGTACATATTATAATAATTGCAATTCTTGAGAAATTACACAAAAATAAAAGTACAAATACATTTTTAGAAATTAAATTTGGTATGGCAACTCTGAATATTTGCCGTTTCTTCATTCTCTTCAATTTTGTAATATTCACAATTAAATTCACAATGGAATGTAAAACCGGTAGCATGACGTTTGGCCTGGGGACGGTTCGCCTTGGGATGTTTCGCCTGGGACGTTTCGCCATTTCATTGTGAATTTAATTGTGAATATTACGAAATTGAAGAGAATGCAGAAACGACAAAGAGGCAGAGTTGCCATACTAAATTTAATTTATGAAAATGTATTCGTAATTTTATTTTTAGGTAATTTTTAAAGAATTACAATTATTATAATCTGTATAATTAATTATAAAAATGGTTGATTTTCAAAATATTATATTTTGAAAGTAGTGTATTAAATCTGCCAATTTACGAATGATTGTATAGGGTATATTTTTCTGATGATAATAAAGGAAATGCGAGTTTTTCTAAAATTTGAAGACAAAATACAAATATTGGGTTTTCATTCATATCATAAAATATAGTTTTTATTAGCAATTTATTTAGCCATCATAACTTGAATAGTAAACACTGCATTATTTTCAAAATTAAGACAAACTCGCACACACCCTTAGTAAAAATATATTAATTTATTCTTAACCCCGAAGTAATTAAAAAATTAAAACAGGTATAAAAAAATCGATAAAAACAATTTTTATTTATGTATATTTAAAAAACTCATTTTTGCTGAGATTCGAATTTAACATTTATAAATGTTTATCTCAATTAATATACCTTTCTGTGTACTTTGTTTCTAGTGATACATAAATAAATAAATCCCATTACTTTTGGAGGTTTAACTTCAACATAAAAAGAGGTTTAGTACAGAGGTTTTGCACATATATGTCCTCATTCATTCACCTAACGCTTCAAATGCATTCTTATATGAATACATTAAAATTGGTTCCATGGTTTGAATAGAAAATCATTTACTATTCTTTATAATTTACTCCTTTTTTATAAATTTAAATTATTTACTATATTTCTAATTTTAAATAATATTGTGTATTTATATATTTTTTGGGTAAAACTTAAATAAAGTGGTGGCAACCCTGATAAAATAAATTCAAAATAAAATTCACAATGGAATGGCGAAACGTCCCCAGGCGAAACATCCCAAGGCGAACTGTCCCCAGGCCAAACGTTATGCTACCATTTTTTTTATGAACTTTGTAAACAATGCATTGATGTTTTGTTTTAAAATGTTCGTAAACAAATGTTGAGTCTTTCAAACAGTTTCCAAAAAAAGTAAATGGCGACTGAATTTTCAAAGATCACTTAACCTGTATATATTTCTACCATGATAATGACATTTTATTTGGAGAGCTAATGCTATGTTCTGACTGAGCCAAAATGACTTACATTTTGTGATTAATTTTAAAATTAATGATATCCGTTCATATTAGAATTTGCGTTCTTGTTATTTTTGTGTTCACTTCATAAATAAATCCGTACAAATGCTGTTTGTATTTCTATTTTATTCTCCGTTTACTCTAATAACGTTTTTATAATGTTAAAATGATTCTTTTATTTAAAAAAGTTCATAATTTACAAAAACAGATTACTGAAAATAGTTTTGTTTACATTTTTGACTGTCAAAAACATTGTGGCCGTCCGTACTGAGACTATTTTCAAACCTTATTGAGGAATTTGTTAAGTAATTTAAAAAGAATTACGCAAGTTGAGTAATTTTGTTTTGTATGGGATGTTATATAATTTTGGAGCGCATTTGATAAGAAACTACGCAAATGCTATTTGAGGCCTAGTGAAAACAGGGTATAAGAAATATTTTTCTCCCCAAAAATACCAAAAAAAATAAAACAATTTGATTTCTTGATGTAATAGGAGTAGATCTACTCCGATCGGAGGTGAATGAGAACACTGAAAAGATAGCGAGAACATTTTCAACACTGGTTACGAACAGAACAAAAGAAAATCAAATCTTTGCTCATTTGCTGTCAAAAATTCGAGTCGTCGTGTCGTTGTGGTGCGTGCGAACAAATTTCGTGAAAAAGTGCGATGCGATGCACGTCTGAAGAAAATTGTTAATAAATTAAACGATTTTGTGCAAATAAAATTAAAACGCCAATAAATACTGCCGAATTGCTGAAAAAACGCGAAGAACAACATGTGAAGTGCGTGTGAAAGCGAACAGCGATTGAAACACACGGCTGAGTGTGAGTTTGTTTAATTGTGTGTGTGTGTACGGCGCAAAGAAGAGGAAGAAAAAGCAGTAAAAGAGGAAGCAAAGAATTAAAAAAACTGTTTTTTGTTGCCATCGCCCAAAAAAGAATAATACAACATTTCAAACAAAACGCACTGAAAAATAAATTAAAATTTAATATAATTTGAGCAAACTTTAAAGCAGTTTGTGAAGAAAACAACAAATAAAATTAAAAACCACTCGTTGTCGTCGTGACGAGTGCAGTCGAAGGCGCAGTCGACGGCGCAGTGTCTTCTAATATAAATTTTCGTTTTTTTTTTCGCAACTACTGAACTAATAAATTTGTCAGCAAGAATATTTCAAAATTAACAGCAACGATATTTTTAAAGTGTCTCAAAATTTGCATAAAACATTAAAAGATTCGTGTGCTTGAAGAAGGCGAGCAGGTGGCGTTTCTGCGACTCCTTCACCTCCTGCACTACCCCACCCGACGACCGACAACCCACATCAAGACAACAAAACGCAGTCAATTTTGCCACTTTCGTCGTCGATTGCCTGATGTTGTTGTTGTTTTTGTGCTGCTGCTTCGTCGTATTCGCTCGTTCGTGCTTTTGACAAACGGGCCGCCCGCGAATGTGTGCCTGCTGCGTGCGTGTGTGTGTGTGTTCAGTCATAAATTAATTTGTTTTTTTTTTTAATTTTTGTTTATTAAAATATTTTTTTTTATTAGAATTAGGAGAGAACTAAATTGTGTGAAATTTTTAAAAAACAACAAACATAAAATACAAAAAGTTTAGTTACGCAAGTGCGCAGCAAAACCTATTAAAATTGCAACCATTACAACAACAAGAAGCTGCAATTTGTGCAGCAAAAAAAAATAATTTTGTTTGATTTGCCAACTACGAATCCTAAATTAAAATACTTCATCACGAATAACTAGAAGAAAAACTGTTTTTAAAAAATCAACTCAAACTGCTTGGGGTTTCCTTTGGCTCCCCCAACAGCACCGCCGCACAGTGGTACTGCAACAACAGCAGCTGCAGCAACGAACAACACAGCGGCCAGAACATGTCGCACCACAACGCCAACCTGCTGAGCTCGGATATCTCGCGACGGAATCCGCAGGACGAGTATGAGTTGCTGCAGAAGATCGGCTCCGGCACCTATGGCGATGTTTACAAGGTGAGTGTCGGCGGTTTTCGTTTTTTATCACATTTTGTAATCAGCTTTTTACAAGTTGAAATCTTATATAACTATTTGGAATTTAAATTAAAAATTAAATTAAAATCGTTTAAGTCTAAAACATTTGTTTATGTTGTGTAAACCAAGTAGGAAAGTGCATTCACTCAAAATCAGGGATGGTACTTTTTTCAGTACTATTTTTTTTTTAATAAGAATTACAATGCAAGATTATTTTTAAAAATACCATATATTTTTTCAAAATTTAAAAAATGGATTTACACCAACAAATCGAAAACAATTAACTGAGGCCATATTCTCGTTTGATAAGACATATAAATTTAGAATGAAAATGAGATAAAAATTGATAAAAACTATTTTTTATATTATCAACAGAATATATTTTTTATTTTATTTAATTCTTTATTTGCAATCTATCTTAAGACAATAAGCAAATTTGATAGTGTAATTAATAAATGACTTTTCATTCGATTTGCATTTGGTAACCGGTAATTGTTAAAGTTCGTAATCAATCGAATATCATATGTCTGTTTGCTATTATCCAATTTAGTTCAATTTAGGTTGTTCGAAAATTTTGCTAAATTGAAAAGTTAATACAAAACTTAAAATATGATTTGACAAGTCTGATAATGAAATATATGTGTGTTATATGTGTGTTATATGCGTGTTATATGCGTGTCAAAGTGGTGGGACCTACAGTTTATTGCCGACTCCGAACGGCGGGTGAGAGCTTTTCAAGTTTTACTCTCGTAGGTTTGCCATTTACTGCCGAGAGGTAGCGCGGTATAGAAAAATGTTTCTATGAAAAGATGTTGTTAGCCCCCAGTCCAGGGCTTGAACCGGGGACCTTTCGGCTCGCAGTACAACGCACTAACCACTGAGCTACCGCTGCTACAATGTAAATCAATTATGTAATTTAATATACAGGGACTAAAACTCTTTGGAATATAGGTTCCGGCTATGGTTACAAAATTTTAAAATATCAGTTCCGGTCATACTTGCCAGTATTGCTCTGTGGGATGTGAGAATTCTCACACTAAAAATTTACCATGTGAGATTTATTTTCCCACCGTGGGAAAAAAATTCTCACACGAGGGAAATTTCCCACCAATTGCTGGTAAAAACAATACCCGCAATTGGTCAAGACAAAAATAACGAAATCTGTGTGCATTTTAAAGTGAAAATTTAACTTCAATAAAAATAACATGTCCTCTTCTTCTTCTTGTAGAAAATCGAATGTTAAACATATTTATCGTGTGTTATGCAATAATATTTACAGTCCTATAAACTCAGTTAATAAACAATAAACACAGTAAATAAATTTAAAAAATTCCGAAGATTCAATTTGAAGTCAATTTTAATATCGTCGTTCTTTTTAACAATTTATTTATTATTAAAATTATCTCTGATTATTCGCCATTATATAATGTAATTATTAAAATAAAATGAATTTACTACATTTGTAAAAATATCATTATTTTATACTGAGCAAAATTGTATGAATTTGAGGTACGGTGGGATTTGGTGGGAAATTGTGAGAATTTGTGATACGGTGGGATTTTGAGAGATTTGGTGGGAAATGTGAGAATTTGAGGAACGGTTGGATATTGTGAGAATTGCAAGAGGGAAAAAGGTATTTCGTGTGAGAATTTTATCTGGCAACCGTGGTTCCGGTTCTGGTTCCAACCAAACGATTTCGATTTCAGTTCCGTTTTCAAAAATTGCAACGCTTCTGATACCGATTCTGACAAAGACCAATATATCGGTTCCGATTTGGTTTCAAAATTTTTAAAATAGCGGTTCCTCTTCCGATTCCGGTTCCACACAATTTTTATAACCGTTCCGATTCAGGTTGCAAAAATCTAAACGGTTGCGTTACCGATTCCTGTTCATTGCGGTCCCTGTTATTATTAGATGGATGGCAGTGTTGTATGATACAATAAATATGAAATGACAAGTATATGGTGTTTTCAAAAAGAGTTCATTCGTTAAATTATCACAAATATAAAAAAAATCGAGTTAACCAAAAAAATTAATATAACGGTCATAGGCCGCTTTATTTTCTAGCAACCATGGGTGAAATATATACAGGTTAAGCCATCTTTAAAATTCAGGCGCCATTTACTTTTTTTTGAAAACTGTTTGAAAGTCTCAACATTAAATTAATAAAAACTCCTAATTTTAACATCAACAAAACTCAACATTTAAAAAAGTTTTAAGATCTCTAGGACTTCAAAATAAACCATCGTGTAAAAATGTAAAATATTTAATTTGTGCAGTGAAATTTTCATAAAATAGTGAAAATTAAGTGCAAAAACATAACCTTTAAATAAATTTAAAAATTACAATTTATTGTTTTATTTTCAATATTTTTTTCTTGACATTCTCAACATTCTGTGCGCCAACTATCTGTCTAGATGAACTCACCTGTATATACTTCAACCATGATCTTAACTATGATTATTCAGAACAGGTTAAGAAATGAAAACCCAAAATATCAATCATATAGCATGTTTCAAAAAATAGTATTGAAAAGTTCTGGTTGCGAACTGGTGGAAAGTATTGGCTTAAAGAAACAATAAATTCAGTTATCTAATTTTAGAAAATTCAAAAAAAAAAAAAAATCAAAATAAATCTGAATAATAGCCAATAAGATCAAATGTAATAAAAAACGTCCGATGGGCTGGATTTATCAACCCGACTGAAAATCGACAACATTTAAGGATATCTTTAAAGTATTTAAAATCCAAGCTGAAACCGTTAAACTATACCGTTACCATAACCAATATAAAACTCAAAAGACCTATCACCGAGTCTGGTACCATCGCCATGAATCCATCGTATACAGGGAAAACTGTAAATTTACACAATGAATCATGTTACAATAAGAAGGTAAATGTATCCGAGAATGCTTAATGAAATAAAAGAGAAATTGGAAAACCAAAAATGCAAAAAAGTTTGAAAAACTTTTTGTTTTTAATTATTTTAGTCGTATATGCCATTACACTTACGCACAACCGATGGAATTACATACATTTCATGATTTTGGAAGTTGTCGTTTATATAATTTGTTTCTGTAGCTTGTTCAATTGATAAAATTTTGTTACGTCGAAAATATTCAACAAAATGACTCAATTGGTTTTATAACACTAAAAAATTGATAACACTGTCGATAGAATCGAAGATAGCAATCAATACCTCATACTCAGATTTTTTTCCATTAACTAAACTTAATACGTAAATGAATAAAATTGTATCTCTCGTGTTTTCATTTTATACATTTTATACTCCAATTAGAAATTATTGTTTGATTACTTTTATAAAAAATAAATAATTAGGGTAACGTAAAGTTTTCAAAATTTAAAAAAATTACATGTTTGATGTCAAACTAGTACTTATAGTAGCTACTTCTCCATATTCTTCATAACACCAGTTTACTGAGATTTATGGGAAATACTTGAATTTGATATGCATTTTATGTTTTTGTTTTAAAATTGTTCACTTTAATTTAAACAGATTCGGAAATATAATATTTAAGGTGGTCCGCTTTAACGTGAACATATTTTGGGACTGATTACTTAGTTAAATTCGTGAAAAAATTGTTCTAGAGTTTGGTTGTATCTGAGACACCCATTAATATACATGGTGTTTTCAAAATTTACTTTTGAACAGTTGATTTAATTTAATTATAACTTTTACAATTTAAAACCCTGAACAAAAAGATTACATTCATTTTACAGATAATAAATACTAGTTATTAGGAATATTAATATATTGAAATTTTCTTTGGGGTCGCTTGTATACAGGCCAATGAGAACACTATTTTTGCATCTTATACCACATTACTTTCAATGAAATATTTAATTTTTTAAAATTAGAATTATTGCAGTTAAAATACCAATGAAGTGATTACAATGCTGTCGCCAAATAGAGGCCGGTAATCTGGAAATGTTGTGAAAAATGTGCTAGAATGGCTGGATAGTGTTTTTACCTTTATTCATTTCCTTCCCAATTAAATGCAGACATTAAATAAAACCAAAATTTTCTGTTTTGAGTTCCATATTACCAAATATTTCAGTAGTTCCCCCAATTTCGTCCAAATTATTCATGACATTTAATGCTAAGTATTTTTTATTTTCTTGATTGTTAACTAATGTTCTTTTTTTTTAACAGCCTGCGATCATCAATAATTAGCATTACATCATCACGAGCCATACTCGTAAAATTCTAAATAATCTCTTCATTCAAATAGCTCTTAAACTTTTTTAATATTTCTGGCACAATCCAAAAAATTCATTGCATTGTGTGCGCGTCGCATTCTCTGCTTTAATCATTATTTCGATCACAATCTAAAATGAAATTTCCATATGTTGCACATCATATAATAATCTGTAAATTCAATGCATCAACATGCTGCATGCGCGCCTCGTCATCACCACCACCAACAACATCATTATAATCTCTATCATCATTATGAACATCTTTAGAGGCAGCCGCAATAACGTCAGCCCGCATGGCATTCATTGGAGCGGCGCTTCATGCCTCGCTTATGTTGGTTGCGCTGTTTTATTTGTTGTCTCCAGCACCGCCGGCCTCCCTTGCGTCACTTTGGTCCCCACTGACTGACTTTCTTGTCTGTGCACGGCTGCGGCGTCACTCTTCATCCTCCAATCTATGCTGTGCATTTTATACTTTGAATTGTTTTCTATGGTGTATTCTATGTTCTTACGCTCTTTTGCCCCTTTTGGCCAGCGTCATATTGCGAATCATTCAGACTGCTGTGAGTGATCATCCTGTGATACGTTGCTGTCTGTCCATCTATTCGTCCTTTCATCCTTTCATCCATCCATCCTATCCAACTGTCTGCCGACTACGTCTGTCTAGCTGCCGTAATTATTTTATGCACTTTGGCTTGAAAGTTGATGACGACTTAGTCAGCGGTTGCAGCACCACCAGCACTACCACCGTCACATGACTGAGTGCAGACCGCCCGGATTTCTGTCATAAATTTGCAGTCATTAAACGCTGACGCACCGAGTGCGTCGCAATGATAGACAACCGAGTAAAACTAAAAGTTTTATTTTTTGTGTTTTTAAATTTTGTTTTTTTTATTTGTTAACTTCTTTTGTTTCATTCACTGACAGTCAGTGTTGGCGCAGAGTGCAGTTGATTCATGTGCGAATTAGATTTGGAGAGTTGTGAGTGTTGCCAACTCGGTGGTTTTTGCACATGACCAAAGCTGCCACCCAGCACACAAACGATGCCAAACATGGATTATTTGAGTGCTTAACATTTTTAATTATTTTCAAAGTTTAAATGTTTTTAGATAGAATTAGGAAGTAGAATTAGAAAAATTTACATAAACGTATAATGCGAATTAGTTGAATTTAATGTTTTATATCGTCGTTGTGGAACTAAAAGTCACCAAATAAATGTTTATGAAAATCTTAAATTTCAATTTTGTAGATAATTATTACAAAAAGTAATTGATGCATTTTTAAAGTTGAAATACCAATTGAGAGATTCACATTTTCTTATCATTTGGAACAAATATCGAGTTCCTCGATCAAAAATTGAAAGATATATTAAAGAATTTCGTAAATGAACAATTTGCATTTTGAAAATGTAGTTGGTGACTGCAATGACGATATATTCTTATTTTATTTTGTGTCCATTAAACTGCAGATATAAAAATATTAAGTTTTTTGTTTTTCGTTTTTATTCGGGTTTGAATCATTAAACCTTTAACCGTTTGAACCATTTTTTTTGAAATGGTCATCATTTTGAATTATTAATATTGAAATTAATTTTATGTGAGACAGTTCATCGTAAATAATTTTATATTTAAACATTACATTTTAATGAAATTTTTTAGGATGAAATGTTAATTAATAATTTTTTGCAAATGAATAATTGACATTTTTTAAATGACGCCGATTTAATAATTTACCGTACATCTAATAATAATTTTTATCGAAATTGACGCAAGGGCGTTTGAGCCAAATTAATTCTCAGGTGACGATTTATAAAATCAATTTCAAAATTTATTGCTAATATGTTGTTGACTACTGAAACTATTTATTGCTGACCACTAAGTATATATATATATATATATATATATATATATATATATATATATATATATATATATATATATATATATATACACACGCTTTTTATGTGAAATATTTCATTCATATTTGTTATCAAAATTTCGAATAGAGATTTCATTCAGCAGGGGTCCAAATAATTGTTTTCGATTTGGTTCATTATATCCAATTCTTAAATTTTCAAAATTTAAATCTTATAATTCGTATAAAAATGTATAGAAATCAATGAAATTCAAAAAATCTATAAAAATCAAAAAATAACAAATTTTTTGTAGGGAATAAAATAAAATAAAAAATCCGGATCGATTTTTTTTTGGACTGGAGAAAATATGCCAGCTCTGATGTGATATGAACTTGCATTTCAAATGCAAAAAAAAAAACGTAAACGAATTGATCTAAAAAATACTGGGTTCACACTAATTCTTAGGGTCAGTTTTTCAGTTCTAGTTGAACTTCGTTTGTAGTTTAAACTTTGTTTAAAGACAGAATCGAATTTTTCAGTGAACTTCATTTGTCGTTTAAACTTAGTTTAAACGACCGATGTTGAACGGTTAAACTTTCAAGAGAATATGGAGAAAATTATCTCACATCACTTTTGCTATTTTCTGTTGCTGCATCGGATTGCATGTTGATCTTTATTTTGATATTTTTACACTTTATAAAACTTTCAAGAGGTAAAGAGGAAATTGTCTCACAACACTTTTTCTATTTTCTGTTCCTCCGTCGGATCGCAATTTGTTCTTTATTTTTAAGCACTTTTTTTTTTAATAAAAAACAATCCTCACGTCTCCACTATAGTTGCTCATTATTTTGCTAATATTTTCAATTATTGTCAATAAATTTTTCTGAAACATTTATTTAATATCTTTGTTTATTTAATTTTTAAATGACATACATATCATAATCGAAAGAAATTTTTTGTCATTAGCCAGAGGTGCCACATTTATTGACTGAATCTATGTACATTTTAAACTATTACTGAAAAATTGCGAAAAATATTAAACGTCGTTTAAATAAAAGAGAAGTTTAAACTACGTTTAAACTAGCACTGAAAAACTGGCCTTAGAATGAACTAGGTTCACGTACAAGTCGAGTTTTTCATGTGTGCAACATTCTGTCGGACGGTGTAATATTTACAAATTTTACAAACATTCACTAACTGTCACTAATAGTATAGTTTTAACTACGCAACTTTCCTAAGCTCTCATAGAAAAGGGTCTTTACTAAATGTACATTTACTACTGATAGAAAATAATAATACAAGAATATTATTTGTTTTTCGCATATAAATTATACATATTTGTCTTGTGTTTATTCTTTTGAATCATTCCCTTTTTTAAAACTCCGAAATGATAAAATTAGTGATTTTAATTAGCTTATTCACAGTTCTCGTATTTTAGTATGGTATTCGTACCATGTAGTATATATACGATACAATAACACAGATACGTCTATTTGTTGTTGCATTCCTTATAAAAGTGAAATACTACAAGTGCTGTATTTGGGAGTAGCCCTGAGTCATGTTTTGTGGTGTCGTATTTGGTGAAATAAAGGAAAATTGTGAAGTTGAAGATAAATAGTGCACATAAAATGTAAATTACCATTTTATGTGCACTATTTATCTTCCTTTTCAAATCGAAGAATATTTATGATAATTTCAAAAAATCCTAATTTTATTAGAATCAGCTGCATTTATATGACAAAATATTTTAACACGCAGAAAAGTGGTGATCACAGTTCAATTGCCGTATTGTCGTATTCGTACAATGTCGTGCCAATACCATGAAACTGTGAATACGCTAAATATAAATTATATTGATATTTTTAAAATAATTGTACGCTCACTAAAATGGATTGGTTTGTATTAATATTAGCACTTGATGCATTTAAATTTTAAAATATTGGACATAACATACAAAATAAAAATTATGTTGTATGCGTATTTCTCATTGGGTTATTAAAGAGTTTAATAAGTTTAATTTTATCCTATAAAGTGCTTATAAGGACTGCGTCGATTAAAATTGTCCATTACATATCTTCCCATAATGTGCAAGATTCAAATTAAAAAAATTTGATCATATTAGCTCTGAATTAAATGGCAGAAAATAATATGTGTCAGTTATAGTCAATACAAAATTTATTTAACGCGAAAATGGCAACGAAGTGGAAATGCGAGAAAATATAATTAAAATTTTTCAAAAACAACCTAGTTGGTCTTTTAAAAAAATTGCCAAGGAGGTAGGGGCTAACCCTAAGACCATTTCTCGCATTATCCACCGCTTTAAGGAAGACCTGAGTATTGATCGGAAGAAAGGTTCTGGTAAAAAAAGGCCCACATGATCGTGAAAAGTCGAAGAAGGTTGTGAATATTTTAAAGAAAGATCCTAGCATATCCGGAAGGAAATTGGCGAGAAAGGCGGATTGCTCAGAATCTTTCGTGCGCAGGACTAAGAAAGAAGCTGGGCTGAAGACGTACAAGGTCCAAAAAGTTCCGGATAGAAATGCCGTCAAGAATGAAACCTCAAAACAACGAGCTAAAAAGCTGAACCAAGATTATTTTAAAAAATTCGATTGCTGCATAATGGACGACGAAACTTATGTTTTAGCGGACTTTTCTCAGCTACCTGGGCAGGAATTTTATACAGCATTTCTCGAGGAAATGTCGCTGAAAAATTAAAACCAAAAAAAATGACAAAATTCCCAAAGAAATTCCTTGTTTGGCAGACAATTTGCAGTTGTGGAAAAAGGAGCAGCTCATTCGTGACATCGGGTACAATTAATAGCGAAATGTATGTGAAGGAATGCTTGCAAAAGAGATTGCTTCCATTTTTACGCCAACATGTCCACATTTTTTTGGCCTGACCTCGCTTCATGTCACTACAGCAAAACGGCCTTAGAGTGGATCCAAAAAAAAATGAAGGATGTTGGTGCCTAGAGTAGCCAGTCCACCAAACTGTCCAGAACTCAGGCCAATTGAGAGATACTGGGCTTTAGTAAAAAGGGAGATGAAGACAACAAAAAAAGTGGCCAAAGACCTTCAAGACTTTAAAAAGAAAGTGGTCTTCAGCAGCTGTGAGGGTGTCGGACACTACCATTACAACATTAATGGAAGGGGTTCCGGAAAAATTAAAACTTTTTATTAAAAAATATTATTTCTGGTTTTTTTATATTTTTTTTTAAATCAAAAATAATTTGCAAAATAAAATATTTTATTCTATAAAAATTTGATTACTAGATTTCTAGATTTTTTCATTTTTGTAGCGGACAATTTTATTCGACGCAGTCCTTAATAAAACAAAAAAAAAAAATGAAAACAAAAATTACGTTAAATTGCGTGCATCTTAGACAAACATATTCCTTAAAAATGTATGTTTGCATAGGAATTTAAAGAAGATACCGATTTTTTTTGCAACTAATAAATTTCAACCCTTAAAGTAATAATGCTTCTTTTGTGCCTGCTACACTCACAGTCGCAGCCATCAACCTTGGCAACCCTAGACGTTGACCTAATTTTTCAGCAAGAGGCGGTAATTTGTGCGTCTTCATAGTCAGCGCAGTCGTTACATTGTAATGAAGCTGCGTTCGTCCGTGCGTGCGTGAGTGCGTGATATTGTTTGTATGTATGTGACTCTAGTCTGGGTGTGTTTTGCAATAAAGGCAGACAGGCGGTGGTTGCTGAGCCACAATTCACTAAAATCCAAAAACATAGACAGACGTAAAACGATGATAATACGCAACATTTTCCATATTCGCAGTATTTTGTGTGTTGCACTTACAACGTATTTGCTGTTTAAAGCTCAAACAAGAAGTTCGATTCCTCCCAAACCGACAACATACACTCTAATGAAAAGTTGCTGTTGTTTTTATAATTTAAAAAGTATTTTTAAAAGTATTTCATAATATTAAAATAATACAATTGCTTAAATATTTGCCTATTTTCATAGTTTTTGGTTCTTTTTTTATAGTGTAAACCCAGTCACAACCCCTAAAACCAGGCAGCACATTTAGCATTCTTTGTGGAAAACACGCGTTGCATGGCAACGATTCATTCTTTAGTCTTTTGCACTGCAGAACAAAGGCTTGTTGTTGTTTGTATTTTGTTGTTGCTTTTCGAAAAACCACGTCAAAGTTGCTTGAAACGACTCGGCGTGGCATATCCTTCGATACATTGCGCTCCAGTTCACTGCATCGCATGCTAAAGAGCTTTACGTTGGCTTTAATGCTTTCTCAATTTGCTTGCTATGCTTTTGTATTTCTTTTGAAAAAAAAAACATTTAAAATGCTTTTTGGTTTTCGTCGTCGATCCTCAAAAGTCTTGGTTCCTTTTATGGCGCTTATGAGGCTTACCGTGCACCTTGCTTCTTGTCTAACGACGCATTAAATCCCTTCTTTTTTACTATTCTGCGGCACACATGAGTTAGTTTGTTCATTCATACATTATTTTCTGTGTGTATTCATTCCATCATTCATTCAAACTTTCAGTTATCACAGCCTCTACGATTAGTTAAGATTACTAGGTGTTTCTTAGGGCCGGTTTTACAGTGGTAGTTTAACTATATTTGTGGGTTAAACGTAGTTTAATCTCAGAATACAGTTTTACAGTGCCTTGAAATCGTCGTTTAAAATCTGTTTAAACGTCTTACGTTGGCCGTTTAAACTACGTTTAAAATCTTAATGTTTTTGACAGATACTATCCACAAGAATGAGAGATTCTCTCTTTTTGAGCTGTCCGTACACGCACTTTGTTTCTGGTTCCCGCATTGTCTGTCGGCATGTTTGTGTTCTGTTTGTTTTCTTTTATTTCAGTATTGTATAAATCAAACTTCTATCCTCACACGTACTGAAGTTGCTCGATCTTTAGTATATTTCATTTATTTTATTGATCTAAAATCTATTTTCAATGTCTTAATTTACAAAATGCTTGCATAAAATTATCAGCTGTTCCAAATCAGAGAAATAATCGATAAATTTGCCAGTGATGCCATATTTATCCGACTTAACTAAGTTCATAATAACTTTCACTGTAAAACAACTATCAAAGTTAAACGTCGTTTAAATGTATGAGACGTTTAATTAAACAAAGGTTAAACTAGGTTTAAACTAGCACTGTAAAACCGGCCCTTAGTGATCGTTGTTAATGATAACTCTGCACGCTGCAATTTTGCCATTGCTATTGAAAAATTACAAGGGTATAATTTTCAACTACCCGAATTTTACAAAAAATATTACTTAATATGTTCTTTTAAAAGACTATGATAATAATTTTCCTTCCCAAATGTTTTAATGTTAAACTAAAATTTTGATAATTTTTTATAAAGTTTAAAAATTCTAAAAATTCTGGCAACTCTGTCTGCAATAATTCAATAGCTGTTTCTGCTCTTTGCTATGTGATTCTTTTCCGTTTTGCCTTTAATGCTGCTTGGTCCTTCCTCACAGCTCCTTTCGCGTGGGTGGCTGCTGACAGCAGGGCGTGTCGTCACTTGTTTACCTTGTCATTCTGACATGCCACCTATGCACGAGGAGACGGTCGACTCAACGGAGAGACTCTTTCTGTTTCTCTTTTTTTTTTCTAGAAGTGCTTTTAGTTTGTTCTTTGTCGAAGCGCAAGTCATCGGTTGAGATGTTAATAGGTGGCGCCAGAACCGTTTTCTTCAAGGCTATTTTCTTCTTCTCTTTTTGGTTTCCTTTTTTGGTATTTTATGTGCCAGTTGTTGTTGTTGTTATTCGCTATTAAAAGTGACGAAAGCACATGGTTTCGTATTTGCTTTGCTGTTGTTTTCGACAAACAGCTGCTTTCATTGTTGTTTCAAAACACAGCGATCACGCACGCACGCACGAACGAACTCACTTAAGTTTGTATGCGTTGTGTCCTTTGACATAATTGAGGCACATTTCACAGGATGCGCAGGAAATTGAATTTTTCCTATCACTTGAATGAAAAAAAAAATAATAATAAATTTCGTTTTCTATCATTCACGAAAAAAAACCATGTTGATGTAGAAATTTTCCCATGATTATAATATATAACATGATTGATACATATGACAAGATTATAAAATATAACTGGTCGGGTGAAGAAAATGCTCAGTTCCAGATCATGGCTCTAGTACAATATCTATTGGGATAGTGCTTACATTGTAATCGATTTGTAATATACTTTTGCTATATAGTTGCTATTATTTACAACATTATGCATTTATTTAAATTTCAAAAATATGTAGAAAAAATTAGTTTATAATACTTTCTATAGTAAAATGCACTTAAAAAGTATGTAAATGTAGTAATTTCTACTACATTTCTTACTTTTTAAGTGCATTTAACTGAATTTCCTCAGAACAAATACAAAAATGTATTAAATTTTAATACATTAATTTTCTTGGTATAGCTGCATTAATATTCAAGAAATACTTTATTCTATGTCGCGGTCGGAAATCTTTATATTTTG
Organism: Dryomyza anilis; assembly: GCA_951804985.1. Taxonomy (NCBI): domain Eukaryota; kingdom Metazoa; phylum Arthropoda; class Insecta; order Diptera; family Dryomyzidae; genus Dryomyza; species Dryomyza anilis. The sequence goes on from OX638133.1 coordinate 69,515,030, forward strand.
TAGTGAAATAATCTTATCTTATTTTTATTTTACTGAAGAACTGGACATTAACATATTAACGCACTTGTGTTATCATTTTGTTTCAACATCTTGTCTTATTCTCCATCATCTTCTCATTGAACTTCTTTTTGTTTTACTGATACTCGTAGCCAAGGTCAACCACCAACAAGTTCATTGCAAACAATCAAAATGTATTCAGCGTCAGTATCGGTCGTTCAATCAGAACACTTACCAACAATAGAACGTGTTCATCTCCATTATCATGTTCATCCTCATCATTCAGTGTTGCTTATTATATTTCTTATAACTTCCCAAGAGCAAGTAATAACCATGAGCTAAAAATCAGTACATTTGTTATAGAAATCCGAAATGTGCAGATAATTTTGAATTGGATGAAATAGCGATTAATTTTCGATATGAATTTCAAAATAATTTGAAATTTTATTCAGCATTCTGTAGATTTCTTTTTTGTAAAAAAAAATTCTGAATTAGAATTTGTTTATGGAAAATGAAAACTATTTTTAAATCAACTCGATATCAATAACGACAAAAATAAAATTGAATGATATATTAAATTATTTTTTTTTTATTTTAGATAATCGAAAACAAGAATTTTTCGTTTTAATTACGTTTGATTTGTTGGGCATGGCCATTTTTAAGGATCAATCAAGATTTTCTGATACCCTATAAGAAAGATCGGATTATTTTTGCATTTTCAAAACCTGTCACTACACGGATAGAAAAGATTTGTTTGAATATGTTTGAATGTAATTAAAAAGTAATACAAAATTACCATACGTGTATTAGGAATGAAGTGTAATTAAATTATAATCGAAATTGAATTTATTTTTGTTCACGTGTAAACATTATTATCCTGTCCAGCAGAATCTGTGAAAATTACCATTAATATTTTACAATACCAACATAAAATTTTAATTGCATTTGAATAAACTGTTTCTTGGCAATTTACTTGGTTAAAACTATGTTTCGAAACTTGGAAAATGCTAATCAAATCTAAATACAACGTATGTTCGCAACGCTCGACTTAATTCGATAATTTATCGACTGACGAAGTTGGCAACGTTGTGCAGCATTTTCTACCTACGCCATCTTTTGCCATCGTTTGAACATATTGATGTTTAAAAAACAAACAATAAAGAAATTGAATTTAAATAAGTGAATTCTTGCAACATTCTTCTTGTATACGAAGTTGGCACTCGTTGAGCACCCGACATTGGTGGGTTAAACTAAGCTTAAACTACGTTTAAAGTTCACTGAAAAACACGATTCTGAGTTTAAATTAAGTTTAAACTACAAATGGAGTTCAACTACCACTGAAAAACTGGCGCTAAGTGTTTTTTTTAAACCTACCTCTTTTAATTTCGACAATGACTTTGCCTTCTAGTCAACCATCTGATTTTGTGTATTTAATTTGTAATTAAATTGGTCTTCGTTTGAAATTAGCACCAATCTTCAACAACATATCTCAATTTCCTGTGTTTTAATCGAGTCTGGTTCTTCTTTAAACACTATATTCACTTAATTTACTTAAGTTCATTGTCGGTTTATGTCTTTTGTCATTTCACTTTTGTCTTTTAGTTGCAAGTCCCAAGTATTACTTGTGATTTTTAACTCTCATAAAACATTTTCACTTATTTTCTTTTGGTCGTATATATTAGTCTTCTTTTGTATATATTTTTTTTTTACTTCATCTTCACATCATTATCATCATTTGTTTAACTAAATTAGCCGTTTTTTATTGTTCTGTTGTTTCTCTACGTTTTCTCGGTATTGCTGTCGGATTTTCCTCATTCCCTAAGTTCTCTGCGTCTGATTTTCTGTCTGTCTTATATCATTTAATTCTGTTAATATTCTTTACCAGTCTTTTTTTTTCGATACGAGTCTGTTTTGTTCCGACTTAATTTGCTATGCTTTTGTCGCTTTATTTTTATTTTTTACTGTTGTCGTTTTTATTCTTATTATCTTTTTTTTATGGGTATGTATAACACAGGAAGAAAATATTGAACTTAAAATTTTAGCTCAATTTTAATTTAATAATTTTGTGTACACTTTTAATTTAAAAGGTTTTCATTTGAAACTTATCAATAGAACATAGTTCATAAGGATGAATTGATTTATTTAAACGAAATGCGAATCTTTGAAATTTATATATAGTTTATATTGACCATCATATTCCATAACATCTATAAAGTAAGTTTCTAAAAACCAACATTTGACACGATATATATTCAGATATACAGAATATAAATGAAATAACATTAAAAACATGCTAAATCGACTTAGCATGTTAAGGAATTTGATTGTCCACAGAAAAAATAATCAACGTAAATATAGCAACCAATATTAATTGAATGCATTTCGTCCAACAACGAAATTCAGTAATTTAATGAAAACATTTGCTAATCGTCGTTAAATCAGCAATTGCAATTAATTATTCGGCGTAGTTTTTGCAATTATATTTGCTAAAACTTCACCGACTAATTAATTTGCTGCATTGACGTACAAATATTCATATTAGCAAACGGAATTGCTAATTTAACTACGAACAGCAAATGTTTTCATTAAATTACTGCATTTTATTGCTGGATTGATTAATTCATACAATTAATATCGGTTGCTATATTTACGTCGATTATTTTGTGCTGTGTTGATAGCTTTGGAACCTTGAGAATTTTTTTTTAAGTGACTTTAAAAATAAAAGTGTTACCTTAAAATTAAATGATTCTACCTCAAATTAAAAGTTGAAAATAAATAATTAAAAACAACAAATTTGAATTTCATACATGTAAACTTTTATTTCAAAAGTGTTTAAATTGTTTTTAATTTTTTTTCTCAGTGTATGCACGAATCGATGATTCACCAGCCGCGTTCTTTAATATGTCTTTTATTTTTTTATTATTTGCTTCTGGATGGTAAACATTTCAGGAAATGCACCTTCTTCACTGTGCTTTTTTCCCATTATTTTATATGTATTCATTGATATTCATGTGTCTCAATCATGAATCGTGTTACAATAAGCGTTTTATGATTTTCTTAAATTCTTTAATTTTTTTGTTTAATGCGTCTTGTTTCTTGGTATTGTTTGTTATAAATTATGAATAATATATTCTTTAGTTTTTCTAAATGAAGACCAAAACAAATATTGATAATAGTAAAGGAAAAATACTCCAGATACAAGTCTTGTATGGCAAATTTTCTAAGTTTCATATTTGGCTAAGTTTCATAAGTTTCATATAAGATTCGCATCACAAAACAACTAGTTTATTTATAAATTAATTATTTTATCAAAAAGACTCTGACTCATGTTAACTGACAGTCATTAGTCTCGAATTGGTTACACTCCATTTCGGAGTATTCATTATGAAAATGTAGATTTTTATTTTAAAAAAATAAAATTAATTATTAAATAATAAATAATTTATTTGTTGAGTGTTAATTCTCAATAATTATAATACATGTTTTCAGTATCGATATTTTAAAATATCGGTTGCAATTTTGTTGTTATACACCAAGTGTATTACATAAAGAGTCAATTGAAATTCAGAAAAAAATATATCAATTTGAAAACACCATAAGATATGCAAAAACATATCAAAAGTTATTCTGAAATTTCAGTTAAATTTTTAAATATAAATTTCAGAAATTCAATTTGGTATTCTAAACATATTAAAGGAAATTTAAATAATTTCATTAAATATTCAACAAAATATATAAATTGTATTTTTAAATTTCTAAATATATCAATTGATTTTCATAAATTTCACTTTATATTTAGAAAATATCAATTAATATTTAGAAAATATCAATTAAAAAACCAAAAATATTAAATATAAATTTGAAATTCGGAAAATATATGAAATTCATAAATATCAAATTCAATAATATGAATTGAAATTAAAATGCTCCATTTGGAATTAAAAATCATTAAGGAAAGTTAGGAAATTTTGAAGTAAAGAAGGTGATAGTTAATGAAGCTAGTAAGAATTATCCAATTCGGCTTAGACCGACTATATATAACCTACACTCTTGTGATAATGTGTGCGGTTACTATTTAAAGTGGTACATAGGTCACCAGGGTTTACGAATCCTAAAAAAAGTACAAACTCCCAATCGGGAGTTTGTACCTTTTATTTACATATGTACAAATGGGTAGCTGTACCGAATTTCGACTTTTTTTGGGTAACAAAAAGTTGGTTCACGAAATAACATTATTTTCATATATTTGAGTATAAAGTCAATATCGGTTCTCAGGTCACAATAGACCTATCATGCCAATTTTTCTTGTTGACACAGCCTAAGCCTAGGTATATAATATAATATATATAATAATAGTTTGGCGCTACAGTCCTGTATAAGACTTCGGCCGAGCTCTCTCATAATTTTTAGCTGTGCGTGTTATATTTGTACTCAAAGTGGTGGGACCTACAGGTTATTGCCGAATCCGAACGGCGGGTGAGAGCTTTTCATAGGCAAAGCTTTACTCTCGTAGGTTTGCCATTTACTGCCGCGAGGTAGCGCGGTATAGACAAATGTTTCTATGAAAAGATGTTGTTAGCCCCAGTCCAGGCTTGAACCGGGGACCTTTCGGCTCGCAGTCCAACGCACTAACCACTGAGCTACCGCGGCTACCTAGGTAAAGGGGTTTTCAATAAGAGCGCTACAAAAGTTTTTTCAAGGGTTTTTCAACAGGGACGCTACAAAAGTAGAGCGAGAGGGACAGCAAACGACGCCATATTTCTTGCCGCTCTTTTGACATTTCCTTTCAGTAAGGTTTGCCATTTCATGATGGAAAGATATACGAGCCAACAACGAGTCGAAAGTATTAAAATTTACTACCGAGATTCGAATTCGTATATCTTTCCATCATGAAATGGCAAACCTTACTGAAGAGAAATGTCAAAAGAGCGGCAAGAAATATGGCGTCGTTTGCTGTCCCTGTCGCTCTACTTTTGTAGCGTCCCTATTGACATCGCTAAATCGACTCAGGAGGTCATGCTGATCAAGAATATATATACTTTTCCATACCGGAGATGCTTCCTTCTGGGTGTTACAAACGGCGTACCAAACTGAATATAACCTTTCACTCTTAGGGTAGGGTATAAAAAGACGAGCACATTTCATCTCATGACATTGCTCGGGTACTTAAACATCAACCAAAAAATAATTTTGGACCATTTATATAAGGCTGGATACAAAGGAATGTTCGATATTGGGGTACCACATGAATTATCAGTGACAAATCTATTGCCCAAAATTTTCCTCTGGGAATCTCTGCTAAAACGAAATGAAGCCAATTTTGAACACATTGATAACAGGCGATGCAAGGTGTATTACATACGACAATAATTTTCGTAAAAGACCGTGATCCAAGAAGATTGAAGCAACACAAACTGTGAAGAAGCTCGGATTATGGCCACATAAGGAGGTAACGCTTTATGTTTGGTGCGATTAAAACGTGCAATTGGCGTTAAGCGGCCAGAATTGATCAATAGGAAAGGCGATGTCTCTCATCACGAACACACGGATCTTTAATAACTTGAAAAAAATGGATAGAGTTCACCTGGAAAGTTTTGATTTATCCATCGTATAGTCAGGACCTTGCCCCGTCCGACTATTATTTGTTTTGTTCTCTGCACAAACTCTCTAAACAAAATTTTCGTAATGGAAACAATATTAAAAAAAAAATTATTCAAAGTTCAAAACAGCTTCAAAATTACTGTGATATCGATGTGATGAATATTTAAATATCGTATTTTGTCCTTAAATTTGAATAGAAACGATAAAGCTACGAGATCGAACTATTTTATCGAACTTAGTTCGACAAAGCTTCGAGTCATCAAAGGTCTCCGAAACATGTCAGACTGGGATAAAACATATCTGTTAAAGAAACAAAAAAACATAAGACATTTATCAGACTTCAAATTTTTTATAAATTCCAAATGGAATATTGAAATTTCAATTGATATTTTCAGAATTTCAAATGGAATGTTATGAATTTCAATTGACATTTTGTTAATTTTAAGTGAAATGCATGAATCTGTTGATGTTATCAGAATTTCAAATGGAATTTTTGAATTTCAATTGATATGTTTTGAATTTTAAATAGTATTACAAAATTTAATTCTGATATGTTTTGAATTTCTTATAGAATTTTCAACTATCATTTGATCTTTTCTGAATATCAAATGGAATTATAAATTGAATATTTCTGAATTAAACTTTCAGAGCCAGTTCCAGTTCTATTCATTAAATCGGTTCTAGCAAAGTCCTGATTTTAATATGAACTCGAATTAAAGAATTCATTCGAATCTTTAAAAATTAAATTCATGGAATCATATCGTGAATCATAAAATATAAGAATTTCTAATCTTTATTTTTTTCGAAATTTTTAAAAGTAACTTTATTTTAAGATCATTTATTTCAGAAATTTTGATTTAATACTTTAAAAAAAAAATTTGCATTGTGCCATAATAAAACTTTTATTATTACTTTGTGGTTTATTAAGACTGCAACTAAATCTGTATAAAATGTCAGTGCACATATTTCGCAAACAATTTAATTAAGCTTTTAACTTTGTAACGCATTTTATGACATCTTCATAGAGTAGCAGTCTGTGAAACTCACCGACAGATGTCGCTCAGTTTTGCGGAAAATCTTAAAAGTTTCTATTACTTGACTATATCATTACAACGTAGGGGTGTTTCACCCAGCCCACATTTAACAATCTCCATCTATAACCAGTTTTAGTACTAATGAAAGTCACTGGGTTTCTGCTGAATCGAATCATTTTGGCGCGAACTTTTGACAGTTTTTAATAAAATATTTAAATTAGCTGGTGCTGCTGCTGCTTCTTCTGTTCTACATGTAACGCCCACCGCCTAGTTTTAACGCCGACTACCCTTCCCCTTTCCATTCTTCATCATCATCTTTATCCCCCCATTCTCATCATCAAACTATAAACATAATTAACTCGAATGCAAAATTTAATTCCGCTTCGTATGTTAGCGTTTTCGTTGCGCCCTCGGCTCGTTAGTGAAACTTGCTGCTTGTGTGAGTTTGGAGCTTTTAACAGAATCTTCTTCGTTCAGCGTTTCTTCTTCTTTTTCTTCTTCCTCTTTTGCAACGTAATATGTTGCAAAACTTTGCGCTTGTTCTGTTGTTGTCACTTCTGCTTTTTGTTGTTGTTGTTGTAGTAGTTCTCTTTGTCATCGCTTGGCTAATTTGCATGAATTGGCCGCGCTTTTGTTATTGGATTTGTTTTTGTTGCTGCAGCTACTACTGTCGTCGACGTCGTTGTTGTTCCTGTGACTAAGCTGCTTCTTTGACTGCATACGCTACTAATTCACTTTATGTCTTTAGAGGCTTTTATGAGTTTTATGCGTAAAGATTTATTTATTAATTCGTATTATATGGCTCAGTCTAAATTTGACAACATTTTTGACAATCTAAATCAACGTACAACGTTCAATAATTTAGTTTGTTATATTTTCGCGAAAAACTCGATCTAATTGTACAACACCCAATTATTCGATCGCAACCTTTGTTGCTGTGTTGTATTCGCATTTGTTTGCTGTTGCACTTGCAAAAGCATGAATTGAACTCAGCTGTAGACGTGTTATTGTGTTGTTTTTACTGCTACACAAGTGATCGAAGAAAGCAATAACACAACATATCCAAAGTTCAGATCAAAGAAAGAAAGAGTTCGCAGTTATTCGAATTATTGCTAAAAAATTGTTGATTGTTTAGCAAAAAAAAATCTAAATATGTCATGGTGGAAGTTAGTTATTATTGTTCAAGTTATTTAAATACAATCAGGATTCTGCTCAAATTGCTAATTTTTGTTTTCAAATGAACTAACTCTCAGGGATGCCCCCTATTCGTGCAATGCACAGAGTTGATCGTAGGAATGGATAGTAGGTTAGAGGGAGGGAGAAATGATGGAGTAGTACCGGTGATATTTGTTTTGAACTTGCTACTATCAAAACTGTCGTGGATACAGATGAAGGGAGATTGTTTCACAAACATATCGTGCGACTGAAGAACGATTTTTCTCCGTAATGCGTGAGAGCCGAGTGAATTACGAAGGGGTGGGCTTGGTTCGATGCCCGTGTAGAACAGAGAAAACACGACCAGTTATTGAGAAATTAATTAAAACCTATTAAAATTTTATCGAGTTAAAAATCTTCTCATAAAATTAAAACAAAAAAAAAATCGATATTTCTCTTTGGTTTTTAGATTCGTGTTAGGTAAATAGCTATGTTCTGCATCACGTCCGCTTTCATGTCAAATCCGGAATAGCAAAACGAACGAATTGAAAAAATATGTTCTGTAAAACGGACGAAGGAAAACAATTTCGATTTCACGTACGAACAGCTGATCCATGTTCAAAACGTCTATTGTAAACTGATCATAAACAGCAAATACAAATATAATTTTGTTAAAATGAGTTAATTTTAAGATATTGTCAATTGGTGGTACAAATTGGGTGTTTTGTACTTCTTTTGTAGCTTTTCGATCTTTCTCTGCATATTCTACATTTCAAGTCGCTAAAGTTTTTCTTTTCCAATGAACACAATATGAATTATGTTCATTGAAGAAAGAACCAAAAGCAAAGAATGCAAAAACTGCATCTTTGCGTACTATTTGAACGAGCAAGATAAATTTCCCACAAGCAATTAGTGAAAATGTCCTTAGGTATTATTCAAACCCTTCCAGTATTCCAGAATCAGCCAAATGTTTTGTTTTTTCAGATGTGGGGCATATTTTCGACTCAGTTCATCAATACCAAGAAAAGAAATGGACAATATTGTCCGACGTCAGGTCCGACAATACTGCAGCGGGCTTCATGTTTTGCTATTTTTCCCGGGTGGCGCAGTTCTGCAATCCATTGTTAGCAAAGAAGTGAACGAGCACCGTCTCAAAGTAAAAGAGTATTTGCTTAAAAAAATGGAAAGTTATACACATTCATACAACCAAGAACACTGAACCCAACAAAAATTATACAAGACGACTCGATCGCCTAAAAAGTTTTTGGTAAAACCTGGAGTTCCACCATGAACTTCAGGAGCGTTTGATCTTCCCCTGATGTACATAATTTTTATCTTTTTGTATGAATTGATTACTGACATTTTACAATTTCATCCAAAAACATTCAATTCAGGCGAAACCCCCTTTTACTAGAACAGGACATTTCGCAATGATCTAAAAATGTGAAATTAAAAAGGTTTAATCGAAATATGGAACATGATATTACGTTTTTACCATCAATTTCGATTGAAAGTAAAATGCAGAACATGGCTGATAGCGTTTATCTTATAAGGACTGCGTCAAATAAAATTGTCCGCTACAAAAATGAAAAAATCTAGAAATCTAGTAATCGAATTTTTATAGAATAAAATATTTTATTTTGCAAATTATTTTTAGAATAAAAAAAAAATATAAAAAACCAATATTTTTTAATAAAACGTTTTAATTTTTCCGGAACCCCTTCCATTAATGTTGTAATGGTAGTGTCCGACACCCTCACAGCTGCTGAAGACCACTTTCTTTTTAAAGTCTTGAAGGTCTTTGGCCACTTTTTTTGTTGTCTTCATCTCCCTTTTTACTAAAGCCCAGTATCTCTCAATTGGCCTGAGTTCTGGACAGTTTGGTGGATTGGCTTCTCTAGGCACCAAAATCACTGCATTTTGTTGGATCCACCATGTTGGCCGTTTTGCTGTAGTGACATGAAGCGAGGTCAGGCCAAAAAAATTTGGACACTTCATGTTGGCGTAAAAATGGAAGCAATCTCTTTTGCAAGCATTCCTTCACATATATTTCGCTATTAATAGTACCCGATGTCACGAATGAGCTGCTCCTTTTTCCACAACTGCAAATTTCCTGCCAAACAAGGAATTTCTTAGGGAATTTTGTCATTTTTTTGATTTGAATTTTTCATCGACATTTCCTCGAGAATTGGCTGTATAAAATTCCTGCCCAGGTAGCTGAGAAAAGTCCGCTAAAACATAAGTTTCATCGTCCATTATGCAGCAATGGAATAGCGAAACTGATTTTCATTTAACAAATCCTCTAAAATTTTATTTTATGGACCCAATTTGACACATTTTAAATTATATAAATACTTTTATAATAAAACGGTAAATGTTGTTACGTGTAATTCTATTAAAAATCGATCGTGTTAAAAATGCTCATAAAATTAAATGAGAAATCGCAATTTAATCGTGTCAGTAAGTATAACTAACTAGTGATAGAGCAAAATGGTCTTCAGATTCTAGATCTTCAGATTCTAGATCTTCAGATCTTACTGATCTCGAACATTACAGGTCTTTTAACTTAACTCTGTTACCCTGATAATCCAATGTGAATCAGGTTCTAACATAAAATAATTTTCTTTCGTATTTCTAAACGAAAGACAACTAGGCGAAAGTGACGTACACAGAAAAAAAAAATCATCAATATGATGAATTTATTCATAAATATTATGAATTTTTTAGCAACTACCAGATTCATCATATTGATACCATCGTTCATTAAATGACATTGATAAATACACTTATAATATATATATGAAATTATTCGTAGTATCGAACATCATAGTGAAAAACGAAATATTCAATACAATGAATATGAATCGTCATATTGATGAATTTGTTCATAATATTGATGAATATAATATTTTTTACGACTTTTTCAACAAAAAAAAAAATAATTCAAAAAATAAGTGTTGTATATATTTTATTTAAAAAAAATAACAGAAATAAAGTTAAACAAAAAAAAGAATTCAAAATAAAATTATCCAAAAAATAAAATTTTCGAAAAAAATAATTTTTCAAAAAAAAAATTCGAAAAAAACATTTTTTTTTTGGAAAAAAAAATGTTTTTTTTTTTAAACAAAAATGTTTTCTTTTGAATATATTTTTTATAAATATAAATTTTTATTAATAAAAAGTTGTAATTATAAATAAATATATTATAAAACATTTTATTAATTTATGCATGTCGAGCAAGTATTATATAAGAAATAACACACAATAACTAATTGAGAACTGAGAAGTACGCCAAAAAATGAACGAAAAGTAAATATTTTGATTGAAATTTTGTTTGATGAACAGCATACTTCAATATGAAGTACATATATGTTGTATTTTATGCTTTTGTTCATTAATATGATGTACGTATTCGTCACATACAATTCATCATATTGAAGAACACTTTTTCGACAGTTACCAAGCGTTCATCATATTTATGATCGCATTACCATTGATGGCGTTAGTCATTAATATTATGAATTGTTTTTCAATACAATGAATCATGGTTTGAAGAAAGGAATTCATCAATAGGATGTACATTTTTTAAATAAATGTGAAGTATCATGAAATCAAAATTTGTGTGAAATTTCTTTTCGTTGTTCGTTTCAAAATACAGAAAGTGCGTATTAATCATTATTGAATCCGGAGGCTTTAATTAATAAATCTTGATCTGAATTGATCCGAATAAATGAAATAATATAAATTGTAAATTCTCTTTTTTTTAATATTTAATGATTTGAACCCTTAAAATGGATTAGGATTTAATAGATTAGAACCCTTAATAATGCCAATTTGTTCCGTAATATAATTACCATCTTGTTTTTAATTTATTCACATTTTTATGTGCTGAACATTTGAAAATGTCACTCGGCGCGTGCGTCTGTCTGTCTGTCTATCTCGTGTTTGCGAGTGAGTAGAGGCGTTACTTATTTTTAACACGCAGTTTGTTGAACTTGTTTGTGCGACGACGTTAGAGTTTGCGTAGTTGCATTACGATGCAGCGCCAACACGTAACACTTACCTTCGTAACCTAACAAAATTGACTTGATGCAAAAATTGTTCAGTTTCTCCTCATTCATTCGGTGTTGTTTTGTGTGTGCCTGAGCTTTGAAATAGCGGTGTTTGGGCGTCAAATTGTTGAGAAACTTGTTTGTGTTTTATTTTAAGCATAAATGCTGCCCATTTATGCGGACGGACGTCTGAACGAAGCAGTAGCAGCAGCTCAATATATTTCTCACTTTTGTCTCAAAAAATAGTTTTTGTTGTGAAGCCCAAAAACACAGTTGGCCTAACTTTTTAATTATGTTGCCATAAGTTGGCAACCAAAATGTGTCTAAATTCCAGCGCCTTCGCCCACCAACAGCCTGCTGCCAATTTAGCCAACTTTTGAAACGCCCCTCCTGCAACTTAGCCGCACGAACCAGCGAGTCGATAAATTTGGAAAACAATGCATGACGAAGCTTTAAATGTGTTTTTTGAAATTTTTAATTTATTTTTGTGCGGCTGCCAAAAACACTGCCGCCGCCTGAAATTGGTAACAAAAACATTCAAGTGCTGCTGCCTGCACAGCATCAGCAAAAATGCAGCTACTACTCACTGAACACAGTCTTCACCTCCTGCTCACCCCCTGCTGAAACCTATTCCTGGAAAATCCTTCAATTATGCAGTTTTCATTTTCTTCCTGTTGCAGGTGGCGTCGCACCATTTTCATTAGCTGCCTTTTTGTTGCGCAAACGTGGCAAAAATTGTTTGGCGAAACCTCATAAATGTTGAAAGTTTTGTGAGATGTGCAAGAGGTGGTTCTGGTCGAGGTGGTACAGGGTCCATGTTGATGTGATGCCTTTCAGAAACCGTCCTCTGTTTGGAGCTCGAGACATAATTTTAGCTAATTGCCTTTGATTATGTTTTGTGTTGGCAGCAGGAAGCCAGGTTTTTTGTTATTTTCTGACAGGTGCACTTCTTTCGGTTTATTCATGGAAATTTACATAAAACTTATTGATTAAAGCATGGTGCGCAGTAACGTAAAATTTTTTGTTAAGGGCGTCTAAAACTTTAATAGATTCGATGTACAACATGAAAAGGTTTTTAATTATGCTGCCGTTAATTAAGCTTTTGAAGTTATCGTCCAGTGCAGAAATTCCTAAAATTTTCTTTACATTTATTATATAAAGGTGGCTTTCATTTTATTTCTAGACTACTCAAAACGGTTTTTTTGGCATACAGCAATTTTATATAATTTGCGGGTGATAATTCTAACTGTATACACTAAACAATTACTGTATTAAAAAGAAGGAATATGTCTTTAATATAAATATATAACATATGTAAAATTTTTACGTTCAAAAGCAAATGTAATTGATTTTAATACATTGATGCAGTTCTTTTTGTCTGTAAAATAACTACATACATGTAATTTCAAACAAAGCAAATTTCTTTAAATTAACTACATTTTGTAATTATTTACAAGTCCTGAAATATGTAGACAAATAACAACGTTTGCATTTAATTTTACTACTTTCTATATTTAAACAACTTTAAGAAGAATGCAATAAATATTACTACATATGTATAAGTTAACTACATTCTGTAATTAATATTACTACATATGTATTTCTTTTTACTACATTATATATTTGTTTCACTACAATTAAAAGGTAAATAAACTTAACTACATATGCATTTATTTTTACTACATACTGTATTTATTTTAAAGTTTAATTCAAAATGTTTTTGTATATTGTCTTATTTTCTATATTTTTAACTAATACTGTACACAATTTATAAACTATTGAATAAACTGAAATAATTATTGATAAACACAAAACGCCTCTTTTGACCTACTTCCCACTTGTCTGTTTTAATGCTGCCCCCTGATACATTTTCTTTTTCTTTTTTAATAAATTATATAGTTTCTCATGTGTACCAAAGGTGTAGCAGCTAATCGATAAAAACTGACACTGATGGATCGTTGAATTAATCGACCACCAGTCAGTCCGCCAGGCAACCACCCAACCAACCGTCAGACAAGCCAACTACGATAACAGACAAAACTAAAAGACGGCCTTTGTGCCATCAGAGTTCAACGCAATTGCGTGCATTTATAGACCATGTCGTTTAATTCCGACTCCCTTATCAGCTCGGTTACTGCCTCCAGTGGTCCCTGTGGTTGGCGCAGTGGCGTCGGTATTTGCGTGACGTTCTCTCAACATAAGCGGCTTAAATACGTAGAATTTAATGGCCTACGTTTACACACTCACACACATTAACCGCCAACTCCAATTTATTTGCTCTTCCCTTATTGAAATTATGCGCCTTCTCTTGTTAGGCGTCAGAAACACAAGTAGCTCGTTTGTGTTTGTGCAAAATTTGCATTTATTGATTCTCGTCTCATTCATTCTGTACTCTCAACAAACACTCAAAAACACTCTTATGCACTCTCTACCTCTTTGCCTTTCTCACTCTATATTGTGTGCAAAATGTAATTATCATCTTCTAGCATGTAACTCAAATGGAGCCCTTAACCCTTAACCACCAGCTTTTTACCATATATTTCTTATCACGAATAATGGTAATCAAAGTACTTTATATAGAGCAAATGAAGCTATAACGTGATACTTTGATATCATTTGATTTACGTTCATAAATATATAGAAATAATACTACATCTGCATATATTTTACATTCTATCTTCATCATTTTCTTATCATTATTATCTTCTCATTCTTATCTTTATCAAACATTAATTGCTTGAGTTTGATTGGGTTTGAACACATCAAAAACATAATACAGTTCCTGTAATATGTATAAAACGAGTTTCTAATTAATACATTGTGTAGTAAAATCAAGTCAAATAAATAAGAATTACATTTAAATGAAATAGAAAGGAGTAAAACTCAAAACAGATACAGAATAATCTGTATTTGCAGAAAACAAAAACATAATACAGTTCCTGTAATATGTATAAAACGTGTTCCTAATTAATACATTGTGTAGTAAAATCAAGTCAGAAATAGAGTAAAACTCAAAACAGAGACAGAATAATCTTTATTTACGGTTTCAATCCCAATATACACACAAAGATCGAATCTGTTGGGGCAACCGTCTTTTTTTGCCAACCGATTTATTTACCTCTGTCAACATTCGACTGATTCAGTTGCAACACCGCGTATCAGTTCACACAGCTAATGTATACAATTGACACAACCAATTTGTTTAGTTGTGGTAACCAATTTAATTATAAGAAATCGGCCAATTTTACCAAGCTCTAGCGCTCCAACGTGTTGCAAACACGAAGTCAGCGTCACAACAGCGTTCCCGAGATCGAACATTGCCGACGATTCGTTGTGCTGCTGACTTCGTGTTTGCAACACGTTGGAGCGCTAGGGCTGCATATAATAGAAACACAACAGATAGAAAGAAAATAGCAGGAACTCTGTACAATAGTATGCCCGTTGTTGAAGAAAGTATATTTGGGCATGAAAGAACCGAACAGTAACAACGAAGAAGCTTTAAAACAAATCCAAATTTTGTTTTACACGTGAAAAATCTGAAGCTTGTGCGACTGATGTTGTCCTGCTTTGACATCGCAAAATAGCTGATTGCGCAGTTGAATCAATTAAATATTTTTTGATACAACCTAATGTTATATCATTTTGTCAATATAACCAAATATCTGTTAGGTCAACTAAATATCTGTAATGTCTCAGTTTGAATTTAGTTGCCGTAGCAATGGAAATAAAAAAAATTAAAATGAATAAAATGTTTGTTTCCCCAATCAATGTTGCAGTTGCTTCAACTAATAGTTGGTTACACTTCATACTATTGTTTACTACAAATGAATATCAGTTGAGGCTGACTACATTTGGAAGATGCAAATGAATATTCGTTGAAACAACTGCACGCCAAGCTATTATTTTTTTGTGTGTATGATTTAAAAACTTTTTAAATTAAATTCTACATAATAAAGATAACATAACTGAAATCTGGGATATTTTTAAATATAATAATATTACGACCAATAGAAACATCTCTTACACGACAGGATTTTTTTCAGCTTGTTCTTCAATCCAATGTTCAGCCAGTCCCGAAAAAGACGAGGCTACGAATTTTGCCAATTAACAATCCATTGCAATATTCTCTGCGCTTTCCTACATAATGGAAAGTGTAATAAACTTCCACCTTCCATCTTGAGCACATAGAATTACTTAGTGACCGTATAGTTTCCGCAGGACCAGATCCACTGGTGACCTTTTGGCGGTGCTCTTCCCTTTTTGGGGAGAGTAAGGTGGTTGCCCTGGATATGTCCAAGGCTTTTAATCGAACGTGCCATGAAGCCCTCGTATCGCATATTACAGAGACAATTCGTTCTTCAGTCGCACGATACTTTTGTGGAACAATCTCCCTGCGTCTATTTTTCTCCACAATTTTGATATTGGCAAATTCACCGAAACTAAATCATCTTTCCTTTCCTAACCATAATTCTTTCCTACAATGACCATGGATATGTGGCATCCCCTGAGTGTTGGTTAATTTGTAAAAAAATGTACAGTGAATTAAGTGTTTATTTAAAAAACGATTTACGTATTATCAATACTTACAAGATATGGATTTTTCCTGCATTAAATAAATGTATAAATTAAAGCCTTAATTCAGAGCCGAACACGTTCTCATTGCGTAATATTTGAATGCGTTGTGGCCTAAGCTCAATGCTACGTAATTGAAATTTGAGCTTGCCTACGTTTCTATTGTTATGTAAGTGGCAATGGAAAGCAAAGGAAACATCTCGTTTGCTATACCAACAAATACAAACACCATATTAATAACCATTATCCTGTCGTAATTCCCAAACCTCTTTGTCTCTCAGTTCGATTGATTTTAAGATTGGTGACCGCCTTTGGCTGTGTTGCAATTATTACGCGTCCTACTTGTTGACTGAGTCCTAGTCCCCTCCCCCCCATACACATGGCTCTATTAAATTGGGATCCAACCATTTCACCCTTCGTACGTTCAATCTATATGGTTATCGAAGTTCTTGGACATGTCTACGTATTACTGTTGGTACTGAAAATATTGACACTGATAATGATTTTGCTGCAGCTGTTGATTATAACGTGTTACTGATAACAAAACAATTTGCAATAATGCGATGCATACGTAATACCTTTAAACAGCTGATTATTTTGTGAAAGTTTGTATAACAATTTTATAATTTATATAATTTAGTTTATATATTTTTATTAAACATTAAAAGGTATGAATATAAAGATTTAAATGATTAAATTGCATACATGTTTGAACAAATACACGATAAAGTACGAATAAACTTTCGTTAAATTGCGAAATATATTTACACCGTGTCCAATATATTCTCATACACTTTTAAATGTATATAACTCGCTAATCGTTCATTGTATAATATTTATTTTTATTAGGAAGTAAAACAATATTTATTTATATTATTTATAAAAACTGTTTTGGAATCACAGATCCTTTAAATTTCTTCACCAGCTTCAATCGATTTTCAAATCCGTTGCAGGCAGCACGAACGGCAACCATTGGCATTTCATCCCATATTCGTTTAATAACTTCCACAAATTTATCCAAATTTTTGAATTTTTAATTGTTTAATTTTGACATCATGTATGACCAAACAAAAAAATCGAATGAATCAAATCCGGAGAGCTAGGATGCCATTCATCCTTACCAAGAAAATCAGTCAAATTGCTTTTCAACCAGTCTTGAACTATTTTAGCTGTATATGCAGGAGCACCGTCTTGTTGAAAAACATAGTACTCATCTCCGTACAAAATGTTGAGATTAGGCAAAAGAATCTTCTCCAAAACTTCAGTTTTATAATATTCAGCGTTTACTTTGACTCCTTTATTGATAAAAGCTAATGGAAGTTTTCCTCGTTTGCAAATGGCTCCCCATACCATCACAGAAACGGCACTTTGAAATCTTGAAACATGTTTTTGGTGGGCAGGAACATCTGTGATCGAAACAGACCAAACTCGATCATTTTGAGCATTGTGCGACTGCTCCAAGACAAAAAGTTTCTCATCAGAGAAAATAAACTCGCCACCACCGTGCCAAGATATAATGTGAGACACTCTTTCCCGTCGTTTTATCATGGATGCTTCGGAAACTCCATGAACTTTGCGTTTCTTGTAAGCTTTGCATCCTAGATCCAATTTAAGAATGTTATGGGCAGTTTCTCTTGAAATATTTAGGTCAGAAGCCAGAGTTCTTATTGTTCGTTGAGGATTTCGTCTAATTCTCTCTTTGACAATCTTAATCACAGATTTAGTTCTTACCGAACGATTTCGACCAGATCTTTTACGGTCATTAATAGAAGAGGTCTCCTTATATCTTCGTATGGTTCTGTATATAAAATCACGTTTTACACCATGCCTTTTTAATTCCTTAAAAATGCTGCCTGCATTTTTTCCTTTTATAAATAGGTTTATTACGATTGCCCGAAATTCTTTCTTCGCTGATTGCTAATTAACACAATTTTACACAATGTCGATATTTTAAGAAATGATTACCAAATTTTCGACGAATAAATTTTGACATTAAAAACTTTGCCTAATTTTTGACATTTTATTCTATGTTAATTACTGAAAGTGTATGAGAATATATAGGACACGGTGTACTATGGTGTAACTTATTTGACCCTTTTTTCGATTTTTAGTTTTGTTTATTAGGACTAAAAAAATTAAATTATCGAAATATCGAAAATCCAAGTACATATAATTTTTTTTTTGCAAAACAGTGCTACACGTTGTTTGCTCACTCGAAATAATGTTTTGTAATAATTTATATTTCGTCACCTAGTACTAATGCACTCCAAGCTCAATTTTCAATGTCCTTGCGACCCGTGTTTCCGTTGTTCAAATTCAAAAAATGTTTGCACACCTTATTATTTAGTCCTAATAAACAATCCTAGGAGGTGAGACAAGATTGTTAAAAAAATTGACATCCTAATATATACGATACATATTGTTGTGTTGTACAAAAGTACTTGTGTATTTACGAAAAATATTCTTGTACTTAAAGAATGTATTTCTGTATGCATACACTTTTGTATACATACGTGAAATATTTACTAAAGTTCTAAAATCCAGAAGGAATCCGGGAGTATACGGATCGAAAAATCCTTAATTTCAAGAAAAGGATTTACTTAGTTGTCTAAGTAGAATTATTCTTGAATTCAGTTATTAATTTCTTAGTTATCAAAAATGTTGTTGTTGCTTTCGTCCCACAATTTAATGGACACGTGTTCGTATTGTTGTTGTTTTTTGATCTTTTTCGATACAATGCAAACATTGTATATCATGCCGTTTTTTGTTACCTAAAAAAAAAACATCTGCAATCCAGACAAATTGTACTTAGTTACTTTTTTGATACCTAAGAACATAATGTCTGAATATCTAGAAAATTTGACTTAGTTACTTTCAACAGACAGACATGCACTCTAACAAACGGATGGCCTCGCAAAAAAAAGCATACAAACTAATATTAAAGAGAAAGAAACATTGATGAAAACAACAGCAGATACATGAACACGTGTTCCTTTTGCGAAGAATACAGCAACAATTTTGCGTGTTCTTTTTGGTTTTTAATAAATTAACTTCTGAAAATCCAGTAGAATAAAGTTTGTTTACTTTTTTGACAACTAGGTAATTTGCTTTCTTAATATTCAGACGACAAATTCTTGAATTTTAGTAGTATTTTATTGATATTAATTCTACTATTTTTCTTTTTAACCGAATTGCTATCGAGTTTTAGAATTTTATTTCCCTCCGTGTATATTTTACAAAACTCATTTATGAAAGTGAAGTATATAAATAATGAAACTAATTGAATTTTGTAAATGTACAATGTACAACATTTTTTATTTGGGTTATTTTTACGAACAAATTTCATGTTATATTTATGAAAAATTCATACATACATGTTTTTTTTTATATTTATAAAAAAATATTGACTAAAAAATATTACATACATATATTTCATACAACTTTACGACGCTCTGTTTCCGAAAAATTGACATCTTAAAGAAAAGTAATATTGGAGATGTGATGAGTATGTACTACTTTGTACGATTAAAATAATTTAAACGGTGAATTATGAAATGCAACCATAAAATATACCAACTTTAACTCATCTACGACGCTCCGTTTCCGACATATAACAGTTAAAGAAAAGTGAAATTGAATATGCGATTTCAATGGAATCCGTTGCACAATCAAAATAATTGAAATTGAAATTTAAATTTCTATAATTCATCTATTAAAAACACTCTTTTTTACTAATTGTTAATTTTGTAAAATAACTTTCGTATAAATGATTCACGAAATCGTATGTAGTGATAAGTAAAGAAACGGGACCAATTCTAAGGAAATCTAGATATTGTACAAATTATTAATATAGTAAGGGTATTCATTTCACTTCGTATCTAGTGCGTATATGCGTATGTTGTAAAATATATAAGGTTTATAGTGTACAATTTTTACGAAATACGCATATACGCTGGCGAAACGATGTGAAATAAATACCCTTAATATATTTATTAAAACTAAATATAGAAATGTTAAGTAACATTTTCGAAATGTTGTAAATTTTAGTCGTTTTAAGTTTACGATTTTATTTCGTAAGAAGTTTTATTACATCGTAAAAACAATTCCGACAAATATAAAATTGAGAATTAAGCATAAAATAAATAACGTCTTTTCGTAAATTTGTATGTAGCATGGACTAAAACCCTTCGGAATATCGGTTCCGGTTCTATTTTCAAGTTTTTTTTTTTTTGGTAGGAACTGGAATCGGAATCGGTTCCAACCAAAAATTATATGAATTCCGATTCCGGTTCCACACATTTTTTATTAACGGCTACGATTCCGGTTCTGGTTCCAAAAATTAAAAAGGGTTCGTTGCGGTTCCTGATAGGGACTAAAATGTCGGTTCCGGTCCCATTTTTTCAAATAGCTGTTCCGATACCGGTTTCAGCCAAAAAAATTATATGAGTTCCATACATTTATTATATTCCAGTTCCAAAAATTGAAAAGATTCCGATTTCGGTTTTTGGTGTCCCTGATTTTAAGATAAGCTAAATACGAAAATACGAACGTTTAACATTTTCGATGCAGAATACGATTGTTGGATATACAAAAAAAAACGATGTCTCAATCTAATTCGTCTAAATAAATGCTAAATAAACAAAATACGTTTATTTCTTATCACAAAATTTTAATTTCGATCGAAAGATAAGATTATGTCCGATAATCTTAATTATTCAATTTCATATTAGTATTTTTGGTATTGCAAATTTTTACATTTTTTATTTATGTCAAAATAAATTATTATCAAAAATGATCACTTCCTTAGACAATTCCTGTTCTTCTTTTCAACCCCCATAAATCAAAATGTGTTGCTATCTTTTATTTGTTTAATTAATGATATTTTGCATTTAGTAATGCGACAATTTTACTATCTTCTGCCGCAAGTCGTGGGCACGTTTCAACGCAAGCCACAGCCAGATAAATAATTTGTATTTATTAACGTATTACTTTCTGGGCAGCTGGGATTTAAATTCCCTCTAAATGTGGCAGCAAAAATATTATAATTGCTACTACTTAAAAACACAGGCCACAGCAACACCATCCAATCATCATTCATTGTGAGTCATGAGTCCGAACTGAGCCGAACCAAACCGTATCGCACCGAAAACTGAGCGAATTTTTCGCAAATGTCTGCAGAAAATAATGTAAACTTTTCATTGTTGAACGAACGAATTAAAAACTTAGTTACCAAGTGCAATGACTTTGTGTGTTTACTTTGCGGATAAATTCAACATTGAAATACTTGAAATTTTTACTACCTTCCCCACGCCCTTAATCGTCGTTTCCTTCACACTTCCTATAACAACTACAAAATAAATTGCACTTTCTTGCTAATCATCGTCGAGTCGAGTAGAGCCGAGCAGCAACACTTGAAACACTTTTCATTATCATGTGAATTATTTTCAAATACCAAACAACAACGTAAATGCAATTGAAAATTCAAGAAAAATTCCACTTGACGGCCAGAAAAAAAAATGCGATGATGAAGCAAACAAAACAAAAAGAAATCGACACAAAGCGCAATAGAAAATTATTGAAAGATTGAACAATTTAAACGTAAACATAGTTCGACAAAAAAAAAATACAAATTTCGATAACATAAATTGTTATTTTAAAAGTTAAACTAAACTCAAGAAATAATAATTTGTCGGAGAAAATTGTTTTTTCAGAATATTATTGTAATTTTGAAAGATTATATTATTCTTGTATTTTATGAAATATTTTGTATACTTACATAAATCACAAAATTTTAATACTAATCAGCAGGGCTCGGATTTTGATGAAATGTCATTTTTTTTAATGCATTTGTCATTTTTTGGATTTTTTTTAGTTGTTAGGTCATTTTTTTTTTAATTATTTTAAATTTTAGGTCATTATTTGTCGAATTCCGTAGATTTTTCTTGATATTAAGATTTTTGTAACGAAAATAACTACATAATTTTACTGCAATACTTGAATACATTTGTATTAAAAGAACTACATTTTGTCTTCATTCATCGTCCTCAAATATTTAGTTAAATTACGATCTGTTTTATCTTTTACTACATACTGTATGTATTTTAAATCAAGCAAAAGTTAAAATATTACTACATACTCATTTAGTTTTACTACATTCTGCATTTATTTATTTGTATTAAAAGAACTACATTTTGTCTTCATTCATCGCCCTCAAATATGTAGTTAAATTACGATCTGTTTTATCTTTTACTACATACTGTATGTATTTTACATCAAGCAAAAGTTAAAATAATACTACATACTCATTTAGTTTTACTACATTCTGCATTTATTTATTTGTATTAAAAGAACTACATTTTGTCTTCATTCATCGTCCTCAAATATGTAGTTAAATTACGATCTGTTTTATCTTTTACTACATACTGTATGTATTTGACATATGTCATATTTGATCATATGACATATTTGACATACATCAAGCTAAAGTTAAAATATTACTACATACTCATTTAGTTTTACTACATTCTGCATTTATTTGCATTTATTTATAAGTCTCTCAAAAGAGATTGTTTTTATTAATTTAACGTCCAGCTTCATATTAAAATATTACTACATATTCATAATTTTTTCTACATAATATATTTATATCTAATTTAAAGTAAAACATATAGATATGAAAATACTTGAAGTCTCCTTTCTACAGTGTACATATTGACGCATTGAATACTGAAAAAATTCCTACGCTACGCTTACATCTTCCTCCTTACGAAGATCGTCTGAAACTACTATATTTAAAGACTCTTGGCGAACGTAGGCAGATTGCCGATATAATTTACATACAATCAAAATAAAAAGTCTGCTATTAAGAGCAAACCCTGAATACTAAATTTTAGCAAACTTTAAATTGCATTTAATACTTTTATCTGCAATAGCGAACTGTTTCTGGGAATCTTAGTTCTGCTAGTGATCAATATCGCTGGTGTAGCTAACTTGCACTAGATGGCGTCATAATCACGAGACGCTGCAGCTAAATGTGTCTATAATTCGTAGACTCTTTTTTGTCAATATGTTTATTTAAAAGAGATATTTCTTCTACGTAATAATAATATACGCATGCAAGAATGAAATAGTAAAATAAAGGTAAAAAAAAAAAAATATTTAAAATAAATATAATAAAAAAATAATATAAAAATAAAAAAAGTAATTTAGAAATAAAAGAAATATTAAGATACAAAAAAGTTTATTTATTTATTTTCTTTTTTTATGAATTGGAGTTTACAGCAAACTGTAATTTGCTGTTTCAGCAAAATCCGGCGCTTTCCTCTTTTCAGCAAATGATTTTGTTATATTGGCAACCTATTTTGCTACTGTTTCAGACTTTTTATTTTGAGTGTACATTAATTAATAACGGATAGAATGGATTCACGCGATCTTCTTAACTATAATACTTTTAACAACAATCGTAGTAGAAATGAAAATACTCTTTTTTTTATCTACCATACAGTAGAACTAATTATTTTGCTGCATCACCTTTTAATAGAATGTGTAATTTAGATTACAACTGAGTAAGCTGTATTAGATAAAACTCGGTTATTTATGCTTATTTAAAAAATGTTTAGGTCATTTTTAAAGTTTTTTTTGTCGTTTTTAGGGTCATTTTAATGGTAATTTTTACGTACGTTTTAACGTTTGGGTCAACGTTGTAAAAAAAATCAGTTTTATTTTTTAGGCAATCGTTCATGCACATTTTCTGTCGGGTTTATATTTAAATTAATGAACTATTGCCCCAACTAGAAACTATTGAACGGTCCTGATCATGAACTAATCTTTGCATATTTTTTCTTGTCTGTTACAAGTTCAGGTCTGACTGATGTTTAACTGAACAGAGTAGACATAATCCCGATCTGATAATTCAATTTTATAGGCTTCAATTTCCACGATCAGGTAATCATTCCTGTATAGAAATAATTTTTACTGGGGGTTAAACAAAATTTCAATGAAATGTTCTCAATTTTGAATTTTTCGTAATTTACTATTTGGCTTCTATTCAATGCTACAATAAACACAATACTGAATTTGTTGCATAGTGTATAGTCAACACTCGAATAAACAAACCATTTAAACCGCTACCAAATAAACGCAGTGGTTTTAATTCCCCCTAATGATTGACGTGTTTGTGCCGCATAAAGAGTGAGTTAAATATGTGGATGAAAAGATAGATGTAATAAGAGCCATAATGGCAACAATGACACATCATGCATTGTATTCGATTCTCTTTAGTTGATTCTATTTGAATTATACAATTCCCCACGATTCACCAAATTTAAATAGTATTTTATGGTATGTAATTGTTTAGCATTCATATTTGATGAATTTATAAATATTACTGAAGTTTTATTTACTTAAATTTAACTTTTTCGAATTAAGAATAATTTACGAAAACTTATTTGTTACACAGAAAAAAAAAAATCGACGTAAATATATCAATTGCATTAATTAATCAATTCAGCAATGAAATTCAGTTAGTTCATTCAGCAATTCCTAATATGAATATTTGTATGTCAATGCAGTCGACGCAGTTTCAGGAATTATATTTGCTAAAACTTCGACGACTAAATTATTTGCTGCATTGACGTACAAAAATTCATATTAGCGAACGGAATTGCTGAATTAACAAACAATAGCAAATGTTTCAAGTAAATTAGTTGCTATATTTACGTAGATTATTTGTGTCTGTGTAGCCAAGAACTTATGTGGAGTTTAAATACTCAATAAATTATATACTTTAAATAAAAAAAAGTGTCGTTTATGTCCTTTGTATAATCGTTTATATAGCCACGAAAATAACTTCTGCTACACAAGAAGATATATTCTTATCTGTGTTTCGCACTCAGTACACCTTTAATTCCTCCTATTAATTTAATAGTTTTTTTCTCTAGCATTTATAATTTTCAAACCTGAACAACTTTAAACGTTAACTGTATTAAATTATTGATAATTTGCTGAAATTTATGTCAGAATATCAATTTGCTTACGTGAATTGAACACAAAAACAATATTATTAAATTTCATATAAAGAAATAACACTATGTCACAAAATAAACTAAATTTATTCAATTTATTCAATACTTCTATTCACGAGACTTTTATTTTAATTCATTTACCTCATTAACGTTAAACAAAATTTTATCAAATTTGCATGCTGTATGTGAAAATTTTAAATTAGATTGTTAATAAAAGAGGGTTATAGAATGGAGTACCATTGGGTAAATGGTATCAAAGTCTGTTGCTTATAAACAACTTTATTAAAGACCACAAACCTCGGCACACAAAATTTTGGACAGGGTCGAGGCAATTCAAAAACATGTTCTTGATTTATTTCAAACAGACAAAGGAGTTTGTCTCAAAAGCTGTCTGTTTTCTGCCCGTTCCCCAAATATGGCGTGAATTAAAATTCCACAAAAACTAACAACCTGCTATACACTACCCAAAATATACTATTTATCTGTGCGTTTGCCGGAAATATGCCCAAAAAATTACAGAAAAATGAGAAAAATTTTCTCTCGGGCTGCATCTTAAAATATATTAAATACCCAAAATTTTCATATTTCAAAATGGAGTTCAGATTCGAGATCAGCGACCTCATATTATCATAAAATCGTAAAAAAGAGAGAGTAAGAAAAAAAAGTGTACATTTGTTGTAAGCTGTCATACAGTGTAATTGTTTTGACATTTATTTTACGTTACATTTTACACTTTATTACATTTTACGTTTATTTGTAGTATATATTATAGAAATGTTTAATATTAAAGTAATTTGTTCCGTTTCCTAGTCGGTTGAATAAATCAAGTATTTAGTTGAGTAATTTTAATATGTATTAAATGCTTGAGTGATTTTTCTAAAAAGCAAATGCTGCATTTTAAATATATTTATTATGGATTGAAAATTTCATAAATACTCGTTCCGATAACACTACCCAACACTATTTTGCCATGGACATCCCCACACATCAATTTTATATAAGTTCCTGGTACCGAGTTTGATTGTATAATTAGTTTTTTTCTATTACGTAACGTTTTTGAGAAAATTGCAAAAGTATTTTTAAATCGTCCTCACCCACTACTTAGAATAAAACATATAGTTCTGTGGAAAAATAGTTTAACAAAAAAAATAAAAAAGAATGTATTTTTTTTTAATTGTCTAGACTAATTAAGTTTTTAAGATAAATAGATCTAAACTAAATTAGAATTTTAAATTAGAATTAAAAAAAAATATATCATTTAGGATTTAATAATGATTTATGGTTATTTAGAGCATTTATGGTTATCTAGAGCATAGTCCAATATGACTACCTAAATTACTAACTTTTTTCTAATAGATCCACTTTTTATGATATGCCCCGAGAACTCAATTTTCATACTCATTTATATAATCAATTAAAAAAAAAAATACTTATGCCCGTAATCTGAAAATATCATTACTTTATATCTGAAGTATGCTTATTCTTATTGCATACTTATTTTTTAACTATTATGTACCGTCGTAGCTCAGTGGTTAGTGCGTTGGACTGCGAGCCGAAAGGTCCCCGGTTCAAGCCTGGACTGAGACTAACAACATCTTTTCATACAAATATTTTTCTATACCGCACTATCTCTCGGCAGTAAATGGCAAACCTACGAGAGTAAAACATTGCCTATGAAAGCTGTCACCTGCCGTTCGGATTCGGCAATAAACTGTAGGTCCCACCACTTTGAGTACAAATATAACACGCACAGCTTAAAAATGGTGAGAGAGCTCGGCCTAAGTTCTTATAGGACTGTAGTGCCAAACTATTATTATTATGAACCGTTTTTAAGAATAATTCGGGTAAAAACGTCTATTTTTTCGTAATTTGTATGTAAAATATACATGAATTTTAAAAATAAACAGTTTTTTACGAAAACGGTGTTAAATGGCATATTTAAAAATAAGAACCGATACAAAAAAAATGTATATTTCATCCTTATCTTGAACCATGTACTACATAACCATAAATCAATTTCTCATTTATCATTAGATCCATAATGCTGAAAATTCGTCCAAAAATAGTCTCAAAAAACAAAATTTTTTCGAGTTTAGATTCAAATATCTTGAAACCTATCGGAATAATATTATTTGTCATTATATTGTAATTAGTCTTGATCATTGAAAGAAAAATTGCGTGTGAGGGAGTGTATTTTTTTAACTATAAAAAGTTGTTGAAAAGGGCCTAAAATATCGATAGCAATTTAAAATCGTTACGTAATAGAAAAAAAACTGAGTATGCAGTCAAAATCAACAACCGCGAATTATATAGAACTAGCTGGACCCGTACACGACTCGTGCAAAAATTTTGTAAATGCAAGGTTATGGAGCAATTTTATTAATATAAATAACATTGTTATTATTTATATCACCCGTGGACGTATTTTTTATTGGTTTTATAAATGTAGTAACCAAAACCAAACTAATTCTCCGCTAAAACAACTTTTCTTATATACAATTCTTTCTCAGACTGTGCTTCCCCGTAGAATTCTTCCCAGTAGAATTCTTTCCCGTAGAATTCTTCCCCGTATAGTTTTTCCCAGTAGAAGTTTTAGTGTGGTTAGTTTTGTGTGGTGAGTTTTAGTGTGGTGAATTTTAGTGTGGTCAGTTTAAGTGGGTGAATTTGAGTGTGGTGAATTTTAATGTGGTGAGTTTTAGTGTGGTGAATTTTAGTGTGGTGAGTTTTAGTGTGGTGAATTTTTAAGGTGGTGAATTTTAGTGTGGTGAATTATGGTGTGGTGAGTTTCAATGTGGTGAGTTTTAGTGTGGTGAGTTTTAGTGTGGTGAGTTTTAGTGTGGTGAGTTTTAGTGTGGTGAGTTTTAGTGTGTTGAATTTTAGAGTGGTGAATTTTAGTGTGGTGAATTTGAGTGTTGATTTTTGCTTTTGTTTTTGTGTTTTTGCATTTGTATTTTTTTTTGAATTTGTGGTTTTTGTTGCATCTTCTTAGCTTGTGTATGTGCCGAGTTATTTAGACGTGATGCTGGAACAAACAGACAGACAGACAGACCGACAGACTGACAGACGGACCAAGAGTTTTATATATATAGAAGATAGATAGATGTATGGGAAGTCCATGACAAATTATTTTTCTTGTTTTGTGAAATTGTGTAGTTAGAGTTTTAAAAATTAAAATCTCTACACTTTATTTCATCTAATATCTTTCGAAACCATCGAGTACCAGGAGCAACAGCAGCAGAATTTCAATCGTATGTTTCCAATAATCTGCACGACTATGAGAATTTGTTGTCGGCAGTAAAGTAAAGTTTTATTTAGAGCTTTATAACGCCTACATTAAACCCTCAAGTGCATAAAGTAGAATTGCAACTGCAAGACATAATAAAAATGCATTTTTTCTATGTCCCAGGAGAAAACGTTCGAACTTTGCGCAATTTATGTTCTTGGATTAATCCGAATGTAGTATAAAAATTCCAAATTCTTAATTCTTCTCAAACGGAAGTATCGAAAAAAGTTTATTTTTTCTATATGGTGCTACCTCTCGACATGCAATGGCATATCTTCATTAGTAAAAAATTATTGTCTTGAAAAGAATATCACTTCTCCGTTCGAAATCGGCATTGAACTATAGTTCCCGCCATTTTGAGTACACATAAAAACCAAATCAATTAAATGGCTTGCAATAATATAAAATCGTGAAAAATATCGATTACTGCATAAGCCGAGACAAAATTACTGTTCAATGGAAGTTCATGGACATTTCTGGAATTTCAGAGACATAAGTTTGTACATCAATATCAGAAACATTACCTTTCACTATTTAGAGGCGGTAGTTTTTACCAAGAGCTGTTTTTTACAGCCTTGCCATTCAATGTTTCGGGAAATGTATCTGGTTATAAACTTCTTTGATAAATTCCAAAAACATAGGGTTTATAAAAAGAACACCGAAGTTTCGGAATTAGATTCATGTGCAAGAAGTGTTAATTATCCATTTCTGCGCAAAACTAGTTTAGTATTTCGAGGGAAAAATCATATTTATATGGTATTCTTAGGCTGTGGTTATAAGGAATATCAAAATAATTAGAATTTTGCATTTTTTCTACTTTGTAATCAACTTTTTCTGCGACTACTCTATAGTATAAGTAGTGCATTGCAATATGTACAACAAAATAACAAAAACAACAAGAAATGACAGTTGAGTAGGATGTGGATACGAACAAGAAGACGAAGAATACGAAGTGCAATCTGAAAATTGTATCGGACAGATATACACAGATTACAAACACAGTAGCATTAGGTATATGAGGTCATTTGCAAGGGTCGAATAGTAACAATGTGGCAGCGGGCGTTGAAGAGGTTCTTGTTGAGATCTAGATAAAGATATGGATTGTAATAGACAAGTTTAAGCAAGATACACGATGGAGGGAGGTGAAGATGGCTGGCAGTGGGTATTGGATATGATAGTGTGCAAAACTATGACTGCTACTAATTGCTAATAAAAGAGTAAAAAATAAATGGAGAATGGAGGCGCACTACAAACGAAATGAACAAAGTTGCAAAGTGCATGAAGAAAGTTACAAAAACATGCAGCAGTTGCATGCTTGGTACGTTGTACTTACTGGGCGTGGGTGGGTGTGTCCCCGACGAAGGGTTTGAGGGTGTCGAACATAAATTGCACATTGTACGGAAATTGGGTCAAAATAGCAAACGACTCTTAAGTGAACAAAAATAACAACAACAACTGAAACTGCTACAACTACTAGTAGTGGAAAACAACAACAACAACTAAAGAAAAAAAAGCCATACAAGTCTTAGACAGTAGAAAATATGATACAAAATTTTAGATTGGAAAATTTGAAAAAAATGTACTGTGTGACACACTTTACAATGTAGGCTGATGTCAATGCCTACGATGTATTGGACATTTCATCATAATTGCTCGACTGTTTTTTAGACTGTTTTTTTTCATTACTCTTTGGATATTGGACCTCAGTGATTTGAGCTTTCAATCATTAACCCCAACCACTCCCTTTTTTTTGGAATATCTATCAACTAGGATCCACACAGATTGTATCCATTGCATCCTAATCCATTCGTTGGTGGTTAATATCACTATTTTTAAGTCCAAGCGTAGATTCGAATCGAAAACCTTTAGAATGCGAGCCGTTCAACGAACTGTGTTAGGGTTTATGTGGAATTTGCGCAAAGAAGTGCACCTCAGTACCCCAGTATTCTTTATAGGAATCGTATGAGGATTAACAGTTTTCTTATAACTTCATACTATGCATTTTGGACTATAAAACGTTTTAAATATAAAACTAAACTATTACACATTTTGTGGGAAATATAATTATTATTTTTTTATCCTTGCTCTTTACAAAGCAAACGAATTTCATTTCCATTTCCGACTGAAATAATATTAAACTTTCAATTCGATCGAATTCCAAGAATTCAATCAGTTCAAGTTCTGTGGAAGTAATGCAATTTTAAATTTCAAAACATCGCCGAATATCATAACCCATTTAAAAACATTTTCTTCGAGTCTAAATATAAAACAAGAATCATTTGTTTTTTCTACTGGGTAAACATGGAATGTGAACATTTCATTGAACTGAAATTACGAAACAGTCAAGAAGATTAAATTACGACAACTAATTAAAATGTTCGTTTTACGAATTGGCAATGATGCAGGCAAAATCGAACAAAAACAGCAAAAGAAGAAAAAAATATCTGCAAAATAAAACATCACAAAATCAGACGAACACAAATTTTGACGGCAAAGAAATTCAAAAGTTTTCCGAAAAAAGTGAAAAACTTTTTTTTCTTTTCTTTTTTTTTTTTAGCTTCATTGCTGGGAAAATCAAAGTGGCTGGTAATTTTCTATTTTATGTGAATTACTAGAAGGAGGTAATAGCTTTGTCCTGCACGGCACAATGCAACCCGTTGCGAGGGAGCGCTAATAAAGATTTTAGTTAATTAAGGTCTACCTGATGTATTCATTTTTTTATACAATTTTTTATGTTAGTCCTGGTGTATTTATAAAGAGTATAGTTACTTAACGAAGCACTTAATCAGAGGTGCTCAGCTAGTGTTTCTTTCCCAGTCTGGCATTCGATTCGATATTGATGCGAGAACGATCGATATTTTGGAGAATTCGTACGATATCGAATCAGATTTCGATCTAATATCGCACGCCAAAACGTACTAAATTGCAGCGAAAGATAGATTCGACATATCGTAGTTTTTTTCGAAAATATAATAAAACGATTCTGGACCGATATCTCATTGAATAGTGCAATTATACCGCGATTGGAAATATTGCGATATCAATGTGAAAAATATTAAAATATTGCTGCATGTCATAAATTTATATAGTAGCGACAATTTTAAAAATGATTTCGAACTGTTGTATCGAAGTTAGTTCGCGAAAACTTCGATCATCGAAGAGCTCCAAGACATGGCAGACAAGGTTACGCCATTTGCGATTACAGTACCTTTTACAATAATTCGCAAGAACTTCATACTCGAGTCCGATTATAACAAATGTTCTGTTATTGCTTTCTTCCATCACTTGTGTAGCAGTAAATCGAAAACACTATAACAAACACTCCCATCTTCTGCAAGTGCAACCAACAAACATATCAATACAGTATATTTTCGCGATCTTGTTCTTTGCGGAAATATAACAAACACAATTCGTGGATCTTGTACGCATAACTGGTGACTCGCGTTTACACAGAAAAAATAATCGACGTAAATAAAGCAACTAATATTAATTGCATTCATTAATCAATCCAGCAATGAAATTCACTTATTTAATGAAAACATTTGCTATTCTTCTTTATATAAGCAATTGCGTTTGCTAATATGAATATTTATACGTCAATGCAGCAAATAATTTAGTTGGCGCAGTTTTAGCAAATATAATTGCTGAAACTGCGCCGACTAATTAATTTGCTGCATTGACGTACGAATATTCATATTAGCAAACGAAATTCTTGATTTAACGAAGAATAGCAAATGTTTTCATTAAATTAGCGAATTTCATTGCTGGATGGCTTAATGAATGCAATTAATATCGGTTGCTATATTTACGTTGATTATTTTTTTCTGTGTAGTTCAAATTTAGCAAGTGTTTTGTTATTGTTTTCTTCTATCACTTATGTAGCGGTATATCGAAAACACAACTAGAAACTCACATCTTCTACAAAGTTTAATTTATTCCTACTGCGAGTGCAACCAACAAACATATGCAATTCCAACAATATATTATCAAATACCGTGATCCTGTTTTTAGCGGAAATATTACAAACAGATTATGTGGTTGTTGTGTTGTACGCAGAAATGGGGACTCGCATTTATTTATTCTAAATTAGCAAGTGTTTTGTTATTGTTTTCTTCGATCACTTATGTAGCAGTAAATCGAAACCATAACGAAACTCACATCTCCTGCTAAGTTTAATTTATTCATATCGCAAGTGCAAACAACAAACATATGCGAATCCAACAATACATTATCAAATTTCGTGATCCTTTTTTTTCATGGAAATATTACAAACAGATTATGTGGTTGTTGTGTTATGCATAACTGGGGACTTGCATTTCTTTATTTTAAATAAGCAAATGTTTTGATATGCTTTCTTCGATCACTTGTGTATCAGTTAATCGAAAACAAACACACACATTTTCTATTAAGTTGTTCTTCGTGGCAATATTACAAACAGATTATGTGGTTGTTGTGTTATGCAGAACTGGGGACTTGCATTTCTTTATTTTAAATAAACAAAGGTTTTCTTATTCTTTCTTCGATCACTTGTGTAGCAGATAATCGAAAACATACATACACATCTTCTGTTAAGTTGAATTTATTCCTTTTGCAAGTGCAATAACAAACATATGCGAATCCAACAATACAGTATCGAATTTCGCGATCCTGTTTTTTGCGGAAATATAACAAACACAATTCGTGGGTCTTGTACGCAGAACTGAATACTCGCGTTTTATCAAAATTTAGTGTTTTGTTATTGCTTTCTTCGATCACTTGTGTAGCAGTAAATCAAAAACACAACAACTAAGACACATCTTCTGCTAAGTTCAATTTATTCCTATTGCAAGTGCAACCAACAAACAGTACAATACAGTATCAAATTTTGTGATCCTTCCGGTAAAAAGTCAAAGTCCAAAATATTTATAAATACACAAGAATTTATATTTATTTGGTTTACGTAATTAAAAAATTTAGGGGATGCCAAAAAAAAACTGAGTATTAGAATTATAATCTTGAAATCCATTGTAAAAATCATACCACGATAAATAAAAAAAGTCCATCATTAGTATATGTAAAAAAAAATCTTCTGACAAGAAGATTTTACAAGATTTATGATATTTCGTTGTCGATCTTCAAATGTTCATACAATCCAATCTCGACTGCCAATGTCAAAATCATTCATAATTTCGCCTCATATTTCGAGATCTCGTGTGCATCACTTAGAACCAAATAAGTTCAATCTTCGAATTCTTCTATAATCACTATTTGTTTAACAGAACAAAGAAACACCAAGACTTTTAAATATAAAGACCAACACTTACAATAAACCAAAAATTGCATTCATCGGAAATAACTTCGAATTCTCACACTCGACTTCAACTAAATCCGGTAGGGTAGAATGCAAATTGCTGTAAAAGCACTTTTTTTTTCAATTTACTATCAATTTTCCAGCACTTAACGAGTCCATTAAAATTATATCACAAATAAAGAAAAAACATGTCCATTTTTTTTTTGTATTATTAACCAACCGTTTCAGCTGAAATCACGCACAAAATCACAAATAGTTTTGTTGTGTTTTTTTTTTGTGTATTTTTACAATATTTGAAATCATGAAATAGTCATGCCATCAAACTCCATTACTAACCACCTACCATTTGATGGGGCATAAAATGGCATCACAAATTTATTTTTTATGCGCGCACTAAAAATTGAAATAAAAATAAATGTTGGTCGTCAGGGGAAGGCGGTGGTAGGTAGTTGTACAGAGTGACTGAGTGGAGTGCAAATAAAAGTTGTTGAAATTTTAAAGGATATCATTTTATGCTCTTTCATCATGCTCGCTCTGCCATCAACCTCCCCACGGGCCAACCAGAGGTAAATTTGAAAACATCCATAGGCGGTCGGTTGGTCGGTGTATGGATCGAACGACCCGTCGGTCAACATGTATGTAAAACGGAGACAGCAATTTGAAGGATTTCCCTACAGCATCAAATGAAAAATTCAACGTTTAATCGCAAACATTTTGTTATTTTTTTTCCTGTTTGCATTTTATACGTTTCATTTTATTCTGCAATAAAATTCGAAATGGTGCTGCTGAAGAAACATAAAAAGCAACTTAACCCTGACCTATTTACAGGTGCTCGTTGAGTATGTTCAATCTCTTTCGTTACCCCTTTAAACACCTGAAAAGTAGTGTGCGGCATGAATACAGACAACGTGTGCACAAAACTATACATCTCATTCACACACACACACAGTAACAAATATAAAGTTTACATGAATTTCTGTTTGAAAAATGTTGAAAATTATTTTCCTTTTGACGGCAGGGTTTTTGTTTCTCTGTGATTTTTGGCATTTTCGGAATCTGCTATTGACTTTTTCATCAATACTTTACTAGATTGAACGCTATGTCTTATTTTTTTTTTGTTTTTGGTTATAGAGTTTAGTTTTTTTTGTATATAAAATTTTTCTTAGAAATTTTGTAATAATGCTTCCAAAAAACACAAGCTATAATATCTAATTTAACTGTATCTTTTGATGTAGTGAATATTTTTGAGTGTTTATATCAAAAATAAAAATCGAATTAGATTTCGCTGATTTATTAAGCCAAAGTTAATTTTTTTTTTTTGTTTTTATATAATACACTAAGAAAACAAGATGTTTATGAAAGTCTTGCTGCAACCATCCTTTTAAATTTACGCCTTGTAGCAAATATTCAAACATCCCATAAGTTTCAATAAAGTTGCAGCAAAAATATTAATATTTTTAAATATGGCATATACGCAGTTAGTTACGAGATGTTTGCCACAACAGCAATGGAAATTGAGATATTTACAGTTGACTGATAGCAAACATCCTGAGAACTTGGATATTTGCAACAAAACTGTTGAGGTATTTTGACATTTGACTACTATAAAAAAAGAAAATGGCATACTTTTTTCTTACGCTCGATTTATCCACAGCAATTAAGTAATTAAGTAAAATGTAGCCGCGGTAGCTCAGTGTTTAGTGCGTTGGACTGCGAGCCGAAAGGTCCCCGGTTCAAGCCTGGACTGGGGCTAACAACATCTTTTCATAGAAACATTTTTCTATACCGCGCTACCTCTCGGCAGTAAATGGCAAACCTACGAGAGTAAAACCATTGCCTATGAAAAAGCTCTCACCCGCCGTTCGGATTCGGCAATAAACTGTAGGTCCCACCACTTTGAGTACAAATTTAACACGCACAGCTCAAAATGGTGAGAGAGCTCGGCTTAAGTTCTTATAGGACTGTAGTGCCAAACTATTATTATTATTATTAAGTAAATCCAATGGTGTAAAATAGTGTCAGCTCAAATAATACATTATAATGGTAAAAGTGAACATAAAATTTCCCGGGATTAAAATTATCAACACGTGATGGAAAATATTTCTTTTCAGAGTTTTTTTTGATGACAGCATCGCCGGTCGTAGTTGGTTCTTCTGCGAAGAAATCTCAAGTCGTACAATTTTACCCTCAAAGGATTTATAATGACGATGGCGGTGTATTACCAGGATACTGTTTTAATTATAGAATAATTAAAAATACATTTGATTCATTTTCTTTCAATTCAATAAAAATTAGTCCGCGAACTCTAATGGAGTACCTTTTCCAAATATTCATCAACTATCTTCCTATTTGTAAGATGTTTAATTGATGGTTGCTATACATAATCGTAAATTTGAAAGATGGTTGCTAGCAATATTTATCGTATTTGACGGATGTTTGAGAGATGGTTGTCTCAAATACGATCTAAATAAT
This sequence comes from Dryomyza anilis, assembly GCA_951804985.1. Lineage (NCBI taxonomy): Eukaryota > Metazoa > Arthropoda > Insecta > Diptera > Dryomyzidae > Dryomyza > Dryomyza anilis. Next base: position 69,551,509 of record OX638133.1, read on the forward strand.
TTGTAAATAACTTGATATTTAGTGCTGTGATATTTCTGGTAATCATCTTAGTTTTCTTATTGTAGCATTAGTATTTCGTACCCGGGCTGCGCAACGGGAGTTTTTAATTTTTTTTTTGTTTTTTAACCCATTTTTTAAGCATAGCTGTTCATTTTTGTTTTCCCGGATTTTTTATTATTGTACCCTACACTAAGAGTGAAAGGGTATATTCAGTTTGGTACGCCGTTTGTAACACCCAGAAGGAAGCATTTCCGGTATGGAAAAGTATATATATTCATGATCAGCATGACCTCCTGAGTCGATTTAGCGATGTCCGTCTGTCCGTCTGTCTGTCTGTTGAAATCCCTACTACTTTTAAAATTGAAGAGCTAGATAAATGAAACTTATAACTTACATTACTAATATACCTACCACTTATTTTCAAATACCTCATATAAAATGTACATATAAAGATCAATTTTTATGTATACGTGCTTAGGTAAACTTTTTTGGTCAAATATATATTGACATCATGCTCAAATACATGATAATAATGTTTTCCGGCGAAAAGACTTGTGGTTCACAAAAAAAAATCAAAATTCGGTACACCTACCCATTTGTAAATATGGGTATCAAATGAATGGAAATTCTTCAGCGATTGAATGTTTGTAGTTATTTTGAGGATTCGTATACCCTGGTGACTTATATATCACTTTGAATGGTAACCACACATATGTGTAGGGTATTTATAGTCGGCTTAGACCGACTATAATTTTGATAATCCTAACTATCATAATTACACCTACTTTAAAATTTTCCATGTGATGTAACCTTCCCAACTGTTTTTTTTTAATATTTATTTATTGTTTTTTGTTTTTGCAGTTTTTTGATTTTTCTTTTTTGCATTTTTTGTTGCTTTTGTTTTGTTTTTTTTTTTATTTTGTTTTTAAAATTTACTTTTTCTCTTTGCTTTAATTTTTATGTTTTAAATATAGTTTTGTGCGTTTTTAGTTTTTGATTTTTTTGCGTTTTTGTATTTTTACTTTTGTGTGATTTGATTTTGCTTTTTATTTTTGTTTTGATATTGTATTTTTGCTTCTGTTTTGAGTTTTTGTTTTTGATTCTGCGTTTTTGGTTATGGTGTTTTTACGATGTGATTTTGTGCATCTGTTTTTTTGATTTTGCTTTTGTGTTTCTGCTTTTATTTTTATTTTTGTTTTTGCTTTTGTTTTTAATTTGAATTTTTGTTTGTACCTTTGTTTTTGCTTTTTTTTGTGTTTGCTTCTTGTTTTGGTTTTTTTGCTTTTGGGGTTTGTGTTTGCTTTTGTTTTTTCATATGTTATTTGATTTTTATGTTGTTTTTGTGTAATTTCTTTAGTTTTGTTGCTTCTGTTTTTTTTATTTTGTTTTTAAAATTTACTTTTTCTTTTAGCTTTAATTTTTTGTGGATTTATGTTTTGTGATTTAAATTTTGTTTTGTGCGTTTTTGGTTTTTGTATGTTGAAATTTTTAGCGTTTTTGATTTTTTGTTTTTATGTTTATGCTTTTTTGTTTTAGTATTGGTTTTGATTTAGATTTTGTGGTTTTTCTTTTGTTTTTGTATTTTTGATTTTGTGTGATTTGATTTGTTTTGTGATTTAAATTTTGTTTTGTGCGTTTTTGGTTTTTGTATTTTGAAATTTTTAGCGTTTTTGATTTTTTGTTTTTATGTTTATGCTTTTTTGTTTTAGTATTGGTTTTGATTTAGATTTTGTGGTTTTTCTTTTGTTTTTGTATTTTTGATTTTGTGTGATTTGATTTTGCTTTTTATTTTTGTTTTGATATTGTATTTGTATTTCTGTTTTTGCTTTTTTTTTGATTTTGTTGTTTTTTTTTTTGTTTTGTGTGTTGCTTTTGTTTCTGCGTTTTTGGTTATGGCGTTTTTACGATTTGATTTTGTGCTACTGTTTTTTTGATTTTGCTTTTGTGATTTAAATTTTGTTTTTATGTTTTTTATTTTGTTTTTGTATTTTTTTCATTTGTTTTTGCTGTTGTTTTTATGTTTTTAATTTTGTATTTTTGTTTGTAATTTGTTTTTGATATTTTTTTTGTGTTTGTGTTTGCTTTTGTTTTCGTTTTTTTGCATTTGTTTTTGTGTTTCTGTTTTTGGTCTTTGCATTCGCTTCTGTTTTTCCATCTGTTATTTGATTTTTATTTTTATATTTTGCTGTTGTTTTTGTGTAATTGCTTTAGTTTTGTGGTTTTGATTTTGTTTTTGTGTTTGATTTTTGCTTTTGTTTTTGCTTTTGTATTTCTTTTTTGTATTTTTTCTAATATCTGCGTTAATTTTAAAGATATTGAGCTAGAATATATCCAGTATTCAAAGAAATGTTACCTGATTTCTTTGAATACTGGATATATTCTTTGTATTTTTTACGAAAGAATCGATTGGTACACTTTTTTGTTTTGTATTCTATGGAAGTAATAGTAAAGTATAATTTTGTATTTCGATTTTGAACTTTCACAAGTAAAGTCCTTTAAAAGTCTTCAAGCTAGAATTGATTTTAATAATTTTGAGTGTTACCCTCATAGAGTCCAAAAAGGCTCCTGGCCCCTGACATTTTATGAATCCAAATGCCATCATATTTATGTTACTTTTACTGCTCTCAAAACAATGATATATGAGCAATACAAAGATTCTAAAAAGTCTCCCGATACCTAAGTAGAGGACACATTTTTAAAATTCCTTCTCATTTTTATGATAATCGGTACAAATTCGGTACCAATTGGTCTTGAGTTGATGCAGTTTTTGAATTCGATATCGAACACGATATCGGACACTTTCTCGTACCGATATCGAGCGTCAAGTTGGATCTACATGGTAGGTAGATATCGATACGTTTTTTCGGAGTTTTTTCTGTACGAGAATTTTTTTGAAATCGGAATGATTTAGATGAAAAAATGATCGAAGTTCGATATTGCTTCGAAAAATATTACGATATCGATTCGATAAATGTTTATAAATCGTATCTTGTCAATGAATTTGAATGTGCGAGAAATTATAAAAATTAGAATCGATAAAGTAACAATATCGAACTTTTTTTCTTGAAGTTATTCGATAAACATTAGAGGCATCGGAGGTCTCCGATACATGGCAGTCTGGGAACACTCGGTTTTGCAGAAAACGCGTTTAAAATTTCCAATTGATGTATGGGACATATAAAATGAGGCAACGGCATACTCAAGCGGTTAGTATACAAGATATGAATACGATTTTTTACACAATATGAAACATGATATAACGGCTAATTCTGCCTCATTAATTCAAAAATCTCGTGTTTTGAGTTATGACAGTCTTGTAGTAAATGAGGACATTCCAAATTATGAATGTTTTTGCAGCAAAACTATTAATATTTTCTAAATATCACAAAAAGTATTATATATTTGGTCTCAGTATTTTGAAAGTAAAATTCTTTATACCATACTGGACACTTTTCAAACATCTTTTGTTATTTTAGTTTATTACGACAATTTTAAATACCTAGTAGCCTAGCATTCCAAGTAATCTAATTTTTGAGTTTTATTAATCTAGCGTTTCTGGTTTTGCCATTAACTTGATTTCAACGGACATACTCAGCAGGTGACACTAATAGGAATATATATATCTACTATATATTTGCGAATGTAAGTATGTATGTCTATATGTCTGTATGTTCCGAATAGGCGTCAAAACGGCTGAACCGAATTGAATCAAATTTTGACACAACATGTATGTTGGGTCTGGGCAGAGTATAGGCTATATCTCGGTGAGATTGGTGGACTGGGCGTGGCACCTCCCATATAACCCAAAAATTAAAAACACATTATGTCAGCAATTAGCATAGCAAATTTAATGAAATTCTGGTCAGCGTTATATATAACCATTCTAAACGGTCTCGCGGAATGTGGGCGGTATTATACCACTGGGCGTGGCACCCCCCATAGAAGGTACACTTTCCAGATGGTGTATTTCAACAGATATTATAGTGATCTTTGTAGTGATCTTATGATATTTCACACCTGGGTATACCAACCATCCCAAATTCTGTAAACTCACCACACCGAAATTCACCAAACTAAAACTCACCAAACTAAAACTCACCACTCTAAAATTCACCACACTCAAACTCACCACTCTAAAATTCACCACAACAAAACTCACCACTCTAAAATTCACCACAACAAAACTTACCACACCAAAATTCACCACACTAAAACTCACAACACTAAACTCACCACACTAAAATTCACTACACTAAAACTCACCACACTAAAATTCATCACTCTAAAAACCACCACACTAAAACTCGCCACACTAAAACTTCTACTGGGGAAAACTCTACGGGGGAGAATTCTACGGGAAAGAATTCTACCCGAAGAATTTTACGGGAAAGCGTTCTACGGGGAAGAATTTTACGGGGAAGATATGAATAATAAATATGTTCTTTATATTAATAAAATCACTCCATATCCTTGCATTCACCAAATCTTGGCACGAGTCGTGCACGGGTCCAGCTAGTATATAGTATATATACATATTTTTTTCCATACCGGCCACGTTTCCTTCTGGGTGTGTTACAAACGGATGACCACATTGAATATACCCTTGCATTTTTATATAAATAATGTGCTGTATATTTTTAGTCGTAGTTCTCTTTCTCAGTGTATTTTGAGAATTTTGTGTTGCTAATTGAATTCTCTGTGTGCTGTTGTTGGTGATTTTAATTTTTTATGAATGTCCATTTAGGGATTAAATGTAGATGTTGCTCTTCGAATAAACAAGACTTTGCTAACATGGCAGAGCACAGGGAAATCTTAGAGCATCGACATTCGAATGGTAGTGACCATGTTGGCGTTGGCAAGGTTTTTTTATTTTTTGTTGCTAACCATGAGCTGTGAAGAGTCATTGAATAGATTACTTTAAGGGCAAATGTTGGCAAAATAGAACCCAATCATTATTAGTCAATATTATGGAGAGGTTCAATTAGTTTAAAAGGTTGCAGAGCTCAGATGCATAGCAAACTAATAAAAGAGCAGGCAATAAAGTGGGATTATAATAGAAGAACCAGGAGAAATGTTGTAATTGGATGTTAATTTGTAAAATATGACATACATATCATCACTGTCATGCCAAAGGGGCGAATGTGCATTTTTAAAAATGTTGGAAAATCAAATTTTAAAGTTTGAGGTGCTTTAAAAATTAGTAAAAAAAATTTTTTTTTTCAATTTATTTTGTTATTTTGGTTTATTCATCAATTATTATAACGTATATATAATTTCTTTGGGTTTGGACAACTTACTGAATTATAAATATGGATTTTGTGAGGCTGTATCCTGACCAAAACGCAAATATTTTTGGTTTTTATGCTATAACTCTTTATTTGCCCAAGATAAAATAGTGATGTAAATGCATTTATTGTTTGTTTTTAAAGAAAGGTGCTTTAAAAACAAACAATTAATTCCATTACACCAGTATTTTATCTTGCAACAATAAAGAGTTATAACAAAAAAACGAAGAATTTTGAAAAATTGAAAATCTTGTCATGCCAAAAGGGCGAATCTTTTAATTTTTTTGCTATAACTCTTTAATTGTGCAAGATAAAATAGTGATGTAAAGGCATTTATTGTTTATTTTCAAAGGACCTATCGATTGGGATCATTATTTAAAAATAATTTTCCATATATTAATATGCCGATTGTTATCTGCCAGAAAAATGTATGACAAAATATTTTAAAATAATGATGCTTTAAAAACAAATAATTTACTTCACTTTTTTATCTTGCACCAATAAAGCGTTATAGAAAAAAAGAAGAAAATTTGAAAATCTTCTCATGTCAAAAGGGTGAATCCTTTCGTTTTTTTATATAACTCTTTATTGGTGTAAGATAAAATAGTGATGTAAAGGCAATTATTGTTTGTTTTCAAAGCACCTATGGCATGATTGTTTTAAAATAATTTTCCAAACATTTTTCTTGCAAATGATAAAAATTAAAAAAAAATATTTTAAAATAATGATGATGATCGATAGGTGCTTTAAAAACAAACCTATAATGTCTTTACACCACTATTTTATCTTATACCAATCAAGAGCTATGGCAAACAAACGAAAAGATTCGCCATTTTGGCATGATATAATTTTCAATTTTTCGAATTCACCCTTTTGATTTTGACTTTTGTGGGTAGACATATCCAACGAAAAGATTCGCCATTTTGGCATGATATAATTTTCAATTTTTCGAATTGATCCTTTTGGTTTTGACTTTTGTGGGTAGACATATCCAACAAAACCGCACACGATTTTGGCACACAATACTTGAGGAAAAACTATATTCAAAAATGTAAAAAAAAGCAAATGTCAAAAATTACACATTCGCCCCTTTGGCATGATAGTGACGTTATATGAAATTATTCCTTTGTTATAGAATTGGCCTTGTCTATAAGTCCGATTTTATAAATATGAATACCTACATTTATTGTTTTTTTAGATTTGACGGCTTTTTTGTCTATTGTTTAAAATGCAAAGAAAACGAATTTATTTCATAATTTTCTCCTACGTTTCGTTTCGGTGGTTATTTTACACCTTCCTCAGGGAATTTTTATTGAATTTTTGTTTTACGTTACATTTAAATTCTAATGTTGCAATTTATCCCGACTTTACAAATTGTCAATAATTAACATAAAAATAAATATTAAGACTAAGAAAATATTGTCAAGTGCGAAACATAAAATATTATATTTTTTTAATTTCAATTATTCTGTCAGAAAAATAGAAAAATGTCTAACCCGATATATATCGTTTTACTATTTACTATATTACTATTGAAACATTATTGCTGTATTTAAGGGCTTTAATTTTTAGTATCCACTTCCTACACTTTGTGCTCGATATCTCGGCGGGCGCCATAAATATCATGCTTTGTTCTCAAATCCGCGCCAAAGTCCGTTGCTTTTATTCCATCGAATTGATAAATAATCCATATCGAAATTGATATCAAACAATTTCTCTGGTGTTTTTTTTTCTTTTTTCTTTTTTTTTGTGTTTGTGTATTTTTATTTGCTGGAATTTTTCTACGTAGTGGCTGGTTCCACTTTCTGTCGTTCCTCATCGCATAACGAATCAGCTGATATATACAGCTGATAGATAAATCGTATCTATAGATACTTTTGTATATATTTATGTGGCAGTCTATCGTCGTCTGCTCGGGTTCTGTTGTCAACTGTTGTCATCGTCATTTATGAACGAGCACTGCAAGTGGAACGGCTGGAGCGATATGTGTCGGGAAAATGGTACCTTAGACCCCCGTAACCTCGCCACCCGGTTCAAATTGTCATTGAAGTTTCGTACTTTGCACTTTTCTGACAGCCGCCTGTATTTTATGCGATAATTCTACTGTGCTCGTCGATTTATTTGGATTGGGGTCGCCCTGTGTCGAGTCAGTCATTTATTCATTCATTCAGTCTCTCCGTCAGTATTTGTTTTATGCGCTGTCGTTGTCATCATCGACTTCGTCGTCGTTGCCGTCGTCTGTTGTTCTTGTCTTTGCACTTGGGTGTCATCTGGATAGATCGACTTTATGTTTCGATTTTGCTATATTTTGCGCTTTGATTTCACAATATTTTGATTATAACTGAAATTGCATATTAACGCATAAAAATATGTAGTTAAAATTTATTTGAATCATGTCACATGTTTTTTATTGAATCTGTAATTTTCAATATTCCAATATCAATGTCAAATTGAATTCGATTCATAAATAAAATAATGTACAAAAAAACAAATCAAACATCTGAACTTAAAATTTTTTTTTTTACTGTTTTTGTATTAGTTTTATCATTTATGATCTAGGGATAAACAAGAAAATGATTTATGATTCTCCAGAGCATACTTTTTAAATTATACTGTTTAAAATAGACGGGTTTAAACGACGAATTTGATTATTTAAAGGCGAATCTTTTTTTCACCCATGTTGAGAATTATCTATAAATTAATTTAAATAGTACAAATAATATGTGTGTAAATATAGCAAAAAATTGTATCAATACAATTAATTTTTAATTTATTCATCGCCGATACGACATTTAACTGAATTGATTAAATATTTAATCATATTAATTAATAAATTTATAGAAAATAAACAAAAAGTTTCATCAATACATTTAAATTATTTGCTGAAACGACTATGGCATTATTGTATTGATAAAATATTTAATCGTCTTAATTCATAAATAAACAATAAAAAAAACAAAAAGTTACATCAATACAATTGAATAATTTGCTAAAACGACTAATGAATTAATTGCATTAACAATCGCCGTTGCTGAGCACACGAACTGTGCGTCACGATGCGAGTTTTCAGCGAATGAACGCCAGCAAAGAAGCAAACGATGGAATTTTTGTTCGTGCGTTTGGTTACGCGCATATTGTTCCCATTTTGTATATGCCAAGATATACACTTGTAGAGTTTCATCATCCACAAGAATTTATAACATTCTTTTTTAATTAACTGAATGAGAATTATAAAGACTGTGAAGATAATAAAAATACTTTTAAAACGTCGACCATACCAATTAAATAGTTTGCTATTTATGCAAAGTCCTTAATTGGTACATTTTTGGAAACAATTCACATTTTTAGCGAATGTGTTTGCTAAATACATTAGAACTCGTTGCTAGTTAATGGTACACAATTATTTATGGTTGCTGCATTTACGTCGATTATTTTTTTTTTCTGGGTATAGGAACCAGGGGTAAAGGGGGACATGGTGTATTGTGGGAAATTGCAATTTTTGGACTTAGAAAAATAAAAACCATTGTCAATCAAGTGCTTTAATATGGCATAAAATTTGTCATCAATGTTTATCAAATTAATTTTTATTGCATTTCAAGAACAAGCAAAAAAAAAAATGTTTTTAAATGTTTTATTTTTAGAGTGCTGGTGTTTGCTATAAAAAAGTAAGAAGATTTTTTATCTTTTGAAATACAGACGAGTTTTTCAAATTTTTAACCTTGTTTAAGTTATGTTCAAATTGTGATATTGGGGTAAAGTGGGAAACGTAATTTAAGCAATGCTTGTTGTAATTTTAGTGAAAATATTGTGTTATTTGAATAATTTAATTGGTTTAGCCAAGGAGAAACTTCAATCGTAGCCACAAACCAATGAAAGGCAACATTTTGCCTTCACATGAGAAGAGATCACATATTCTGGGGTAAAGTGGGATATGGGGTACTGTGGGAAATTGCAATTTTTGGATTTAGAAAAATAAAAACAAGTGCTACAATATGGCATAAAATTTGTCATCAATGTTTATCAAATTAACTCCTTTTTATTGCATTTCGAGAACAAGTGAAAAAAAAATGTTTTTTTTAAGTTTTTTTAGAGTGCTGTTTGTTATAAAAAAAGTTGGAAGTTTTTATATATTTTCAAATACTAAAGGGGTTTTCAAATTTTTAACCTTGTTTATGTTATGTTCAAATTGTGATATTGGGGTAAAGTGGGAAACATTTTTTGGGGTAAAGTGGGAAACGTAATTTAAGCAAAGCTTGTTGTAATTTTAGCCAAGAAAAACTTCAATCCTGGCCACAAACCAATGAAAAGCAACATTTTGCCACCACCTGAGAAAAGATCTAAATTAAAAAATGCCAAGAAGCGAACCTTTAACAAGAGCAAAAATAATACATCGGTAAATATTCTTCAACTTCATCAGAAGAAAAATAATTGTGTACCATTTGCTTGAATAAAATGACGAAGATAAAAATTCAATGGACTGCAATATCTGCAAACGGCATTACACGTTTCTCCATAGTCACTTGAAATATTCTGACTACACAAAAAAAATAATCGACGTAAATATAGCAACCGATATTAATTGCATTCATTAAAAATTCACTAATTTAATGAAAACATTTGCTATTCTTCGTTATATAAGCAAATGCGTTCGCTAATATGAATATTCGTACATCTATGCAGCAAATAGTAGCAGTTTTACCAAAAATAATTGCTGAAACTGTGCCGACTAATTTATTTGCTACATTGACGTACACATATTCATATTAGCAAACGGAATTGCCGATTTAACGAAGAATAGCAAATGTTTTCAATGCTATATTTACGTCGATAATTTTTTTCTGTGTAGGAGTAAATGCACATTTTTTTTCGTATTTTTATAACATAACTTCTGAGATGTTTATAAATTTTAACTTTCGTTCTCTTATTTTGTATTGCATTACCGTTCCTATTTTATTATCTTATTATAATTTGTTTGTCCTTAATATATATGACCTTGTGATGAAAAAGCATAACATGAATAGGAAAGATTAAAATACCATTTTGGTAAACATTTTGAAGTTTCCCACTTTACCCTAGGATTTTTCGAGAGGTCCAAAATTGAGCTGTTTTGAAAAATCACTCAAAAATCTATTAAAAGGCATATAAATGGTATTATGTTAATGTTATGTTAAAGTTAGATCATGCACCAGTCTATAAATTAGACCCTTAAATGAATTAAAAAAATTATTCAAATATACTTTTTTTTTGAGTAAAATCAAAACATGTCCCACATTACCCCAGGCTCTCCTAACACTTTGAATGTTAAAGTTGCACTTTAATATTAAAAGTAATACTTGTAAAATAAAAGTTAAAAATCAATTACAGTTGACTGGTTTGTATAAAGTTCTGTGTTTATTAGCAGGATTATATCGTAGTGACTGCAAATTACTAATAAAGTTACCACAGATATAAATTAAGATATTAGAGTAATGCAAACGACTTTTACCGCTCATAAATCTACAAAATTCAGATAAATTTGCACAATTCACAAGAGTTAAATGCCGCTTAAGGATTTTACAATGTATAGGGAATTAAAAGGTTCACTTAACATTTTACTATAATACAATATAATGCCACAAAATCCCCGAACAGCGACTACCAACTAATCGACCTTCCAGCCAACCAACCAACCAAGCAACACCTTCAACAAGAACTTAAACAAAGTTCATTCGCATAACATAAAATAATGGTAACAAACAAAACCCACCTCAAGGTAGTTAGTTCTCAAATGCAAATCGTGGCACTAATCCTGCGGGGCTGCAAATACCGCCCTCCAACGAACACCTCTATTAACTTTTACAGTATTTGCGTGTGAAATCTGAAATGTAAATTTTCGATATTAAGTCTCTGGTGCACGCTTTATGTATGTGGTATTTTTTTTATTTTATTTTTTCTTTTACTAGATCGAAACTCTCTATCGTGAATCATTAACCCGGTAACTTTTGACATAAACAACGACATGAACGGAAATAAGTATCCGTCGTATTCGGTAGGCCGCCATGTTCAATTCTGGCTGTAGTTGTATGATGTCCGTGTTGTGACATTTGTGTGACATCAGTTTGAAGTTCGTGTTATTTGAAAGACTTTATTGCAGCTGTTAGTTCCCGCTGTCCCGCTGTATATTGTCAATATTTATAAAGCTTATTAAATTTTTAAATCACTTTTTGTCAGACAACCAAAGTTCTCGTGCAGCAGTACACTGTGTGTGTTTTTAAAGTTGGAACAGACAGAAATAAATAAAAAATTAAAAACATATTGAAAATTATTACGGAGCACGATGTAGGCGACTAGGGTTTATTGAACTTTTGCCAGTTGGATGGTCGGACGGTCGGTCGGTCGTTTGGTTGGTTGGGCTGTCTGTCGTTTTTGTTTGGTTAACGTGCTGCAAAATGCAGCCAAAGTGCCGGAATTTTTAATTATAATTGGCCCATGTTCTCGTTCGCCATGGCTTGACCTATAAGACGGTCAATGAACAAACATTTCAATAATTAGAAGATAGTTTTTTTTTTATAAAATGTGTGTATGTTTCATAACTTCATAAATATTTAGTGCTCTGTAATTTTTGTATGCTTTTGACTTCGTTTCTTTAGGAAACAAGTATCCATACATTTAATTAATTGAAATCTTATAAATATTTTTTGCAATCAGTTGAGTGTGGCACTTACTAAGTTTGCCAGAATAGTTGCAGATTTTTAATTAATGGTTTTGCACAGATTTAAAAACATTGAAAAAGAGAATAAAAACAATATGATTTGTAAGAAAAAAATAATAATGCGTAATTAAAACAAACATGTAAAAATTAATATGTTTACATGAAAATAAAATGTTTTTCACATTCAAACATATTTATGTTGGCAAAAAAAAATTATTCATTCTGAACATAAATATGTTTCAACGAAAATAAAAAATATGTTTGGCTGTCATTATAATAATGTTTTGCAATGCACTAATACTTTTGTTTGCATAAAGCTCCAAAGATATATGTAATGCCTGCAAAATTATGTTTGGGAGAGCCCATTTTTTGGAGCTTTTTATTGCCGAATCCGAACGGCGGGTGAGCGTTTTCATAGGCAATGGTTTTACTCTCGTAGGTATGCCATTTACTGACGAGAGGTAGCGCGGTATAGAAAAATGTTTCTATGAAAAGATGTTGTTAGCCCCAGTCCAGACTTGAACCGGGCACCTTTCGGCTCGCAGTCCAACGCACTAACGACTGAGCTACCGCGACTACTAACCATTTTAGTTTTTATTATAAAACATACTACATACAGCATAGGCCCACTTTGCAATACTGACGCAATGACCTTGTCGACTTTTTCCTATTACGGTAGACATGACTTTGAAGATCTAGGTTCTGATATTATCATTTACTCAGATAATAAAAAAACATGGTTAAAGATCAGCATACTATGATTGGATTCATAGTTTAGAACAGTTTAGAAGCCTTTGTTTTTTTAACCATTTTTACAAGGCGCAGTTTCAAATGCTACCATTTTCTGACCGTCCACAAAATATGACGGAAATCTGTCTTATTAATTTGACAATATTTTATAACCTATGTGAACGATAACCGAATATGAACGATATATTCCAGTTTATACAATTCACCATACCATTAATTTTAATTTTCGACATTGTTTGCTTCTTTTCCATAACATTTCTTTGTATATCTTAAGTTGCAATATGGTTCGTCATTATTCATTAACATTTTTCATTCGGTCAAAGGCTTTTAAAATTTCGATATTTTATGTTTCTACTTCTTTTCGACATTTCGTTCTGATCTCTTTCAAATCCAAAAAAAGTTCGATATGTTTCGAGAACCTTCTACACTTTTTGTGATTTCTGCATGCTATATGCATTTCATTCTTCCGTCTCTTTCTAACACATTGCTTCAGTACGCTGAATCATTTTGCGTCTCATTTACTCTCATTCATTGCTTCCACAAAAGGACAAATTACATTTTTTCGTAACAATATATTCCAAAATTCGCATTGAAAATATTGGCCTCAATTCACCATTGCCTTTGCATGCCCTTATCATGCTTACCATAGCAGGGCTTAAATTATCTATACAGTCAATGTTCCCGATCATAGCTACATTATTTGTTCCTCATAACGAAATTAACATCAGGCAATGATCGAGATTAATGAGAGAAACCCTATTATGCTCGTGCTCAGACAAGGCAATTGTCGGGTAAATATTAAAATGGGGAATTGCCCGATCAGTACATGATCATGGCCTGAGGTCAGTATATGATCGGGACACTGCGTTACAAGGACATTCCCTAGTGGAAATTGGCCCGATGCGCCATCGGGAAATGATCGGGGTTTCGTCAGGTAACCCCTATTATAGCAAATATTATCATTGCCTTGTCATGCCCTTATCATGCTCACCATAGCAGGGTTTACATTATCTAAACAGCCAATGGTCCCGATCAAAGCTACATTAGTTGTTCCTCATAAAGAAAATTTCAATGCAATGATCAGGTTTCAATGAGGTATGATATTTTATTTCATCGGGTATTTGTAGTGCTTTCGTATGCTCATGTTTTAACAAGGCAATGGTCAGATAAATAATGATATGGGGAATTACCCGATCAGTACATGATCATTGCCTGAGGTGAGTACATGATCAGGACACTGCGTTACAAGGACATCATGGGCCTCGTCATATCCCGATCATCTCAAATAATGACATGATCAGTTCATGAGCATGGCCCTACCAAAATTTCTACTAGGGTCGTCGTTATAGAACGAAAAGTCACCAAATACATTTTTATATAAAACTTAAATTTCGGGTTTGTTGATTAATATTATAAAAAGTAATTGATGCATTTTTAAGTATCAATTGTTAGATTTATATCTTCTTAACATGTGGTAAAAAAATTTAGATCACCGATTAACAATTGACAGGTATATAAAGATTTTTGTCAATGAATATTTGGCAATTTGAAAATGTGTTTGGTGACTTATCGTTCTACAACGACGATATGTATATTAGACTGACAATGACTTTGTATGAAAACAAATCATCGAGTTTGATTTTGAAGGTCACCGCTTAGAAATGCTCTATTGAATGAGAAAATCGATGTGGATAATTTTCAGCGAAATCCGAATATGGGAAATGGACCTGACGGGAACTCAAAGTAAGCGTTTTTTAAATTATGAGGATCAAATATATTTTTTCCATATTTTTACTCTTATTTTAATATAAAAAACATGCATATTTTTTGCATATTTTACATATAATACGCATATAATTTGCATATATTTTACATATTTTCGGAATATCATTTTGCATATAAATACGCTATCTAATTATTACACTGCTCTATACTCATTTTGGTTAAGTGCAATTTTGAATACGTTTCTGCCACTGATACCGAAAATGTCATCGTTTTTAAAAATTGGATTTAGATCATTTTAATATACATAATCTAGCAAAAACTTCTAAATTATTCTAATTTTTGGGTGTAGATTAGAATTACAATCCTTAAATTTTTGACTTCTTAATGCAAATTCTTACAATTAATTAATTGGGAAATAATATTATATCGGTATTCTTAAAAAACATGAAATTCTTTTACTTTTCAGTTACAATTCCAACTAAGCCTAACTAATTTATTCTAAGTTTCTGCCTAATCATCAATAAAATCCTTTCGAATCATAACCGTCGTCAGTTTGAAAATATTCAAAGATATCAATTTGTTTCTATTTTCCTCCATTATGCGGTATGTGCAGATGATTTTTTATTTGGGAGAAAAACTAGGAATTCATTTAGGAAACAATTTATCCTTTTTTTCTTCAATCTTATTTTTTGTTCTTAAGTTGCTTTCCGATTATTTGATTTTGCTAAAAATTCAATTTTCGAATACCTTCTCGTGTGTCTGACTCACAATGAGTTATACGACTATTCTTGTTGATGCCTTGAGTCGTCCTACGTATTTTTTTTTGCCTTTGCCTTTGCCATTGTTGTTGTTTTAGTTTTTGTTGTTTCTAAGCATATGAGAAATCGATGCCCGAGGCTGTTCGTCGGGCAGCCAGGCGGTTGTGAGGCAGCCAAACAGACAGATAGACGGACGGACTTAGGCATTTTACTGAACTCCACTGAACCGCAACGATGGGAGCACCAGGGCAGAGGTTGAGTTTATCTGAAACATTCCTGTGCCATGTCGAAAAATGCGCTCAGCTGACTGACTGACTCGAAATATGTTGTGTGCGTTTGTAGCGCGCGCATATTTTAGACAAACAATTTTTTTATTGTTGTTGCTTTTGGCTTTGCCATAGACTTTTATGTGTTGTTTTTGGGGTCTGTTGGCGGCGTTATTCATTTGTTTCGTTTTTGTTTGCTCTGACTTAAGTGTGAACAAAATCAGTGTTATTATAATTTGTTTTTATTTTCTTCTATTATTTCTTTTTATTGTATTTTGGATTTGCATTTGTAAAATATGGGTCAAAAGTAAACAATTGCTTTTGAATATATATATTTTTTTATATTTAATACACCATATACAATTGCAAAAAATATATATATTTTTTTTTGTTAAATTAATAAACAAACTGAAATTTGTAGTTCATTATTAAAAATACGCAATTGTGTGTGCTTTAATTATTAATTATGTAAACATAATATTAATGATTTTTTTCTTTCTGTTTATTTCAGGTATTTATCAGCAATTTATGGCTGCAGTGAATCAATATTTAAATAGTGAAGGATACAAGGGAGAGGTTATTGCAGGCGCAAGTTTGTTGATACTGAAACGGAAAAATTGTATACCAAAGTACACATTTTAATTGAAATTGCAATGAACATAATGCAAACAAGTTCAAATGAAAACAAAAAACAGTTTTAATATATACACTAAAAAAAACTGTATTAAAACGAAAGAAAAACGAAGTCGGTCGGACTCGACTATGCACTAAGAAAACGAATGATGCACACAAAAAAATAATAGCTTGGCGTGCAGTTGTTTCAAAGAATATTCATTTGCATCTTCCAAATGTAGTCAGCCTCAACTGATATTCATTTGTAGTAAACAATAGTATGAAGTGTAACCAACTATTAGTTGAAGCAAGTGCAACATTGATTGGGGAAACAAACTTCATTTTCAATTTTTTTATTTCCATTGCTACGGCAACAAAATTCAAAATGAGACATTACTGATATTTAGTTGACCTAACAGATATTTGGTTATATTGACTAAATGATATAACATTAGGTTGTAGCAACCAATGTTTATTTGATTCAACTGCGGAATCAGCTGTTTTGCGATGCCAAAGCAGGACAACATCAGTCGCACAACCATCATATTTTTTACTCGTTGTTTTTGTGCTGCGGACAGCGCGTGCTACGTGTAAAACAAAATTTAGATTTGTTTTAAAGCTTGTTCGTTGTTACTGTTCGGTTTTTTCATGCCCAAATATATTTTCTTCAACAACGTACATACTATTGTACAGAGTTCTTGCCATTTTCGTTCTATCTGTTTGGTTTCTATATGCAGCCCTAGCGTTCCAACTAGGGATGTCAATCCCGGGATCCCGGGATTTGAGTCAAATCAGTCCCGAAAAACTCATCCCGGGATCATCGTTAAATCAATTAGATCAATTTTTAATAGTTTATTCAAAAGTCTTTCAATGTTTTTATACACATTTCGTGAAAAAGTAAATCTAACATTTAATGGACTAAAATCTTAAAACTCTGATGTCAATAATAATGAATTACTTGCTTTTTAACTATTAACAAATTTTTTGACTATTATATTAACTGCGTTTTTAGTTTGTTTCCTATACGTAATGTTTTGGAGAAAAATGCAATTTATTATTTTTTCATTTTTCACTGCATTAAAAAAAAAAACTTTTTTTATAAAAAGACTAAACAGCCATAGAATAAAAATTAAAATAGTTATTGTCCATGACCAAGACAACTTGAATGTCATTGAAGATTTGGTTGCAATAACCGGTTAAAGTTCAAAAATTGAGAAAAAAGGGAATTTATGATATCACCGGAAAATCATATTTAATAAAAGATGTTTTATTTTTATTTTAAAATATTAAAATTACTATATATTCTACTCATTTCGACAATGGTATTACTTTTCGGTGCCTTTTTGATTTTTGAGATAAATAATTTTTTATTGAATTTCAACTGTATAAAAATAATTCACTTTTTATTTAAAAAAAAATATTAATTATAGCAGTATTTTATTGTTATTTCTAAATATATGATAACAATTATTAAGTACTAGGGTTTGTAAGCATACTATTTCTAATGTTCTATAATAATACGAACTGTGTTGATATTTTTTGTACTATTACATTAAAATATCAATTAATTTCAATCGATATTTCAATAGTTCTTTTTAAATAACATAATTTAAAACCTTATAACAATGCATCGACCATATATTTCATTTACATCATCTCCAGAATAAAAATTCTATAGAAATATGTTAATAAGTATACTGCCCTATTCTGGCACGAGTCACAAATTAAAATCGGTCTAACAAAATATTAAATTTCGAGTTTAGATCTAATCTTAAAGACGTATTGGAATATTAGCATTCAATAGTATATTAAAATTAGTATTGACAATTAATAGAAAGATAACTTTTAAAGTTATTTGCAAAATTTTTTCAGCAGAACTATATATTTTTAAAATTCTAATTGGTCGATGAGAACAGCTTAATATACGATTGCAATTTTCTCAAACCCGGTTTGTTTTAAGAAAAAATTTAGTATGCAGTCAAAATCAGCACCAAAGAATTATATAGAATTGATGTATGGGATGTTCATGGGAAATATCATGTTGGGTAGTGTGCGCGGACCTACGCCAAATACGTTTTTCAGATAACATTTGTATTATACAAATATCTTCAATTTCTAAACTTTTAATGTTTAACATTACAACACAGTTTTTCTATATAATACTTTTCATTGCATCAATTTTACTGTATTCAGTTTATTAACTTGCGCAAAACTACAACTGAACTCACTAATTAACTTATTCCTCTTTTTCCACTATAATTCAGTGATGCCATCTATAAACTGAGTTTATAAAAAAACGATTTTTGAGTTTTTTTCGTTGATAACTCTTGCCTGAGAACAACTTGACTTGATTACATGCTTTATCGCTTAAATCGTTGCATCAGGCGTTGCTGCACGATGTGTACATCTGTCTCACTCTTGCTTTTAGTTTTCAGCAACATACGTAGCTCTATCTCTATCTAGCACTTGTGCCATAAAATCCTTTCTAAGCACATTTGCCGCACTTTGGTTTTAATTGCAACGTGCTACATCTCCGTTGTAGTCACACCACCAGCTGTTGTTCAGAATTTTTAGTTTTCTTTTTCCATATCATTTTTTTGTTTGGTTTCTTTATATTATGATGTGAACAACTTTATGTTTGTGATTCCTTTCTTTGGTTCTGAGTTATATTGTTTAGACTCGTAGATTTTGCTTCATGAAAAATTAAAATTTTTCTTTTGTGTTTTTTAAACTCAATTATTGTCGAATGCTTTCTGTCGTATAGTAATAACCCCAGACAAAATATTTGGCAGGGCCGAGGTAGTTTTGAAGCATTTTTTCGACATATTTCAAAGAGACAAAGGTGGAGTTTATATCAAAAGCAGTCTGTTTTCTGCCCGTTCCCCAAATATTGCGTGAATCTGTCATAAATGCCCGAAATATTACAGAAAAATGCCAAACATTTTGTCCCGGGAAATCAAAATTTAGCTATAAAATTCTTTTTTATTTTATTTAAAAAATCATTTAAAAATTCACATTTAAAATTCTAACCTTTATTATACCGAAAACTTTGATCTTTTATAGAAGAAAATATAATTTACATTCTTTAAACTAAATATTTTCTAAAACCAACATAAGTAATACCTCTTCCGTCTATCTTTTATTCCTGTATCCTACTAAAATCTCAACTTTAAATGACTTCCCGAGACAGTTTAAACTCGTTTTTTCAATTATTTGATTTTAATGCACTTTAGTTCATACGCAATTTGAATTTTAAGTCATCTGGAATTTTTTATGCAAATCCCCTTAACATGGTCCATTAGTTCCTAATGTGGGTTATGTTGCAGCCGCATTTACCTTGTTCTTTTCTTTTTTTGGTTCGTTATAACGTTGCTACTTTTACTGCCTTTTGTGTCAAATTTGCTTTTTTAACATTTTATAAATTGAATTTTCATTACGCAAACATTGAAGTTGCATAGACAGATAATGTCTTTTAGTGCTTTCCCTCCACGAAGTACTTACTGCCCACGGCCACCCTCATGGGGTCAGGCAACTTTACTGTCTCGAAATTTTCATATTTCATTAGAATAACTCTCTGGTGTTTTTCGCAATAAAGAAGAAAAATAAGCAGCAGTCCAAACCACATTCTTCTTCAGCCAAAATTACAGCAAAAATTTCCACTTTTTTATTATAATTTATGCTACGCTTTTTACAATCTACTACATTATTTTGCATGGTGTCTGCGTTTTTTTTTTTAGTTTGGCGTCGTCTTTTTCTATGTTGTACAAAATATGGCCCAATTGTGGTAGTTTTTTTGTTGTTTTTGTTTTTTTGTTGTAGTTTTATGTCGCTATATTGAATCCTTTATATCTTTCGAGCTATTTGCATAACTCACTCATGATAGAACCTAGTGATAAATGTTGTATATGCCGCCAGAAATATTTGTTTATAACTCGTTTATCGTGTGTGTGCATTGACATAAATTTATATTTATTTATATACATTTTTTTTTGCATATTTTCTAGCCATGTAAATGGTGACAAAAGTGGGAGGATTTTGTCACATGTGGTTGTTATAGGTTTCTAAAAAGGAGCCGCAGACGGTTGGCTGCTTTAAGTCTCGGTGTCAGGCTGCGTTGTTAATAATCAATAGGAATTCAGTTTAACTAAAATTTATTCAATTACAAAATTTTCTACGTTAAGTTGTTAAATATGTAGAATTCCATACTTAAGACGAATTTATTTTTGATTACACTACTTAATGCGTTCATCCGTTCATCCACAATAGTTTTAAACAAAACAACAAAATTTCTCCGACAAAACAACTTTTCTCAAAGACAATTCTTTCTCAGGCTGTGCTTCCCCGTAGAATTCTTCCCAGTAGAAATCTTCCCCGTAAAATTCTTCCCCATATACTGCTTTCCCGTAGAATTCTTCCCGGTAGAATTTTTTCCTGTACAATTCTTACCCGTAGAGTTTTTCCCAGTAGAAGTTTTAGTGTGGTGAGTTTAGGTGTGGTGAATTTTGGTGTGGTTTAGTGTGGTGTGTTTTAGTGAGAATTCTTGCCGGTAGAATTCATCAAATAGAATTCTTTCCCGAAGAGTTTTCCCCAGTAGAAGTTTTAGTGTGGTGAATTTTGGTGAGTTTTACTGTGGTGAATTTTAGTGTTGAGTTTTTGGTGTGGTGAGTTTGCTGTACATTGGGGAAAAAATCAATTTGTATGGCCAAAATTATAAAATGTTTTCAGATTTTTTTTTTTTTTTGTAGTAATTTATTTAAAAATGTGTTTCTTATATTAAAATGGGAAATAAAAAAATAAAAATAAAAATGGCGAACTAAAAACTTATATGAAGTCGAACAATATTGCTGACAAAAAATGTTATAGAGTGGTCGGCTTAAAGATGCAAATATTTTATGGATTGATTCCTTGGATTGTTATAGGGTGTCGGCTTCATGATGCAAATGTTTTATGGATTGATTCCTTGGATTTTAGAAAGAAGATTGTAAAATATATTTTTTTTTAATTTGATTGGGAAAATCTCTTGTTCCCCACATAAAAAGGAAATTTTTAAAAGAGCTACGCTAAAAAGGTGCAAAATGGAGCAGTTCACGTTTATTCACAATTAATTCACAATTAATATATCATTGTTCACCAGTTTTTGAAAATAAAATATTGCGTGTTAATCCATGTTAATCGTATTCTAAACTGAAAAATAATGTATCTAAATCGAAATGCCTAATTTCAACATGCCGTATCTTTCCGAGCCAAATTTAATACGAATTATTAATGAATGTATCTGTTCTTATCTTCAATACCAATGATATGGAATATGTTACAATTTTGTCATTATAAATATGTGTGAAATATTTGGAGTAGGGCACAAAAATTTAATTTTTCAAGTTTGTTTGATTAAATAGGAATTAGGAATAATAGGAATTAGGAATAGGAATAAGAAAAGTACAAACCGAATATAAAAAAAATTATAAGCATATCTGCTATGATTCATTACCTATCATTAGACGGTAATTTTATGTCGATGTCATATAGTTGGTTTTTGGTCATAAACTTGGAATTTTTTCCCAATGTCCAAAAATAATGAAAATGTGAAACATATTCAATGTGCGTGCTGTTCGAAGATAAATGTTAAAATTGTCTGAAGAAATAATTATTCGTGAAAGAATTGTTTGGGAAACAATTATCCGGGAAAGGATTGGCTCTGGGAAAATTCTCTCTGGAAAGAATAAACTAAAATAGTCCTTTTCTACGGTCAGGAAATGAATACACTTTGAAAAAGTTTTTTTTTTTTTTTTATTGCTACAACTTTTATTCTATATTCCCAGTCAGCCATTCGATTCGATATCATTTCGAAACTTATTCGATATGTTGAAGAGTTCATTTGATCTCGGTTACGTTTCTCTCAGCAGATATCGAATAAATTGTTCCAAGAGTGAGTTTGAGAACTATTTGATGCATCAAAGAGCTTCGTGTAATGGCAGACTGTGTCACAATATTTAAATAATAAATTCATGATTAGCACAAATATAACTATTATTCTGGCAATTATTCATCCCATACGAAATTTTATTATATTTGAATTCGCTTTTTTAAATCTTTAAATTAAATAAAATCATATCGTTCTGGTTAAACTTTCTACCATACAATCAATTTTTATATTTGATAAAATAATGATAACCTTTTGAAATTTCAACACAAATATAAATTTTCTCAACAAATAAAGTATATTTATCGAAACTAAAAACTTGTACAAACTTTTTCTGCTATCGATTCGATCCAAAAAAGCAAGTAATTCGTATATAACTGTAGGGAAGCCTTGGATAAAGTGGGACACGTTTTGATTTTCCTCCAAAAAAAATATAATTAAATATTTTTTAAAATTCTTTCAAAGGGTCTATTCCATAGATTGATTTATGATATATCGTTATTCATTAACATAATACCATTTATATAACTTTTAATTGATTTTTGAGCGATTTTTCAAAACAGAGTAATTGTTGACTTATTGAAAAATGTAGGGGTAAAGTGGGAAACTTCAAAATGTTTACCAATATGTTATTTTAGTCTTTTCTTTTTGTATCATGTTTTGTTTTTTCATCACAATATGAAATATATTAAATATAAAAAAATAATAATGTAATAAAAAAAGAATGATAATGCAAGGAAAAATAGGAAAATCATTAGTTATGTTAAAAAAAAACAACAAATTTTGCATATATTCCTAATGGAGTAGTTTCCTACTTTACACCAATATCGCAATTTTTGTATTTCAAAAGATTAGAATATGCGATCTTTTTAAACATACCGCCTTAATTAAAAAATACTAAATGTCTTCTATTTTTATAGCAACGACCAGTACTCTAAGACCCTTTTTTTCTAACGTTGTCCAAATGCAATAAAAAGGTATTAATTTGGCAATTATTTTTATTATTTTAGGTAGATTGCAATTTCCTACATTACCCCATGTCCCACTTTTCCCCAGGCTCCTCTACTAATTGCATTTTAAAATACAAAAACCAAAAATTGTCAGAAATCAAAACTATTTTAATCAAATCGCTGATTTAAATTTTTAAAATGTATTATCTGAGTTTTTTATGATTTGAACGACGATATTATGATTTCAAAAAAGTTGATTGTGACAATCAACAGTGATGCTTGCAGTCATCTATAGCGCTACAAGCGTATTTTTTCTATTTTTTGTTGCCACAATCATTATCTTTCTACTATACTATAATTGTTTTATGTCAAACGTATGGACTGACAATCATTGACGTAACTCCCTGTCGGTACAAGTGCAGATATATATCTCCTAGATAAGATAAATTAATATGCACGCGAAGATATTTTTTTTTGCATTTTGTCAACTGTGGTCCGAAAGTCTACAACTTGGAATGCGTCAGCACTGGCCGCCCGACCGAACGACCGGCCACTAACTGATTATTAGGTTAATAACAAGTTATGACTTAGTTTAGAAAATAGACGGACACACATTTATTCACAACGACGTGCTCATGATGTTTATGGTGATAATAATCTAAAGTACTTTCGGGGGCTAGTTGAACAATTTTAGTGTTTTATTTTTAGAACGAAACAATTTTTTTTTGCTGAATTTAAGTTAACAGCTTGGAACAAATGACGGTCAACAAATTGCATTTTTTTTCGGTTTTTATTTTACATTTCCACGAACCCATCGCACAGTTTTGTTATCAATAATTTTACTTTTTATTATTTTGCTTGCACTTCAAGGTTATATTCGGTCGGTCGGTCGTAGTCGTCGCAAATGTTTCTCTCATTTTGTGCCTCACGTAAATAATAAATTTATTGGTGTGCAAATTTTGTTATTGGGTCATGTTTTCATTTTCCATAACGTTATTTGATAAGAGTGCGCATTAGACCGGTTAATGGTAATAAAATGTAGTAGGTACGCTAGATAAATTGACAAAGGCCACTTGATTATTTATCACTCAGACAGCAATTTAAATATTATTTCGTTTTCATTAGTATGAAGTATTTGTACGTAGACTAATTACACCACTTTGCGAAATGAGAAAAATATTCATACGGGCAACATTTCTATATAATTCGGGTCCTAACTGCATACTTAGTTTTTTCTTTAACGTATCGTTTTGATGAAAATGTCTATCGAAATTTTAGGCCCATTCAGAGATTTTTTTTTTTGCAGATTTGGATTTTTAATTATAATTTTTTTTTTTGTATGCATTATTATTTTTATTATATCCTAAATATTTATTATATCCTATTAACTCCTAAAAAACCATTCTGAATTTTACGATTTGAGAATATGATTCAATATTACTGTGTGAACAATTTTTCAAGTTTTCATTTAATCTCAATTGCTAATTTCTTTTACCACAACACTCAAACAAATGCTCAAATACATATAATTTTTTTTTGGATATGTTCGCATGTGTTAATCAGCACCAATGGTTATTAACCCATTATCGTCCAAAACAATAAAATAATATTTACTCATTATAATTACCAGGGTTGTCTGAAAACCGACTACTCAAACTGCTGTATTAATCAGATTCTGTTTAATTGATTAATCACAATTTGCAATTAATAAAAACACTTATAAATCGATCATAATAGTGATTAATCAATTAATCAGTAGTGATGATCAAAAATGTCTTGTTCTTGCATCTTGTTCTCGCATTTTAGCAAGAAGAAGATCGAGAACAAGATCAAGATTTTCTTGCAAGCGCAAGATAGGAAATGCAAGAGCAAGTGCAAGACTAACACTGCAAGAAATGCAAGAAAAGCAAGACTCTTGCATTTTTTTTATCATTTTAATGTATTTATTAAGTTTTTAAGGTAATAATGAAATTCAAAAGAATTTGTGATATTACTAAATATTGAACAACAAGTAACAATGGAAAGCGTGCAAAATATTTTAAAATATTCTTGTTTTTAATCGAATTTTTGCTAATACAGCTAGCTTGCACTTTCAAAGCATAAATGCTTGAAAAAATTTACCCACTAATAGTAGTTGGGCTCGTAACAAATGCAGTCAAGTCAATCTACATTTGACTTGACTTTTTGAAAAGGTGATGATACAACATAATTTGTTCTACTAAATGGAAGATAGAATAATGTATTTCTACTACTTCTACGATTTTGGTTAAAGGTAATATATCGTAGGAGCTCTGGTTGATCCAATTTACCAGTAATGAGTTGATGTATATAGATTACATCGGCATTTTTTCTGCGATCTTCAAGTGATTTCAAGTTTAATAGCTTCAGCCGATCCTCGTATGGTGGAAGATTGTAATTATCAACCCAATTTAAACCATTGAGAGCGAATCGTACAAAATTTTTTTGTATACGTTCGAATCGATCAGTGTGCACTTTATAAAAAGGAGATCATACTTGACTTGCATATTCTAGATGACAACGTACTAGAGTATTATATACAGTTAATGTAGTTAAAGGACTATTAAATTCTTTAGCCCAGCGTTTGATAAAAACCAAGCAATGAAGAGGATTTTTTACATATATGTTCAATATGAAGTTTGAACGATAAAGTGGGATCAACAAACAGATATTTAGGCTAAAGAATATAAGCATCTTAAGCACTTTTGAAGCGCTTTTGAAGCACTTTTGAAGCGCTAAATAGCTTCAAAAGTGATTCAAAAGTCGCTTCAAAAAGATAAAATAGAAAAAAATAATGTTGTTTCTCTTTTCTTCGCTACGCTAGTTCGTACATCGATTGTGCATATGCACTGTACTATTCACATTATTATTTTTGTTTTACTTTTATACATAGTTTTTTTGTTAATTGTAAAATCATGAAGTTTTTCTTAAGTTAAGTAATGAACATTTTCACAGTGTCCCTCAATTAGCTGATATTACTTTTTGTGTTTTTGTTTTTTTTTTTCACAAAGCCGCTGATTAGTTTGAAAGTGCAATAACAACAAAAATGCGAATAAAGCACCATCCAAGCTTTTGATAGAATTTTTGGCGGGAAATTGTTTGTATCACAAAGAAAACTCGTTGTTGTTGCCAACTGGATGGCTGTACTAGATACATACATGTAGTGTGGTGCCATGCGACTGTCTGTTGTCATGCGTCTGTTTGTTGCCATGCGATGATGCATGATAGCAACGAAGAGTTGTCGTTGTGAAAGTGTGTGTATACGCATCGTAATTCGTTATTGTTGTATTCTTTTCTTTCTGTTAGTGTTCGCTTTGTAGCGTTTGAATTTGTGTTCGCAAAGATAAATGTTGCCATGCAAGATATTTTTTGTGTTCTCTTAACATACGGTATGTGTAGCATACGGATTTTTTAATCTCTGACGAAAACAGAAATATGCCTATACAAAATATTCCTTATATTTATTATGAATGTATATGTTCATTTTATTATGGCCTTGAGATTTTGAATTGTCTCAACAATAATACTTGATTTATACAATTATTTTTTATTACCCAAGTAACACATTTCAAAACTTAGTCTGAATCTGTAGATTAACATGTAATGAATATGTATCGATACGTAGAATTCAATCGTTTCTTGGCTAAGAATGGAAATCTGTATTGAAACTCGAAAAATTATATTCAAACTTTAAAAAAAAATTGAAAATCGATATATAGAAAAACTGTGTCATGGGCCTTGTCCCATTCTCTACATTTTCCCATTTAAATTTCGCTACGTATCTGCTGCCAAACTAACGTTATGTTATTGTATTTTTTTTGTTAGTAAAATAATTTTTTTTTTAGACATTGAAAATATGGAAAATAAGTAACCTAAATACAATTAGTGTTCAAATTTGAAAACGAATCATTATTTAACATTATTAAATATATATTTAGAAATTATTCGTACTATAGTTAAGACGTAAATATTCTATACAATGAATTTGATTCGAAATATTGCTGAATTTGTTCATAATATTTTTGAATATAATATTTTTTTACGAACTTTTCAAATAATTTTTTTTTTTAGAAAATAATTCGAAAAAAGTGTTCTTGTAAAAATTTTATCAAAAATGCCATAACTAATTTGTCGGGCTCTAGGTCTACCAAATGCAATATGTATTTTGCACTGGTTCAATAAACAACAACAGTAATTAACAAAATTTAAACTTGGTGCAGTTTTTGCTGCTTGCCTTCTCGTCG
Organism: Dryomyza anilis; assembly: GCA_951804985.1. Taxonomy (NCBI): domain Eukaryota; kingdom Metazoa; phylum Arthropoda; class Insecta; order Diptera; family Dryomyzidae; genus Dryomyza; species Dryomyza anilis. The sequence goes on from OX638133.1 coordinate 69,578,728, forward strand.
TTTTGTGCAGAACAGAATTCGCATTTTGTTCATTATACAAAGTGATGTTATAGGTTTAGCTAAGCACAAACTGCATACAAGACCGCTGATGAGGAAGCTTGGCTGCTTCCGAAACAGCTGTACGGTCGGCCAACAAGTTTTTTGTTTTCTGTCAATTACTGTAGTTGTTTTTTGAACCGGTGCAAAATACATATTGCATTTAGTAGACCTAGAGCCAGACAAATTAGTTTATGCATTATAAAAAAAATAATATATTTTTTTATATTTTTATTAATGAAAAATAATAGTAAAATTGTTTTATCTATATATATAAAAATCTTGGTCCGTCTGTCGGTCTGCCTGTCTGTCTGTCTGTTTGTTCCAGCATCACGTCTAATGCCCGTAACTTCAACGAGTAGATATCTATTGGTGTTCGTACCGAACAGATATCTCTTACCTATCCGGTGTTTTTACTCCTTAACTATGCGTTGAAGTTACGAAATTTTGCTTACACGATAGATAACTAAGCACCAGTAGATATCTATTCGTTGAAGTTACGGGCATAAATCGCTGAACCGATTTAACTGAAATTTTGTAACAGGATACTATGGAGTTCGGAGGGTGTCATAGGCTATATAGGGGCGTGGTACCACCCATACAACCTAAACATTCCAAACGACATAACTCAGCACAAACACAAGCTAAAAAGATGAAACAAAAAACTCAAATACAAAAAAAAAATATACAAAAGCAACCACACCACATTAAAACTCACCACAATGAAACTCACCACACTAAAATTCACCACACTAATTTTCACCACACTAAAATTGACCACACTAAAACTCACCACACTAAAACTTACCACACTAAAAATCACCACAATAAAATTCACCACATTGAAACTCACCACAATAAAATTCACCACTCTAAAACTCACCACACTAAAACTCACCACACTAAAACTTACCACACTAAAACTCACCACACCAAAATTCACCTCACCTAAACTCACCACACTGAAACTCACCACATTAAAACTCACCACACTAAAATTTCTACTGTGAAAAACTCTACGGGAAAGAAATCTACCGGGAACAATTCTACCGGGATGAGTTCTACGGGAAGATTTCTTCCGGGAAGAATTCTACCGGGATGAGTTCTACGGGAAGATTTCTACGGGAAAGCGTTCTATGGGAAAGAATTTTACGGGGAAGTTTGAGAAAAAATTGTCTTTGAGAAAAGTTTTGGCGGAGAATTATTATTTGGCAACTACATTTATAATCCAATAAAAAAAACTTTCACAGCCAAGCACGGGCCCATGATATAAATAATCAAAATGTTTTTATATTAATAAAATCGCTCCATATCTTTTAATTCACAAAATCTTGGCACGAGTCGTGCACGGGTCCAGCTAAAGTAAAGGTTGCCCTTAAATTTCCCAACATAAGATTTCCCAACTCCTTCAAAACAAATGATTGAAAATATGAATGCCATAATATTTTATTGATATATTACGAGTTCTATTAGCGAAAAACTAACATTAAAAAAATGCGCGTTGCAGTAAAAACTGTAGCACAAATATTGCAAAGAATGCCAGGAACGTAGTACTTACAACATCGAGTTTAATATTAGCTACAGCCTCGATCTGAAACATTAACATAGAAAAGTGTACATTAAATACTTATGGCGCTCGTGGCGTAAATTCTACAAAGAAATAAAATAACATAAAATAAAAAAAAGAAGAGGAAAAACTTGGGGAAAAAAAACACGCACTATTCCCAGGGAATTGTTGAGTACACATCAGGTTGGTTGGATGGATAGATGCTCGGTCGTTCGGTTGGTGCATCGCGTTGTAGCTACTTGGTTCAAGTAATGCTATAAGTGCACTATTTATTTGTTTTATTTTATTTTCTCGCTTACTTGCAGCAGCTGCATATTTTTAGCTTTTAAAAGGGAGCCAAGAAAATATTGCTGACAAATTGTAAACAATGTGGGAAAAAGTAATTTGAAAACACTTATGAAACATACACTGCTTTGTGTATGAAAATAAAACAAAATATATAAATCGTTGTTAATAAAGTTTTTAATTATTTTTAATTTACAAAAAGTATTTTTAAATTAAATGAATGTCATAATAAAATATAAATTATGTTCTTATCAGGTCTCACTTTTATATGGATTTAAATATTTAAAATATTATAAGTATTTTTAGTTAAATATAATTGAATTATTCCATACACTGAAAACATACTTTAAAATTAAAAACAACTATTTAAAACTGAAATTAAACATAATATTTTAAAATTCAACGATATTGTTTTCAATCTAACCACATTTGTTTTAAAATCGAGATTTCGTGGCATGCCCCTAAAGGTATGCATCATTTTCGGTGTGAAATGCATACAACATACATCTAGGGGCAGCATTTACGAGTTAAACTGAAATTTTGTGTTCGATGTCACATATGGCATATTATTCATAGCCCCTTTTTGATGGTAAACATTTTGTAAAACAGATATAATAGGCAGTAGTACACTAAGAAAAAATTACGTAATAAAATTAAATAAAATTTATTTAAATACTTTGTTATAAAAAACGTAATACTCCATACAAAAAATATTACGCGTGTATTTAATTTCAAATTAAATAAAAAAAATTTTAATTGTATAACGTAGACATTTAAATTCATCATTTAAAAAATATATCATGGACATATTTTAACAATATTAAAGTATGTTTTTTGATAGTAACCACTACAAAATTATGTAATATATGACCATGTGTTCAACCTATAGAACCACCGTGCGTGATATAAAAATTTCGAAAAAAGTTTAAAAAAGTAATGAATTTATCTGTTCCCAACCTTCTATACATGAAATAAATAGTTTTAAAACATGAATTGACATGTTTATGATGTTGTAATAAAATTTTACAACCTTAATAAAAAGTAATATAAAATATTTAATTCAAATTTTATAACTTACGTAATAAATTAAAATAAAAGGTATTTTCTTCAAATTTTATTACGTACCTAATAAATTTAAATAAAAAGTAAAAGTTTAAATAAAAAGAATTTAATTTTAATAAAAAAATTACTTCGGGTGAAAAACGTGTCGAAAAGTATTTAAATTTATTACTTTTTTATTTAATTTTATTACTTTTTTCCCTCAGTGTAATGTTGATAGATGATGGTCGTTAGTAAAATATGTTATTTATTGGCTTTAGCAAGTACGCATACCATACCAAACAAGAACAGAAAAAAATATAATTGTTATAATAAAATAAATAAAAACATATAAATAAAATAAAGCTTTAAAAAATAAATAATATAAAAAAATATATTTTTTAATTTTTTTTTTACTAAAATAAAAAAAAATAAAAATTTCATAACAATTGTTTTAAATTTTAATAAAATTATTTTAAGTTTTATGTTAAAAACAATTGAAGCGTTGGGTGCAATAAGGGCGTTATGTGAAAAGTAAGTTTTGAGATATTTGCGTTTAAAGTTTTTGAATGTCCGTATCTCAAAAAGTAATGAACCGATATTTTTGATTAACATTTTCCATTTAATTTGTACTTTTAGCTTTGTTATGCAGTTTTCAAATTTTTTTTGAAGCTCCTATTAAGTATAATTAAAATAAATGATTTATACGCCCTTATTGCATAAAACGAGTAATAAAATTTGGGCGTATTGAGTTTTAGAGCTATAATCATTACATAAATGAAGTATTGATATGAATGGATATTAAAATTACGGTCAAAATGAGACTGTTGAAAAACGATTGTAAAAAATTTAAAAATATAAATAAATATATATATTTGTTGTAAGGAGATAACGCCCTTATTGCATAAAACGACAAAAAACTTTATGCAATCGTTCTGGGATTTCGCAAGATGGTAGAAGGCACTGCTGGGATCATTCGGTGCGAATATTGCAAAAAGCGCGTTATGATGCCTGATGCCCTTGTTGCACCAACGCTTCAATTGTTTTAAATTTAAATGAAATTTTTTTAAAATGTTTTTTTTTTATTGTCGTTTGTGTTTAATTTTAACACATATTTATCTCAGTGTATAGGAACATATAGTTTATAAGAAGAGGTGAGAATACGAAAAAAACAAACCCAATAAACATTTGCCCTTGAATTAAATTGGTTTGCAAGTTTAAATCTAGTATATTTCTCAATTTTGTGTGTTGTGAATAGCGTGGAGAAACGTTATTTAAAAAGTTGTAAAAAATGTCATTCTCCATCAAAACGTCTTTTTACTATCCATCCAATTATTCAAATTATATTCCAATGTACAACTAACTTAAAATCTACACGCATATAAAAGTTGAAGGAAACTATTTATACAATTTAAAATATACTATTATTTCAACAACATCTAACAACATCTTTTCATAGAAACATTTTTCTATACCGCGCTACCTCTCGGCAGTAAATGGCAAACCTCCGAGAGTAAAAACATTGCCTATGAAAAGCTCTCACCCGCCGATCGGATTCGGCAATAAACTGTAGGTCCCACCACTTTGAGTACAAATATAACACGCACAGCTCAAAATGGTGAGAGAGCTCTGTCTAAGTTCTTATAGAACTGTAGTGCCAAACTATTATTATATTATTATTTCAAACTAAGCTATACACTTGTTAATGGCTTGAATTTTACCCTATATTTATAGTTGATATTTACACATTTATCTTAGTGCATAAATAGCTTAATGGATTAATGATTATGATATTCATATTAGTCTACACAATAAAACTACATTAGTTTGAAACTAGATGTTGATAATAATTCTCAACATATTCGCATATTGCATTTATCTGAAATCTAACAATATAAAAGGGAATTTAATAGTGAAATGGGACATGCATGTGAAATCGGAGAAGTATCAAATATTGAGCATCATTTAAGCGGATTTCCGGGTCTTCTTGGTTCGATTTTCATAAATCAATAAAAGACACATGATGTAGCGGGTCTCCGAATACACGCTTTAATAATTGAGATGCAACCATTGAAGAATTTCGTAGTTAATAATGCAAAAATAATATGGCGGGTACAATTGCGGCTATTTATAACATTCAAACTACACCCAGAAAAAAATTCCCCCAAATCCCATTAAAATTGGTCAATAGGACAATTATTGATTTAATAGTATATAAAAAATAAAAATTTTCATATAAACTCAATGGCAATGTCATGGTATTTTCTAGTATTAAATGGTATTTTCTGATTAAAATAATAATTTATCCTATTGAATATTTTTAATAGTAAAAAACTATTATTTATATAGTATTTTTTTCTGGGTGTATATAACTCACATTTATTACACAAACATTGATAAATATATTTTTTTCAGTTTGAAGTCTGAAAGCATCGCCTTCATATATAAAAAGAAAAATATAATTAAAGCTTACATTTTACTTGAAACCAATCTCAAGTCAATTTCTAGCTCATTACAAGTGTAGAAAGTATGGTTTAGAAATAATAATTGTACAAGTTGTTCTCAAGTTTTTAAATAGTGTAGAATATTCATATGTTAATGAGCTTATAGATCACAAATGTTTAGCTCAAATTACTGTTTATTATGAAGCTGCTATCGAGTTGATTTCACAATGTTTGATATTTACATTTAGACACTTGATTTTATACTTTTTAATATAGTTACTATAGTTTATATAAACTATTTATGTAGTTATACTCAAGTCTTTATAATTTGTGATTTCGACTTTATTATTAAAGCTTGGGGAATAGTAGAAAAAGATTATTGAAAACAAGGAAAATCAAAAAATATTCGCCAAGGCTTGACGAAATTCTGAATATTCGAGCATATTTTGAAATTCCTTTTCAATCAGATTTGGAACAAAAAATATTGATAAAAATCTAAAAAAACATTGTAAATCGAACCGACTAAAAATTGTTAAAATAATAGTTCGTGTATATAGTTGGTTTTCCATGAAAAATAGTTTATCTACCATGAATAACAGTCGAGTACTAGAATAATAGTGTATTTACCATGAAAAATAGTTCGTGTACCATGGAAATAGTTCATATACCATGGAAAATTTTTCATTTACCATAATAATTGTTTACTTACCAAGAAAATAGTCTATTTTACATGAACACATTTTTATTTACCATGAAAAATAGTATTTCACGGTACTAAATAAATATATTTATGATACTTGCATATTTAGATTTTTTCCAATTTTATGTGGTTAGTTTTACCATTTCAGTGGTTAGTCATACCATATTTATGGTTAAATTTATATTCTACAATTCTTACGATTAGTTTAACTATTTTTATGGTTAAAAATGTCTCAATTTATTTTAACAATTTTTTGTTGGTTAGATTAACCACATAAATGGTACTTGTTGTTTGTGTTTTCAATACAAAATAGAAAAATGATTTATTTACAACTTTTTTCGGTTTGATTAACCTATCTTATTTTTCTGTGTGTACGGAGTACTTTAATGCAATAAATTATTCCCTCATAAGTAAAATGATGTTACTGATTAAATAACTACTTGGTATGTTTTCATGTTTGTGACAATCTCGTGGTATGATTGATGCAATGATTTCGCGACAGAAACATGTTAAACTCAGTCATATTTCTCCCATTCGAATCTCTCTTGAACATCATGAATATATTTTAATCGTTTGATTTTAGGACTCATAGTATTTTTTTACCCTCATAAATATTTTAGCAATAGTCATTAAATATTTTAATCATGATTTGATTATCGAAATCTTTGTTAAATGGCACAACTATTTTGATAACCGTAAATAAACTATCCTGCATTTATAATATGTTTGTCACAATCATGCAATAATCATATATTTCTCCGCGTGTATAATAGCGCTTTATTATATGCCTTAAATTATGTATGAACCTCATCTAAATGCAACATTTTCACTTTCATTTCTGATCATTCTTGTCTACCATACCCTACCCTACCAATTTGTTTGTCCTAAACATTTCTTTTATATGCCCCACTCCAAACTTCATCGTCATCATGGACACAAGGTTGTCGCTGGATAAGCTGAAATTTTATTATACTTTTCATGCATATTAACTGGAATAATTTGCACAATAAGCTAAAAAAAAGTAAAGAGAAAAACAAGAAAAAAACGTGCGAGTTCACAAAACCCACAATATGAGGAAAATCTTAATTCAAGGTCGGCTGCTGCTGATGCTGTCTTCTGACTTTTCTACTTCTTCTTGTCAATCTACAGGAACAGACAAGAAACACAAAAAAAAAAATAAAGAAAAACAATATCGCACAAAAAACAAGTAGAACCAAGTTGGATAAAAAGTTTTGTGCGTTCTTCGTTCGTACTTGCTACGTCTTCGGGGACTGTGACGAGAAAATGAGAAATTATCTTTTATGCCATCGCCGTGTAATATTATTTGCACTTTAATTTATTTCTCAAGGAGATCTGAGTGTTACCCCTAATGATATAAATTAGTTTGTACCTTTTTATATTATTTTATTTTCATGTTTATTGTTGCAGCAGGTGACAGCTGGAACCTACCACGTACGTTATTTGTGTGGCAATGCCTACTGTTACTGTCACTCATTACCTTTGACTTTGACTAACTGACAATGACTAACATTAATTACTATTCACATGGTGGTATGGAAATGGTAACTAATGTAACCAGCTATGTTGTTTGGGATTCTTTATTTTTTTTTGTTACTATTCTACAATTATCAAAGTCAACATTTCATTTTAAAAACTGCAAAAAACTGAAATCACTGAAGTAAATTTTTTAAATTAATTTCCGGCGGGTCTTGGCGGGTATAGTTTATAGAGAGTATTTATTTGAATTGGTTTGAAGTTTCAAAAACACTGCAAACAACTGTTATCTCTGAGGTACATTTTTGAATTAAAAAAAAAATGGTTCCAACAGGCGGTTATAGTTTATAGAAAGTAGTAGAGAGAATGATTTGAAGTTTCTGATACAGATAAGAAAATATTGGTCTTTTTTGGCTATTGGAAATTATACTCTACTAAAGTCAAAATTTAGCTTTAAATTATACAATAAATTTAAAAATAAATTGATAAGTTACAGCGACAGTTTTATTTTTATAATATTTATAACTTATCAGTCTAAAATACAAAACAAACGTTTATAAATATCTATAACAGATTTTGAGATACAATACTTTGAACATAGGTGAAATACAAGAACAACTAAATCTTTTCTCAACCTGTAATTTCTCAATCCTAATAATTTGGTTTACTAGGTTCCAGACAATTACCAACAAAATAGTGTTTTCATTTTGAAATCGGTGCTACTCATGTTTTTGAATTTTGTATACAGAATAACTGGAAAAATATTATTTCGACTGCGATGACAACCTATTAGGGAAGGACATGATCATGGCCAGATCTTGTTTGTCGTATGCCTAGTCGGGTTATGCCAATAAGATGTACAATGATAAGTTCCCGTTCATGACCCTAGTACAATTTTAACATGGGACAGTGAGTAATTATAAAGTTTTAGAGTATAATTAATTATCGCACTTGATCTGCACCAAAGTTTAGTATAAACCATAGTCGTATCCGTCCATGTGAATTCAGTTTTTTTACTCGTTTAAAATATTTTTAAACAATACTTCATTATATTTCATTATTTATTATTTTGCAATTTCGTATGTTATCAAAAGCGAAATTATGTAAATGCGACTTTTCTATTATTTCAACATCACATTTATATCAGTTCATTGCCGTCTTTTCTGCCCCACTTTTTTATGTTTTATTTTAAACATAGTTTTGTTTTTATGTAAATGAGTCTATGAAGATTAGGTATTTTAGTTAAGTAAACTTGTTATCACAAATATGTTTATAACACTAGTTTGCAGTTTGAATTCTAATTAGATTTATTCGAAAACATGTACGGGCGGGCATGTTCTTAAATTCAATATCGATTGTAATAATCGAATGGAGCTCGTTTAGATTTTACATGAACGAATTCAATTCAAATGAAATGTTTCAATTTATATTTAAAAATCGAATTTTGAAACTGCAAAAAAACTAATTCGATTGAAATTACACTATGAATGTTGAAACATGCCTGAAAGCAAGTATTGAAACCGAAATCATAACCGAAACCGATATCCATTTAAAACCGATTGATTTTGAAAACCGAAACCTTTATACAAAAATCAGAAATTAACCGTTATCCAAAACTGATATGAACGGTTTCGGTTTTATACCGATTTTTAAACAGTATAAAATTGGATTTTTTTTATTTTACATTGCAGCTCTAGAGTACAAGACATGTTTAAATGTCTTTTAATAAAATCTGAGGTTCCCAAACTAAAAACTTCTTGTTGTAGAAAAATATGCACTGGTTGTTTTTTTGAAACAAAATTTGTTATTTAAATTTGTTATCTTAAATTTGTTATTTTTCATTCATTTGTATAGCGCTATATTGAATTAAACGAAGACAACACCAAGCTTCACTACGCTAGTGTCGTTCGTCGTCCGACTATGCTTTTGTTTTGTTATTGTTTTCTTCCATCACTTGTTTAGCGGTAAATCGTATACAACTACAAAAAATAACTCCATCGACGGAGTCGGGTTTTCTTCTGTTGCTACGCTAGTATATTATCTTCTGCTTCTTACGAAAGCATAACAATAAAATATGGGAACACAGCATGGAAGCTTATGATTGATTTTTTCGCGGAAATTTGTTGTACAACAAACAAAATTCGTAAAAGTTGGTTTTTGTTGCCAGATGGAAGGCTGTACTAGAATACACACATGTAGTGTGTTATGCGTCTGTTTGTTGTCATGCGATGTTGTCACAGCGTAGCTGATATATGTACCTTCACAATCAGCCCAATTCTAAATAAATACTTCCACAAAATATTTTGGACACAAAAAACTTTGTATCGAATTTACATACAAAGCTTTTTTTCTCCGAAATAATTTCTCCGAATTATTTACGGGAGTATTTATTTAGAATTGGGTTGGATGTGAAATTTATATTTTATAGGTTCTTGTGTATGTAAAATTTTTTTTTTTTTCTTCAAGACATTGAACAATAAATTTAGGGTGTGTGCGAAATTCGACTAAATTGCTGACTAAACTAAATATTGTCAGTAATGCAGTGTTTAATATTCAATTCAACAAATTTTCAAGCAAACTAAATGAACTAAATTGGATGACAGCAAACAGACATATGATAATCCATTTATTATAGATTTTAAGAATTATGTTTAGTTTGGTGATATAGGTTCCTGACAATTACAATTTAGTTTGGTGATCAATTTAGTCGAACTCGCACACACCCTTAATACAAAAACCGAAACCGTAACTTGGCACCGGTATACCGAAACCGTTTCGTTATAAAAACTTAAAACCGAAATCGAAACGAGGAACAAAACCGAAACAGAAATGCCTGAAAGTTAAATAGATTAAAAAAAAGACAAATGGATACCTAAACCAATTGAAATTTTACTATGTTGATGTGTAAAGCACATCAGTAAAAAGACGAACATGGTTAGGTTATGTAATGTCTTCCCTACTAGGGTAAATTTCTACTAAGGGATAATGTTATTTGTTTCAGAAGTGTCGAAAATGAATTAAACAATTCGAGGTTGTTGATTTTGATTGCATATTAATTCTTTTCTTTTTATATAAATGTTTTTAACATGTTCTGATTATAGAAAAATAGTTGATTAATAAAAGTAAAAAAATATTATTTTTAAATAAAAATATTTTAAAAAATATTTAGAAACTGCACTTTTTATGAAATTTAGATTAAAGTTGAAATTTTTCATAAAATTGCTTCTATAAATCTCTATAATTGAATTATTCTAAAAGGTGCGAAAAAAGCCTGCTTTTGGAAAAATCAGCACCGACAAATGACACCCCAAAGAAATATTTGTCTCTCTTTTTTTTTTTTTTTACAAAATTAAAAATACAATATAATACAGATATTTCTGATAAATTATTTTCTTACTGAATGCTAACCCATTTTTTTTTTAATTCAAATTAATGTTTGTCATATACAACATTTTTTCCCATAATATAATGTTGGCTTTTATAAAAAGTAAAACATTTTACACAACTAGTACTAAATGGCTCAACATTAAAAACACATTTTCTAGTTTAGACTTCAAGTATATAAACACGTCATAAGCCAAAATATAGTTAAAAAGTAATGGTGAAACAAATCGGAAAAATACACCATCTAGAATAAAACATAAAAAACTGCAAATCGTAATACTAAAAATAATCTTTATGTTTATGTTATCGCCTTTCCAGTATATTAAGCCAATTTTTTTCGCACTTTGGCCTACGCATTCGATTCAATTAATTTACGATTCTTTTCAGGCAACAACCTCCTAACCAGAAATAGATGAAAATACACGATATTCAACTGATAAATGTTCATGTAATTGACAGATGTTTACGTTTGTACTAATGATTTTTGTTATCATAATATAGTTCTTTATGTTCAGAATTTTTTATAGAGTTACTCACTAAAAACATTTAGAATACATAGATAATTGCTTTACGAAAAGTAAATTTCTAAACTAAATACAATATTAGAGCTATTTGTTAGTATCATGTTCAAGAGAAGCGTGTTTTATAATTGGGAAAATCGTTTGATATAATTGCAGCATTTTAAACATATTCCTTGTTTGTTTTCTTATACATATTTTTTGTATCTTTTTGTTGCAAATATGATTATTTATTATGAATTTTGCTTAAGAATGATTTAAATCCTTGAACTCTGAACCCTCCAAATTTGTTTGGTTTGTCGCCTTTGTCCCGAGCCATTCAAGCATTCAAATTTACTGGTTTAATGCATGAAAGTCAAAAGACAATTTTTATGATCAAAATTGATCAATATGATCCCGTCGAGTTGACCCCGCTTCTATTTAAACTCAACGTGATCGTCAAAAATATGCCTCCCATAACTACGCAATATTTCATTAGACTACAATTGAATTTTAATAGTTCCGATCAATGCAGTTATTGATGCAAGTACTTTTGTACCATTTGAGAGAGTACATTTTCATATTTATTATTTTGAAAATTACTCTACCTGCATGTTGGCTCTTTGATTAACATGATGAAAGCCTAAATAGCATTTGTACATTGTCTACGATGTTAATATAATCTTATGAAAAATATTTGACATAGAATTACTAAAACACATATTGAACTCGATGAAGAATTTATCCATTCCAACACGTTAAATTTTCGTTTAAAATTAAAAACAAATGTTTGTTAAAATGTCAGTTTCATTGTTATAATTACGTGTATTTCTAAATGTGTAATTAAAATAACTAAGTAATTAAAATAACCATTTTTTTAAACATATTATAATTGATTTTATTTTTAAGAATAGTTAATGATTGTGATAAAAATAAAAACAACCAATGATGGTTTTTTATTGAATATTATGACCGATATTTATACTACCATCATTACTGCAATCATGTATTTACTATGTGGAAGACTTTAACTTGTGACAAACATATCAATGATCAAAATATAGACAAAGGGAAAAACTTATTGTGTTCATCATGTTCTTCTACAGGCTTTATAATGTTACTACAATCATAAAAACAAAAATCTCTAACATGATATCCACAATCATTTATTTATTTGTTCTGCATTCGAAAAGTACCAATTTGTAAACATATTGTTTATATTATTTTATATATTTGCCAAATGCAATTTATTTTGTTTATCTTGGCGTTCGTACACAGGAAAAAATATATGTGTAAATATAGCAACAAAATTAATGAATACAATTAATTTTAATTGTTTCATCGTCGATATTTAATTTAATTGTATTGATTAAATATTTAATTATATTGAATAATAAATTAATTGAATAAAAATTAAAGGAAATTAACAGACCCGTTGAAAAAAAATTTTTTGTTTGTTCATTTGTTTTGTTATTTATTTATTTATGTTGTTTTATTTATATTTGATATTTAATATTTTTTTGTTACTTACTGTTACTTGGTGCTTGTTGAATAGATATATAATGAATAGGAAATGTTAAACAAAAATAAGAGACAAATAATATCAAAACCATGATATACGCACGATGTATGGAAAAATAAACCAACGATCCGAATAGGCAAGCACACGTTGCGATGAACCACTGTAAAATAAGCTCGGTACAACAGGTACCTGTAATACTGTGTAGTGAATTTAAAACTGTGTGTGGCTTTAAAACTGTAATGTGCCTTTAAAACTGTCGGTTGGTGTATATGCTATAAATGTATATAATTTAATATATACACGAATCGAGAAATTATTTTATTTACAATATTAAATTATTCATATATCCAATTAATTATATTAATAGAATTAATTATTTTTTTATCAATTAATCCCAGTTGCTATATTTACATTTAATATGTTTGTTCTGTGTATGTTTAGGTTCAGTTCTGTCAATTGACAATTATCTTATATATGTTTGGTAGTTGCGGTGCTTATAACTGTTCAGCACAAATGGTACCATGAGTCCGAGCAAGTACTGACATCTCACTGCGAGATTATTGCAAATATGCAAAACAAAAAAAAAAAAGAAAAAACAGAAATACAAACAAAAACTTCAAGTACTATTTCAAACAACAAATAAACACATCAGTCAACGTGATGCTGCCCGAGAATCATGGAACCGGCGACGTTCGTGCGGCTGTGAGTTCAATGATATATTTACGGTTTATCGGCGAACAATAATAAAATCGCATAATGGCGGAAGAATGAAAACAACCATTGTGAATGGTGGCGGCAACGAAGATTTATTTGAAATAAAACCATTTGGTCGTTGTATTTTTAAGTTTTTGTTTCTTTTGTAAAATTCTTTACATTCAAATTCTACAATAGAGGAAGTCGTTTCAAAACTAATTAATTCTTGGTCATCTCTAAATTAAAAAGGCACATTATACGCATAATTTCAATAAAATTGTCAAGAGGTAAATGTCTTGTTTATTAGAAATTATTACCAAATCACTACCAAACATTTGCTAAATTTAGAATGACGTAGAACTGTATTTCTTCTCTATCAAAATATGTGAAATATTTGTCCTAATTCAAGAAAATAATCAGCCTAATTTTTCATTAAATTAAAAAAAAAGGTACAATTGTCCAAATTATCAATTTTTCTTATAGTCGAAAAATAATAAATTAAATGATTTAAATTAAAAATAACCTTAGCGACTTTATAAAAAACTGTGAACATTTGAATAGATTAAAAAATATCCGATATATTAGAATTTTCCTAATTTTACCATGCAATCACTCATTTGGAAATGTGAAAAAGGTTAATGTTGTGAATTTAAAAATATGTTCTTTTATGAAAAATAAATTAATTAAATGACAAAATTTTAATCTACTGTATTTTCTGTTTAATTTTCCAACATTCTCTAGGATTATCACGCAAATCCTGTAAAAATATGTTACGTTCATAAATTCTACTTACTCGGCACATTTATCAGTAAATGCACCCCCTATGGTATGTGAATCCTTTAAACTACGAACGACTAATCCTTTGCCACATCGACTACCTTCAACCAGTTTCGGTTTAGTGTGTATTTTGTTATAAACTAAAAAGCTTGTACGTTTTTTTTTAATTGGACAGTTAACGGACATGTGCACATATGACCAAATTTCGTAGAAAAAATGTGTCTGTATATGATGTGCCACGAGTGCTCGAATAAACCGAATTATGTACGCTGTTGCAAAAACTATTTTAAATTTTGTATGCTTTAAAATATATTTTAAAATGTTCTTAGATCTTTAAGATTTAAGAAATTCTAGTCGAATTGCATTAGATTTAAATTCTGAATATGATAACACAGCATTAAGAAAGGTTAGGTCAGAGCGGAAATTTTGAAATTAGAACATGTTGATAGATGTAATGATATTGTGATAGTCGGTTATCGTTCAATGCTATCCATAGGTTACCAGAGGTTGTGAATACAAAAAATAACAAAAGAAATAATAATAATAATTGTTTGGCGCTACAGTCCTGTATAGGACTTCGGCCGAGCTCTCTCACCATTTTGAGCTGTGCGTGTTATTTTTGTACTCAAAGTGGTGGGTCCTACAGTTTATTGCCGAATCCGAACGGCGGGTCGGAGCTTTTCATAGGCAATGTTTTACTCTCGTACGTTTGCCATTTACTGCCGAGAGGTAGCGCGGTATAGAAAAATGTTTCTATGGAAAGATATTGTTAGCCCCAGTCCAGGCTTTAGCCGGGGACCTTTCGGCTCGCAGTCCAACGCACTAACCACTAAGCTACCGCGGCTACAAAAGAAATAAGCGTGAAAGAATTACCTTTCTTTTGAGTACCCATATGTACTAATAGTCGTTTAATCGAATTTTATTTTTTAAGATACCACTCCGTACAGTGCAACGTCCCCATACAAGCCGCGGCCAAAAACAGAAGTAATGAACTTTGTAATTTTGCACATTGCCTTTTTTGAATAAAAGAAAATAATGGTAGAAAAATTGGACAAGATTAGTAACGGACTGTTGCATTTATCATTAGTTAGGAATTTAATGAGAATAACAATGATAATAAATATTTTAATATTGATTGTAATATAAATATTAATAAATATAGAAAACATGTAAGACAATAGTTACTGCCACAATCATAGTAATTCCATGTTTTAATATGGACAAAAAAAGCTCTTCTACGTGACGATTAAAATTTTTTCGATTTTTATAACTTAGGAGGTTAAAAGTTATGGCATTTTTAAAGTTTTGATTATGTGTGAGGTGCCATGCCCTTTTTTTTCAATCACATCCTACATGGCGACTAGAATATTAAATATGATCTTGTTCGATTTTTATAACTACTACATTTAATAGTTAGAAGTATTATCATTTTAAATGTTATGGTTATATGGGATGTACTACGCCCTTTTCTCCAATCCCTTCAAAATTTGTCAAAAAGATAAACAACCACAATATACACCATTGAGCCAAATTTCATGATTTCAGCTATTTTAAATAAACAGTTATTTCGAAATATATTTTCAGTTTTGACACGGCCATTTGTGTACCTTAGGGACAAATAAATCCGTTTTTAATGCACGATCATGTTGGCAGATGAGCACCCTGTCAAAATTTCATTATCATAGGTCAAATTTCGATAGTTTTTTCTATTTTCCCGATATTCTTTTGGGGTTTTCCGGGATTTTATATTTTCTAAACCACCCCTGTATTGAGAAGAAGAAAACCGTTCTCGAGTTTTTGTGAAACTAACGCACGGCAATTGTTTTTAATATATTTAAATATCAAGTATATTCACTGGAGGTACCACTAGAAAAACTGATTTTTTATTAAGTTTACGCAAAATAAGGCAGCAAGACTTTTTGGCATAATATTGTACATAGTTTTAGAAATATTTTAGGAAATTATTGGGGATATGTTTTTTGATGTATTTTTTTAAAATGCCACCAAACTTTTAATTGTTGTTTCATTTGGTTCCACTTTTAAGTATTGTTTTCAGAGTATCTAAACATATAACGAGTTTAAAATATAAACAAAAGAAGCATTATCAGATTGAAGAAACTCTATATTTAAATTTAATATATAATACATATTTTCAAGTAAGAAATAATAATTACACTCATCGAAACTTCAAGTATTAAAATTTGTGAATTACCTTTTTTACGCAAATCAATTTGATGTGTGACTTTGGAGTAACCGTGTGACTCAAAATATATATTTTTTTTTCATTAATTTTTTTGACCTCTAAGTTTTTAAGTATTGTTTAACGAACCTCATAATCAGATTTTGTACTAAAAATATTTAATTTTTTTGATTTTTGGCAGCACCCGTTGTGCACTGTGCGCCGTGCTATATAACATATATTTGATCGCAGGTTTTAGACGCTTCAAAAAAATGGGTCTACCAAATATAATTTTGCAGCTTTCTGCAAATAAAATTATTATTGCATTGCAAAAGATTATTATAGTGACAGACAAACATAGTGTTGATTTCGTTTAAACATATTTATGATTAATTTCAGATAACTAATTTCAGATGTTTTTGCTAACATCTATATGTTTGAATGAGAAAAACATTGTATATACATATAAACATATTGTTGTTTATATTTCATTTTAATTAAAAAAGTAAATTTGATGCTAATAATTTATTTTTTCTTTTGTAATATACATTTTTCAATTTTATTTATTTATATTAGAATCTTTAACTTTTTTTATTTATTTCACAATTTTTATTTATACTTGTTCCTATTTGGAATATGAAACTCAGGAAATTGCAGATTAATTGAATATTTCACAAACACCCACGTTCTGCTAACAGTGATTGACGGTACTTAACACATTCATCCACTAAAAAGATAGTATGAATTATATGAGAAAGTGAGTGAAAAGTAGGCTGCTATGGCAAACATACAAATAATTAAATTTAATACAAAGTAATTTTTTGAGTGTTCCGAGTGCTCCTAGAAATAGGCAGCATTATTATACTAATTTTATTACATATTTTTAAATTCGTTGTCACCCAGTAACAGTCACGATTAACCAATTACATACATGTAATTCATAGAACCTTTTTTGATATTAATTCATATAATAATTAACAAATAATTATATGATGAAATATATCTTTTTATACAGAAACTTTAAATAGTTAATACATAGAAATCCGCTTTTAAAGTAATTTATGTTTAAATACCGTATAATAATATTCTGAACAAAATAATTATACAATTTAATTATAATGTAACTAGATACTATTTCTAATATTTATATAGTGAGATCGAAATACGTTATAATTACATTCTAGAATATGCACACTAATCTTTTCTAGCCGTGTAATCAACTGCTCACGTGCATTTTCAATATCCGACAAACTTTGTATACAACTACTCAGGTATTTTATTACACAGAAAAAAATAATCGACGTAAATATAGCAACCAATATTAATTGCATTCATTAATCAATCCAGCAATTAAATTCACTAATTTAATGAAAAAATTTGCTATTCTTCGTTATATAAGCAATTGCGTTCGCTAATAGGAATATTTGTACATCAATGCAGCAAATAATTTAGTCGGCGCAATTTTAGCAAATATAATTGCTGAAACTGCGCTGACTAATTAGCTGCATTGACGTACAAATATTCATATTAGCAAACGGAAGTGCTGAGTTAACGAAGAATAGAAAATGTTTTAATTCAATTGGTGAATATCATTGCTGGATTGATTCATGAATGCAATTAATATCGGTTGCTATATTTACGTCGAATATTTTTTTTTCTGTGTAATCAAATACGTGAGTTTCATTGATATAGCTATTCAAGATTTCCTATAGTCGCGATTTCAACAACCAGATAGATCGACATCACTATATCAACTCTATACCGAACACGATTCCTTCAGAATGTTACAAACGGATGACCAAATTGAATACTATAAATTCACATTTTGCAGAAAAACTAAATAATTAGCGGAAAAACAATTTTTTGTTCTCTTAACAAAATTCCAATAGCCAAACCAAACAACTTGGCCATAATGCATGCAAACATGTTGTAAAAAAATGCATGTTGTAGACCATGCCAGTATACAAAAGTGTTGTCTGCATGTTTCGCCCCCAACTTATTTGAACACTGACCCCTCTAATATGTGCTGCTGCTTCCTTTGCACTCAATTCCACAATCGTCCGTGCCTGTAATTGCGCTCGTTTTTTGTTACACATGTTGTTGCTTTCAATTATACTGATTATCCTTAACAAAGGCAACGGTGTCCTCTTACTTAACCCTTGTGGTTATTAATGCCAAGCAATTTAATATTCTGCTTGTTGAAATTTCTTGAATTATACTTTTTTTACACTATTTTTGTTTTTGTTTATTATATTATAGTAGGAAACTTGTTGGCCTGAATGTTTTTTTTATGTGTGCACCATACGTCACCAGCAACACCAACAAAAACATCATCAATTACATTCAGAACAACATAACTTACAAAAAGCGAAATGACTTCCACAAGACCATGAACAAAATGAATTTGAAGAAAACAAAGCAACATTAACGTAGGTCCGTCTTTGCAAGGATCTACCAACTTTCTTGTAAGTTTTCACCTAATGTATGTTGGTGCTTGGCAGATTTGTAATGTTTGTAATTGTTATTGCTCTATGCGAAGTACTTGGCGTATATATTGAAATTATTCATTATGCAACAAAGTTTTCATTGTTGGTATTTTATGGGTCATTATGGTAAATATTACGTTTGTGCAATAAAAGTGAAGAGCTCGTATTAAACTAATAATCATTGGTTGAGTTTTCGTATTTTAAATTTTCTAATTTTGTAAATGGTAAAATTAAGTATTGAATTCGGTAAATATTAAAATAAAGTGTGAAATAAGAGACACCCTAATCAATACATTTTTTTTTAAGTTGAATACATATATCGTGCTAAATTCATAAAAATCGACATGTCATAAATCATAAGTTATTCAGAACATTTTTGTGCACATACACTATAAAGTTCATAGGAATTCTATTGATTCAACGATTTTTTACTATTAATATTAATCAATGCGATTTTTTCCTATTAATATTATAGTGTGGGAACTATTAATGTTATAGTGGCTTCTTGCTATTGATTTCAATAGTTTTTCCATTGAAAGAATAGTTTATCACATTAAAATAAACCGACTTATACTATTGAATCAATATGATAAAATTATTAATTGATTTTTTCAGACTATTGTTTACATAAAATCAATAGTATACATAATTTAAAAGTAGTGTCCTATTACATCATATTCTTTTAAAAGGGTATAACTAAAACATTTCTATGGAAACATACTATTCAAAAAATATTTTCTTAGATTCTTTCAATAGGATTTATCCTATTAACTCTATATGCTATTAGTATAATTGGAATGCTAAATAAATGTAATTGAAACAATAATATTTGTATGTCGATTTTATTAAATACATATAATATAAAATTGTATGCCAAATGGTATTCCTTCCTTCTCTTATTTATGATTGAATAAAAATAAAATTCCATTAAAATTTGTCAATAGGACAGTTATTGACTAATAGTATACAAATAATAAATATTTTCATACAAACTCAAATAAATTTTATACTATTTTGTAGTATATTCACCGTTTGAGTTAATAGTTTATAGGACAAATATCCCATTGACTAATTTTAATAGTAAAAACTATTAATTTTATGGTATGTTTTATTTGAGTGTACAAAAATATGGATACAACAAAGTGAATCTGGAAATGAATAAAATTAAAAATATGAATTAATACTTAATAAAGTTATGCTCCAGGGTTTAAACGTAACTCTATTCATTATATCAATATTAAAAATACTATTTGATCAATAATATGTCCTATCGAATTAATGTTGACCACCTTATTAGCCAAACAATAGTT
Organism: Dryomyza anilis; assembly: GCA_951804985.1. Lineage (NCBI taxonomy): Eukaryota > Metazoa > Arthropoda > Insecta > Diptera > Dryomyzidae > Dryomyza > Dryomyza anilis. The sequence goes on from OX638133.1 coordinate 69,599,140, forward strand.
AAAAATGGTCAAGTATCAAGTATCATTTTAATTTTTAAATATTAAAAAAGATTTTTAAAATATTTCATAGTAGCATTTCAAATGGGAATCAAATTTTTATATGAGTGGATACTGGAAAACCGTTTTCAGATTCATACTCAGAAAGATCTCAGCTATAAAATACATAAAATTTTATTCAAAACTGTCTAACAAATATTTTAAATATTTTTGATTATTAAAATATATTATGAACTTGAATTCCATATGCAAATAAAAAACCAAAAATGAATTGATCTAAAAAAAACTGTTTTCACACAATTTCTTGGAATGATCCCACGTACATATCGATTTTTTTGTGTTTAAAGTACTGTTGTATAGTATCAGAAACGGATCGTGTTATGGAATTTAGTTGTTTCAGATATGCTGATATTTTTCGGGCTGCTTCTAGTGATCATGTCTCCTTAAAGGGTTTGATTATGAGAGATCTATTAAAAATGGTAATAAAACGAACAAGATACGAACTAAAGTATTCGGCGAAAATGGTCCTTAAGAACTCCAGTACAATTTGTCCTTAGACGTCATAAACGCACATTACACCATTTAACTACAACATAACGAAATACATTGTTAATCCTTTGAATTCTTCTGGATCCCTTAGGGCCGGTTTTACAGTGCTAGTTTAAACCTAGTTTTCCCCTTGTTTAATTAAACGTCTCATGCATTTAAACGACGTTTAACTTTGGTTACCGGTTTATAGTGAATGTTTAAAATTAACTGAGTCAAGTCGGATAAATATGGCAGGGCTGACAAATTATCGAATATTTCTCTCATTTGGAACATCTGATAATTTTATGCAAACATTTTGTAAATCAAGACATGGAAAATAGATTTTAGATTAATAAATTAAATTTAATATACAAAAGATCGAGCAACTCCAGTAAATGTGCAGATAAAGAAAAAAAAATCGGAGTTCAATTAAAAAATAAGTAATTTCGTGCAGTTAATTGGGATTTTGTATCTATATAGTATCCTTTTATTTCTTTAATAAGAATCATTTTGTGATATCTGAATTTTCATAGTGCACAGAATCGTCTTTTTTTACTTTTTCTACTAATAAAATGAACAACATTTATACTATCCAAAAATTGATTAAATTTTTGATTAATAAGATGTAATTTTGTTAATGAATAAATAATAATAATAATAAATAAAATCAAATCAGGGTTCAATTTACCTTTAGCCTGTTTTTAATAATTTTTTAATCATATTCAAATTGTTACTCCTTAAACTTTGACTTTACATAAAACATAAATACTTTAAGCACTGCAAATGAATCCCTTTAAGTAGCCTTCTAACATTTCATCGCAGGACATGGTATAAATTGGTTTCACTTCACTGTTTCGTCCTGTCACGTCGGCATAAATTGGGGGCTCAACACGCCGTCGGATGGTGGACGGTGTGCGGTGCGGTGCAAAATTCGTGTGTCCTTCGACGTTAATGAATTCATTTTGAATAGCGACGGGTCAACTTTGGCAAAAAGTGGGGTTGTGTCGCACAGTTTGCACCGAACTTAAGCGGATTATTTACGCGACAAGCATTAAGTAATTAAGCAAATGTTTTAATTAAATAAAAAACCGAATTTAAATGGCAGCATTTTTACTTTGTTGTGCGTGTCTTTAAGTGTGTTTTTTTATTATTGCATTTTATTTTAAAAATCTATAAATTTAAAATCAGTCCACCAACCAACCATCGATACAACGCCTTCACAGCTGCCTTCGTTCCCTAATCCTTGATCACCGCTCGTCCTTATTTACCAATGGAGCGTGTAATACGTGAAAACGTTTCAGCAGCTGCTTTATGCATATGCATGACTGAGTTCTTGGCTCAACAGCAACATATGTTGCAGAATCCTTGCATCATCCTGCCACCCAGACGTTGTCGTTGTTGTCGTCGCCGTCGGTCCTGCACTGCACTGTACCGGAACTGCGACGGCAGCAGGAACAGCGTTCGTCGACTTGTTCTTCTACTACAATATATGAATATTTAAATCATATTTCCTGTTGCACTTGCGGCTGCGTTGAGTTTTCGGTTGGGTTTTAAATGCTTGCAATGTGGCATCAGCATAAATTTAACTTAAACCGCAGGCATGTGTATTAAATTTACCACAAAATCCCAAAATAAGTTGGGAAAACTAACAGCTTTGTGCCATTTGCAAAAGATGTCAGCAGACGAAAGTTTTTAAAAGCTTCCCTAAACAGGCGGCTCAAGGCTGTTTAGAGATTTTTTTTTATATTTTAAGAAAAGGCGAATGTTGTTATCGAAAGCTTAATATTTTTGACAGTCACCAAAATATGCCGAGATTCTACTTCCACAAAAATGAAAGAATAATGAATTTAAAATAAATGCATATGTATTGGATTGAAGTCTAAAAGCAAGTGATGTTCTTCTTACTAAAGGGTTTTTTAACAGGGACGCTACAAAAGTAGAGTGACAGGGACAGCAAACGACGCCATATTTCTTGCCGCTCTTTTCACATTTCTCTTCAGTAAGGTTTGCCATTTCATGATAAAAAGATATACGAATTCGAATTTCTGTAATAAATTTTAATAATTTCGACTCTTTGTTGGCTCGTATATCTTTCCATCATGAAATGGCAAGCCTTACTGAAGAGAAATGTCAAAAGAGCGGCAAGACATATGGCGTCGTTTGCTGTCCCTGTCGCTCTACTTTTGTAGCGTCCCTTGAAAAAACTTTTGTAGCGCTCTTATTGAAAAACCCTTTACATTGATGTAGTTGATTTTGTAATGAAATCAACTACATAAATTCGCTGTATTTAAATGAAAATGTTTACTACATTGTTATTGAAAATAACTAAATTTTTGTATATATTAAAATTTCCAGAAATATGTTGAAAAATTACCACATCTGTATTTATTTTTAAAATATTTTGTATTCTTTTAACTTTATGTAAAAATATAACAAAAATAACTATTTAAATTTTATAAATATGTAGACTACTATTTATAATACTATTTATAATACTATTTATAATACTACATCTGCACTTATTTTTATTGCATTTATTGAAGTAAGAAAAATTATATTTTCTACCAAAAAAAAGATTGATATAAATACTTATAAATTTGTATAACAAATATATTTTCCTGATAAAAGTGGAAGCTTACTAATTATTATATTTTAAGTTTTGCTGTACACTAAAGCACTTTAATACAATTGTCATATTTTATTTTTAAATAAATTGCAAGATCTTAGGAAAAGTTTAATATAAAAAAACAAATTACTCTCAATATAAATAAATTTTATTTTATTAAATGCATTATAAAAACAACTGACTTAATATAAAATGCAATTTTTAAATATCACATTGTTGCGAATACACGTTTGTATTTAAAAAAAACAAAAGCAGCCGACAAACACTACACAAAAAGGGAAAAATGTACATCGAATATTAGCTATGAATTTGCATTTGCATTTTAATAGCATACACTGATACAAAAATTGAAATTGAAAAGAAAAGCTTTATAGAAAGTATTGACACAAATATGAAATTTATATTTTTATCATTCATCAAAATATTATTTTTTGCTTTGACGTATTTAGCAAGAGCCGTGTAGAACAAGGACGATTAATTTAAAATGTAAAATAGCAAAATCATTAATAAGAAGAAAGAGCATGAACAAGACTTTGTAAGGAATTTTTAAATATAGGTTTCAACTATTTACAAACTATTTTTTTTTTTAAATAGTTGTAGTCCAATAGCAAATAATTTCCGAGCCTGTTTACAAAACAAAAAAATATGCCCTTGATGCCAAACAAATGCCTTTACAACGTTCAAATCAAATGAAATTGTGCATTTTCTGGGGTTCCGGGCGGACGTTCCTACGCTTAAAACTTTAAAATCTCGAAGGAAAATAAGAAGGAAAATAAGAAGGAAAATAAGAATATATTTACTTGATTTATGCAAGTAGTATTTAAATAGGACTAAACATATGCAAAAAATTAGAGAATTCTATAATAATTGTCGTTCTGGACGGGACAAAAACGGAACTAAATGTCGAGGTTCATATGGAAATGCCAAAAAGCCAGCAAATTTTGCGTATAAATTATTTTTTTGAATTATTTTAGAAAATATTTGAAATCATGTGCTTTATTTGTATATTTACACATTGTGTCCAATGTTTATAGTTTTTTCATAATAAATCACAGAAAAATTCAGGACTGGACAATTTTTTTTTCTTTTTCTAAAAATATTTTTTGCGTAGAAATTATTTTTTTTTGATAATTTTGAAAGATAGCTTAGATAATTTACTTTATTTATATATACATATTGTTACGAAAATTCAGTCTACGGAAAACTGTTCTACAAGTTCGTATCTCTGGATTGTGTACAAAATAAAAACACTCTTATGTTTGGTTTAAATTATAAGAAATATCTTTATTAATTCACTTTAATAAACAACTTTACTAATAACAAATTCTAACAACTGCTGCATGTCCACAATTTAACTTGACATTTATCACACGAGATGCACTCGACCACTTTCCAATCACTATTGAAGTGCTCTATCTCAGATGCGGCTCCCTTATATACTGCATGCATCAGTTCGACACGTTTCGACAAGCTTCGACTTGTTTCGAGAACCTTCCACTCGTTTCGTAAATGACGCATGCTATCTCATTCGCACTCATGTGTTTTAATGCGCTGATCTTCCATCTTTTTCTCGCACATTGCTCAGTACGCTGAAAAATCTTCTGTCTCTTCTGTCTCTTCTGTCACATTGCTTAGTGCACTGAATTGTCTTGCGTCTCATTTATTATTGTTGAATCTTGCACTATGGGGCAAATTACATCTTTTCGTAACAATATGTACACTTTGTTCCTAAAGTTTATTGCTTTTTCATAATAAATCACTGAATAATTCCGGACGTTCTGTATGAAAATTTACACTACGATTTTTTGCTAAAAATAATTTTATATCTTGAAAATATTAGACCCAGAAAAAAATACTATATAAATAATAGTTTTTTACTATTAAAAATAGTCAATAGGATAATATATTATTTTAATCGGAAAATGCCATTAAATATTAGAAAATACCATGACATTGCCATTAAATTTAGATGAAAAGATTTTTTTTGTATACTATTAAATCAATAATTTTGATCAATTTTAATGGGATTTGAGGGATTTTTTCTGTGTGTAGTAATCATTATTACAAATATACAGAGGTTTTTTTAAGGTTTATTTTTTTTCTTTTTTTGTGAAAAACATTTTTTTTTTTTTTTTTTTGATATTTATTTACACTTTTGGTACTCAAAGTTACGGACGATCTCAATTAGCTGTCAAAAATTTCTAGAATTACTAGAAAATCGGTGTTTACATTTTTGAAAATGCCGAGGAAATTATGCTTTTTAAACATATGATATATATTGGTTACGAACGTGACAATGGGACACCCTTATACAAAAATCAAAATGTGTCCCTTATTTTAATTTTAATGCTTATTTTTAAGCTTTAGAAATATTAAATAATGTTGTCTTAAAAAACAAAATATAATATTTTGAATCGGTATTTCTTTCAAATTATTTAATTTGGTTACTCAAAGTAAAGGGTTTTTCAACAGGGACGCTACAAAAATTTCTCTTCAGTAAGGTTTGCCATTTCATGATGGAAAGATATACGAATTCGAATTTCGGTAGTAAATTTTAATAATTTCGACTCGTTTTTGGCTCGTATATCTTTCCATCATGAAATGGCAAACCTTACTGAAGAGAAATGTCAGAAAAGCGGCAAGAAATATGGCGTCGTTTGCTGTCCCTGTCGCTCTACTTTTGTAGCGTCCCTGTTGAAAAACCCTTGAAAAAAACTTTTGTAGCGCTCTTATTGAAAAACCCTTTACATGAAAAATTGGTATATTTAAAATTTATGAGTATTTTTCGTTAACGGAATAGAATTTTCTTTTCAGATATTTAGATTCTCATATTTCAATTCCACCGTTATTTCAAAGATTTGAGCATTTTGAATTTTGAGTAAAATTTTGTCAACCGTACCCACTTCATCAATTCAATTTTTTGCTTCCGATTTAAATAAAAATTTACAGAACTTATATGTGGACGTAATTAAATCCTGTTAAGGAGGATATGCTAGTATGATAGAATGTGGAGATATTGGGGGTTCAAATATAGAAAATTTGATCGCGTAGGCTTGTATTGAATTATTTATAACTTGTATCAGAGTGGCTCAATTAAAAACATCAATTACTTTTTTAGAAAGTATTTTTCATGAGCTTCACAATATAAATAATTATTTTGGAAATTTCATTAACCCAGCTTTTCTCATTTTCTTGTAATGGCGATTTCAACAGATATACAGGCGGACATTCTTAATCGACTTACGGGTGACGCACATCAATATTATTATAATTTGTCTTACCTGTCACACCACCGCCTACACTTTTACTGTTAGTATAAGGTATAAAAAATATAAAACTATTTTATTTTTCACAGTGTCAGTGCACTCTCCACACACGCAGTCTCTTCCAATACTTAGTATGTAATTTTTTCTATACATAAAAGTAAATATTTAAATAAAATTATATTCTTCTGTAAATGAAATTAAGTTATTTAGTTTGGTACATGTGTGCGTGCATAATTTGTTGGCTTTGTTGTTGTTGTGGTTTTCTGTGGTTTGCTACTCTGCCTCGGCTGCACCGGCGGCTGTAAATTCATTTAATGAGTTTATTTAACAAATTCCTGTGCATCAGGCAAAGTAACTCCTCCCGAGCCTCACGAGCACACAAGAGTTGGTGAGAGTGTGATAAGAGCGCGCGCGCTTTTGTGTTTTCGGTGAAAAACACATAAACAAAAATTAGCAGAAACTTGTGATTTTTCTATGAAGCCAAAAATATATTTTTACATTTACTAAACTTAGTGAGCACACATTTGTGTTTATTTAAAATTGATTGATTTTGAAGCATTCTAAAATACTTTGAATTTTAAAACAACCCAATGGGAAATATCATAATTACGTAGTCGATTACTGCTCAATTATTATGAAGTCATAATGCGTCGGCATATCAATTCTGATTACTTTAACACAGACATGGCCTGGGGAAAGAATGCATTCACTGTAGATTACGAAGTAATGCTATACAAAAGCCACCACACATTGCACACTGCGTCCAAAGACCCCGTAGTTTCCTGATTTTTATATAGAATACTATTTACAAATATCAAACTTTACTAGGCAATTACTTTGTATGCAATAATAATAGGAGGTGGTTCCATTTGTACATTACTTTGTATGCGGTTTTTGTTTTGATTGGAAATTCAAGACAACATTTTTGAAAGCGTCGAAGCAGTTCAGAAACATTTTCTCGACATATTGCAAATAGACAAAGGCGGAGTTTGTATCAAAAGCTGACTGTTTTCTGTCCATTCCCAAAATATGGTGTGAATCTGCCATTAAAATGCCATCAAATTTTACAACCTTCTATACACTTCCCAAGATATTCCACTTATCTGTGCGTTTGCCGGAAATATGCCCAAAATATTCCAGAGAATTGCCAAAAATTAATTCTCGGGCAAGAAACAAAACCGCTATTAGATTCGATTGTATAATAAGTCGAGTCTTTTCGAGTTTCGTGCCTATATTTCGAGTACAAAAATAGTCAAATAAACTATATGTCACAGTGTTGGGGATTCTGTTTACTTTGATCCAAACTTTGCCTGTGTTTTGTTATTGATTTCTTCGATGACTTGTGTAGCTGTAAATCAAACACAAAAACAACCACACGTCTTCTGCTGAGTTCAAATTATTGAAATACAAAAGAAACACATGCGAATCCAACAACAGAACAACGAAATGCATGATCGTTTAAAACAAACAAAATTAGTCGTTGTTTCTGTAGAACAAGAAATTTAATTGGAGCCGGCGGCTTTGACGGTCACACATGATCTAGATTTCACATTATATTTTCCTTATTATATTTCTATATTATATTTTCAAATAGTTGAAGTTTAAGTTCAGATAAATCGGTTTTCAATCAAACATTTGACAGGAATTCATTTTTCCTTATTATAAAAAATATTTTAGGCTATCATAGTCGAATGCCTTAAGTCAGAAAATTCTTGTCATAATTATTGAAAATATTAGGAAATGGTTTTCAAAAAAGAATACTTTCAATCATAATATGCTTACTGCAAAGACATGCTTTTTGTGTTTAAACGAGTTAGAGTTAAAATCATACTTTTCGTGATTTTGTACCTACAAATTAATCATAGGAATTATATTAAAAACTCGAATAAATATCTAGCTCTTAATATATTTAAACAACAAATATAATTTATTAAAAATTATGTCTAGATAAGTAAAATATGTATGACTATTTAGATTTCAAAATATCTATGCAAAAAATAATTCAATTAAATTTTACACATTTTTCACTTTACTCGCACTTTTTCCATTATAAAATCTGTAAATATTTAATTTGAAAAATTCACTAAAATTGTTTATATTAATTTGTTTGTATTGTGCGATGTTAAATATTTTAAAATATGCCACAATTACACGACGTAAATCAATAAACGTTGTTATTTGCAAACAAAACCATGTAAATATCATCATCATCAGCGTCCGTGCTACCACCTGTAATTCAAACAATAAACAACCGCAAATCTTCTCGTTCGAATCGATATCGAAATATTGCTGATGCCATCATTAAATGAAATTGAAAATATTTCAAGCGCAAACATTTACATGTTTTTTGGTGGTCGTACCCAACCAAAGTACGTGGTATTTTACGCTTCTCTGCTTATGACATTCAGATCTATGGCTTTGATAACCGAATAACATCAACTGTACAAATATACGATACGCATCATATGAGTATCTAACAAATTATTGTGCAAAAATAACCTGACATTGCAACAAAAATAAAAAAAGAGCAGAAAACAAATTTGTTATGTGGGGCAACATTAAATTTTGTTTGATGTTTCTTCATACATTAAATGGGTTTTTTCGTTATCAAAAATCGCACAAATGTGTCAAATAAACAAAAAAAGAAAAATATTACATGCTATCATTTACATCGATTGTTTTATGTGCGCTCTGAAAATTTTATTAAATCAAAAAATAAAATGTAGAAACTTTTAGGGATATCAATACCACTTACATTAAAATAAAAATTAGAAATTGAAAAAATAAATAAATCAATAAATCAAGCAGGCAACTAATTATTTGCAGCTAACATTAGTTGACTTAAAATTATTTATATATGTTTACACAAAAAAAAAAAATCTTCAATATGATAATGTTATTTATAATATTTATTTTTTCACCAACTATCAGATTTATCATCAATCCAAACTAAGTTAGGACTCCAAATTTCAACTAGAACTGTTATGCATCTAAACAAAACATGGACTAAATTCTTTAACGACTAATACAACCCTCACAGATTTAGTTGAAATTTAGTCTCCTAATTTAGTTTGAATTGTTGCAGCTAACTTAATAAGGTCCCGACTAGATATTAACTTTATGTGATTATCCACCTTCATGACAGTTTTCTATGGTAAAAAATTGATTTGGATCCTGAAATGCATTGTGGGCAATGTAATGTGACCTTCTGTAGATTTGTTTGATTTGCGACGGCTTTGACCTTCCTTTTTTAACATTTTAATAAAGGAACCTTTGCAATGCCCGTATTTCTAAAGAAACGTATTTTATTTTTAAAATTGAATTTTAATATATTTACGGAGATTATGAAATTATTACTTTTAAGTTATTCTTCTCATAGAAACAACTTCAAAATTAAGAAAATGTACTTTAAAGTCACATAAATAAATTGATTTTAATATATTACTTGTAAACATCTTATGTTTGTCGCAAACACATTTTTTAACATATAATCATACATATTTGATGGATTTAATTGAAATGTTCATGATGTTGGATTCATTTTAGACTCTTTACGTATTTTCCAAAAGGATACATCTCCGAAAATGAAGTAATAGTGGTGTCTAAAAAGTATGATTAAAAATAATATTATGATAAATATGATAATAAATATGAGAATTTGAAGACTTCTAAAATTACCCAAATATGATTGTTTTGGGTGTAATAAAAGTCTTATAAATACAGGATTCGGAAAGCTCGCTCAAGAGCACGCAAAGCTCAAAACTAGCTCTCGCAACAACAAACGAGTGCCAGCATATTTATTTACAACTGTGTGCAAACTGCGCATTACAGATAATTGCGCTATCGCTTTGACCTTGGAGCACGGTTGTGTTTCTCCGAACTCAATTTCTGTTACGCCGCAAGCAAACACAACGGCTCGGTTTGCCGAGTTTTCAGCTGCTAATCTAGCGCGCTACTCCGAGCGCGGCAAAATTTCCAGCGCTCGGTTGGCTCACTCTTTTTGTATTCGGTTTAAATTCATACCTAATCTTCTTTATTTTGTAATACATTAATCAAATTGAATAATAAACATGAATAAGCGCAAATAACGTAGCCGCGGTAGCTCAGTGGTTAGTGCGTTGGACTGCGAGCCGAAAGGTCCCCGGTTCAAGCCTGGACTGGGGCTAACAACATCTTTTCATAGAAACATTTTTCTATAACGCGCTACCTCTCGTCAGTAAATGGTAAACCTACTAGAGTAAAACCATTGCCTATGAAAACCTCTCACCTGCCGTTCGGATTCGGCAATAAACTGTAGGTCCCACCACTTTGAGTACAAATATAACGCGCACAGCTCAAAATGATGAGAGAGCTCGACCGAAGTTCTATACAGGACTGTAGCGCCAAACTATTATTATTATTAAGCGCAAATAACAACAAAAGAACTGTTGCAATGAAATAATTTAAAAGCGAGCAACTCGAAATGTAGGAGCGCTGTACATTTCGAGCGCTCCATTTAACAGAAGCTCGAGCAGCGAGTACAATGATGCATGCTCAGCTCGGTTGGACGATTGAAGTTCTGTTAGCTCGTGTTTCTCACTTAACAGCAACGAGCTAACCACTGTTACGCGGCACGAACACATGGACGCATTTCCGAGCGCTTAATTCCGAATCCTGCACAAATATGAGGTTTATAAAATCTTGCCCTCAACTCAACATTTAGAACAATAATACAATTATTGATTTTATTGTATACAAATAATAAATATTTTTATATAAACTCATAGTATTTAATGGTATTTACCGATTAAAATAATAATTTATGCAATTGACTAATTTTAATAGTAAAAAACTATTAGTTATATGATATTTTTTTTCTGATTTTGTGTTATATATCATGAATACATGAAAAACTGTTAAAGAAATCCACTAAAAAATATAAATATGAAATTCATTTTTTTTTTGGGTAACTTTCTGTTTAATGTCACTTTTATTTGCCAAACAATAATTTTGCAAGATGTTGCCAAATTATGGCGACATAACACATACTCGCACTTGAATTTTCGCGCCCATCTGAATTTGTCAGAATTTTCTACAATTTGCATTCCTCAAACGAGGTTCTTCTTACAGCAAGCAGCAGCAGCTTCAAAGTGAAATTGCCAACATTTAATTTGACTTTGAAATTGTTTAAATTGGCATTGACCCAGCGCAGCTCAACTAAATTCAGCTGAACTCAGCACAGTCGCTTAATGCTCCTTCTCCTCGTTCAAGTGTTTTAGCAGGGCTGCCACCACAGTTCATTTTTCGCACTTGCGACGACGACCCTCGATCGATGCGAACGACTCACGCGTAAAATACGCGTTGCAGTAATTTGATTAAATGCGAAATTAAATACACGTGCACCATGTATAATTTTAATTTCAATTTCAATAAAATGATTGCGACAGTTTGAGCAGATTCAATTATGACTCGGCGGGTACTTGCTGCGCTCATTCATCATTATTGGCCACGTATGAGAGACCTTTAAATTGAATGCCTTTCGGGAAAAATAAATTAAATGCGTTATTTATATGAAAAATTCAATTAAAATTCAAGTAGATCGAAAAGCAGCACTCACAATAATTGTGACGAGTGCAAAACCAGTAATATTGGCAATTGCATTGTAAACAACATGAAATTGTTCTGAACAAATATATGTTCTGTATTGTTTTTAATTATTTTAATAATAATTCCACTTGTGACTTGCGTTTTTTTGAATGTTTACCAAGAAGATTCTAAAAATTCAGAACAAAAAAACATTCTTAAAATAAAAATGTATATTGTTAAAAAAATTGTAAAATAAATTGTTATTTCAAGAATGTATTTTTACCCCAAAAACGATTAATCTTAAATTGAGTAATTAAAATGGTTACTGCTTAATTTAAGCTTAATTTAATTCAATAATCATAAATATCTATATTCTTGTTTTAATCCACATAAATTCTGGAATCAAAGTACATTAAAAATTATTTAAGAACTAGAAATCCATTTTAAATAATTGTACATATTTACAAATATTACAACAAAGTGAATGAAATGAAGTTTTTTTTTTTCGATTAATATCATCACACAGAGAAAAATAATCCACGTAAATATAGCAAACGATATTCATTGCCTTCATTAATCAATCCCGCTATGAAATTCACTTATTTAAAGAAAACATTTGCTATTCTTTGTTAAATCAGCAATTCCGTTTGCTAATGTGAATATTTGTACGTTAATGCAGTAAATTAATTAGTCGGCGCAGTTTCAGCAATTATATTTGCTAAAACTGCGCCGACTAAATTATTTGCTGCATTGACGTACAAATAATCATATTAGCGAACGCAATTGCTTATATAATAACAAAGAATAGCAAATGTTTTTATTAAATTAGTGAATTTAATTGCTGGATTGATTAATGAATGCAATTAATATCGTTTGCGATATTTACGTCTATTATTTTTATCTGTGCAGTATCCCTCGAATCGTTAATATCAAATTTAAATGTTGTACTAATATTGAACTCGTATTTTGAACGTTTCCCAGACTAAGTAAGAAATGTCCGAGAGGAAATGTACATGAAGAATTTCGTCTGTAATGAATTGTTCAGAATGAAATGTCCGCAAAGACTTATCTCAAGAAAGAAATGCCCGAGAAATTGTCTATGGAAAAAATTGTCTCGGATAAAAAATATCACATAGTAGAATTGTCTTGGAGAAGAGTGGTTCGCAGAAGAATTGACTGATATATAGTAGAACAAACGGATACAAATTTTTGCCAACTTTCTGTATTATCGGTATTTTTTTTGCAATTTATTAGTTTCTAGATTTTTTCTTATTAATAATTGGCGCCTCTTGCGAAAACTGACACGTTCCAAATTGTTGTATAGAAATTTACATACAAAAATTGGAAACGTGTTAGTTTTCGTAAGAAGCATCAATATATCTGATTATACTATACAACAAATAAAAGTTATTTTTGTATTTATCGACGATCTTAGTGTGGTTTTCTGATGGACTATGGACCTCTAATTAATATCTATTACTCAGATTTTGTACAATGCATATCGTCGGAGTTACTGCAAAACCGCCTATCTACTTTTTTGATTACCTCTTACAAAATGAAGTTTACAGAAGAAACAAAACTATTTTCAGTCTTAATTCTGCACTTACTTCATAAAAAATTAAGTATGTTATAACTAATAATGGCATTTATCTAATTTATCCTATAACATATCATTAAAACCCGAAAATTAGGCGTAATTTTCACATGCAGTTAGGCTGTTTTTGAGTTATTTCGTAAAACAAATAAATGACAATTCCCTTGTTTTTCTATATATTTTCGACATTGACTTTTTAAATTTTTTTTTGTCTCATTTCTTTTGCATTCCATTAACAATATTTCAGCTGATATTTAAAAATAAACCGAATGAAATTTAGGTGAATCTGGCAATGTTATGGCCAGTCATTTATTTTATTTCAAGACATGTACTGTCGCTGAATCTAAGCTTGAAAATCAAATGAAAGTGTTGCACTCTGCAACCAAGCACAAGTACTGTCAAAACAAATCGCAATCAAGAGATAGGTGTACAGTCTAAAATGGTGTGCAATGAAAATTGAAACAGTGCATTTGACACTGAGTACTCAGTGCATTTTATTTAAATATTAACCAGATAATGTGAAAACGGCCCTTAGTGAGGTTTCCAAAATGCAATAATAAAAATGCCCGAAATGTTGGTTACGATTTTTTGTCCACAAGATATCGTTATTACCCCGCAAACCATTTGACTATAATTTTGAATTCGATAAAATTATGATTAATTTACGATATGAAACTCGAAATATTTTGAAAATGAATTGTTTTCTTTTGGAAATTATGGTCAAAAAAGAAAAATTTCTGAACAAATAAAATTTGTTTATCGAATATGAACACTTTTTCGATATCAACTCGATTTCTATAACGACAAAAACAACAATATCGTTATAGATAGGTTAGTTTTTATCGAAAACCCTATCATCTCATATCATTTTAGATTATCGAAAACGATAATTTGTGCCTATAAATGATATCGTTTCGATATCGTAAAAATATCGTTTGGTTAGCTGGGTATGATTATATGTAGAATACTTTAAGAGTTATCAGCTCCTACTGAGTTAAATATAGAAGTGACTTCTATGTGAGGTGTGCGTGTCCGTTCACCAATATTCGACATTTACGGACTTTATATAACTTATTGGCTAAAACATTTTGAAATTAAATTTAATCGTTTCGAATCAATATTTTTCGAGTGAACGTGTATATGGTGAGAGACATGGATACATCGAGTCGGATAATGATAAGAGAATTAAGGGTTTTTCAATAAGAACGCTACAAAAGTTTTTTTCAACAGGGACGCTACAAAAGTAGAGCGACAGTGACAGCAAACGACGCCATATGTCTTGCCGCTCTTTTGACATTTCTCTTCAGTAAGGCTTGCCATTTCATGATGGAAAGATATACGAGCCAACAACGAGTCGATATTATTAAAATTTACTACCGAAATTCGAATTCGTATATCATTCCGTCATGAAATGGCAAACCTTACTGAAGAGAAATGTCAAAAGAGCGGCAAGAAATATGGCGGCGTTTGCTGTCCCTGTCGCTCTACTTTTGTAGCGTCCCTGTTGAAAAACCCTTTACAATATCCGAAAAGACTTAACTTACAATGTACAGCATAGATGTAAGGATATAAAAAATAGTTCATCTCGGGCAGACAGACATTAAACATTTACATTGCATTAAAATTCTTTTTATATGAAATAAAAAAAAGATCAAAGTCCAAAATCAACTTTAGTCATTACTGAGGTTCCCCTGCTGCAGTGCTCTTTGCGGCGGCTGCGTCGGCGGTTGTCGCTACTTCAACGCTGCTAAATAAATAAAACATCAGCTTAATTCTTTTTGTTGTTTATATTTGCTTTTAAAATAAACGCAGAAATCTGCATAAGTTCGTTGCATACTTTTTAGTGTTGCAGCAGCAACTGCAGCAGAAAGTATCATCGTCGTCCTTATTATTATTATTACTCCTGTAAGAGTAGCAACAACAACAACTTCAGTTACTGCAATTGCAAGGCTCCTGCTGTTGCTGCTTCACTTGAGTCCTTTGAGCGCCTCCTGCTGCAGCTCCTTCTGTTACACAGAAAAAAATATTGAACATAAATATAGCAACTAAGATTAATTGAAACAAAATAATGAATTCTATTAATATAATTAATTGAATATACGAATTATATAATAGTATAAATCAAATCCTAACTAGGTTGGTGTATATGCTAAAATATATACATATATAGCATATACACCAACCGACAGTTTTATAGGCACAACACAGTTTTACAGCCACTACACAGTTTTAAGTTCACTACACAGTGTTACAGGTACTGTTGTACGATTCTTTTTTAACATTGGTTCATTGCAGCGCATGATTGCCTATTCAGTTCGTCGGGTCGTTTTTCGGAATCGTGCGTATGTCAAAATATGCTTCACCTTATTTGTGTTTAACATAAATAAAAAATATAAATAATAATAATAATATATATAATATTAAATAAAATAAAAAGCAAATGAAAACAAAAAAAATGTCATGTGTAAATTTGTTTTAATATTTGTTCTATTAATTTATTAATCAATATAATTAAATATTTAAACAATTGAAAAAAAATATAGTATTGATTATTTTGATATATTTACATATATATTTTTTTCTGTGTACTACTGCTGACTTGCAGTATTGTTCACCTCGTTAATAATATGCGGCATCCGCAGTAACATTCTGCAACGACGCATACAACACCACCAACAACAACAATAACAACTGCCTCTACAACAGCAACTACAATGAAAAGTTCTGCATTACTTTTTAGTTTTCTTATTCATCCAGTTGCCGCCTGCGCGAAATCCTTCTAGTTGTTGTTGCTCTTGTTCCGCTGGCAGTTGCACAGATTTTTCACGTTGCTATTGTCCTTTTGCTTCAGTTGCTACTTCTTATTCTTATCCTTCCATTGTTGTCCTTGCATTGATACTTTCAGATAATAAACTACTTCCAAATGATCTCTACTTCTGTTTGCTGCAATTGATTCTAATTTTTTTATTATATATATTTTTTTCTTTTTTATTGTAAAGAATGAATTTACTTTATTTATTGCAATTTATATATTTTTCGTATTTCACTTTGAGCACTTTTATTATTATTCTTCACCGCGCGTCGTCTTTGCGGTTTTGATGAATTACCAACGATTTTTGTTTGCAACTGTTGTAATGGCGCTTTTATGACCCGACCATGAGTTATGCCATTTGCCAAACATTTTCAATTCAATTATATTAGTTTTTGTTGTTTGTTGTTGAGAGTTTAGTTTAAAATTATATTGGCTAATTAATCAAAAACTGCAGTTCTTCATATTTAAGTATTTATTAATAATTATAAATATTAATAATTTGAAGAAAAATTAAAAAAAAAACTTTACAACATAAATTCAAATTGTTATTTGAAGTACTAGAGTATTAATTATTATATCATTAGGCAATAGCTTTAAGGCCTCTTTCTTTTATTTGTACTCAACTGATAGAACCTTTTACAAGACAATCCCAGCAGGAAATGGACTCACTGGCGACAAGGTCATCAATGATGAATCGATGACATTGGAAAATTTGTCATTGATGAATTTGTCTACAACAATTTCATAAATAACATTGCATTAAAGACGTCATACACCAATGTCATATATACATATATCAATGACATTGTGAAAATCTGTCATTGATGAAATGTTATTGATGGCGTCATTGATGAAAATTAACATTCACTTCACATGCCCCTAAAGATATGCAGCTTTTACGTTGTGAAATGCATACAACATATGTCTAGGGGCTGCATTTACGCGTAAAACTGAAAATTTGTGTTCGATGTCACCCTGCCATATAATTCATAGGCAAAAATTGAGGGACCAATTTTTATAAAAGCGAGATAATAAGCAGTAGTAATGTTGATAGATGATGGCCGTTAGTGAAGTACGTTATTGACATTGGCATTCCAACCGATAACAGAAAATAATAATAAAATTGAAATAATAAATAAAATAATGTAAATAAAAAAAAAATATAAATTAATAAAATAAAAAATATATAAAAAAAAAATGTATGACAATCATGTGTGACTTCATTGATGAATGACGTGCATGACAACGATAATGTTACATCATGAATGAATCAGTGGACATTTGTATGAAAATGTCATCAATGATTTGCAAGGCGAAAATGCTTCATCGATGTTCCTGACCTGACATAAGGGAATCATTGGTGACATTTCCTGCTGGGATGTAACTCTCGGAGGTGTCCACTGTCTGCTGAGATATTAGAAAAACATTTTCTACTTTTGATCTTGACAATAGCAGGGTTTGAACCCCGGACCCAACGACGCCAAAATTTGTAGTATTTTAGTTTATTAGTTTTTAGAAGTTTATGGAAAAATATGTTGTGTATTTAGCCGCGGTAGCTCAGTGGTTAGTGCGTTGGACTGCGAGCCGAAAGGTCCCCGGTTCAAACCTGGACTGTGGCTAACATCATCTTACGAGAGTAAAAAACCATTGCCTATGAAAAGCTCTCACCCGCCGTTCGGATTCGGCAATAAACTGTAGGTCCCACCACTTTGAGTACAAATATAACACGCACAGCTCAAAATGGTGAAAGAGCTCGGCCGAAGTTCTACACAGGACTGTAGCGCCAAACTATTATTATTATTAGGTTGTGTATGTATAAAATTTTAAGTTTTTAAAATGCCAAAATAATTAAAAATACACACATAATTTACATAATTACACAAAAAAACGAGTTGGGAAAGTTAGGTCACATGGGTAGGTTCGGTCACATGGGGCGGATTTTTATAGTCGGTCGGGCCCGACTATGGAATACCCTACACCTTTGGTGGGGATATTAACCCTCAGAATATTATTCATAAGAAATTTACGTCTTATATCCCCATAAATTAAAAAAATTATATAAAGTATAAAAAACTAAAAAAAAAAATTGAAAAATTTAATTGGGCGGACCACGCCTATATTTAAAATTTTGAAAGGCTAATATTTCATAGATTTGATTTTAATAATTTACGGATCAAATTTCCACTATGAAAACCCGGGAAATAATGAAAAAAAAAAGTGGGCGGATCACGCCCATTTTTGGACCACATATTTTTAGGTGAATTCTAACAATATGTTTTAAATTTTATAACTATACCTTGAATACTTTTCGAGTTATTAGTTCCGAAAGAGTTATATAAAAGTGACTTGTATGGGAGGTGGGCGTGTCCGTTGACCGATTTGGCTCATTTTCAAACTCAGTTCCTACTTTTGGCTAAGTTATATTGAGACGAAATTTCATCGCATTCTGATCAGTATTTCTCAAGTTATTCTGTATTCGGACAGCAAGACAGCAAGACGGACAGACAGACGGACATGGCTAAACGGACTCGGGTAGTGATGCTGATCAAGAATATATATACTTTTCCATACCGGACACGCCTCCTAAGGGGCGTTACAATATATGCACAAAGTTAATATACCCTGTACCTCATAGGTGTAGAGTATAACAAAGCTGTTTACCACAAATATTTCGCAATGGCAAAATTGCATGAATTAAGTTACAAATTGCTATATCATCCAGCATATTCTCCAGATTTAGAAACCTACGCTTTTTTTAACATTAAAAACTGGATCGGTGGTAAGAGATTTGGATTACATGAAGAAGTTATCGATGAAACAATTGACATAACGATTTAAGTTTTATAACTAAACGTTTTTTTATAATGAGTTGTCGACTTTTGTTTACATTTTAATGTTGTATAATGTTACATTTTTATTGTTAAATCTTGTTTCTCACATTAGAACAACATTAAAAATTAGATAAATTTTTTAAAACCATGGTTTATTTTTGTGTTGTGTATTAGACATCTGCACAAATGCATTTGAAATCCACTTCAAGACATTAATTTTATTCTGTCGCTGACTCTAGGATTGTAAATAAAATCAAATGCAACGCAGAAGTAGTGTCAAAAAGAAACACAACAAGACGAAGTTGTAGTGAAGAGTTTAAACTGCTGTGCAATATAAATTCAAGCACTGAAATGCAATGCACTTGACACTGAACACTCAGTGCACTTTACTTTCTTTTTGTATCATTCTTACTCAGAGGAATTTTCATATATCGTCACTATCCAAAGGGTCGAATATGTAATTTTTGACATTAGCGTTTTTTTTTACATTTTTGAATTTAGTTTTTCCTCAAGTATACTGTGCTAAAATCGTGTGTAGTTTTGTTTAATATTTCTAGCTACAAAAGACAAAACTAAAAGGGCGATTTCGAAAAATTGAAAATCTTGTTATGCCAAAAAGGCGGAACTTTGTTATAAATTTTATAAACACATAAATACCGACAACAACATAACTGCTGTCGAACGTAGAGCGGCAGATTTGTTGTTGTTTTCAATGTTCGTCTACTCACTATGAAAGCATTGTGGTATGTAACTCGTTGCGCTCACTCACTGCACTCACTGTACTTGTTGCATTTTCAGCGACAGTAGTGTCATTTGGTTTTATTTTTCAAGACAAGTCTAGTCACTGAAAAGACTTTACTATAATACTGTAGACTGTCATAGCAAAATGCAATAACTACTGAACAATATTTTGCAGAGGGAACTTGAAATAAATATGTGCAGATGTCTATGGTGTATAACGATTTTGGTTAAAAAACGGATATCAGTATCGATTACTGTTTCAATCACTGGCAAGAATTAGTTTTTCAAGATATGTGAATCTAAACTCGTTGAATTATAATATTGCATTGTCTGTTTTTTTGATTATATCTTTAGTATTTAAAATCAATTGATATAAAGAAGATTCTATTCTATCATTAAATTAATAATAAAAAATATTAAATTATTGGTTGGTACCTGTTCAAATTGCATTATAATTAAAAAAACAAGTGCATAAATGCATCGAATGATGTACACTGGGAAACATTTTCATACTTGCTCTATTTTACCAACAACCATCACTATTTTCACTCATAATGTTTTCGAATTTCATCCCAACAAATGCGGCAAAGTCATCGACAACCTTTCCAATTGCAACAATTACTTGGTCGCCGTTGATCTAAATTCAAATTGAAAATGCTATGACCTGTAAACAATATCGTACGGGATCTATGGGTTATTTTAGCTTTCCCGCCCTTTACCTACCACTCCACTCACCTAGTACCATCATCTGCATCATATGCTTGCATTATAGAACCGCAGCACCGACAACATCACGTTATATTCGCATTTTTCAGCGCCTCAGTTACCTCAAATAATGGTTTTTCACGGAATTGGAAAAGTTTCTATTTTTTTTAGTTTTATTTGTGCAACCTTCCGATAGAATTTATTTCAATTCTGCTGCCATCCATGAGCGCCTATAATGTGGGCAAAAGTTGCATTTTCTTTTTTTTGTGTTTTCGATTTTGTGCAGCATTTGAGCCCCACACAGTAATGAGAGTTTTCAACGACCACGTGATGATCGCTTTTCTAGGTTTTCCATTTGACAAATACATAGTTCAAAATGCAATTTTTCCCCAATGACTTTTGCACTTTTTGTTGTTCTATTACTTGGTGTTTTTGTTGTTGTTGCAAAATGACATGCGAATAACATTTAATGGGGTTGTACTTCAACAATACTTCGTCGCTGATTCATTTTTATTTTTTCTTTTGGGTTTGAAGTAAAAGAAAAACCGAAAAAAATCTTTAAATAGTCTTCTCGAACAAAAGTTTTTCCTTTGGCAGCGTATCAAATGCAAATTTTCTTCACTCTTATGTGGAAAATTTATTGGAAATGAAAATATTTGCATTCGGGCGCGCTAATACGGGCAACTACTGGCAGAACTTTGGAGGGATAGAACGTGGTAAAGGGTTCGAATTGCTCAGTGTTGTGAAAACGAATCAACAAACTCATCAGCAAAGTAAAATAAGAGGAAAATGTAAAAATTTCTCATTTATTTTAAAAAGAATGAAAAAAAGTTTGAAATTTTTGTATAAAAAGCGAAATTTTACATAGAGCCAAAAAGAATTTCTATTAACTTTATTAGATAAAGTGTTCTTGAAAAGAATGTTAGCCTTTTTAAATTTACATTTTCTCTCTCTCTTTTCGTTCTTTAGGCAAAACGCATCCAGAGCAATGAGCTCGCCGCCATTAAGGTCATCAAACTGGAACCCACCGACGACATCCAAATCATTCAGCAGGAAATCATCATGATGCGCGACTGTCGCCATCCGAACATCATCGCCTACTACGGCTCGTATCTGCGCCGCGACAAACTCTGGATATGCATGGAGTATTGCGGTGGTGGCAGTTTGCAGGACATCTACCAGGTGACCGGACCCCTCAGCGAAAAGCAAATCGCTTACATGTGTCGCGAAACACTGAAAGGACTCGAGTACCTGCATTCCATGGGCAAAATGCATCGCGACATCAAGGGCGCCAACATACTGCTCACGGAATACGGCGATGTGAAGCTGGCGGATTTTGGGGTCTCTGCCCAGATTACGGCGACTATTAATAAGAGAAAAAGCTTTATAGGTGAGTTGGATGGCAGATATGTGAATTTATGTCCGGCAACTTTTTCATGTACCTATTTAATGTGCGTATTTTAAGCTTGCGAAACATATTTTATTTTGTCAGCGAAAGCTTATCGCTTAAAACCCTTTTTGAGGTTAAAATAATCGGATGCAGAGGGCTTTTTGAACAGTTTAAATTTAACATGGTCTTCATGTGGAATAAAGTTTACCATGCGAATGTGTGGTTTCAAACTCAACAAGGAACGATTTTTAAATACATATATTATAATGATTTGTAAGGAATAACAGCCGCGGTAGCTCAGTGGTTAGTGCTTTGGACTGCGAGCCGAAAAGTCCCCGGTTCAAGCCTGGACTGGGGCTAACAACATCTTTTCATAGAAACATTTTTCTATACCGCGCTACCTCTCGTCAGTAAATGGCAAACCTACGAGAGTAAAACCATTGCATATGAAAAGCTCTCACCCGCCGTTCGGATTCGGCAATAAACTGTAGGTCCCACCACTTTGAGTACAAATATAACACGCACAGCTCAAAATGGTGAGAGAGCTCGGCCGAAGTTCTATACAGGACTGTAGCGCCAAACTATTATATTATTATTAAGGAATAACATTAAAAATACCTTCCTAAAAGTATGAAAAACTTATTTTTTCTTTTATGGTTTGGGAAGAATTATTCGTTTGCGAAAACGTCTGGACGTATTTCACAAATGGGCTAATTGTATAGTTACTTGGAATTCAAAACAGTTGGATTATAACCGATAAAGTATACTTTAAAATGTCCTTTCAATTGGAATTATAATGTTCAAAATAGAGAATGCAGTTCGGGACAATTCTGGGCTGGTTAAAGTGGTTATTTTAATTGAAATGTCCATTTTTATACCACAATTTTGAAGGGTGCCACTTAATGGTATTTGGGGACATAACTCTTATTTTCATCTATATACCTCAGTGGATGTATTTTCGAAAGGTGAGAAATCTAGCAGTGGCTAGGCAGGACATTTCCATTGATAGTGAGATAGAGATTACTTCTTATTGCTATCGTGTAACTTCGAAATTCTGTGTTTTGGAGGGGATTCCTATTCTAATTACATGTTCCCCCACTGCCCAGTGACCTGTGATTATTGTAACTGTGTTCGCAATGTAACTGTGTTCGCAGATCTTTCTGAAGATGGCACAAGAAGAGAGACTTGCTATCCTTGATTTAGTTATGGATAGTTATCACACTGATAAGAGATAAGTCTACTTTCACAACTCCCAGAGGAACAATTATTTCATCCGCTTGCAATTTGTAAAATGAAGAACCTCGCCTTTCAAGTCCCCCTTTGTGTTGCTATGTCCTGAAATGCAGAGCCGAGAAACTGTTAGTTGACTATCAAGACAGGCGATTTCATATCTATACTACCAGTTTGGAGTTTGTAGTTGAGGAAGTCCATGGCTTTCATCGCCCCCTTGGTTATTAATAAAGATAGCAAATTTTTGGTGGATGGTATGATGTAATTGAGAATATTACAAGCTTCTCTAAATGCGATTAACTCCGCTGCCTGAAAAACGATTGTACGTCATAGAATTCGAATTGATTTGGATACCTGTACCAGTGCCACATTAAATTTTGGGACCGTCAGGGAAGCAGGCTTCGGAATTGTGCGCTCGCAAACAGAGCGCGCTCGTATGTATTTGTGTCGGTTCGGAGTTCCTTCTTTTTAAATTATTTTGTTTGCAACAGTTCTTTTATTGCTATTTGCGTTTATTCTTGTTTATTATTTAATTTTATGCATGTATTACTAAATATAGAACATTGAATATGCATTTAAAGCAAATTTCCAAAAGAGCGAGTCAACCGAGCGGTCGAAATGTTGTGATGCTCGGATAAGCGCACTAGCGTAACAGCTCGAAACTCTGCAGACCGAGCCGTTGTGTTTGTTTGCGGCTCAACATAAATTGAGTTTGGCGAAAAACAACAGCGCTCGAAGGTCAAAGCGAGCGCGCTGTTGTCTGCGATGCGCAGTTTGTTTACAGTTCCGAATAAATATGCTGTCACTCGTTTGTTGTTGAGAGAGCTAGTTATGAGCTTTTTTGCGTGCTCTTGAGCGATCTTTCCGAAGCCTGCAGGGAAGATAATTGTGTCGAATCTTGAGATGAACGCGTGCCTGTTTTTGACGACATAGACACGTACGTGCACGCCGATAGGTGACACAATTTCCGGAGCCGGCTCTCGTGCCAAGATTTAAAAATAGCGGTTCCGGTTCCAACCCAAAAAAAATATATGGGTTTCGATTCCGGTTCCACACATTTTTTAAATAGGTTCCGGTTTTTATACCGGTTCTTTATGGTACCTCATTATAAATACTGGTACTGTTTTATTCTCTGAATTGGAACCTCTCCTAAATCGGAACCTGTCGGGGACCGCAAAGAACCGGAATCGAAACCGTTATTAAAAAATGTGTGGAACCGATACCGATATTCCAAAGTGTGTTTGTCCCTGGTTAAAATACCACGAAATTTCTATTTTCGGATTTCTGAGAGTTTTTTTTTTAATTGGAGTAGAAACTAAAAAAAATCTTTAATTGCCTGATTTTAGAACCACGGACACGCAACGGGCACGACAACTACTAGCACGCACGAACTCAGATCTTCGGGCGTGGCACGAAAAAAGCACGACACGCTACCATCTCTAGTCGACAGCCCTGATTTCCTCAATTTTCCCTCCATTTTCGAAGTTTAATTTTCAAAGTCGAACTTTGACATTATGTAGTCTGTAGGATTACCTATCCGTACTCGATGGATGGAGTCTAGAATTTCCTATGATCGTAAGGTTTTGCAGTTCAGCAGCCGGATGATTTCAGTCTCCCTGCGCTGCAAAATACGGTATATTTTTGTGAAGGTCGCTTGGGAATAGATTAAGCCGTACATCGAATTCATTCGTCAGAGCACGACCGGACAACTCGGGTTGTTCCAATACCTGCCGTTCTCTGTTCTCTTCTCATAATGTTATATTCCTTAATAAGTCAGGTCACCAGACCATTGATCGTTAGTGAAAATTGGACGTACATTTCAAAATGTTAGCTTTGAATTAATGCCCGTAATTTCGACGATTAGATATAAGACATATCTGTTCCTTGCGAACACTAATAGTCATCTACTAGTTAAAACTCAAGATAGGTAAGACATATCTGTCCCTTGCGAACACTAATAGTTATCTACTCGTTAAAATTATGGAATTAGAAGCCATTTCTTGCCAAGGGTTTTACTGCAAGTATAAAACGAGATGACAACCTTCTTGAGTCTCTGTTCAATGTTCTTGAAAATTTATCCTGAAATACTTTTCGTCACGTAACAATTTACGAACGAGACAATTCTTCTCTCAGTAAATTCTTTCAAATACTCGGACAAATTTTTAATTTGATTTGGTGCAGTAAAAGATCAGTAATTATTGGACTCTTTTCGGATTCAGTTTTATCAAATTTCCTCTTGTTTGTTGTTGGCTTGAGAATATATGTTTTAAGCTAATAATTGTATCGAGAAACAATTGTCTGAGGAAGAGTTATTAGTGAGAGATGTCCAAAACTTTGTATACAAAATAAGATTGTATACAAAATTAGATTTAGAAACATGACTCAATGTATTGATTTATTAAAGTAAAGAATCGTAACTAAAGCACAGTTATGATGATACAGCTTTTTAAATTTTTCCGTGCAACCTCCCAGGAAAAAGCGTGGTCTCAAAAGCAAACCTATTTGTTGGGCAATATTTGTACAACAACCTGGAAATAAACAACGTTCTACTGTATTTCTGCTGTACATTATTAGCAAACACAATACGCGACGTTCTCGTTGCAACATCTGCCAATAACAATAACTACTATTCTGAAAATAGACAAAATGGCACAAAAATGTGTCATACACAACCCAAATGTTCCTCTGACGTTACGTGCACTCCATATATTTTTATTTTAGAAAAAAAGAAGTATTTTCCCTTTATCGTTCTACCTGTGTGACGACTGCATGCGATACCAGCCAAATATTTACATTACACAGACTGGTGGAAAGTTTGGAAAATAAATAGAGCTACTCAAAACAGGGTGTTATAACATGTCCAGTTTTCTAAGCAGGTTATGAAAAGAATTAGTTTCACTAATTTGACGGTTAATAAACTTCTGAAACTCAAGTAAGATTCGACGCGAATGTAAATTTGTATAATACAGAAAGCAAATTCCTAATTAGAAGAACACATATTTAATAAAAAAAAAATCTCGGAGTAGTTTAATTTTCTATAATCTTCATCTATAATTAATCGACATTCTAGGTGCACTATATTTCCATTTTAGGTACTTAAATGAAACGAAATACTATACCAAAGAACCCAAGCAACAATTTACTATGCAGCTTAAATACTGCTAAGTGTCTCTTCGGAATTTGAAGAGATATACTCGTCAGTGAAAACTAGTCGAAACCTTGTCGGTTGCTGGTAGGGATTTGAAGAGTATATCCCCGCCAGTAAAACTATTGAAAAGCCGGTAGGATACTGGTAGAGAGGTCTGAAATCTCCCCATTAAAACTAGTCAAAAACAGGCCGTTACTGGTAAGGATTTAATGAGTAGATCCGTGCAAGTAAAACTGGTCAATAACAGCTTGATTACTGGTAGGGAAATGCCCATAAATCGAAGGGTTCTACTGGCTATATTCTGGTCGGGCAGTGCGTCAAATCATTTGCGATTTACTCGACAAGTGACTTGTAAAACAGGCTGGATACTGGTAGAAATTGTTACTTGGAGAGTTTAACAAAAAAACTTTAAATGTATTATTTTTTTAAATTATGAGATTATAAGATACAGTTTAATATAAAAGTAATTACAGACAGTATAATTATAATTAGTTTTAAATATATTTAGAGTTCATATATAAAAAATTACTTTTTTTGATTATTTTTTTTAGACTAATAATTTAAATCGAATGTTAAATAACAAAATACTTGCTGCAAATATCAAATGCATTGCTAATACATTTTCCAATGTAGGTGATTTCTGTATATTTCTGACTATAATTTGGTTGAATAATGAATTTTGAGTACACAGAAATCAACAATTTTATCGATTGATTTACAGAAAGAGTTGATGATTCCTTGAAATAGAAATATATAGCATATTTCAGATTTTTATTGAATTCCGACCAAATTTCATATGAAAATTATGAACAAACGGTTTGATGTCTCGTTCAAGTCAAAGCAAACGAATTGAATACATTTGAAAAACAATAATTTTAACTGAACATCTAATTCAAAAACAAAATGATCGGAATTCGACCAATAGCAACATGCCTGCCTGTACTACTTAGTTTTCCATACACAAGATAAAATAGCCCTTTACATGTACTTGAAATATTATGGTTATTTTATTAAACATAAATATGATCGTCATATACTTATTGTTGAGAGACACGAAAAACTTTTCCAACACTTGTGTGTAAAATTGCGCTCAAGGGCGCAGTTTTCAAACTATTTTTTGTGAAATGCCAACTTTCAATAAAGCCATTAACGCCATTTAAGTAAATGTCGCTGTGTCCGGCTGTCAGTCTGTGACACATATTATTGTTGTTTAAATTCTGGTCTGTTGATTGTGGATGGTTTTTAGCAATTATTTATGCAAATAAAATTTGCCCACAGTCAGCCCCCAGCGCAGCGTTCTTCACACCAGTTGAGGTTTATTTTAAGCACTTTGTGTTCACACGTGTTTCATGGTTTTTTTGAGTAATTTTTATTGTTTTTTTTTTTTGTTATTTAGAAATAAACCCATTTAATGATATTTATTATTTTATTTCTGTTCTTATCTTTTGTATTGTTTTATTATTTAAAGCAGTAACTGAAAATAGCGGTACAGTACTTGCGAAGACAAATTTTACCGGAGACAATTCTACCTCGGACAAGTCATCTCCGAAAATTCTTCTACAGAAAATCTTTTCGAAACAACTCGCGAGATAATATATTCCAGAGAAACTTCTTCCTGAGATAATTCTTACCCAGCTAATTCTTCCCTATTGAGGAATAGCACTCGAATTTAATTTGACTACTCAACACGATAGTTTCCTATGAGCATCCATACATAATTTCTTTATAAGTTTTATTCTATCTGTTCTACTCTTTAGAATATGTCTCAAATACACATATCTCGAAAACAGTAATTTATTATGCTATTCCACAATGGCTAAGAATTATCTTGTTAAGATTTGTCTCTGAGAAGAAAGGTTTCAGGGAAGAGTTTTTTTTTAGTTAAATTACCCGCGAAAGAATTCTCTCTGGGACGAATTGACTAAGGAAGAATTTTCTCTGTGTAGAATTGTCTCTGTGAAGAATGAAGAATTTTACGGGTAAGAATTGTCACAGTAATTATCTCAGCGATTTCTCTCGAAGTATAATTCGACGCCTCTTGCCTAAACCTAAACGTTTCCATTTGCTTACGAAAAACAGCACATTAAATAAATGTTTCATTTAAGCATAAGTTTATTTTATCCACGAAAAGAATCTCATTCTCTTTTTCTCCACGAACAGAAGCATAACTTTATCTTTCCCACGAATAGAAGCACATTAATATTTTATCTGCGAACCAGAGCACATTTTTAATTTTGCCAAGAATAAAAGCATATATGTATTTTCGATACAGATATCCCAATATACATATTTGTGGTTAAGTCACAAAATCTTGATGATGAAGGTGATAGTGTATGATGACCAAACATGTTGATTTTTCATTGATGACATCGTTTCGATGTGTATCATTAGACATTTTTTGATGAAACTGTTCTAATGAGTAATAAGTTCACATCCAGGTGCGTCACTAGAACTTTTATTACTGAAACTGTTCTAATATAGATACACATGCCCATTAGAACAGCGATTTTTTGGAAAATTAGTTCCTTCGAATTTGGCCAGAACCCACTTGCGTGCTTTCAATTGGGATTTGGAACAAATTGTTTCTTTCGGATTCGAAGGAACAACTTTTTCCAAATACCAAAAGACACATTTTTTCCTAAAAAATGTCTAATGACACAATTGGGTTCTGCCCAAATGCAAATGGAACAAATTTCTCCATAACAATTGTCCAATGACGCAAGTGGGTTCTGGCCAATCCCAATGGAACAAATCTTACAAACTATGTCTGCTCTTGTGCACTATACAGACTACTGAAATAACTTTTTTGAAGAAGTATATATGCGTTTATTCTTGGCGAAATGATTTTCGAGGCGAAATGATTTTCGAGACGAAAATTAAGTTATGCTTCGTTTCGTGGCTAAAAAACGTATATGCTTCTCTTCTTGGGTATAATAAAAATGTGATTGTTTTCGTGATGAAACTGAACTTGCGCTTCTTTTCGTAGTTACGAAAAACGTGCTGTTTTTCGTAAGCAAATTGAAACGTGTGGGTTTTCGTAAGAGGCGTCGAATTGTCCTTGAAAGCAATGTCTGAAAACCTTATTTCTTTCCCTAATAGTATAACAATTGCACGTTATTAAATCCTTTAAAACTGTTAAAATGTTTATTTTCTAACAAAATACGAAAATCGTAAAAACCCCCTCGATTTTGATTCATTGCAGAAAAACACAATAAAGCGTTAAATAAAATAAAGTGACCAATAAAAAAAATACGAAAAAAACCCCAACTTTCGCAACGTGACAATTGTGTGCAGCTGTCAGTTGTGACAGACAGCAAATAATGAGATTTTATTTAGAAAAACACAAGGACATCAAAAGCAGCAGGGGGTCTAACTAACGCCCCCTTGTTGACAGCCTGCGAAAAATTCTTTAGAGAAAATTGCTTCATAGAAAAAATATCAAAAAAATATAATTCTTTGTCATTGAAGTGAGACAAAAAAGCAACTTTAAAGTGGCAAAAATAAAAAAGAAAACTTTCAAGTCCGTCGTCGTCCACCCCATTGTTTGGATGGATTTTATATAGAAAATATAAATCTAGGGTACAACAAAAAAAAGATACCGGAATAACATGGCTGTTGTTTGTGCAACACCAACGGCAAACATCAGGCAGCATGCGTGGCAGTGGGCGTGGCAGTTGAGGGCGCACATTGTCCAACACAATGGCAAATAATGCACGTTGTCCTTTTTGTAAAGACGACTACACACTATCCCTAAACTCGTACCTCGCACATGAAACTAATGGTTTGTTTCTTCGTTTAGTTTTTAGTAGATTTTTTCACTTTATTTATTTTCTTCCATTTCCTGTCTCATTAGTCTTCTATTTTTATTGCGGCAAAGCAAGTAGGAAATAAGAAAAACATTTCAGAAATGAGCTCTATATAGTTTAACCGTGTTCGTTTAAGCAATATTGTATTGGGTAAAATTTAGCCCCAATTGGAACGGACTGAGGTGTGGGCCACAAACAGTTTTAGTTTGATTAGAATATTTTGTGTTACATTTGAAATTTAAAATACACCCTAAAAGGTAGATGATGTGTTGAAAATTAGCTGCAAATGAGCTGTTGACACGTCGGAAGTTCGTCGTCGCCAGCACCAACTCAGCCACCACCACCACCTGTCAAAACTTTGTTATACATAAACTCTTGATTGCCCAGAGGCTACTGACCTTAATGGAGTTAACATCGTCGGGACATTGGCATTAACAACCCTAAGTTTATTAGTCTTTTGCTTTTCTATTAAAGGCAAACTTTTCGCGCAGTCTGGAACAGTCTTTAAGTTGCACGAACAGTACGTTCTCTTGATCCTTATGTTAGTCTTATAGAAATTTACTGCAGTTTTAGTTGTAAGGCTATTTCGTACATTTTCTTCTTATTTGTTTTAATTCAGATTTACACGCATTTGTGTGTGTTGCTTCTTTATATTATTTTTATAAACAAGGCTCAGATAGTGGTTGGAAAAAATAGTTTTAATACATTGAATACCTTTCTAAAGCGAAATATTTTAACGAATATAAGCAAACATATTGTAACGGGACTCCAAATGTCAATGTTTGCCACACAGACAAAATATTGAACGTAAATATGCAACAGAGATTAATTGGTACAAAATTATTAATTCTATTAATTTAATTAACGAATTGCACTGTTCGGCGAAATATTCTCCCTGTTTTCATCATATCATTTCTATATAATTTTAATTTGCTGATTCGAACTGCGTTTTTAGTTTTTTTCCTAAACGTAACGTTTTTGAGAAAAATGCATTTTATGTTTTTTTTTTTGCATTTTTCACTCCATTTTACAAAAATCATTTTTTATGAAAAGACTAGATAGCTATTGATTTAAAATTAATACGGTAATTTCCCATGAATAAATCAAGGAGTGTTAAATGTAGAAATGATGTGAATGAAGACAGGAAGGAACAAAAGTGATAGTTTTGCCGAACGGTGTTATTTAATAGTATAAATAAAATCCTAAGTTTATTAGTTTATTAGTTGGTGTAAATGCTAAAATATAAACATATATATAATCTACACCAGTTTTAGAAGCACTACACAGTTTTAAATTCACTACTCATCAGACATGTATTGTTATACCGTTCTTATTTGACATTGGTTCACGTAACGCATGCTTGCCAATTCAGTTCGTCGGGTCGTTTTTCGGTACATCGTGCGTACATCAAGACTTTGATATTCTTCTCCCTTTTTAGTGTTTAACATTTTCCTTGCATTATACATAGCTCTATTAGTGATGTGAACGTGGTTCAAACTTCAAACAACAAAGTAGTAAGTAAGTAGTAAGAGTAATAAAGTTAGTAATAAAAAAAAACATAAAATTAAAAAAATATATATAATTAAATAAATAATAAAATAAATAAAAAAAAAATTATTAATTAAAATAAATGAACATTTAATGTTTTATATAATCAAGATATCATCAATGATTATATACATCATTAATGATTATATACATCATCAATGATATATACATCATCAATGATTATATAAATCATCTTATACTCAGTCTTAATTTGACAGAGTTTTCAGTCAAACTCAGCACCAGCGAATTATATAGTTTTGATGTATGGGATGTCCATAGCAAAAATCGTCTTGGTTAGTATTATTATCATTTAACATTGTGCATTATGCACAGAAAAAAATATATGTGTAAATATAGCAAAACATTGTATTAATATTAGAGATGGGCGCGTGCCGTGCTTTTTTTCGTGTCAAGCCCGTAAATCTGAGTTCGTGCGTGCAAATCTCCGTGCGTGCTAGTTGCTGTCGTGCCCGTGCGTGTCCGTGCGTCCAAGATCAGGCACGCGCCCATCAAGATTTTTTTATATTTTTTACCCCAATTTAAAAAAAATCCTTCTTCCAGCTTCAGAAAATAAAAAAATAAATAAAAATTCCTTTTCTTAAAAATTTCTTGTTTTAGTTTTACGTATGGATTTTAGAGAATTAAACAGTATCAAACTTCATTTTTGAATTATATTTAAAGGGACTAAAACCTCTTGAAATATCGATTCCGGTTCGAATTTTAAAATTATGGTTCCGATTCCGGTTATTTGCGTTCCCTGATGGGGACTATAATATCTGTTCCGGTTCTGGTTCCGATATTTTTAAAATAGCGGTACCGATTCCAACCAGAAAAAAAATATATGTTTTGGATTCCAGCTCAACGATTCTGTTCCAAAAATGTAAACGGTTCCGGTATTATTTTTCACGTTTCGCTTGCTTTTTCATGTTTTTCCGTGCTTTTTTCGTGTTTTGTAGTGTTTTTCCGTGTGTTTCCGTATTTATTCGTGTCTTTTAAAAACCCGTGTTTTATCGTGCTTCTCGTGCGTGCCTGTAAATTTACTCGTTGGGCTTGTGCGTGTCACCTATCCGTTGGCCGATTTGGTCATTTCCGTACACAGAACCTTTATTTGGGCAAAAGAAGTTAGTAATTTCCATCGTTAGTTTTAACTATGTACTACATTACTTTACTTACTTACTTACTTAAATGGCCCTTACAACCGTGGGTCGGTTTTGGCCGCTGAGATGAAGCCGCGCCAGTCGGATCTGCTTTGCGCGCGCTGACGCCAGTTAGAAATACCAAGCGTTGCCAGGTTGTCCTCAACTTGGTCTTTCCAACGCAGATTTGGACGCCCTCTTCTACGCTGTCCACCTTCGAGTTTCGATTCAAGCACCTTCTTGGCTGGAGTGTTTTTATCCATTCGTTCGACATGACCTAGCCAGCGAAGCCGCTGGATCTTGATGCGCTTGACTATGTCAATGTCGTCGAATAACTCATACAGCTCGTGGTTCATTCGATACTCGTTAGCAAAGCAGATAGGGCCAAAGATTTTACGAAGAATCTTTCTCTCGAACGCTCCCAGTACTCTCTCATCGGTGGTGGCCAGCGTCCATGTTTCTGCACCATAAAGTAGGACGGGCATGATGAGTGACTTGTACTACATTACCATACATTATTTTCTTAATTATCATTAGATCCAAAATAGTAAAGTAATCGTCTAAAAATAGTCTAAAAAATAAAATTAAATAAATCTTCAGTTTCAAATATCGCAAAAATTATAGAAATTATAGTATTTGTCGGTATATAATAATTAGTCTTGACAATTGAATGAAAAATTGCGTTTATAATTGTTGGGGAAACTAGTTGTGTAAGGAACTTACTCTTTTAATTCTAAAAGGGGTTGAAAAGGGCTTAATATTTCGATAGCAATTTTCTTAAAAACGTTACATAATAGAAAAAACTGAGTATACAGTTCTCATTTTGTTGAGTATGTATAATTTGTTTACTTTGCAACTGCATAATTTCGTTATGGTTAGTGATTTTTCCCAATGTAACGTTCGCTCACGAGATGCACTAGTTCACTATCAACTCAGAACTGAATTGCTGCTTCTTAGATGCGGCGCCCTTTTATACTGCATGCATCAGTTCGACACGCTTCGAGATGTTTCGAGAACCTTCTACACTTTTTGTGATTTCTTCATGCTATATGCATCTCATTCTTCCGTCTCTTTCTAACACATTGCTTCAGTACGCTAAATCATTTTGCGTCTCATTTACTCTCATTCATTGCTTCCACAAAAGGACAAATTACATCTTTTCGTAACAATATATTCCAAAATTCGAATTGAAAATATTGGCCTCAATTCACCATAGCAAAAATGTGTTATAATAGTAGAAAAATATCTTATTTTATCTGGAGATATTTACTGAATCGGTATTCCGTCTAGTAGACTACAGAGTATTTATGTGGAATTTATAACTATTTCTGTTAAGATGTTCAGTTTTATTTTGTCGACAAATTTTTAAACACTAGATCAGAGGGTAGCAAAATATAAATAAGTGGGCTTCACAATCGAAATTTTCTTATTATTTAAAAACCCCAGAAATTGATAAAAAATCGTTTTTAAAAACATTGAATTTTAATAAAATATTAGGCGTTTAATAAAATACAATATTAAGTAAAGTATTAATAAAGTAGGATAAAATGTGTGTATCCTTACAAAAAATACTATAAAAATACCAAATACTAATATATAAATATTTCCAGTGGGCGTAGGAGTGTGCATGGCAGCCGGCCGATATTTCCCAATTTTATCCAAATACTCCTTAGTGTATTACTTTACTGCTGGTGCTGGTTCGAGCATTGGATATGTTTTGTATTATTTAAATTTAGTTAAATGTACGACATCGTTAAAAATTTCAATACCATTTACTATTTATAAAAGGCCTTTTCGATCTAACATTAAGTAGCACTAATTTTTAATCTCAATCGAACTAAATGTTTTTAACGATACTTTAAAGTACATACAAAAATACTTATCTGTACTATATAAACAAAAGTGGGCTAATAATACTTCTAGTCTATCAATAAAGGGTTAAACAAGCATCTTATGTCAAAAGCACTTGAATGTCTCAATTCCTCTGTTTGTCTTACTCTAATATAGCACTTTTAAATGTGTGCGGCACTACGAAATAGTCCCCAAATGAAATTATATTCAAAGAGAAAGTGAAATGTTACAAAATATCGCATCTTTTGGGTATTAATTTATATAAAACTAGCTGGACCCGTGCACAGCTGCGCCCGTGCTAAGTTTTTGTAATTGCAAAACTATATCGTTTATAAAGGATAC
This sequence comes from Dryomyza anilis, assembly GCA_951804985.1. Classification (NCBI taxonomy): domain Eukaryota; kingdom Metazoa; phylum Arthropoda; class Insecta; order Diptera; family Dryomyzidae; genus Dryomyza; species Dryomyza anilis. The sequence goes on from OX638133.1 coordinate 69,634,256, forward strand.
AGTTACGCCCCTTTTTCCCTTTTTAGTGCCTAGTCACTATTTTTCCCGCCCTCATTGAACGTAGTGCCAAGCCCATTTTTCCTATCCCGCTTACATTCTACTTTACTATTAAACATTTTAAAATGATCCTTCGTTTCGATTTGTTCAACTCTGCTCTTAGTAAGTCAGGAGTTAGCACACATACGTCAAGAGATAAACACCTTACCCAAATTTCATAGTCCTAGGGTAAAATTTAGATATTTTCGATTTTCCGGCTTTTCCTTTGGGTTTTTCCGACTTTTCTTTTTTCCTCTTTTCCACTCTTGCATTGACACGAACAAAATACAAAAAGAATCAGGAAAATCCGTTGGTTCGTTCTCCCGTGATGCTCTGGCACACACAGGACATTTCATTTTTATATATATAGATTGAACAAAATAGGTTAATTTTTTTTAAACTTAATTTCACGTTAACTTGTAATCTAAATTCTGTTATTTGAGAGAGAAAATCAATCGTATTTAATTCGTTTTACAAAATATCAACGGATTGAATTCGACTGAAATACGTCAATTTTCTTTTTAAAATCAAGTTCTAGAACAGCAAAAAACAAATTTGATCAAATTTTAATAAGATTTTCTTCGGAATTTGGAACATGCCGAATAATTATATTAATTAAATTTATAGGTACGAGACTGGTGTAAAGTGGGACACGTTTTTATTTTCCTCAAAAAAAAATACGCTTGAATTTTTTTTGTATTCTTTGGAAGAGTGTATTCCATAGACTAGTTTTGATCTAACTTTTTGCATCAACAGAATACCATTTACGTGCTTTTTAATTGATTTTTGAGCGATTTTTCAAAACAGCTCAATTTAAGATCTCTTGAAAAATCCTGGGGTTAAGTGGGAAATTTAAAAAAAAATTCCAATATGCTATTTTAGTATATTTTAGTTTTTCTTTTTCATGTTTTATTTTTTTCATAATTTTTTTTTTATATTTTGATTATTATTTATTAAAAAATATTTTATAAGATTTTTATTTTGTTTCAAAATTATTTAATGTTATAAAATATTTTTTCATTCGAATTTTGTGTTTTAAAATAAAGTTTTATTAAAAAGCGACAAGACTATATTTCCTCTAAAATTACAAGAAACATTGCTTAAATTACGTTTCCCACTTTACCCCAGAAAGCGCTTCCCTTACCGCAATATTACAATTTGAAGCATTTAACCAATGTTAAATTATTTGCTAAGTTTGTTTGTAGTTCAAAAGATATACAATTTGCGATCATTTTAAACATACCGTCATAATTAAAAACGATAAATTTTTTTGTTGATGGCAAACACAGCTGCCTAAAAAAAACTTTCAAAAACATATATTTTCACTAGTTCTCAAAATGCAATAAAATGGTATTTATTTGATTATAACCATACTTCACAATTGTTTTTATTTTTCTGAGCGCAAAAACATGTCCAAAAATTGCAATTTCCCACATTACCCCATTCCCCATTTTACCACAGTTTCGCCCTACTAATTTCTACAAGAGTTATTTTATTTTGTGAGGTATTATTTAAGGCCTTGGGAATCAATGACGACTTAGTCCATACTATAGCTTTTTGAGTAAAATACGAAAAACGTGTATTAAGCAACTGCAATTTAAATTGCTTAATATCAAATAAGAGCCTAGGGGAAATATCCATTCGGAGAACTGGCCGTTCGGGGAAATGTCCATTCGGGGAAATGTATATTCGGGGAAGTCGCCGTTCGGGGAAATGTCCATTTGGGAGAAATGGCTTCGGGGAATGTCTTTTGGGGTAATGACTTTCGGGGAAAAGTTCTGCTACGTTTGTACATATGGGTATCAAATAAAAGAAAATTCTACGGCGATAACAAGTTTGTATTTATTTTCAGGATTCGTAAACCCTGGTGACCTATGCACCACATTTAATAGACATTATCAGATATGTGTAGGGTATTTATAGTGGGCTTATACCGACTAGAAATTTGATAATTCTAACATCACACCAACTATCACAATTTCCTTACTTCAACATTTCCCATGTGGCCTAACTTTCCTTACTGGTTTTGATTGTTATTTAAGTTTTATATGTAATTTAGTGGTTAAAAATTTTAAATTCTGAAATTGTTGAAAATAAAATATTTAATAACAACAACAGCTCTAGAATACGAATCCGAGTTTAACTCATTTTTTTAGTCCAAAAATAAACTAAGCCATTTTTGGTTCCGAACGCCTCGTTTTAATTCATTCTGTGGTGATTTTTGAGTTATTTTGGTGTTTTTTTATTTTATTTTACGTTATTTCATTTATTTTATTAGAGAAATTTTAGAGACGAATAATTTGTGTGTTATTTAAATTATTTTTTTTTTTGGGAAACATTTAAAATGTGTGTCTATGTTTTATTCATTAGGTGTTCTTTTCATTGGTTGTCTATTTCGTAGTGTCGGCTGTGCACATCGTGTGAAACATAAAATTACACATCATTTAAATGAAAATGCATCTTGTTGATGATAAGAGCTACGCCAACGACGACGACATCAACATGAGCAACAACATTTGAGGCGCATGCCACGGAAATCAAATAAAAAATGAGGCCGCTTTGCGACACTCAGGCTGTCACTGTCTGCACAACCGTCGAGCCAATTGGCTGTTTGTCTCGCTGTTGTCTGTCTTTATGTCTGCCTCAATGTGTGGCTGTCTGCCTCGATGTATGTATGTCTGTCTGTCTGGCAGTCAATCTGTCTGTCTGTCGTTACACTGCAAATAAGTGCTGACTTGTTAATGACATGAAGTGCGGCGTGAGCACCGCTTCTATTGAATAATAAAGCGACTTTAGACACACACAAAAGAACGCATTTGTGTGTGTGTGTGTGAGAGCGAGTGTTTGAGTCTAACGCTTCCTATGTGATTGTGTGTGTCAAGTATTTGTCTTTTTTTAGTTTTCTTCGTTTTTGTCAGTTTTAAGCACTGCGCGCAACCACTGCTGACAAATACCATCACATTTATTTCATCATCAACATGCAGTTGATGCTGCACACACACACAACCGCATTCAACCACACTCACACACACACACTCTTCAAACTACTTTATGTTGAATGTTGTTTGTGATGCCTGCCATGTTGTTTGTGGCATTTGTTAAAGTTGTTGTGCTGTTTTGTGGTCCTGCTCTCGTTCCCCTCCCTCCCATCCATCCCATCTCTCTCAATCTTTATCTCTCTCGCAGTCATGCCGAAAGGTGCTCGAACCTTGCGCGCACAAGTCAGGGAGCATTGCTTGCTTTTCTGTTTTTGCTTCTTATTTTTGTTTTGTCCCTCTGCATTTTCTCGTACGTTAAAGTTCTATTAGTCCTGGAAAAAGTGTCGCCAAACAACAACGCATCCTCCACTTAGCACCACAAATCCTGCACCTAAAAGTAGACTATACAAGTTACTCTTTTGTTAAATTAACTACATTTTTTTCATTCGATTTTTCATTGTTAGGTATTTTTTTCATTATTTCACTTTGAGCTGCATTCTTGTTAAATTTGTTTTCTTGTATTTTTCTATAGTGCTTGTTGAGTTCTCCACCAGCTACATATTTCTAACTTTTATTAAGTTACATGGGTCACTTGAAATGAAAGTGTTGTTTTCTTGTAATACGAATATTTTCTTAATACGAAAAAAAATATTTAAGTGTCAAATCTTTGAAGAAATCATATCGACGCCTCTTACAAAAACCCACACGTTTTAATTTGCTTTCGAAAAATGGCACATTTAAAAATTTCATTAAAAGCAGCACTAGTTTATTTTATCCAAGCAAAGAAGAATTAACGACTGCGAACGAAAAAATTGTCCATCACATTATTTACTATGTGTTTTTTAGAAATCATAAAGAAATAAAAAACGCTAAAAATTATATTATATCTTCTTAGAAGTAGACTCGTTCATAATCTTAAAAATGGCAATCGAAGTGGATGTAAAAAAATGTAATAAGTTCATATGTTCAGTGAACTTACAAAAAATTGCTAGGGAACTAAAAATTGAACCAAATACTATTTCGAAGGTAATCAATTAGTTTAAATAGGACCTGGTCATTACACAGAAGGCAGGTTCTGGGAGAAATATAGGGGATTTGTGAGAAAGTAAAATCAAAGAAGATTAGTACCTTGTTCAAGAAAAATCCTAATATTTTAGACATAAAGTTGCCAAACACAACATTGTTTGAAGTCCTCTGTTCGTAGAATCAAAAAAATGGAAGACTGAAGATGTTGAAGATTATAAAAATACCAGACAAGAACGTGGTGAAGTACACTGGGGGAAAAAACCGTACCAAAAAATTAAAAAGTTTTTATTTGAAAAATTTAAGTGCTACTTAATAACGGCGGAACATTCGTCGTCTTAGCTGACTTTTCGCTACCTCATTGATAGGAATTTTGTACTGCAGAATCACAAGGAAATGTGGACCAACAATTTATGTCCAAGAAACAATCGAAAATTCTTATACAGTTCCTTATTTTGCGACCAGTCTGCAGTTGTTACAAAAGAAGTAAGACTTTCAACAAAACGGGCACAATAAACCCCAATATTTACATGGGGTTGAGATTACTGCCATTCTCGCATGAACATGAAGTGTCTACTTAAAAAGGCCTCAAGTGATACACAAGCAATAACGTCATATTGATGCCTCGAATTACAAATCTACCAATTTTTCCAGAACTTAGGGCAATAAAAAGGTACTGGCCATTAGTCAAAAAGAAGGTCACCAATTACATTAATATTTAAGGGAAATTGGGTCTGCAGCATCCAGGTAGGTGTCCTAAACTACCGAAAAGTTATTAACAATGAGGGTGCCAGAAAACTAAATAAAAATGTATAAAAAGAATAATAAATAAATATCTAAATATATGCAATCAATCTGAATAAAATATACGTTATAAACATAGTTTCACTATAAAAATCCAAACTCTGGTTTAGAAAATGTTTGTTATTTTGTGATGGACAATTTTTTCGTGCGCAAGTCCTTAAATTATTTTAGCCACGAAAAGAATCTCATTCTCACTTTCTCCACGAACAGAAGCATAACTTTATCTTTCTCAAGAATAGAAACACATTTGTATTATATCTACGAACAAAGGCACATTTTTAATGTCGCCACGAATAAAAACATATATGTATTTTTTATATAGATCTCCCAATATACAATTATGTGCGTAAGAAGTTACAAAATATTAATGTTGTAGATGATAGTGTATAATGACTAAATTTGTCTATTTTTCATTGATGACATGGTATTTCAGGTGCGTCATTAGCGCACTTTGGATGAAACTTCCAATGGGCAAAGATTCACATCCAGGTGCGTCATTGCACATTTTTTTATGAAACCAATGGGCGTAGATTTACATGCAGGGGCGTAATTAGAATTTTTTTTGGATGTACATGTTTTAATGGGTGTAGATTAACATCCCGACGAGTCATTGTAACTCGATATATACTATTGAAACAGTTGTATTAATACATAATCCAATGCTTTGTCTAGAAAAGATACAATTCTTCAATAATTTGGTCATAAATGCCAGATTCCAATAATATAAATTTAAGGACTTTCGCAGAAGATGCCAAATAATCGCGATTTTTTTAAAACTGATTTTAAATTAATTTGTTTTGAAGAATTTTGTTCCTCAACATTTACATACTATTTAAGTGTAATAGTGCGAACAGAATTTGCATTTTGTTCATTATACAAAGTGATGTTATAGGTTTAGCTAAGCACGAACTGCATACAAGACCGCTGATGATGAAGCTTGGCTGCTTCCGAAACAGCTGTACGGTCGACCAACAAGTTTTTGGTTTTTATACCCTACACTAAGAGTGAAAGGGTATATTTAGTTTGGTACGCCGTTTGTAACACCCAGAAGGAAGCATCTCCGGTATGGAAAAGTATATATTCTTGATCAGCATGATCTCCTGAGTCGATTTGTCCGTCTGTCCGTCTGTCTGTCTGTTGAAATCCCTACTACTTAAAAAATTGAAGAGCTAGATGAATGAAACTGATAACTTAGATTACTTATATACCTACGCTGTATGTGCTAGATTGGCTAGATCGGTTCATTGTGACCTGTGATCTGACCATTTATATTAAAATACCTCATATAAAATTTACATCTACAGCTCAATTTTACTGTTTACGTGCTTAGGTAAACTTTTTTGGTCAAATATATATTGACTTAATGACAAATACATGAAAATAATGATTTCCCGCGAAACGACTTGTGGTTCCCAAAAAAAAAATCGAAATTCGGTACACCTACCCATTTGTAAATATGGGTATCAAATGAATGGAAATTCTTCAGTGATTGAAAGTTTCTAGTTATTTTCCGGATTCGTATTCCCTGGTGGCCTATATACCACTTTGAATGGTAACCACACATATGTGTAGGGTATTTATAGTCGGCTTAGACCGACTATAATTTTGATAATCCTAACTATCATAATAACACCTACTATAAAATTTCCCATGTGATCTAATCTTCCCAACTGGGAATTTTTATCGCCATCATTTTTATCGCCACCAATAGAGCTCTATAAAGCTCTATAAATGTTTTTTTTGACTTGAACCAATTATGAATTATATGCGCGTCTACTAAAAATTCTAATTCAAAGCGAATTCGCTACACCAGCACTATAAGCGAATACATACACCATCGCTGCAACGAATACACACAACACAGGCGCGTCGCGGCAACAGCTGTTGTCAGCAAATGCGATTTCTAATACGAAGATGTGTACGTCAATGCAATTAATAATTTAGTCGGTGCAGTTTTAAAAAAATATTTAATTCTATTGAGGAAACTTCTAGTTTATATTTACAATTTTTTGTCTGTGTAAGGTTCTATGACAGACATATATATATATTAAAACATAAAAGCAACGCAATATGAATTTGAAAAAAATCTGTTTCAATAAAAATATCCAATTTTCGTATAAAAATTTGAAACATAATAATTTTCTACAGAACAGTTTGTTGTACTAATTTTCTGTGAAATTTTGTGAACATTATAATATTCGTCATTTTCTTAAGACAATTTTAAAATAATAGTTTTCGTAAGGGGCGTCGATATATCCTATTTTTTTTTTTATATTTCAGAATTATACATTTCCTTAATACACATTTTTCTATGCCGCAGGGCATTTTTTATGTATCTAATAAATAAATGTTCATATGCTTTTTAATAATATTGTTCATATTGATGTACATTAAAAACATAGAAGTTGGCCAAAAAGTTCAAAGTTAATTTTGACTCGCAACTTTTGAAGTTAAGTCCATATTTAAAATCTTTCATTCTTTATTTGAGGAATATGTAGCAAAAAAATGTTAAATTTTATTATTTACGGAATTCTATTTAAAACTTTAAATTACTATTTGCTTAATACACGTTTTTAATACGGGTTCTTCTCAAAATGCCATAGTATGGACTTAGCCAGTGTTGATACCCAACGCCTCATTAAAATAAAAATTTAAAAATAATGGGTTTGCCTGCTAGAGGTGGCAGATGGAGCATAATAGTTTCCCTAGTACTAGTTTTTTATAGCTGCTATACGGGTCCAGATTTTAATTGTAAAACCATAGTCCATATCTTTTCCTAAAAACTACTTGTTTCCTTGAAACATTTTTATCTCTGGAAGTATCAAAAAAAAATATGCAGATATTTTTCTAAAAGATTTTTGGCATATTTTCAGCATACTTTTTAGTTTACCCACTGATATTCCTGTTATACCTTTTAGTTTACTGATACACTCAGAAAAATACCATCAAATGAACAGTTTTTTTTACTTTTTTAAAATTAGTGAATAGGATAAACTATTATTTCTATTTGTAAATACTATTAAATACTACAAAATACTATAAAATACTATAAAATTCATTGTTAGTTTATATGAAAATATTTAATGTTTGTATAAATCTTAAGCTCGAATCACACGATTGAATAAACAGTCAACTTTTGAATCAATTTTCAAATAATTTTAATATCAATCGTGTGATTGCCCAATTTTTGTATGGAAAATAAGGCAATATTTAAATTGATTGATATTTAAATTGTTTTGAAAATTGATTCAAAAGTTGACTGTTTATTCAATCGTGTGATTCGAGCTTTAGTATAACAATAATTGTCGTATTGACAATTTTTGAGGGATTTTATGAGATTTTTTTTTCTCATTGTTCTAATAAAATTCCTGAAACTTGTGTCGTAAGTTCACTGTTTTTTTCTTTTTCTGGCTGTTTCCACACAAGTTTGTTATTGTACAAAATTCTTGAAATTTTCTGCACCGATTACATTTAACCACATGTAGCAAATTTGGTCGCAAATTCAATTTATATAATTACTGATGTAGTAATTCAATTATTTACAGTTTACATTGGATATTTTAAAATCACAAAAAATATACTTTATCGCAAACTTTACTGCCTGTAAAAGTGTATTAAAAAATAATACTTCTGGCCCAACAAAAAGTTTAGTTGAATGTGCCCCCCAGTCAATTCAAACTCATCGCATTATACAATTTTCCTTTTTTTTTCGTTCACAAAATTTCGCAAAAACTTTTGCTGATGACATTTTTATAAACTTTCATATATTCAAAAGTTTAAGAGGAGCACGTTATTTATATGCAAAATACATACTTAATTTTAAAAATATACGATAGATAAGTATATGTTAAACAAAATTGTTGTAGAACACTTATATTCGACTTTTAAGCACTTAGATTATTAAGTAGTTAGATTTGATTTATTTTAATGGATACTTAATATGTTTATTAATTGTGGCCTTAATAATTTACAAATTGTTTTATGTTTTAACTTTTTTATGTCACCGACAGGATGTCAATTAACTTTCAAATCATATCTCAATTACAAAGACAAACCACTCAACTAATGTCGTCGTCGTCCTTTTTGACAATTTTGTTTTTGTGTCTGGATTTTCATTTATTACTTTGGCCTCATTTATATTTGAATTATGCTCTGTCTTTTGTGTGCAATTTATGAATTTATTTTTCTTGGTTGCCTCTTGGATTTTTTCTGAATACCATTAAAAAATTAAGACCAATTTCGAAACAATTGTAAAGATTTTTATTATATGACCGTGAACTTTTATCTTAGTATTGTATTTATATTTTCTTTGATTTTTAAGTAAATATTTATTTGGCATAATTTTTTCTTTTACGTTTTAATGTAATATGAAGCAATTATTTGAGATAATACAGATTTTTAAATGATATCAATATACTCAGAAAAAATACCATACAATTAACAGGTTTTTTTTTAGTATTAAAATTAGTCATATACTAAATTAGAATAATTTATTATTTTAATCGTTAAACCTTTAAGTACTATAAAATACTACAAAGTTTATTTGAAAATATGTATTTTATTGTGTACTAATAAATCTATAACTATTCTTTTGACCAATTTAAATGGAATTTTATGTGTGTATTACATTTCTAAATAATTCAAAAATGCTGATTTTCATTGCATTTTCAATTTTTATTTCCTAAGAAGTAACTTTTATTAGCAAATGCGTTTGTATTAACAGCGCCTTTTCTGTAAATATCTTAAATATAAACAAATTATAGCATTTTACAATTTAAAATGTAATAATACCTTTAATTGTTCAGAGAAATTTTAATATATACAAATTAATAATAATATTCCAATTAGTTTTCCACATATTTGTTTCTAAACTTGGAAAATTTTTTATTTACTTCAAACAATTTCTTTTAAAATATATTTCAAAAAGTAGAACAGATATCAAAAACAGTGTTTTGTATTTTGATCATTACTTTTAACTATGTTTTAGATAACCATTGAATCTCAAATCCCTAGCAGAAAATTGGGTAGGGCCATGCTCATGAACTAATCATGCCATTATTTGAGATGATCGGGTTATGACGAGGCCCAAACGAGGAAACAAATCGGGGCACGTTGTCCTTGTAACGCAGTACCCTGATCATGTACTCACCTAGGCCATGATCATACACTGATCGGGTAATTCCTCATTTCATTATTTACTCGACCATTGCCTTGTCAGAGCCCGAGCATAAAAGTGTTTTCATTATTAAAACTCTACAAATACCCTATGAAATAAAATTAACTATTAAATGTAATACAGTGTATTTAATAAAAGAATTCTTAAAAATAACATATTTAAGTATATAAAAAAGATTTATAAGAATATATCAATAAAATAAAATCAAATCAATGATTCATTTTTTGATTTACATATGAAAATTACAACTTATATCAATTTATGAAAAATAAATTAATCAGTCAATCTGTCATTTTGTTTCATATTCACATTATTGTTTTATTTATATTATTAATACGCCGCAAAAACTGTCCAAATATTAAAATGTTCATTAACCAAAGTTAAAAGAAATCGAAATTCAAACATGTTAGCATTTTTTTTTAAACTTTGCCATGACTAAACTAATTTCTGAAATTTCTGAAATTTTCGAACATGAAACTGATGCAAAATGACATTGTGAAAAGCAGGCATAAAATTGGGTAACAATCTCGCCACGCTGACAGATAACATTTACTCGACATATTTAGGGCTTTTCTCATTAAATCCCGATCATTACCCGATAGAAATCTCCTTATGAGGAACGACTAATGTTGATTTGATCAGGACCATTTATTGTATCGATAATGTAAACCCTGGTATGGTGAACATGGCAACATGACAAGGCAATGACCATGTTTGATCTAATAGGGCTTACCCGATAAAAACCCGATCATTTCCTGATGGCGCATCGGGCAAATTTCCACTAGGGATACCAAAGAAATAATTATAAAATAGTCCACAAAAAATAACAATTTTTGGAGTTGGATCTAAATAAAAAATATATTTTTCATATTATTTATTTTTTAAATTTATATTTTTTATGTTTATTATTTTATATTATAATTTTAATTTTATTTTTTCTTTTTTCGTTTGAAATGGTATGTGTTCTTGCTAAAGCCAATAACCTATTTTATTACGGATATCGTTTATAAAAATTACTACTGCTTATTATCCCTGTTTTTTTAAAATTTGGTCCATCAAAAATGGGCTACGAATAATATAACAGGGTAACATCGAACACAAAATTTAAGTTGTACGCGTACATGCTGCCCCTAGATGTATGTTGTATGCATTTCACACCGTGAATCCTGCATATCTTTAGGATGTCACGAAATCTCGATTTTAAAAACAATGGAGAATATTTAAAGACAATTTAAAGTCAACTTTAAAATTGAAGTCAGTTTTTTTACACTTTTTACATAGAATAAAATATAAAAAAGCTGATTTTAATTTTTAAGTGGACTTTAAATTGTCGATGAATATGCGCCAATGTGTTTAAATTTAATTTCAATTTTAAACATTTGTTCTTAATTTTAAAGTATGTTTTTTCTCAGTTTTTTCTTGACATAATTTTTATATTAAAATTTCCCTTATCAATTTAAATAAAAGTTGCCTTTTAAGTTTTTTGAAAAGTTCAGTATTTTTTTAATTCGAAAAAGCAACTGAAACGGTCGTTTTTAGGGCTCAATGGAAATTTTATTATAAGCCTCACATGATAGATTAAATCTGAGTATGCAGTCAAAATCAGCATCCTTGAATTATATAAAAATAATGAGAAAATCGTCTCCAGTGGTTTGTGCTATTGACCCACCATTCTGCGATTTATTTAATAAACTGCGTAATGTTTAACATCTTTTTTTATATTTTATTGTAACATTTTTTATTATTATTATTATTTTTTTGATAGGTATGATGCTAATATTGGCATTACTTCCACACGAGTCTCTAATAAAAAGCAGACGCACGTAACACATTTAAATGTTGTTAATCATACGTCTCGTTGCACTACAAATCATTTAGGCGTAACGTTGTTTGGTTGCTGACAATTAAATAACGCGTTTATGCAAATGCAGCAAATATCTAAATAAATAATAGTAATTGTTGGTGCAGCATTTCATTGCACATCAGCATAATTGCGGATAGTAATTAGCAGGCAATTAGCAGGCGCTACTTTAGTTGGCGGAGACCGAAAACATTGTTATTTTTTTTAAATGCAATTAATCATTTTCATGTCATATGACGATGTTCTTGTTTTTATGATGATCACAACTAAAATATGTTGAAGATATTTTAAAAATCCATGCTTCGCTATAGACGTTGTTTACACTTGTTATAAATGCAGTTATTTTAAAAATAAGTACCTTCTATAATATTTTTTTTTCAAAGGAAATTTATCTCCGCGAAATTCTCCTCCAAAAACTATAATTGACCCGAAATAATTCTTCCCTGAGACAATTTTTTCTATGACAATTCATCACCAATAATTATTCCCCAAGACAATTTTACCCAGAAACCTTTCATTACCGAGACAATTCTTTCACCGACTAACACTACTTAACAAAAAAAAAAAAAAATCTTCCTATGGACTTCCCATACACAATTCTTCCTTTCGAAGCATACTATTTTTTTCTATTTCGCAACGTTTTTAAGAAATTGGTTTTTGACTTTTTTGGACCTTTTCAGCCATTTTTTGGACTACAAAATACAGATCCTTACACAATTAGTTTTCCAAAAAACTGTAAACGCAATTTAACATTTAATTGTCAAGACTTATTACAATATATCAACAAATATCAATATTCCAATATGTTTTTAATATATTTGTGTTTAAATCGAAATATTTCGATTTTTTTAGACTATTTTTAGATGATTTTTTTAACATTTCGGTTCTAATTATAAATAAGAAAATGATTTATAAGTATTCAGAGTATTGTTCAAGCTAACAATCAAAATTTCAAATTTTTTCAACGGTTCTAATTCTTAAATAAAACATTCTGTCAAAAATACTTTAAATATGTATGAAATAATAATAATATTTTCAGATTAGAGACATAAATCGATTTATTTAAAAAGAGTACCAAAATTATGTTCACTTGGCATATTTAGTTATTTTGATAGTTAGCTTGGACTATGCACTAAATAAACATAAATCATGTTCTTGTTTATCATCAGACTCTAAATGCCAAAAAAAAAACATATTAAAAATGTCTAACAAATTCACATTTTCCGACTTTAGATCCAAATGCAAGAAAAATTATTACAAAAGCAAAAAACCAAATTAAAAACACAAATAAAATACAAAAGTAAAAGTACAAAACAAAAGAAAAAACACAACAAGCAAAATAATAAAAAAAACAAGAGTAAAACAAAAGCAAAATCACAACCACAATGTAAAAAACAAAATAAAACAACGTAAAAACAAATGAAAAAGCAAAATTAAAATCACAAAACAAAATCAAAACCAGTTGTGAAGGTTAGATCACATGGGAAATTTTAAAGTAGGTGTAATTATGATAGTTAGGATTATCAAAATTATAGTCGGTCTAAGCCGACTATAAATACCCTACACATATGTGTGGTTACCATTCAAAGTGATATATAGGTCACCAGGGTATACGAATCCTGAAAATAACTACAAACATTCAATCGCTGAAGAATTTCCATTCATTTGATACCCATATTTACAAATGGGTAGGTATACCGAATTTCGATTTTTTTTTTTGTGAACCACAAGTCTTTTCGCCGGAAAACATTATTATCATGTATTTGAGCATGATATCAATATATATTTGACCAAAAAATTTACATAAGCACGTATACATAAAAATTGATCTTTATATGTACATTTTATATGAGGTATTTGAACATAAGTGGTCGGATCATAGGTCACAATGGACCGATCTCGCCAATTTTTTCGCACATACAGCGTAGGTATATTAGTAATCTAAGTTATAAGTTTCATTTATCTAGCTTTTCAATTTTAAAAGTAGTAGGGATTTCAACAGACAGACAGACAGACAGACGGACAGACGGACAGACAGACGGACAGACGGACATCGCTAAAACGACTCAGGAGGTCATGCTGATCAAGAATATATATACTTTTCCATACCGGAGATGCTTCCTTCTGGGTGTTACAAACGGCGTACCAAACTGAATATACCCTTTCACTCTTAGTGTAGGGTATAAAAATAAAATCAACCAGTTGGGAAGGTTAGATCACATGGGAAATTTTAAAGTAGGTGTAATTATGATAATTAGGATTATCAAAATTATAGTCGGTCTAAGCCGACTTTAAATACCCTACACATATGTGTGGTTACCATTCAAAGTGATATATAGGTCACCAGGGTATACGAATCCTGAAAATAACTACAAACATTCAATCGCTGAAGAATTTCCATTCATTTGATACCCATATTTACAAATGGGTAGGTGTACCGAATTTCGATTTTTTTTTTTGGTGAACCACAAGTCTTTTCGCCGGAAAACATTATTATCATGTATTTGAGCATGATGTCAACATATATTTTACAAAAAAAGTTTACCTAAGCACGTATACATAAAAATTGATCTTTATATGTACATTTTATATGAGGTATTTGAACATAAGTGGTCGGATCATAGGTCACAATGGACCGATCTCGCCAATTTTTTCGCACATACAGCGTAGGTATATTAGTAATCTAAGTTATAAGTTTCATTTATCTAGCTCTTCAATTTTAAAAGTAGTAGGGATTTCAACAGACAGACAGACAGACGGACAGACAGACAGACAGACGGACAGACGGACATCTCTAAATCGACTCAGGAGGTCATGCTGATCAAGAATATATATACTTTTCCATACCGGAGATGCTTCCTTCTGGGTGTTACAAACGGCGTACCAAACTGAATATACCCTTTCACTCTTAGTGTAGGGTATAAAAACACAAAAACCATAGAACCATAGAACCAGAAACAAGAGCAAAACACAAAACCTAAAAAAGCAGAAATAAAAAGATTCAAAACAAAAACACAAAATCAAAACAAAAATAAAAATCACAATCAAAACACACAAAAGTAAAAAAACTAAAAATAAATGCAAAAATACAGAATCAAAAACGCTAAAACACAAAAGCAAAAACACAAAAGCAAAAATGCAAAAACCAAAAACGCACAACACTAAATTTAAAACACAAAATCAAAACACAAATCCACAAAAAATTATAGCAAAAACAAAAAAATCAAAGAATAGCAAAAACAAAGAACGGGAAAAACAAAAATAAAACGGGAAAAAAATAAACCAGGAAAAATAAAAAAAAATGAAAAACAAAAATGAACACCTATACTTAAAAAATGGGTTAAAAAACCAAAAAAAAATCCCCCATTGCGCAGCCCTGGTACAAAATACTATTGACGATATATAATTGATTATCATTTAATCTTAAACAATAATTAGGTTAAAATATACTTAAATAAAACATAAAATATAATTTCTATTCTTAAAAGTTTAGTTGCATTTATAATAAATATTTATATCAAAATACGATTTTTATGATGTTTCTTGATTTAACAATATTTTATTTAATGTTCTTTTTTCTCTCTTTTCACCTCCAGGCACCCCCTACTGGATGGCACCCGAGGTGGCTGCGGTCGAACGCAAGGGTGGCTACAATCAATTATGTGATATATGGGCCTGTGGCATTACGGCAATTGGTAAGTTTTGAACGGCTTTAATCGTAACGGTTGTTGATGTGAATGAGCATGATTTTGTTGTTGTTGACTGGTGTGCGTGGCACGCAGAAAATATGGCCAAAATGTGGCAGCGGAAACATATAAACGCCAAACGCACACAAGTTATGTGTCTGTTAATGGGGTCATTTGCCAACAGCTTTAAATAAGCTGCTCGCATAGTTTCAACCTACTATATTTGTGTGGCGGGTATGTGTTTGACAGTACCCTAGAATTGTTGTTGTACCACCAATGGGGCCCAATAAAGGTTCCATGTGCTGGACGATAAATTTTGGCAGAAATTTATATGATTATTATTTGCTGCTTTTGTCATTAATTCAATGTTGATGACATTACGTTGATGGTCTGCTTGTTAAATATGTTTAGAAATTATCAATTTGAAACCATTAAACTCAGCTTACATTAAATGGTTGTTACTCATACGACATGTATACAATATTTGCCCTACATTTCCAAAAAAATCTTACTTTCATGTTATGTTCACTTTTGAGTTTTCTATACTGATACTTTTTTTCCATTCAATTAAAAGTTTATTAGTGATTAATCTAAAAATTAGCTAGAGTGAGAAATTATTCATTTTATCAGAAGTTTTTAAGTTTTTTAAGTTTTTATGAAAATATATCGTTGTCACCAAATACATACAATGCTAAATATTAATTTATAAAAATCTTAATAAATCTGTCAATTTTTAATCGCTGATCTCAATGTTACCACATGATAAGAAAATGTAAATCAATTAGTTGATTTTTCAACAAACTCGAAAAGTAAGTTTTTCATAAAAATGTATTTGGTAACTTTTTGTTCTACAACGACGATATATAATATTAGTATTTCGTACCCGGGCTGCGCAACGGGTTTTTTTTTTTTGTTTTTTCCCCATTTTTTTAACATAGCTTCACTTTTTTCCCGTTTTTTTTTTTATATTTTTTCCGTTATTGCTATTCTTTTGATTTTGAATATTCATTTTTACATTTTTTTTAGTATTTGGTTGCTTCTGTTATTTTGTTTTTGAAATTTACTTTTTGCTTTTTGTTTTAAATTTTGTTGTTGTATTTTTTGATATTTTTGCGTTTTTGATTTTGTTTTTGTGTTTTTTGGTTTTGATTTTTTTTTATTTTGTGTGTTTTTCTTTTATTTTTGTATTTTTGCTTTTATTTTTGTGTTTTTGATTTTATATGTTTTGATTTAACTTTTATTTTTGTTTTGTTTTTGTTTTGAGTCTTTGCTTTTATTTTTGTTTTTGGTTGTTTTCTTTTGTTTGTTTTGTTTTTACTGTTGCTTTTGTTTCTGCGTTTTATGTTTTTGTATTTTAGCGTTTTTAATTTCTTGCGTTTGTTTTTGGAATTTTGCTTTTGTTTTTGTGTATTTGCGTTTGTTTTTTTTTCACTTTTGTGTATTTATTAGTTTTCTGTTGTTATTGTGGTTTTGCTTTTGTATTTTAAATTTTGTTTTTGGTTTTTAGATTTTTGATATTTTTTTTAGTTTTTGATTTTGTTTTTGCTTTCGTGGTTTTGTTTTTATTTTTATTTTATTTTTTTCTTTTGTATTTTTGTGTTTTTGCATTGAGTGTTTTGATTTTACTTTTTATATTTGTTTTTTGTTTTAAGTCTTTGCTTCTATTTTTGTATATTTGTTTTTGTGTTTTTTTTTTTTGTTTTGTGTTTTTACTTTGGCTTTTGTTTCTACGTTTTTTGGTTTTTGTGTCTTAGCGTTCTTGATTGATTTCGTGCGTTTATATTTGTGATTTTGCTTTTGTTTTTGGGTATTTGCGATTGTTTTTTGTTTTCCTTTTGATTTTTTATTGGTTTGCTATTGTTTTTGTGGTTTTGCGCTTTTACTTTTGTATTTGAGTTTTTGATTTTTTGTTTTTGCTTTTGTATAATTTTTTGTATTTGAGTTTTTTTGTTTTATCTTCTTAGCTGGTGTAAGTACCGAGTTAAAACGTTTTGAAAGTTGAGGTTGTATGACAGGTGCCACGGCCCTTTGTCCAATCCCGCCCATATATAGCCTATGTCACCCTCCGGACTCCACAGTATCCTCTCAAATTTTCAGATCGGTTACGCGGTTTAGACGTGATGTTGGAACAAAGCCTAATTGTTACATGGAAAATATAGTTATTAAGGGAATATTTTCTTTCTCGATATCCTTTGGTCAATGGTAAAAATATATAACTCAAATTTACAGCAACAACCTAATCAAACTATAGACATTTTATATATTCATTTTAGTTTTATTTTTTATTTCCTACTTTTTTCCATTTTAATTGTCTTTTTCAACCACAATTCTTCTATTGATCTCTTCAGAACTGGCCGAACTACAACCGCCAATGTTTGATCTCCATCCGATGCGCGCGCTCTTCCTCATGTCCAAAAGCGGCTTCAAGCCGCCCACACTGAGCAACAAAGAAAAATGGAGCCCAACGTTTCATAATTTCATTAAGACGGCGCTCACCAAGAACCCGAAGAAGCGACCCACCGCCGAGCGCCTACTGCAGCATCCGTTCGTGCAGGGTGAGATGTCGGTGCGAGTCGCCAAGGAGCTGCTGCAAATGTACTTGAGTCCAAATCAGCAGTTTTTCTACAATTTAGATGGCGAAGATGAGGTGAGTGAACGAAAAAATAACTGATTGGTTTTACTGCCACTGTAGGGAAAGTTCTTCAAACACATTGTTGATAAATTGCGACTGCGATGATGACAATATGTATTATGTGTTTATGTGATAAATGATATTGCACAATGTTACTTAGATCTGTAATAATTAATCACTTTTATTAGTATTGCTTGCCGTAGCCATTTACCGTATCCATAAAAACGCAGAATTATTTTCGAAAATTCTGAAATAAATATTCTTATTAGAAACTAAATCGTATTTGTCAATCGGTTTCGGTTCGGTTTCACTTAGAATAATTTCAATATTTTTAAACAAATTATTAATTTAATTTTTTGAATAACAAACGAACTTCTTAAAAAACTGGTCTTTAGTAAATTTTGAATTCTCAACACCACATTTTAATAGTTTAGGAAAAAGTATTCATTTAGAATGTTTTGGTTCCGAATATAGATTTTAGTTTGCTGCTTTTTATAATAGTTCTTGATGCTCTTGATATCTCCAAAGCTTTTGATCGAGTGTGGCATAAAGCCCTCGTTTCAAAACTAATTGCATTAGGTGTCGGTGAATCTTTTACTCGATGGATATCGAGTTTTCTCCAGGGTCGTTCAATACGAGTTGCGATGGATGGTGTTCTTTCGGAACAACATTTCATCAATTCTGGAGTTCCGCAGGGTTCCGTCCTATCCCCGTCCCTATTTCTGGTATTTATCAATGACCTTCTGTCATTGACCCAGAACCCAATTCATTTCTTTGCAGATGATAGCAACATTTGTCATTCATACTCGTTTAAAAAGCGCCCAATCTCTTTGGAGATTGAGAGTAAAAGACGCACTATGAATGACACACTCAATAATGACCTTAAAACAACCTCCGAGTGCGGTCTTGCAAATAGAGTTGATTTTAATGCACGCAAGACCCAATGTTGTCTGTTATCTCACAAAAGAATGGATTCAACCCTACCTCCCCTTAATACGGGTGCTGTGGATATTGCAGAGTCAGCTGCTCTTGACGTTCTGGGCATATCAATTCAATGTGATCTCCGTTGGAATGATCACATATTTGACGTGTCGAAAGAGGCGGCCAAGTGCCGCCTCGGTGTAAGACATACTTCACTCCTGCTGACTTGCGCACTGTCTACACCACCTTTATTCGGCCATGATGGAATACAATTCGCACATATGGACAGGGGCTTCAAAATCTTCTTTGGAATTCCGGGATCGAATCCAACAACGTGCAATATATTTAATAGGGGATGAAAATATTTCATCCTCTATTGGTTCTATAGGTATTACAATGGTAAGTGTTCGAGGGAAATACATGGCCTGATTCCACCAGGTCGTTTGTCCTCTCGTTCTACTCGGGCATCGAACCAAGCCCACCCCTTCGTAGTTCAATCGGCTCTGAATAGAACCACGCATTACCGTGAGAATTCGTTCTTCAGTCGCACGATACGTTTGTGGAACAATCTCCCTGCGTCTGTTTTTCCCGACATTTTTGATATTGGCAAGTTCAAAACAAACATTCACCGACACTACTCCATCTTTCCCCCCTCCATTTAACCTATCATCCCTTCTTACGATCAACTCTGTGCATTGCATGAATAGGAGGCAATTCATGGTTAATTTGTAAAAAAAAAAAAAGTAGGTTTTAAAGTGGCCTTACATTGTCTTAAAAGTCTGCTCTTCTGGTGGATTATTTTCAACATGAAGTGTATAATTTCTAAGCTCTAGAATTAAAGCAACATATTACATTTTAATTATGTCGTATTATTTTAGTTCTATATTAGCAAAAATGTAGTGTTTGTTACGTTACACGAAAAATCTATTACGCTTCCTGTGCGATCTACGTTAGCATAAAAAGTAAAATTAAGCATAACAAAAAGAATTAATTGTTTATTTTAACAAAAGATAATATGAATTCAGTGGTTTTACGATTGGACATTGACAGTTCGAAAAAATTGGAATACATTCGAAGTAATTAGCAAACTCTAGTTATTCATTGCACTTAATATTTTTTTTTTAAACGAGTGGTGAAAGTTAAGTAATATGGGTGGGACTTAAAGTCGGTTGCACCCGACTATGGAATACCCTACACCTTGGTGAAGATAGTAATGTGGCATATTTATTTAAATACCTTACTTTTAAAATTAATAATTACGATGAACACTCTCACATATATTACAAAATGTGAGCGTATCACGCCCATTTTTGTAATATATATTTTTATGTGAATTATAAGAATACGTTTTCAATATTATAACTATATCTTTTCGAGTTATTGGTTCCTCAGCTCATTTCCGTACTCAGAATCATTTTTTCGCATTCTGGCCAGTATTTTGTTATCGTGAAGTCGGACAGACAGACGAACATGGCTAAACGGCCTCGGGACGTGATGCTGAGCAAGAATATACATACTTTTGCATACCCGGCTTCTAAGGGACATTACCATATCTGCACAAACTTATTATATCCTGTACCTCATAGGGGTAGAATATAATTAATTACAAAGTGGAATGCGGTACAAATAATAAATCGTATCCTTGTTTTGATGTGTTAATAGTGACGATTGCTCCATCAATCACTTAAATTTGCGACGCAATATCACGGATACTTTTTGCACTCTCTACTTCTTTTTCTTTCGCCGCTCCTTCTGGGCAGATGCTCTTTGTTTCTTGAAATCTTCAAATTTCTTCAACATTTTCAAATTGTCGATGTAATTCTTGTTTCTCTGAGCCTTGCTCAGGTTTTCCTAAACATCAAACGTACGTTTAGGTTTGAAAATCAAAATTGTTAAAATATTTGAATATCGATAAAAAAATGTTTGATACGTTACAAATTCTTTTTGGCTCTGTACACAGACATTATTATTACAGTGATATTTTTTTATTATCTTTAGAAAATAGACTAAAATTACTCGAAGAAAATTAGGTCCTTCACTTATATTGACGTGCTAGATTTTGTAGTAAAAGACTTTTTGGAATTTTTGTTTGTTACGTTACTTTAAAAAAAGCGGTCAAATTCTTTTTCGTTTAAAATGCTGATAATATTTTTTTTCTTCAATTAATTTATTTAGTTATTTTCAGTTTTCTTAACTCTATCTAAGAAAAGTGGATAACACGAAAAAAAAATACAATTAATTGAATACAACACACCTTTTTGTTGAGCGTTGTATTTTTGTTAATTTTTATTTTTTTGGAGGCAACCAATAAACTATGCTAAATTCACGATGCAAAGAAAGAATTTCGCGTTGATATTTATGTCGATCGTTACTTTGGGATGTGTACAAACTACAATTAATAAAAAATCTGCAAAATTTAAAAAAAAAAATCTCTGGTTTCGTTTTTTGCGTTTTGGGCCATACATATATTTTTTTAATAAAAATCAATCGATATAAGTAACATGTCCTATTGTAAAATTACATTTATTACAATTTATCGGATTTTAAAAATTTTGTTTATGAAAAGCTTACATTATGATCTGAGAAAAGTGCCCTCACTTGAGAAAATATCTTGTTTAGTTTTAAAGATGTAGACATAAATACGATTTTTTTTTTTCATTTGTTAAGATTTTTCTACACATATTTTTACATAGATTATACAATTTATCATGAAACCGCAATTATTTGATGGTACTTTTGTAATATGGACTTTTGTAATATTTTTTGATAGATAACATTACTAAGAATCTTTTAAAGGATAAAAATAATTGGTTTTAACAATTTTTGAAAGATTTTTCAAATATACTAATTTTTTTATCCATAAATATTCAAGATACAATCGCTAATTTCAAAACTTAAGTTCAGTCAAGAATTCTCTTAACAATACTTCACCACATAATATGTGATATTACCTTAAAAACATATAGGAATTTTAGCATTCATTAGTATATTAAAATTAATATTAACAATTGAAAGAAAGATGTCAGTTAACGTTTTTCGGAAACTGGTTTTGTGAAGTATTGTATTTTTTTATTCTAAGAAGTGACTGAAAAGTATTTAAAATTTCGATTGCAATTTTCTTAAAACCGATACGTAATAGGAAATAACTGAATATACAGCAAAAATCAGAACCTACGAATTATATCAAAAAGATGTATGGAAATTCCATAAGAAAGAATTTTCTCGTTTTTTCCTATAGAGTCAATTAATATGAAAACTTAAAAATTGGTATTTTATGTCCGTATTGTATTTGAATCTCTGGACAAAATCTGGAAAATTAATATAAACAATAAAATCTAAAATTTCGAAATCAAGTATATTTAATTGAAATATTTTAAAATATTGGTCATGCGCCTATATTCACATTTGACCACAATTAATATTTTTAACAGTAAAACTCTAATTGAATTCGTTTAGAAAAGATTTCAATTTAAGTATTTAATTTGTTGATGTATCGAATTCTGGAACAGCTATGAACAATTTTGATTGAATTGAAATTTCAATATCGATTAGTACTTTAAATATGCTGTAATTATCTAAATTATTATTATTTTATATGTAGTTATTTCTAGAAAAATTTTCGCGTTCGAGTTTAAAAATTTGTAAAGCAATTTTTCGTAATTCTGTACACCATATCAGGATATCTAATTCTTAAGTGTCTGGATATCTAATTCTTAAGTCCAAGAAAAAATGCACTAATGATAAATATGCTTTCAAAATGTGTCCAGAAATGTAGATAAAAGATTTAACGTTTTTTTTTTTTTGCCTACCATAATGTTTGCCATTTGAGACTACCGTCTGCATTGTTTCAGCCAAGCTTCTGGCTGTTTTCGGTTTGCCATAGGCGCCCCTGTCTATTTGCTGCTCTGAGCGCCACGTTTGTCTGTGTGGCGCCAATGTGTGCAGGGGATGCCATTGAATGAGACACGTTTTTTATCGGCTGATATAATTCAACATTTTTGTTTTTTTTTTAGATGTGGCTTTTGTGTGGTCGTGAAATGTTTACAATTTGATTTATTGATTGGCAAACATTTGTATTTTATTTGTTTTAGATGCTCTGCTGCTAGAGGTAGTGACGTCAATGTATGTGATTCATCAGCTGTGTTTTAAAGATGCCGCAACATAGAAAGTTTTTGATTTAGAGATCAATTAATTATATCTCCTTCGTACCACAAAGCACTTTAATACTGCTGTCAAAATGTTGCTCAAACGACTCGAAGAATGCCACAAAATAGGCAATAATATGTAAAATTGCTATACAGAGATACTACAGAGTCCATAAAATAGAATGAACTTCTTTCTGCCTGATCAATAAAGTCTTTTGTATGCCTTGAAATGGCTACGTGTTTATTGCAATGTTACTCATACGTCATGCGCCACAATTTGATGTGAATCACAGTACATCATTCTGTGAATGAATGTTACTTATACGACCTACTGTGTAATAAAATGAGTGTTGTTATCAATCGTTTTGCTAATTTTAGGTTTTTATACTATTGTCGCTCGTATGACCTGGTGCCTAACTCTTGAGAATTCTTGCCTTTTATTTTCTTCTTTTAGTTTTTTTTTTTGCGTTTGAATTTTGTTTGATTCGAAATAATTCCCAAGTTGTAAAAACCATTATTCGTTTGACAATTCCCTATTTTTAAAATTAAAATTTAGAAGTTGAAGTTTATTAAAAACAAAGATCATGTCGTAATTAGAAATAAGGTCTTCTGTAGAACAGGAATTTTAAATAATTTATTAGCAATTGAGGATATTGTTTTTCGACATCAAATTTTTTGTTATTAAAATCAAAAGCTGTGTAACTTCTAAATATTACTATTTTTATTTTGTTCAAACATTTTTATAATGTTAATTGCATTTATTAAAAAAAAGGACATCTTTCTTATACCGCAAAACACCTCTTCAATTACACTGCTCAACAAAATATATAAAAATATTTGCCTTGGACATCCCATAGATAAATTTTATATTATTCGCAGTTGCTTATTTTGAGTGCATACACAGTTTTTATACCCTACACTAAGAGTGAAAGGGTATATTCAGTTTGGTACGCCGTTTGTAACACCCAGAAGGAAGCATCTCCGGTATGGAAAAGTATATATATTCTTGATCAGCATGACCTCCTGAATCGATTTAGCGATGTCCGTCTGTCCGTCTGTCTGTCCGTCTGTCTGTCCGTCTGTCTGTCTGTCTGTTGAAATCCCTACTACTTTTAAAATTGAAGAGCTAGATAAATGAAACTTATAACTTAGATTACTAATATACCTACGCTGTATGTGCGAAAAAATTGGCAAGATCGGTCCATTGTGACCTATGATCCGACCACTTATGTTCAAATACCTCATATAAAATGTACATATAAAGATCAATTTTTATGTATACGTGCTTAGGTAAACTTTTTTGGTCAAATATATATTGACATCATGCTCAAATACATGATAATAATGTTTTCCCGCGAAAAGACTTGTGGTTCACAAAAAAAAAATCGAAATTCGGTACACCTACCCATTTGTAAATATGGGTATCAAATGAATGGAAATTCCTCAGCGATTGAATGTTTGTAGTTATTTTCAGGATTCGTATACCCTGGTGACCTATATATCACTTTGAATGGTAACCACACATATGTGTAGGGTATTTATAGTCGGCTTAGACCGACTATAATTTTGATAATCCTAACTATCATAATAACACCTACTTTAAAATTTCCCATGTGATCTAACCTTCCCAACTGGTTTTTCATTACGTAACGTTTTTAAGAAAATTAATATCGACATTCTAAGCCATTTTCAGCCACTTTTTAGCATACAAAAAAATACAGTCCCTTACACAACTAGTTTTCCAAAAAACTGTAAATGCCATTTTTCTTTCAATTGTCCTGACTAATTACAATATACCAAGAAATACTAATATTCCGCTATGATTTTAAGATATTTGTATTTTAACTCGAAATATTTTGATTTTTTTAACTATTTTGGAATGATTATATAAGCATATCGGATCTTACAATAAATAAGAAAATTATTGATTATGTAGAGCATAGTTCAAAATAACGATCAAAATTACTAACTTTTTTTCATCGGTTCTCATTTTAAAAATATGCCCTTATCAACATAGTACCCGTTATAAAGTGTTGAAAAAAACTAATAATGCTCCTTGTTTTCGTATATTAAAATTAGTTTTGACAATTAATTTAAAAAATGCATTTTAAAGTTCTACCTTATATTTTTTTATTCTAAGTATCTCTTGTATGCTAAATCTAGGTAGACAAAAGTCGTATATTTTATCTCTCCAAAATCGACGTAATTGCTATCGTCTTCATCTATTTGGATCCACAACAATTTTTTAAAAATTACTCAATACGTCGCCCATGTATCAAGTTATGTGGGAACACAAGATTTGTTTCAAAATGAATGAAATTTTAGGATGCCCTTAATATATTCAAACTCTTATTTTTAAAAGCTATTCTGAGGCCCTATTCTCGATTTTCATGCTCGAATTCTCAGTTTCGTGAATTCTCGCTTGATCATTGTCGAACGATAACCAAATCACTTGATCATTGTCGAACGATAACCACATAAGCAATTCATAAGTTCATGGGAGATTGAATTCAATAGAAAACTTTCGTTTGACAATTTTCAATAGACAATGTATCTATTGTGAATTGCACAAAGAAAAACTGAAGAAATCTTTTACATTTATTAAATTAGAAAGCAAAACAAAAACGTTTAATTTCAAATTTTTTAATAATAATATACAAAAACAAAAAGAAGTGCCCGTAAAAAGTGTACACAGTACAATATAGGAACTACGGTCGCGTTTAATCGTTAATAACGTGGCTCATGGTGAATGATGGTTTCCACTCCAGTGAATAGTGAATATTGTGCAAAATATAATATCACAAAAATTGCTAATTTAGTAACACCCTTTTAGACAATTTGAACGAATGCATTTACGACTTCGATACCACTTCAATTTCCAAGATTTATTTCATGCGTCTTTGAATCTTACCAGAAAAGTACCATTCTTTGAAAATTCGAGAATTTCATTCGACAATTCTTATAAACTGGAGAATGACTAATTTTTGTTTCATGCGAGAAATTGTGAGAATTGTCGCATGAAAATATCTCGAACGAACTCGAGAATAGGGCGCCTGATCCGAAATACAGTTTTTTTTACCCTAAACATACATTTATATTTCTTAAATGTGTTTTTTACCTTCGGTTGCAATGCACTAGCACAGGACTATATTATTTTTGGCTAAATTTGTTTCTGATAAATTCTAGAACCATTATGTAACTTTAAAACCCACTTACGCCAACAAAACTTAAAATGTAATATGATGTAATCATAAAAAATTGCATAACTGGCAAAGCACCAGAATTTAGGTTTTTTTTTCAAAAACTATACTTACTTACTTAAATGGCCCTTACAACCGTGGGTCGGTTTTGGCCGCTGAGATGAAGCCGCGCCAGTCGGATCAACTCTGCGCGCGCTCACGCCAGTTAGAAATACAAAGCGTTGCCAGGTTGTCCTCAACTTGGTCTTTCCAACGCAGATTTGGACGCCGCCTTCTACGGTGTCAACCTTCGAGTTTCGATTCAAGCACCTTCTTGGCTGGAGTGTTTTCATCCATTCGTTCGACATGACCTAGCCAGCGAAGCCGCTGGATCTTGGTGCACTTGACTATGTCAATGTCGTCGAATAACTCATACAGCTCGTGGTTCATCCTGATTCGATACTCGTTAGCAAAGCAGATAGGGCCAAAGATTTTACGGAGAATCTTTAAGTTTCAAATTAAGTTTTCAAATTAAGTTTCACTGCTGGTTTCATAAAATGATTTTAACCAAGGATTGAAACCGTAACCGAAACCGATATCCGTTTAAAACCGTTTCATTTTTAATCCCGAAACCGTTACCGAAACCGTTATACGAAAATCAGAAATAAACCGATATCCAAAACCGAAATAAACGGTTTCGGTTTTATACCGGTTTAAAACGGTTTTTAAAAAAGTATAAAAGAAACAGTAAAACATATTTTATATAGAAGATCTTAAGTACAGGGCATGTTTAAATGTCATTTAATAAAATTTGGAGTTCTCAAAATAAAAATGTTTTGTTGTACCAAAATTAACATGTTGTTTTTGAAAATATTATTTCGAAAACAACGATATTTGGTCTAAAATTTGTTTTTTTTTTCATTAATTTGTGTAGCGGTAAATCGAATTAACAACAAAACACCAGCAACTCATTGTTAAAAAATTATTCAATTTTTAATGATATTGTTTTTTTATATATTGTATAAGTAAAATATATAGGGAGCCTGGGGTAAAGTGAGACAAGTTTAGAAAAGTTCATTTGAATAATTATTGAATTATTTTAAAGGATCTTTTCAATATAATACCATTTAAAGGGTCCTTAATTGATTTGTGTGTGATTTTTCAAAACAGCTCAATTTTGGACATATATATAAAGGATAACAGAATTATAATAAGGTAATAAAAAAACAATGGTAATGCAAGAAAAAATTAGAAAAAAAAGTAAAATTATTAACATCTCAGTAACTATTTAAGAAAATACGAAATATAAAGTGTAAGTTCGACAAGTTCGAACATTTCAAGTATACAGGCAGATATTTGTTTACTGATATTGCAGTTCAAAATTTCTTTGGCTTTTATGAATGGAAATTGTACAAAATTCTTCTACTTCTTTTCATGAAGTTTAAGACAATTATCGATGTATTCTTGGTGCTCGGCTCACTTCTGCAATTCAGATCATAGCTCAGGTGAAGTCAAAATATTGCTTTTCATTGACTTGTGGCCACGATTGAAATTTGAAATTCTTAGCGAAATCAATTAAATAATTTATACAACACAATATTTTCACTAAAATAACAACAAAAATTGTTTAAATAACGTTTCCCACTTTACTGCAATACAGTTTTTCTCAAATATCCTTGAAACTGGACGTGAAAAAAACGCCATTGTTCTTAGAATGTCCAAATCCATAAGAATATGTAACTTTCATTTTTGGTGTCGAAAATTGTTGCCAAATGTGCTGTGCGCACAGTGTTATTTGAAAAATATGGAAAAAAATAAATTTTATACAAAAACCGAAACCGTAACTTGGAACCGGTTTACCGAAACTGTTTCGTTTTAAAAACTTAAAACTGAAACCGAAATCGAAACCGTTATTTGTTTAGTTTTCAATCCTTGATTTTAACATATTAAATTTATTTTTATTTTAAATATTACAGTGTTATTAAATATATTAATTATTCAGTTAAACACATGCCAACATTTATCCAAATTAACCTTCATCTGCATATTTTATATTATATATTAAACGTTTCTATTTTTCCAGTCTGTTGCCAGCCATGTCCCACAACGAATAGCCAGCAAAATGACATCAAGGCCAAATGGAATTTCTGCCCAGAACTACACACTGAAAACAGGTAACCAAAACCGCTAACTTTTTTCCACCAGTCACACGATAAATCCCCCCACATGTCACTTGCGACAATTTGTCATGGCAATTTGAACACTTAAATTTGTTATTTTGAAATTTATTTAATTCGCGATAAATTCAAATTTTATTATTTCTTTTTTTTTCAGGAATATCGTCTACGTCGCAGTGGAACGAACGTTCATCTAGTCCAGAAACACTACCGAGTGACATGTAAGTATTTCATGTTGTGTGTGTCCAGTGATTTATATTTAGTCGCATTTTTTTGACATTCCAACAGAAGTTTTTTTAACATTTATTCTTTCATAGAAAAAAAGTTTGTTCTGTTGTCGTTTTTTTTTCATCTCATTTTTTAAAATATGTTTTTATTTATTGTCGCTTTCGATGTACACGCTCACATTCACAAACACACACATACATCACATATACTGCTACACAAACAAAATCACAAATACTGAAAAGCTTGAATTTTTTAACGAATCCACTTTATTTATTTTCGATTGTCTAAAATTTTTTTTTTATAGCTTTTTTATACATTGTTAGTGAATATATTTAATTCTTTTGAGTTTCGTTTTTCCCTTCGTTAACGAACGTTTCTGTAATATCAGTCAGCCCTTTCAGGATCAAAATAATGCGTATTCCATTTCGTATTCATTTTTTTTTATTCAATTTTCATAAAACATTTTCGAATTTTATTTTACTGCAAAAAGAATTGCTACAATTTTAAATAGTTTCCAATATTCAATTTCTCATAATTTTGATATTTTTAATACTTCAATAAAAGATAAGAATGAAAATTTCAAACTTATGAGAAAATAAAAAATGGGCTATTTCTCAAAAACTTCAGCCAATTTAATAACACGTATGCCATTTCGGAATCAGTGAGAGAAATGCAAAATTCATACACTCCATATATTTAAGTATATATTTTATTAAAAAAATATAGTACATTTAAAAAAAGGATTGTCTCAATAATTGCATTTCTTCCCCAGAACTATTAACAACTTAACTGATCCAAAATATAAATAATCCGACAAATAATCCGACATCCACGTTAAAAGTAAAGCTTTCGATTCGATACATTCATTCGATTCGATACATTCATTATATATATATGAATTTGTTCATAATATTCATGAATTCATTTTTTTAGAAAATAATTAAAAAAAAGTGTTGTAAAAATTTAATTTAAAAAATAACAGAAAAAAATGTTCTAAAAACAAGAACAACAAAAAAAAATTTGAAATTCTTCGAAAAAATGTTTTTTTTTTAAATTTTGGAAAAGATATTTTTCAAAAAAAAAATGTTTGAAACAAATTTTTTTGTTTAAATATATTTTTTATAAATTTAACTTTTTATTAATAAAACGTTATAATTATAAATTTATATATTATAAAACATTTTACTAATTTATGCTTGTCGAGCATGCATTATATAAGAAATAACATACAAGAACTACCTGCGAACTGAGAAGTACGGCAAAATATAAACGAAAAATAAATATTTTGATTGAAATTTGGTTTAATGAACAGCATTCTGCAATATGAAGTAAAATATGTTGTATTTTATGTTCTTATTCATTAATATGATGAACGTATTCTTCACATTGATGAACACTTTTTCGACAATTACCTAGCGTTCATCATATTTATGATCGCATTCATAACATTGATGTCGTTAGTCATTAATATTATGAATAGCTCTTCAATACAATGAATCATGGTTTGAAGATCAGAATTCATCAATATAATGTACATTTTTTTCTGTGTAGTGTCATTGTCCTTGCAATTTGAATTGATTGTTTATAATTAAGGAATACTCTTCAAATTTATTCAAATATCAAAAATATATATACGGTATTTTAAAAGACCAACTTTTTAAATATGTTCAATAAGTATTGTTTGTACCGAAAACCAAAAAATTCTGTAACCAGCCTGACATGTGATTTATGATTCGAAGTTTTCTCAAACTAACTTGGACATCAAAAATCCGATCTCGTTGCTAATTTTTTAAATTTCTTAATTTTCGAAGAGTAACATTTTACGATAGGATATTTAAACATTTTCATCCGATATCGCAATGTTTTTCAAATAAATCTCAATATATTTGCACTATTTGATGCAACAATAATCCAGATTCGTCTTTATTATTTGATTTATTATCTTTGCAGTTTTAGTACGATTTCGCGTTCGATATTGGTACAAGATCTGATTCGATATCGTACAATTTTGCCGACATGTCGTATCGTTCTCACATCAATATCGAAACGAATGGCAGATATAGTAAAAGTTGCAAAAATTTTGGTTGATTCTAATGGTCTGTCTTATCAAATTTGCTCTAGCTTTGAAAATATTATCCATTGTAAATACCCCAGACACAATTTTTGGCAGGTTCTAAGAAATTCTGAAATTTTTTTTTTCAATATATTTCAAACTGACAATAATGACACGACATTTATGTGCTTCCGAATCAAAACAAATGCAATACTGAAAAATTTGAAGTATAATTTCATATGCTGGCGTTGTGTTCCAAAAATCTGCCATGTGGCGGATAATTCAATTATTTGTCATATACAATAATTGATATTCTGCCGAAAACCTGCTACAAAGCAGCCTATTGAAAATAGAATTCCAAAAACATTCGATAAATCTGCTGTGGCATGTACACATTTTTGAACATGCAGACGATTCTCTGCGTGAAACCTGCTGTAAGGCTGGCATTTTTGATGAAATACAAACTACATATTTTCTACCAGTAAACTACCGAATATTTTGTCTCGGATATTTTGTCTCAAATGTTTTAATATTAGGTATAATTTATTATAGCGCCCCAGATAAAATTTTTGGCTGAGTCGAGGAACTTTTAAAACATATTTTCGAAATATTTCAAACAGACAAAAAAAAATCAATGACAAAGTAAAAATTTGTATTTATACCCTACACCTATGAGGTATAGGGTATATTAACTTTGTGCATATATTGTAACGCCCCTTAAGAGACGTGTCCGGTATGGAAAAGTATATATATTCTTGTTCAGCATCACTACCCGAGTCCGTTTAGCCATGTCCGTCTGTCTGTCTGTCTGTCTGTAACTTGAGAAATACTGATCAGAATGCGATGAAATTTCATCTCAATATATTTTAGCCAAAAGTAGGAACTGAGTTTAAAAATGAGCCAAATCGGTCAACGGACACGCCCACCTCCCATACAAGTCACTTTTATATAACTCTTTCGGAACTAATAACTCGAAAAGTATTCAAGGTATAGTTATAAAGTTTAAAAAGTATTGTTAGAATTCACCTTAAAATATGTGGTCCAAAAATGGGTGTGATCCGCCCACTTTTTTTTCATTATTTCCCGGGTTTTCATAGTGGAAATTTGATCCGTAAATTATTAAAATCAAATCTATGATTTATTAGCCTTTCAAAATTTTAAATATGGGCGTGGTCCGCTCAATTATATTTTTCAAATTTTTTTTTTTGTTTTTTATACTTTTATATAATTTTTTTAATTTATGGGGATATAAGACGTAAATTTCTGATATATGAATAATATTCTGAGGGTGGGGAGGTTCAGCATAATTAAAATCTTTAAAATTAAGGTATGCAATTAAATATCCCACATTAATATCCCCACCAAAGGTGTAGGGTATTCCATAGTCGGGCCCGACCGACTATAAAAATCCGCCCCATGTAACCGAACTTACCCATGTGACCTAACTTTCCCAACTCGTTTTCTCGTTTCTTTTTAATTGTCTAAAATATGAGTGAAAAATTGATATTCATTTATGAACAGATTTCATTTTATAACCTATTTACTTGAATAGACTATGTAAGTAATATGCATTTACTAAACACCCTGTATATTAAACTGGGTGCAAAATAGGGCATACTTTTATTTTACATTTTCTTATTTTTTTGAATCATAGAATCAGCTCCCGAATTATTGATATCGATGAACCAAACACCCTGTATAACGAGCTATATAAACAATTTTATTAATTAAACATTAACAAGGACTTAATAAAATAGCAGTTGAAATAACTTGGTTGTCGGAAACATCTTTGTTCTAACACTTAAAATAAATAATGAATTTTAATGCATTTACGAGAACCGAATACCGTCTTATCGAAGTTTTTTTGTCTTGTTCAGAAAGAGTTTAAAAAATATTTGAGAAATGTTCGTTAACGATTTTTGTAATTAGTAAATTTTTTTCATAATTCACATCTTTTTCAATGTTGTATAAATATTTAAAATAACTATTACATGAAAACACACCCGCCGTAACATACATTCATTTACCCCATTTAACGTACATTCGATTTTTATCATTTATTGCAAATATTTTCAATTACGTATCTATTACTTTGTTATCGATCGACACACACTTTGTTTAATTGTCTTAATGTATGTTTCTTTTTATTATTTTCATTTCTTTTTCTTTTACTTTATTTTAGTCCTTTAATTAAGCCGAAACTAAGCGGAACTTTAATTATGAAAATGTCCCTAAGGTTAGGAGCAGATCTTGAAACACGCTGCCGCCACAGCGCAGAACTTTTTCAATTTCCTCTACTTCCTCCGCATCTATTTCTCCTGCTTTTCTGTTACTACAACTACTGCTATTTTTCCTCTACCTACTGCTTCTGCTTCCTTTTCTAGTCTTCCTGCCACTGTCCTAAAGAAAGTCGCGGCCGTTGCCCAAGTAAAATGTAAATTTATGCCGCATCCAAATCTGATTTCCTCAGACCAGCGCATAGAGTGCAAGCCTAAAATAAAAACCTATATTTTTATTTTATCTTTGGAAATGTTGCGTCTTTGTTGCTGCAACTTTTCCATTTGCGAATTTATTGCGTGCGTGTTGCTTTGTTTCCGTTTCCGTTTTTTTTTTGTTGCTGCCGCCGTCGCCGCTTCGGTTTTGCAGCGCTGCTTGTTGCCTGGCATAAAATTGTTGCCGTTTTATTGTTGCCAACACTTTGTCTTGTTCGAAAAGCACGTTTTATTCAATGTATTGCTAGGTACTAACTTATTTTTTATCGTGGCTAAAATGTTGTCATGCCTGCCACTGCAATTGCTCACATTTGTTGCAGAGCCAACAAAGTGATTCATGTGTGAAATAGTTTTGTGCACATCAACTGAACTGAATTTATGTATTTTTAATTTTAAACATAGTATTTTGGAAATATTTCATGAAACTATTTAAACTAGGCATTCCAATAGTAGAAAAAAGCGATTCGGTCCCTTTTAATAATTAAATAAAATATAAAACTTTTTATACAAAACTATAAATGCGATTTTATTAATTGTGCATTCCTTAACAAATTAAAATTTAAAGTTACATTGTATGTGTCATTTATTTTACATTTTTGTCGATTTTTAGTTTTCACACCCCCTTGAATTGTTTATTAGATAAAAAAAAATTCGAACAACGGGCCGCAAGGACCTCGAAAATTCAACATTGTACTAAGAAAAAAATGTACATTATCCAAAAAATATTTTTAGTAATCTATCCTGTAGATTAATTAAATTCCATTAATTTCTATAAAAAATAATCATAGGATATTCAAAAAATTACTGAAATATCAAAAAAACGATTACACATGTATTTTATTTTATCGTAAACAAGATTGCATATTCGAAATAATAGCTGCGTTCCCGTGGTACTTGAAGTAGATCTGTTTCACGGGAACGCCATCGATTCTATTTTAATAAATTTGGCAACATTGTTTTCGTCTCCCTTTCTTTTTCAACACAAATTCTTCTTCTTATTAAGTGTTATTCACAATAGCATAACAACACCACAAACAAATTTACTTTTGATACGTACAGTACCAGATCAGTAATTGATCCAAAAACAAACCTGGTTCTAATTGTTTATTTTTGTTTTGTATATGAAAATAATCTACGGATCAGGATCAAAAACCACGGGAACGCAGCTATTGTTTTTGAATATAAAAAATGTCATCTCCTAGTATTAAAAATTTTAAGTTACCTAGCGACACGGCACGTGTTCCTGTTTTGTAAATAAAAAAACATTTTTTTTGTCCTAATAAACAGTTCTAGGGGTTGACACATAGGTGTTAAAAATAAGTCACAGCATAATATGGAAATCCAAAATAAATATTTTATATGAAAAATTACAAAAAAAATCTAATCGTGCAGACGTATGTCGTATTTCAGTTTCTTCGTGTGTACACTGCCAAAATTTCAAGATTTTTTTTTTTCGAAATATACGTTTATTTAAAATTTTTTGTTAATTATTATCTTTAAATATAGGCTTAAATAAATTAAGTAATTACGAATTGTTAACAAAATTGCAATTTAATTATTTTTAGTGCCTAATCAATAACTACACTCAGAAAAAAAAATGATAAAATCCCATTAAAATTTGTCAATAGGACAGTTATTGAATTAATAGTATACAAATAATAAATATTTTCATACAAACTCAAATAAATTTTATAGTATTTTGTAGTATTTAATAGGATTCACCGATTGAGTTAATAGTTTATCGGACAAATATCCTATTGGCTAATTTTAATAGTAAAAACTATTAATTTTATGGTGTGTTTTTTCTGAGTTTATGTATTTTAATAATATGAATTTTAAATTAGTTATATACAAATTTATTAAAAGTTTTATAAATAGGTTTTTCGATTACACTACTCAACAAAAATATAACTTTTGAGTACTTTTTGAACCAGTGCAAAATACAAATTACATTTGGTGGACCTAGAACCGGACATTTGCAGTACTCTATTTTAAGGTCGACTAAAAACAACAACATTAACTTTTTCTAAAACATCCGTACATCAATTCTATGTAATTTTCTGGTGATGATTTTGACTGCATAGTCTATTTTTTTACGTAAAGTTTTTGAGTAAAATACTATTGAAATGTTAGAGCATTTTCACCTACTTTTTAGGTTAAAAAAAATACAGTCCCTTACACACCTAATAATAGTAATAGTTTGGCGCTACAGTCCTGTATAGAACTTCGGCCGAGCTCTCTCACCATTTTGAGCTGTGCGTGTTATATTTGTACTCAAAGTGGTGGGACCTACAGTTTATTGCCGAATCCGAACGGCGGGTGAGAGCTTTTCATAGGCAATGGTTTTACTCTCGTATGTTTGCCATTTACATAGCGCGGTATAGAAAAATGTTTCTATGAAAAGATGTTGTTAGCCCCAGTCCATGCTTGAACCGAAGACCTTTCGGCTCGCAGTCCAACGCACTAACCGCTGAGCTACCGCGGCTACCCTTACCCTTACACAACTAGTTTTCCAAAAAAACTGTTAACGCAATTTTTCTATAAATTGTCAAAAATAATTAATATATACCAAAAAATACTGTATTTCGATATGTTTTTAATATATCTTCGTTGTAGAACTAAAAGTCACAAACTACATTTTCAAAATGCAAATTATTCATATACAAAAATGTTAATATATCTGTCACTTTATAATAGATGATCTCAATATTTCTACCAAATGATAATAAAATGTGAATCTATCAATTGGTATTTTTACTTTAGAAATGTATTAAATACTTTTTATAATAATGACCAACAAACTTGAAATTTAAGAATTTCATAAAAATGTATTTGGTGACTTATTTCTACAGGGACGATATTTGAAACTTAACTTGAAAAAAAAAATATTTTTTCAGACTATTTGTGTCTAATAATAAATCAGAAAATGATTTGTGGTTTTGCAGAGCATAGTTCAAACTAACGATGAAAATTACTAACTTTTATTAATCGGTTCTAATTTTTAAAATATGTCCTATCAACACAATTTACGTCTAAAACCGTATAAATTTTCTGTATTAAAATTAAAATTTTCTGTATTCAAAAATATTCTCCTATCCAGGGACTAAAACTCTTTGGATTAACGGTTCTGGTTCCAGTTTTATTTTTTTTAATATGGCGGTTCCGATTCCGGTTCTACTACACATTTATTTTAATAACAGTTCCGTTTTCGGTTCTTTGCGGTCCCTGCTTCTATCAAATTTTTACAATATACTAAACAAGGATTTTTATATTTTTTTTTCAAGTTTTCAATTAACTGCATTTTTAAAATTTTTATGATCTGACCTTTATGTTCAAACCTCGAGAATCAGCCTTTTTTTAGGTTCCGAGAACCACACTACGTCATTGGAATTTTATTTAGTTGGGCTTTCGAAAAGTTTCAAAAGGATCCAATTTGAAATAAAAAAACTTAGTTGAACTTTAAAGTGACCAATATGGTATTTTCCTCCATAAAATTTATATATCGTCGTTGTAGAACGAAAAGTCACCAAATACATTTTATGAAAAACTTAATTTTTGAATTTGTTGATAGATATTATAAAAAGTAATTGACGCATTTTTAAAGTTGAAAAATCAACTAATAGATTTACATTTTCTTAACATGTGTTAAAAAAATGGAGATCATCGATTAAAAATTGACAGATTTATTAAGATTTTTGTAAATGAATATTTGGCATTTTGAAAATGTATTTGGTGACTTTTCGTTCTACATCGATAATATAAAAAAAGTAAATTAATATTTTCTAAATATTAAATGCATGGGAATATACCATCCCATTCCTTAACATACTTATTCTACTTAGACTGTTTTTAATGTTATTCCATTTTTGGATGCTGTGTTTCCTGTCAAATTTTGATATGCGGAGTCGATCCTATCCAAAATCATTACCAAAATGTTCTTAGCATAAATGAACAATTTTAAAAACTTACAATCCATTGGTATCCACTTACTTGGAAGTTTTTAAATTTTGTAATTTCCTAAGAAGACTCATTCAAATATTAGAAGAAAACTTTTAGTTTAGTTTTTCTTGAAAATATTGAATGTCTTTTATTTCGGCGGGGATATTTCAAAATAGATTTATGATTTGACGAAGGCATTGCTCCCATGTTTCGTAACCCTGCCCCTGGCTATATTGTCAGGATTTAGTCATTTTTTTTTATTTGTAGTTTTTATTTTTTTGACATTTTTCATTTAAGTATGTTTGCGATTTAAGCACACATAATTTATGGCATTTGCTGCAGAAGCACTGCCACTGTTTCGCCACTCCTGCGTCCTGGCGCCTTTTAGTCCTAATTGCGCGCATTACTCCTTCGCAGACAGACGAACGGACGGACGGACAGAGAGACAATCATACTGCGTAGAGTGCGACCGACGCGCAATGCAACACATCATTCATATCCATCAGTCTTGATGTCTTAAATACCAGGCGAGACATGCTGCGACATTATGACAGGCACCGACACCAACACATGTAGGTCCTTGTTGGCTGTCGCTGGCGTTCGGGTGGCTTTTCTTGCGTCTGCTTTGTTATGTTATCTGACTGACTGCTTGGCAGACTTTCTGTATGTCTGTCTGTCTGTTCGTCCGTTGGGTCTGGGGTGGCAGAAACATTGAGCCATCCTTTCACTCGTTCGTCCTGCGCTGTCACATGTCTGCTGTGTTGTTGCGCCATTTTTTTAGCTTTTTTCTATTTTTCTTTCTAAAGCATTTTGAGTTGACAGCATGGTGCGTAAAGTTTTTGCAACATTCTGATTTATGTTGCAAATTAAAAATTATTTTTGTTTAAATTTAGTTCTAAAGCACTTTTATTGTTGAGTTTATTTAATTTATTAATTAATATTTTTTTATTTCTTATTTTAATTAATTTGTCCCATTTTAAGCAAAACTCAAAAACTCGAGTTTTAATTTAAGAAGTTTTCATTATTTAGTACTTAATACACTTAACAGTTTACGTTACTTTCTCAAAAAAAAAAACACCTACTTAAACTATCTTTGTCTCTTTCTTTTACACCTATTGCCTATAAGCCAAAACAAACAACTCAAACTTTTGTTTTCTTCTTTTTTTTTTATTGTGCATTATGTTTGTTGTAGGAGCCTCTTACAGTATATTGATGAGGAGCTCAAGCTAAGGTAATTATTACAACAAAAACTACAACAACATGCCAAACCAATAAATTCTCTATACAACATCAAAAATACTCAAATAAATTATTAAATCTGGAATAGTCAATCATTTGATTTAAACATTTTTGTATTATATTTTACTACTTTAATTTTAACTTTTAGTTAGTATTAGTAGTAGCTGTAAGAGTCACACGCGCACACACACATTTGTACATTTACATTTATCACCTATTGACATTTATCACCTAAATTTACCTTCATCTCATATCCATTAAATTTTGAAAGGCAGCAGAATTTTATTATTGTATTAAATTAAAAAGTTTTCACTATTTGTTCATATACATTAGTTGGCTACGCGTTCCCATTTCACATATAGAAAACTGTCCATCAATATGATATGAACAATATTTAATTTGTGAAAAATCATCAAATTAATGCACAAATTTGTATTATTGACCATATAAAAAACGAATAGTTTTTTAATATTTAGTATGTGTTCTTTAAAATGAAGATTTTTCGCTAATGTTTCATTGTTCATATGTTCATCAAGTCACACTCTACTCCTCTCTTTCTAACGCATACACAATTTCCATATCTATATAACAATCTCTTTGCTTAAAATCTCCATCAGTTTCGCGCCATTGCAAATTTGCAAATATTTGTGCAGTAAAAGAAATACTGTAGTTAAATTTACATTTTCCCCATTTTTATTTTATCTCTTTTTCCATTGTTGTAGTTTTTGAGATTTTATATTTCTTTTTTCACTAATAACACGATGTGACAGCCAAAATATACTTTAAACGAGATGTAAGTTTTCTAATTGAGCTTAAAATAGCAGCCAAAAATCTGATTTTTGGACGAAAACATTTTTAAAGATTGAGTTAAATGCATTTTTTCCTCCATCATATTTTTATTTGTATTTACCGATGAAACGTTTATCGATTCTGCGTGAAATAAGATGTAACTACTGAAATTGATTGAAAATTGTTTAACCTATAATTGAATGGAATATTTAGTAGTAATGTGAACAAATGAGCATAACTTTCACATTTAGTCGGTTCCAAACTCTCGTGATTGTAGTGGTTAATATCTAGTTTTATATGGAATCGACAAATGTTTCATCCTGTCGAAGCTCCTTACGAAAACTATAAAATATAATTTTTTTTACGATGAC
Organism: Dryomyza anilis; assembly: GCA_951804985.1. Lineage (NCBI taxonomy): Eukaryota > Metazoa > Arthropoda > Insecta > Diptera > Dryomyzidae > Dryomyza > Dryomyza anilis. Next base: position 69,673,985 of record OX638133.1, read on the forward strand.
TGTCTCAAACCAGTATGCCATTCGTTTCGATGTCGTTATTAGATCAATGCGAGTAGATGGATAAATCACACGATAGCGGATCCATTCTAGCAACGATGTCATGCCTCAAATTGTACATACATGGTAGGTTGATATCTGAACGATATCGAAAGTTCGAGATTGCTTCGAAAAATATTGCGATATCGATGTGATAAATGTGTAAATATCGTATCTTGTCCTTAAATTTGAATGTGCGAGAAATTTTGAAAATTAGCTGCGATTTAGCTAAGAGTTCGAACTTTGATATCGAATTTAGTTCGAGAAAGCTTCGAGGCATCGAAGGTCTCCGAATCATGGTAAACTGAGAACTTTTGTAGCGACGAACTGAAGAACATAAACTAACAAATTAAAGTATTTACGAAGACTATCATCAGAAGAATATTTATGCTGTTTGAGTTGACAATTGAAATCTATCCAATTATTTATCAATTATTTATTTTAATTCTCAAATGTTCATTCTCAAATTTCAAGAGTTGGTATGCAGTTATTTAAATCTTACTTAGCTCTATAAGTAAAATTAACTCTCGTCCATTTAGTATATTTTGTAACATCGTGTACTATGTTTGCTGTAACAAATTGTTACATAATTTGCATACATTTATTTTATCTCGCGGCCTAACTTCATCCCCTGTCTAACTTCATTCTTTTCCCAATATTTTGGTATCAGTCTTTTCATTTAACTTTGTTCTTTTTTTGTTTTTTTATAATATTTTATTTTTTTATATTTGAAGGTCTGTATATGTTGTGTCCTACATTTATTTGTATTTTACTTTGTAAATGCACATTTTTTTTTATTAAAAATTATTTTTATCAATTTGTATTGGTGTCGGTATATTTTGGTTTTTGTTACATAGTAGTGCTTATCATTGAATGCTTGCGGAATGATTATAGTTGTTTGATTAAAAAAAAAATAATTTCATTTTGTTTAAGTATTTCAGAGTTTTTGTATCGCGTTTTCAGCATTAATTTAGCGCAGAATGAATTAAATGAGTTCAGTGCATAACTCAAATACTTAATATTGCTGCACTGAGAACAAAAAAACATACTTTAAAATTAACAAAAAATGTTTTAAACTAAAAGTAAACATAATGATTTAAAATTATACGAATTTGTTTTAAAATTAAACAAAATTGTTTTCAATTAAATCACATTGGTGTGAACATCGAGATTTCGTCAAATGCCCCTAAAAGTATGCAGCAGTAACGGTGTGAAATGCAATGTGAAATGCATACAACATACATCTAGGGGCAACATTTACGCGTTAAACTGAAATGTTGTGTTCGATGTCACCCTGCCATATTATTCATAGCCCCTTTTTGATGGAGCAAACTTTATAAAACAGGGATAATAAGCAGTAGTAATGTTGATAGATGGTGGCCGTTAGTAAAATGGGTTATTGGTTTTAGCAAGTTGACATACCATTCCAAAGTGGAACATAATTAAATTAAAATAATTAAAAATAATAAATAATAAAAACAATATTATACATATATATATATATAGATATATATATATATATATATATATATATATATATATATATATATATATATATATATTTATATATATATATATATATATATATATAAATTATATATATATATATATATATATATATATATATATAAATGTCGAAACCTTAAAATGTCGAAATTTTAAAAGCCTTAGAACGCCAAAACTATATTTGGCCGAATCCAAAAATGTCGATAAATATTTTAAAGCAAGAAAATGTCGAAAAATCTTTGAAACTATATATATATATATATATATATATATATATACAAGAACATTTTTTTATAGGATCAAAAAATGTCGAAAATTTAAATGCCGAAATATCAAAATGTTGAAATATAATAGCTCTATTCTGGCATTGTGAGCACTCAAAGGTCACAACTCAATGAGAGCCGTTTTTCTTGTTAGAATAATTGTGATCAAAATCTCAAATTAGTATTCTGGCAACAAAAAAACTCAAGAAATACACCACACTGTGGGGAAGACAGTTTCACGTCATATTTTAAAGTTTTTCATCTGAATTAATTGTAAATAAAAGTAAACAAACAAATTCAAAACAATATAATTTCTTTTTTGCGCAGTTTTTAGAACATTTTTTATTCGTGAAATGCAGTTTCAATTATGTGTAAAATGTTTTAAGTGTTAACGCCGCATCTTTTCATGAGGTTGCATTACGTATTTTACTTTTAACCGCCAATTGTGTTTTTGTATTTATTTAATATGTGGAAGCCTCTAATTAAACTACAATTAATAATCTAATAGCCCTTATAAAATATATAAGATGTTTTTGTGTTATTTATATGTAGTGATCTGCTATTTTGTGCCTCACAAGTTTCCCAATTGTTGTGAGTCTCTCAGCATCTCAATTTTCTGACAGAATACGAAAACCTTTCAATCTGAGATCCATCCCAAATTTTAGGAGGTTTTTGACGTAAAATTCTGTTATGAGAATTTGTGATGCTCTCAGAATAGGTCTATAAATTTCAAATCCTATATGAGCCATTCCACATCAAATCTCTAGGATTTACAACTCACCCTCTTCGATTTCAATGAAATGTTGGCAACTAATAAAGGGCATCTAGATCTGCATTGACAATTTTTTATATTGTTCCGACCACTATTTCCAGAGATACCACTTTTTTCCAGAGATAGAGTCCTAAGATAAAAAATTTGTCAAAGATCACTTTTGTATGGTGATTCATATCTAAATATCTATTGATGCTAGAAACTCCTTTAAGGTTTCGTTTAAAAACTAATCAAACAATTTTTTAGAAAATGTAAGTCTTCTTAACATGATCATATGGGCAATGGACATCATCCTTGAACTTAAAATTTCATGTCCTTAAAAAAATTTAAATTTGTCTTGATTTATTATAAGAGTTCGAGCTAAATTCCGAGATGGTAATTTGAATGCATTTCGGCATTTTCTATCATTTTTCAGCAAAAAATTATTTCGCTATATTAAATTTCGGCATTTTTAGTTTTCGACATTTTGTTTTTCAACATTTTTTTTTTCAACATTTTCTTTATCGACATTTTTGTTTTCGACATTTTTGTTTTCGACATTTTTAGGTTTCGGCATTTTTATTTTCTACATTTTTGTCTTCGGTATTTTTAGTTTCGATATTTTAAATTGCGACTTATAGTACCAGACTATATATATATATATATACATATATTGTTGATTAATATTATAAAAAGTAATTGATGCATTTTTTATGTTGAAATAATATCTATTGATAGATTTACATTTTCTTATCATGTGGTAAAAACAATTAAGATCATCGATTAAAAATTGCAAGATATATAAAGGTTTTTGTAAATGAATATTTGTCATTTTGAAAATGTATTTGGTGACTTTTCGATCTACAACGACGATATAGTTCTTAATTTCTTAAATCCAGAAGGTTTTCTCTTGATCTCATATTTTGCTGTTCATAAAATGCATATTACAATTTAAATTTTTGAATAAAAAAATAAAATGAAACACATTTTTTCGGCTGTTACATTTCTGCAAGCAATGATAAATGGTTCATTCTATTATGACGGGCTTTACATTAGAATGATAAAAAAATTTCACATTAGATAAATTAATAAGCGTAGATATATTTTTGAGATCCAAAGGATAGCACAGGCCAATGCTTATCAGCCTATGTCCACACTGTTATCCAGACTCGTTCCAAGACTATGTCAAGACTGGAATTATAAATATGTTACAAGTCTGTAATTCAGGATTGTACCAAGGCTTGTGTCCCAGGTTGGGACACAGTCAACTCCAAAGAGCTTAGTTTATCACCATTGTAAACTTTAATTTACTCATGTCAAAGTCGGTACAAATGATTTACATGACATTGGACGAAAAGTTGACAAGACGGAATTATGATTTTCCTTTAGCATATGGCGGTTAGGATAATTTCACAATTTTTATATGTGGCTCAAGATTGTGTCAATCTTGGTATACCGAGGCCTGTGAATGACAAAAGTGCAAGGCTTGTGCCTAGCTTGATATATCAAGGACTGTGTGTAGTCTGTAAGTGACGATTGTGTCAGGCGTGTGTCTAATCCAAACTAACTAGACTTGTGTGAAATCTGGGAATGACAAATGTGTCAAGCTTGAGTCTAGCTTTATATATCAAGGCCTGTGTGGAGTCTGTGTCTAACGATTGTGCAAGCCTTGTATCTGGCCCGACATATCAAGCCTTGGTAGTCAAGCCTGTAACAAGCCAGGCACTTTTGTTGCAGACTGGAAATTCCTACCTGGGTATGTAACTCTATTTACGTAAAAAAAAATTTTTGCAATAGGTTCTTCTATAATTTTGATATTAAATACCGTGACGCGCGTTATACGTATTTTTTCATAAAACCGAGTTTACTTTACAAAGTATTTAATTTAATCCAACTATGGGGATTAAGTATATCTTAAATATTTTAATAATATTGGGGGATCTGTCCGCTCTATTAAAGTTCAATAATTGTTACCTTGATATTTTAATTATAAATTACCAAAATGTGACTGGTGTTACACAATTTTGCGGGGTGTTACCTGTACGAATTATAAATATATATACATTCATTAACCGTTATGAATTGTATGTAAATCAAATACTATACATTTCGTTTAAAAAAATAAGGTTTTATTTTTTCTATTTCGGGTTCTAAAATTTAAAATAGTTTCAGTTCTGGTGCCACAATCAGACTAGAGATAGACTCAAGAAATTAACTCAAGAATATACTATTGCCATAATCATAGTGTACGCCCAATTCGCTGTCTTTTTGGAATATCTCATCAACATGCACTTTTTAGCTGTCCCGTTCGGATCGAGCACTATTTAATTCATATCATTTGAACTAGCGTATAGCATATTCTAATTTTTTACAGTTCTTTAGTTCAATTTATATTCTACTTGTACAACAAAAAATACAGTAAACTAATTAATTTTCCTTCGAGCTAATAATGTTTTAAGCGTACACAGAAAAAAAATTGATCATAAATGGAATGAACGCCGTTAATTGCGACATCGTTCATAATATATATGGAAAAAATCATTCTATTCTTCGTATATACGAATCGCACAATTTGCGCGATATTTATGTAATAAACGCGTTCATAATTGTTATGAATTGCGTTCATTGAGGTATTCATATTAATTTTTTGAGGCAAAGCAGCGCAACCTCCACGTCACGTGCAATTCAGACGAGCATAAAGGCGATACTTAAATATAAAAAAAAAACAGTCCACCAAAGGAGAATAGAAAATACAACACAAAGTAGGTATTTGAGTATGTGTTAGGGATGTCAATCCCGGGATCCCGGGATCCCGGGATTTGAGTCAAAACAGTCCCGAAAAACTCATCCCGGGATCATCGTTAAATCCCGGGATTTTCGGGATTACAAAAAACGCTAGTAGATCAATTTTTAATAGTTTATTCAAAAGTCTTTCAATGTTTGTGTACACATTTTGTGAAAAAGTAAATCTAACATTTAATCAAGGTTTGAAACCTAAACGAATAACGGTTTCGATTTCGGTTTTTTCCGCGTTTTGGTTTCGGTTTTAGGTTTTTATTACGAAACGGTTTCAGTATACCGGTTCCAAGTTACGGTTTCGGTTTTGATTTCGGTTTTTGTATAAAATTTCTTTTAGTTCCATATTTTTCAAATAACTTAACATTGCACTATGGGACATAAGCTTAGTCTAGCTCGCCGAAAATTGTACAAGAAAAAATTTTTATTTTGGGAATTCAAAATTTTATTAAATGACATTAAACATGCCTTGTACTTAAGATCTTCTATATAAAATAAAATATGTTTTCCTGTTTCTTTTTATGCTTTTTTAAAAACCGTTTTAAACTGGTATAAAACCGAAACGGTTTATTTCTGATTTTCGTATAACGGTTTCGATTACGGTTTCGGTTTTAAATGGATATCGGTTTTAAACGGATATCGGTTTCGGCTACGGTTTCAATCATTGGATTTAATGGACTAAAATCTTAAAACACTGACGTAAATAATAATGAATTACATGCTTTTTGACTTTGAACAAATTCACACATTTTTAAAAATTACGTCACTTTCGACTAATAACACTGTTCGGCAATCATTTTCTCATATCATGCCTATATTATTTTAATGTACTGATTCGAACTGCGTTTTTAGTTTTTTCCGTATACGTAATGTTTTGGAGAAAAATGCAATTTATTATTTTTGCATTTTTCACTGCATTTAAAAACACACTTTTTTTTATAAAAAGACTAAACAGCCATTGAATAAAAATTAAAATAGTTATTGCCCATGAACAAGTCAACTTCGTCGTTTGAGATTTGGTTGCAATAACCGGTTAAATCACATACAACTTAAATAATTTTGAAATTAAAAGTTCAAATATTTCAAAATTTTTAAAACTATTTATTTTTTTAAAATTATATTTTTTTTTATAAAATATTGTCTTCCACAAAAACCAATATCCCAATAACAAATTTTGTTGTTCATTCAAAATTTTAATTTTCTTATATTTGTACTAAAAAATAAATTTTAAATAAAAAGAATTAAAAAAATGTTTGATGATCAACTGGGGTTTATATATCGCGGATTTAGTATACCATATTTGAATACCCAACCTTAAAACAGATGCATTTGAATATATGACTTTTGTTTGACTTAAGCATTATAATTGTTTATTATTTAAACACAGATATGGTTATTTTATGTCTTTGCTATTATATTTTTAAATCCCGGGACTAATCCCGGGATCCCGGGATTCAAATTTTTTAGTCCCGAAATTTCGGGATTGAAAAATAGTCCGGGATTGACATCCCTAGTATGTGTGTATGGTCGTATGTGTGACCTGCAACTTTTGAGATATAATGACTCGTCGCGATGCGTCGATAGTCGATGATAGCATATACAATTCTTAGTTTGTATTATTCCTATGTCATTTAGTACAAATAGACCGAATGGTTTCATTTGTTGTTTACAACTCCAAAGAAACGTGCGCGGCAGGTACTCAACAACAAACAGCAGCAATAGGCAGCAACAGCAAGAGTAGATATAAAATAAAATGTAAGTAGTTAAAAAAATAAATAAATTAAAATAAAAAAGTAATATAATAAAAAAAAAATCCAAGAAAATAAACAAAAATAGTTTATTTTTTTATTTTTAATTAGTTTAAAGTTCATAAATACTATGAATATTTTAATAAATATTATGAAAGCGTTCATCAATATTATGAACTTTTTCATTACGGTTTTATGAACGATTCATAAATTGGATGAATTTGGTCATTGGTTGAGTAATAATGAAAAATTCATAAAATTGATGAACATATTCATAAATAGTATGAACTTTTTTTTCTGTGTACGAATGTCCCTGAATTAGAATACATTTCATATCATTCAAATGATATAAGATGATAATAAATGTGATGTATTCCCACGTTCACCCTTTTGATTCTAATCTCTACATTTAGGAGTGCGTGTTAATGTATGCATTTCCGTTTCCACACACACACTGACACTTGCTTATTCTCCCTTCTTTGCTATTCTCCTGTGTGATTTCCTCTACACGGTGCGCACTCTATTCTTTATTTACCATTTTAATCGTTGTTCGCCATCATTAAATATTCATGTTGTGTGAGCAACGGTTGTATACTCTGAAACATATTTTTATATATGTGTTTTATATTTTGTTTTATTTCCGTTTTCGTGCATTTTTTACTTTTGTTTTTATTATTGGAATTTGTTGTTGTATAAAGGCTTTACTTTAATTAAAGCTGGAGGTTTATTACTGCACATGTTTATGCATGTATGCGTGCAACACACACACACAATTACAACACTACACACTTGCATTGCATGCTTATGCGTGTCTGTGTGTGTTCACATTAACTGCATTTCATGCATATTTTATATTTTAATTTGCAACGCATTTACGTATTTATTTATTTATTTACGTTGCCCCTGTGTGTGTGTGTGTTTGTCTTTGATTGTGTGCGTCTGTGTGTTTGTAAATTTATGTGCATAAGTATTTAGCCGCATGTGCGTGTGTTTGGCTCGTCAAGTTGCTTGCGTCGTTTCCGCATCCGTTTGCCATATCACTGTGGCGCGTTTGTTTTAGCAATTTGGTCAAAAATACTCAAAATCGAGGTCATATTTTTCACATTTTTCTAAATGCTATAATTTTCTACATGAACAGCAAAAAAAAAACATGCATACTTTGCTTGTGACTTTCATTAATAGATTTCTGAAATTATGACCTTTTCTCTCATGTAAGTCTCACAATTTCCGACAGACAAATTTATACAAATTCCCACCAACTCTCATACAATTCCCACCGTATCTCTATATTTTCTTCGTATGGGATATTTCCCTCGTGTGAGAAATCTTTTCCCGCAAGTACACAGAATTCCCTACGCTGTATTTTTCCTGCAAAACTGGAAACTAAGGATTTCTTTAATTTTATGTTAAGTTATATGATTTCATTTTATGATTTAATATTGATTGACTACATACTGAGTTTTTTTTTTCATAATACGAAACATTTTGAAGAACATTCCACTCAATATTCAAAATAAACCAGTTGGGAAGGTTAGATCACATGGGAAATTTTCAAGTAGGTGTAATTATGATAGTTAGGATTATCAAAATTATAGTCGGTCTAAGCCGACTATAAATACCCTACACATATGTGTGGTTACCATTCAAAGTGATATATAGGTCACCAGGGTATACGAATCCTGAAAATAACTACAAACATTCAATCGCTGAAGAATGTCCATTCATTTGATACCCATATTTACAAATGGGTAGGTGTACCGAATTTCGATTTTTTTTTGTGAACCACAAGTCTATTCGCCGGAAAACATTAATATCATGTATTTGAGCATGATATCAATATATATTTGATCAAAAAATTTTACCTTACACGTATACATAAAAATTGATCTTTATATGTACTTTTTATATGAGGTATTTGAACATAAGTGGTCGGATCATAGGTCACAATGGACCTCATCTCGCCAATTTTTCCGCACATACAGCGTAGGTATATTAGTAATCTAAGTTATAAGTTTAATTTATCTAGCCTTCAATTTTAAAAGTAGTAGGGATTTCAACAGACAGACAGACAGACAGACAGACAGACGGACAGACAGACAGACAGACAGACAGACAGACAGACAGACAGACGGACAGACAGACAGACGGACATCGCTAAATCGACTCAGGAGGTCATGCTGATCAAGAATATATATACTTTTCCATACCGGAGATGCTTCCTTCTGGGTGTTACAAACGGCGTACCAAACTGAATATACCCTTTCACTCTTAGTGTAGGGTATAAAAATATATAGTACTGTGAAAAATAGTTTTCCAAAAACAGTATACGTTTTAAAGATATTTGGATCTAAATGACTTTGAACAATTTCTGGTATTGCTATTTTTCAATAATTTATATGTTAAATATACGAGCATTTTAAACTGCTATATAAAGGATGATAATGCAAATTTCAAAAAATTAGAACCGATGGAAACAAGTTAGTAATTTTGGACCCTGATTGCCCGGTAATGCTCAAACGCTTGTTTACTCGTCTCTTCGGCTTATCTAGATATCGTTGATACTATTTTCGGCCTGCACCACTTAGTCCTTTCGTCATCGGATCTAATGGGATTTGAGGAAATTTTTTTCTGGGTGTAGAACAGTTTTTAATTTTGTAATCTTCTGTAATTAAATTAAAAGGGGGAATTAAACTCGAACATGGCTTAGCCCGTTTACCATGAAAGGGTCTACACTATTCACGGAGGCGAACACGTATCAGCGAGGTTCTATTCTATCACATTCCTTTACCCCTGACTGCAAACGTCCATGGACATGGTTTGCCTTACATTGTAGATTAGGAGAATTTAGAACTTTCTGTGCTTCTGGATTAAGGTATAGTTCTCCACATTTTCGCCTGACTATGCTATCTAGCTCTCAGCAGAGACATGACGTAACTGAGACTGTTTCCAGCGACCACCACTTATAGGTCATAGACGCACTTCCATAGACGCACTACTAATAAGCATCGAATACACAATACAGAATTAAGCTGTCTACCATGGAGCTCTATGTAGTGTTTATGCAACTCTATAAGATTTGTACCTATATCTCTACCTATTTTTTCTATAGTGTAAACTCTCCTGGAAGATTACATGTTATTCCCTCTGTTCCGAATAGAGTGACTGACCGTAAACAGTAGCGGCTGAGGGACTGTGTTATTTTATTCTAAGTAGGGCCTAAAAAGTATATATCAATTTCCATAAAAATGTTACGTAATAGACAAAAAAACTGATCCGTATGTAGTTATAATCAGCATTCGAAAGTTATATAGAATTGATGGGATGTCAATAATTTTTTTTCGCTGAAAACCCATAAATGCATACCGTACCATATATGGTACATGATTTTATTCTTACAATAATCCAGCCAATCAATTTTAATCGAGATATCTTACGCTTTAAATTGAAGTAAACAATATTTCCGTTCATACATATACCGTTTCAGGTCTTAAATGATTTTGGTTAATTGCCAGTAAGCTGCCAAAGTTAAAGTATGCACTTTTTGGAAATAATTTCAAAAGTGAGTTTCAATAGTGAAACAAAACAAGAAGACAACAGTTGTTAGCGTCAAAGTATTTTGAATATAAGTTTATAAAAAAAAAATTCTTTAAAGAAAAGATCGTCTCCTTTCTTGTTGAACAGACTGTATACACGATAACTGATCATATTTTTCAGTAAAAGTTGCTTAATAAAAATTTGACCCCAAGAAAAGTAACAGTACTTAGATCTAAAATATTTTAAAATAATATCATTCATCACAATTTATAATCATCATTCACGAAAAAAAAGTTTAAAGATCGTTTGCGGCAAAAGAATTTCGTTTGCAACGTGCTCTAACTTTTCTCGCATAAGTTTGCATGTTTACTGTAAATAATAATTACTTATTCTGAACAAAAGTTCGTTTGGCCTCAATGTGTGCCAAAATACTTTTGCCACAAATGTGTATAACATTTATATTAATATCATACTTCTGGGTGCAATTTTCAGGCATTTCAAACTGTAAGATTCTGTGATCAAAATTCTCAAACTGTTATTTCAAACTGTAACATTTAAATATGTAACACTCAAACGAATACTCTAAATATAATCCTCAGACTCTTTTTCAGACACATTTTTGTATAAAACCCAAATAATAAATAATAGTAATGTTGGTAGCTCAAGGCTGTAGAAACGGGTTATTGTTTGGTAAGGAACATAAGAGAATTCCAAAGAATGACGGACGACGACAAAAATTCAAAAACAAGAACAATAAGACTAAATAAAATATAAAATTTTAAATTAAAATAAATAAAAAAAATAATAATAAAAAAAATCAAAAAATATTTTTATTTTTAATTTTCATCATAAAAAAACAAACGAAAAATTCGTTTACGTTTACCCGCAAAATAAATCCACAATCGAAGTTCGTTTGTCTAATTTTTCGTTTGTAAGAAACGATTTTTTTTTCTTTGATTAAATAAACTCAAAAATGATTTACATTATTTGGACTGAAACTGATGGTGACCAAAATATTTAGTATTTCTTTCAAAAATGTGTACATAATATAACTTATCGATTGGTCTCATTAATTTGTAACTACTATTATGTTTTTCACAAATACTATTTATAATAATTTGTTTTCTACTTATTTAATTTATACGTGCTTAAAATATTTGTGCTTTAGTTATTTATCGTAATATTGTTTGTATTTTAATTTCTCTGTCACTAACCAAACACTGATTAACTCATTATTGATCAACCAGCACCCAGAACAGATTTTTCTAATTTTTCTCTTCTTTTTTTCGTCTTTTTTCATCCTGCTCTCTGTCATCTGTCTGCACTCTTTTAGAGCCACGCTGCCACTCACGGATACCAAAGAATTGCTCAGCGGCGATTGCAGCTGTCCACACAATGGCGGCGGCAGCAGCAGCAATGCGGGTGGCAACGGCAGTGTTGCTGCTGTTGTTGCCAACAATGCCAACATCAACAATGGCGTCATCGGTGGCGCAACAACGTCCGCCATGATGATGATGTCCGCGCAGTCAGCAGCGACCTCTGCTTCTTCTTCCGCCTCGACATCCTACACGCCCTACTGCAACAGCTCAGCTGTCGCAGCAGCTGCCACAACAAATGGCTTCAACAACATGACGGCGTCTGTTGGTGGTGGCAGCAGTGTGAGCGGCGGCAGCAATCTACGCACAACTGCCGTCGATGCAGTTGGCAACAACTCTGTGGCGCATTACTTGCGTCAGAGTAGCAGTCGGCAGCAGCAGCACCAGAGTCACAACCAACAGATGCGCGCCTCGATGTACGCGGCAACGCCAACGGGTGCGATATCGTTTACGGCCGCAGCGCCCTCAGCAACTTCAAACTCTGCAGCACTACCACCAACAGCCGCATCGGCAACAGCGTCGTCATCAACAACGGCTTCGTATGCTGGTCGACTGACCACGACGAATGGCGGTCAGCTGTCCATTTACGGTCCTCTCGATAATTCCAGCTCCGAGCAACATGGCGGCGATACTGTTGGCGGTGGAGGTGGCGGCGTTGGTCTGGACGAAGCCGATATTTATTCGCCTGTCGTATCTTCATACACGTCGTGCTCGACTTCGGGCATTATCGGCGACTTGCATTCCTCCTCCTCCGCGCATTTGTTAAACAACAGCTGCCGCAACAACTATGTGAACAGCAACAACGATTCCAATACCAACAACACGAGCAGCAACTGTGATTATAGAATTGAGAGCAACCAGGTGAGTGATGTCATTTAAAGTTATCCATAAAATGTACTCAAATGTGATGTGACGTTTAACGGTTTCGTCTGTCATTTATTTTTTTACCGGAACTAGTTAGGTTTAGGTTTCAATTTCGGTTTTTCTATTAATAATAATTCTCAATTGTTACATATTTGGAACCAAACGGACTAAACATACCGCAAGTAGAATGCGGACCCTGCCTGTTGTCCGCAAACATAGCAGATCTGAACATTTTCGACAGACAAAGGCGGTTTTTGTATCTAAATCTGCCTGTTGTTTGACATAGAATGGTAGAAGGCAACCAACTCCAGTTCTTAGAAAGGTGAATGAATTATATAAATGCAGGTGATGGCAGCTAAATATGTTGTGTCAGCCATCGACTGCGCCAGGCAGACTGATTTGTTATTCTAAAACTCTACTTGAGACACACATTTCAAAAATTGATCATTTAATATTTTAATCTGCCATCGACTAAGTGAAGTGGGCTGTCTTTCTATGCATGAAATTCCAGGCAGTTATTATAAATATTTAAAAGAATATTTCAATTGTCTGCCAACATTTTCCTTTCGATATTCGGGCAAAGATCTTCACAAAGCAGGCTATTTCCAATTTCAAAAACAGTCCATAAATCTGAAGTGGCACGTACAAATTTTAGCATGTCGATTTCCGGCGTAAAAACTGCATTAGGAAGAGTGTTTTGATGTTGAATGAAAAACAAAGTACACGCTGTTCCTTGTGTAAAATTCTTTTGACAGCAATCCTCCCCGGCCAAATTATATGGAAGGTAATAGAATGACAAAGGCGGAGTTTTTATGAAAACCTGCCTGTTGTCTGCCATAGAACACAAAGGCAGACGGCAGTTTATAGATTGGTGAATAGATGGCAGATATATAAAATGTAAAAACCTATTTTGGCTTATTTCAAAAATAATTCCAAAAACATTTCATAAATCTACCGTCGTACATAAACATTTTCAACACGTCGATTGCTTTCGTGAAACCTGCAGTAGGAAGACAATACAAAATTATTGACGAAGTGTATTTTATGGAATTTAATGGCAGATTCCGCTACAATTTGGGTACGGGCAGAAAACAAACAGCTGTCCATTGGAAAAAATGCTTCTAAACTGCTTTAACCCTGTCATAAATTTTGTCTGGGTGTGTCATTCGCTTCTCTATTTTCTGACCGTTCACAAAATATTCCATTTATCTGTGTGTTTGCCACAAATATGCCGGAAATATTCTTGAAAAATAAAAGAAATTTTGTCTCGGGAGATTGTCAAATTTGGTGGCATTTAAAGGCAGATTTGGGTACATCTGATATTAATAACGGTTGTGGCATTTTGCTTTATGTTTTCATAAAAGTTTTTAATTTATATCGTGACATTTATCATTCATTTTTTGATTTATATATTTTAAATATATTATATATATGCATTTTAAATTATCTCCCCTGCAGAATGGCGTCGAAGACTCGCCGCGCCGACATAGCTCGATGGACCAACTGATGGGTCTGCTCAATGAGATGGGCAAAACGTCCAGGACAAGAAGCCTTAGTGACAGCGGCACACAAGACGACGAAGGTACGCTCTTCCCACCATCCACAAAATTAGATTTTTTAGTTGATTGTTCAATTCTTTCGTTCTCTTTTCAGTCGAACCCGAAGCCCAACCCGATCTGCTTAACAACACACCTCCCGTGCCTCCCAAACGCTCCCATCGCCGACGCCACACTCCGCCACGTCCCATTTCCAACGGCCTACCGCCCACACCGAAGGTGCACATGGGCGCCTGCTTCTCGAAGATCTTCAATGGCTGTCCACTGCGTGTGCACTGCACTGCCTCGTGGATTCACCCGGATACGCGTGACCAGCATCTGTTGATCGGCGCCGAGGAGGGCATTTTCAATCTGAACATGAACGAGCTGCATGATGCGGCCATTGATCAGCTGTTTCCGCGCCGAACCACTTGGCTTTATGTGATCAAGGATGTGCTGATGAGTCTTTCAGGTGCGTTGGCACAGTGATCTATAGTGCTTTTTCATTTGTAATCGATATCTTTTGTAGGAAAATCCTGTCAACTTTATCGCCATGATTTGATCGCGCTACACTCGAAGCAGACGCACCGCTTCTCGATGCACATGAATAAAATTCCTGAGCGCTTGGTGCCGCGCAAGTTTGCGCTGACCACCAAAGTGCCTGACACCAAAGGATGCACTCAGTGTTGCGTCACCCGCAACCCTTACAACGGGTACAAGTACTTGTGCGGCGCCACGCCCGGCGGCATCTTCCTGATGCAGTGGTATGATCCACTGAACAAGTTCATGCTGCTCAAGCAATGCGAGTGGCCGCCGACGAGCTACCTGGGCGGCGGACTTGTCTGTGTGCAAAACGGTCAGACGCCCGTTTTCGAGATGATCATCACGCCGGAGCTCGAGTATCCGATCGTATGCACGGGCGTGCGCAAGGCACTCAACGGTGCACTCAAGTTGGAGCTGATCAACATGAACAGTGGTATTGATTTGGTTCTATTGCCAGGAATAGTTGAATAATATATTATTCTCTCTTTTTACACAAACTCCATCTATCTCTCTCGCTCTCTGTCCTTGCTTTCTTTTGTACACTCTGTCACTCTCACCATTCCCTCCTCTCATCCGCTCCTCTGTTTTTCGTTCCCCTCTAGGCTCCAACTGGTTTCACTCGGATGACTTGGAGTATGACGCCATGGCCACAATGGTGCCGCGCCGCGAGCTCATCAAAGTGGTGAAAGTGCATCAGGTGGAGAAGGATGCTATTCTGGTCTGCTACGGCAACATCATACAGGTGGTGACGCTGCAGGGCAACCCGAAGCAGCACAAGAAGATGGTCTCGCAGTTGAATTTCGAGTTTACGGTGGACAGCATAGGTAAGCATCACCGAAGTGTGCTTTTGAATGCTCTCCTAACTGTCTATATTTCAGTATGTCTGCCCGACAGCGTTCTGGCCTTCCACAAGCACGGCATGCAGGGCAAGTCGTTGAGGAATGGCGAGATTACGCAGGAGATCAAAGACATGAGTCGCACATATCGGCTGCTGGGAAGCGACAAGTAAGTGTTACATATTGTTTTTGACTTATACATTGAAATTCTTAAAACTCACAAAACTACAACTCACATTTACGTTAATATCTACATTGCAACTCACAATTTTTAATTCCACAAAAATAATCTGGACCACAATGGACCACTAAGTGACCGATAATATGGTTTTCGTAGGACCAGATCTACTTGATCTGCTGTGACTTGATGGCGATTCTCTCTGAAAGGTGTAATACTTGTATTAACCTTTTCGATGAGAGTATGGTTGTTGCTCTGGATATTTCCAAGTCTTTTGATCATGTGTGACATGAAACCCTCGTATCAAAACTAATTGTATTTGGTGTCGGTGATTCTTTCACTCGATGGAAATCGAGCAGGGACCGTAAATAACGGTTATTCTTATTTTTTTTTAATGAAAAAAATCAACGTGTTATAAAATAGGTACCCAAGTTTTGAGAATGCAGAATCAATTATTTTTGAATGCAGAATTGAAATTTGCAGTGATTTTATTTTTTGATTTTTACGGCAAAAAATCAAAAAATCACGATTATTTTTAATTTTTATGTTTGCTTGTCCAGCAATAAAAATTAAATTTCAATTTTTACTTTAAAAAATCAAAAATAAAAATTAAAAATTAATTTTTATTTTATTGCTCAATAATAACGATTATTTTTTGATTTATACTTTTTTTTACTCAAAAATAAAAATTAGGGTGCGGATCGTTGTGCTTAATTTGTTGTGCAGCAAAAATAATGTTCTTGCGATGGAACGATAGACTATAAAACTAATTTGGGTGATGTTAGTGAACAGTTTCGATGGCTCACGTGTGATGGTGGTCAGAATTACTAATAATAGTTTGGCCGAGCTGTGTGTTATATTTGTACGCTAAGTGGTTAATGCCGTTATTTCATAGTTAATGGTTAATGCAGTTTAAATCCGAAAGGCGGGGTAAGAATATGTTAGTAATGTTTTACTCTCGTAGGTTAGCCAAGAGGTAGCGAAGTAATAGTAATAACATATATTTTTGATGTTGACAGTCGCTGGGATCGAACGGGGACTTTTCAGCGCATGGTCCAATGCTGAAACCAATCGAGCCACCCACGCTACAGTATAACCTACTACCAAAACTGATTCACCGAAAAAAGTTCCAATGACGCACTCGGGTGCTTTTATAATCCCACTGGAACAGATTCACCCAAAAAAGTTCCAAGGATGCACTCGGGTGCTTTTGTGGAACAGATTCATCCAACAAAGTTCCAATGACGCATTTGAGTGCTTTTGTAATTCCACTGGAACAGATTCACACAAAAATATAGTGCAATGACATACCTGGATGAGTATATACCCTTGCATATAATAATAATAGTTTGGCACTACAGTCCTATAAGAACGTAGGCCGAGCTCTCTGACTACAATACCGTATAGATAAATCACCGATGACAGTCTAATGAACTTGGCTACTCAGGGTTGGCCGAGTCTTAGACGAAGACTTATGAAACATAACTTGGAATCTCGAGGTTGGTCGAAGACTAATTGACCAAGACTTGGCCGCCCAAGCTTGGCTAAGCATTGGCTACCTTGTGAAGTCCGGCAGTTCCTACGTGGACTGTTATTGAATGCATCGGTACCTCAACTTCCAATTTACAAAATAACTTAATATTAATAGTATATTAAAATTAGAGTGTTATGCATGCATCCATAGATTTCAAACATGCAACATTAGATTTCCTGACCTTCCTAGTTGTGATTCTTTCAATAACACAGAGTTTTTTTCTTAACGAAATTTGTTTTCAAATTTTACGTATTGCTGACCCATATTAATGATAATACTGACCACAATCCAACGTGGATCATCGAAGCTGTTCACTAACATGTCCCAAATTTGTACTTCAGTCTATCGTTTTCATCGTCAGAACATCATTTTTGCTGCGCAACAAATTACACACAACGCTCCGCACCCTAATTTTTATTTTTGAGTAAAAAAAGTATAAATCAAAAATAATCGTTATTCTTGAGCAAAAAAAAATAAAAATTAATTGAAAAATTTTTGAATTTGAAAATAAAAATTGAAATTTGACTTTTATTTCTGAGCAAAATTTTAAAAATCAAAAATAATCGTTATTACTGAACAAAAAAAAAGTTTTGCTCAAAAATAATTTTTAATTTTGATTTTTTTGTAATATATTACTCGTAACTATTACAGTCCCTGAAATCGAGTTTTCTCAATTCGAGTTGTGACGTATGGTGTTTTTTCAGAACAACATTCATTAATTCTGGATTTCCGCAGAATTCCGTCCTATACCCGTCCCTATTTCTGGTATTTATCAATGACCATGGCAGAACTCATTCCATTACTTTGCAGATGACAGTCACATTTGTCATCCATATTTGTTCAACAAGCTCTTTGGAGATTAAGAGTAAAGGACACACTATGAATAACACACTCAATAATGACCTTAAATCAATCTCCCAGTGGGGTCTTGCAAATATAGTTAATTTTAATGCAAGCAAGATCCAATGTTATCGGCTATTTCACAAACGAATGCATTCACCCCTCCCATCAACATTGGTGCTGTATTAATTGCGAAGTCAGCTGCTCTCGACGTTCTGTCAAAATTCTATCAATTCAATGCGACCTACGTTGAAACGATCATATATTAGATGTGTCGAAAGAAGTTGCTAAGTGCCTCGGTTTTCTAAAACGGTGTAAAACATATTTAATTCCTGCTGTTTACGCACTGTCTACTCTACATATACTCGGCCTAGAATGGAATAGAACTCCCATATTTGGGCAGGGGCTCACAATCCTGTTTGTAGTTCATGGATGGAATACAACAACGTGCGATATATTTAATAGGGGATGAAAATATTTCATTCTCTATTAGTGCTCTTGAGTACCGAAGGATCGTCGGATGTAAAAGCCTGTTTTATAGGTATTACAATGGTAAGTGTTCGAGGGAAATACATGGTCAGATTTCAACAGGTCGTGTTTTCTCTAATTCTACTCGGGCATCGAAGCTAGCCCACCCCTTCGTAGACCACACTTCTCTTTCATTACAGAGTACATTTTTTCTTCCGTCGCACGATACGTCTGTTTTTCCCACACTTTTGATATTGGCATATTCAAAACAAACATCCACCGCCACTACTTAATGTTCCTTCCTTTTTTAACCTATAATTCTTTCCTCGATCAACACTGTGCATTGCATGAATAGGGGGTCTAACTAGGTTTCGGAGTCTTCTGTGAAAATAGTCTTCTGTGATCAAAGTCAACATAGTCTTCTGTAGCCATAGCCTTCCGTTTGACGAATCACTGAAGTTTATTTCAAGCAAAGTTCATGGAATTGAAGATGTTCTTACCTGGCTATGATGGAATTTAGTATCCGTAAATTATATTATTTTAATCGACAATCAAAACCGCTATTATCCGGGTTCCTTAATTGCTAAGTTGTGCACGACTGTCTCTCATCTCTGATGGAGTTAAAAAATCAGTTCAATATACACATGTACTGTGTGCCAGTGCATAGGGACATCCAGTGAAAAGAAAAGCCTGACGAAATTACTGGGACATGCAGTCTGATATGAGCTCTCTGGGTATTCTTTTATGAACTTGTACATTCATATTGGTGCAATTTAAAAGATGGCACTTTTTTCTCAACCAAACGTATATGGTCAAAACTAGACTCTAATTAACTCTACTCTAAACAACACACGGTACTCTTTAAATCTCAAAAACACATCGATTCACTAAGCTCACCGAACCATCTAGTCACTACATCGAAATCTATGCAATAAAATTGTATTCAAAACATCATTTCATCGAAGTACCGTTTAAACGCTGAATTCACTAAACTGCCCAAAAAACAATTCGTTCTGCTTATGTTCCGTTATCGGTACGGCAAAACGGAATCAAATTCCGGAAACGAACAGATTTCTGAATCCGGAAACGTGTTAGAGAACCGGTTTTAAGGAACATCGAAAACGTATTCAAATCAGTGGAAAATCTCTTTTATGACGTGTCGTAAACGGAGTACAGATATTTGAAGCATGATTGAAACGTACCGAAAACTTCCATGTCCTCCACAGTGTGATGTAACTTCACAATTTTATCATCGTAACGACTGATTTTCACAAAAGCTATGTCCGATTGTACTTCGCACAGGTTGTTGAACTATTCCACCACGGTATCAACAACCTTGAACCTAACCATCGGAAATATCCATTCAATAGGTTACTTTACTTAACTGAGTAAAGCAATCGAACAAAGTTTAAAACATTCAGGCTATAACGGAAGAAAATCGGTACCGGCGTATTAACGGAAAGAAAACGGTGTAGTCCGTCTCCAACGGCACGAAAACGGCAACAACGAAACGGAGTTCAAACGTATTGTTTTCGAAGTACAGAAAATGTCATACAAACGGAGTCAAGTAATTTGACGGTACGTTTTTGTTCCGTTTTAGTGCCTTCTTCGACAGATCCATTTTCAACGTGCCATTAACGTACCGGCAACGACGGAATTGTGATTCCGTTTGAGTCGGATCTCCGTATAACTTGGGTGTATATCTTCTACTCATCACACAACTCATCACTTTGACATTTCTTCAATTTACCGAATTATCATTTTTATGCTTTCCATACCACAATTTACCTTTTATAACTCTTTCTTTTTCTTTCTTACCACACTACAAGTGGTTGCATTTTTGGACTGGTCACCAATCTAGCCATATTACATTTTAATATTTTTCATTCGTCATCCTATAATAAAAGGGTATATTCAATATGTTCAATAATTTGTAACAGTGGGCAGAGGCGAGCGTTAAATTCTGATACAATGTCCATCCCTCTGTCTGTTAAAATCACAATTGTTGGAAATCCAGAAGAGTTAGATTATTGAAACATTATACAACCTGTATATTTTAAAGTCACCAACAGAACTCACCTCTTCGAATTCACTACATACCTTACTACTTTAGTTTCATATTAATCAATTTCAATTTCACTTTCACTTTACAGAGTCGTTGCGCTGGAGAGTCAACTTTTGCGCACTGGTTCGTTGGGCAGCGAGGAGGGACACGATCTTTACATCCTAGCCGGACACGAGGCCAGTTACTAAGTAGTACAACAACCACTACTACGTTACTATATGCATTACAAGGCATTAGTTGCACGATGATGATTATTATTTTTATAGTTATTATTTGAAACAACGTACATTTTAACGATTAAGCGTTAGAGCACTGGAAAAAGATAAAAAGAAGAATAGAAAGAAAGAAAAAAAAGATCTATTTAGTTGTACATTTTAAACTTTGTATTTGTAAATTTACTAACATCTGCTACTTGTTAATTTTAATTTAAATACGAACGCTGTACTATTGATATGAATTTAATGTGAGTTGAAGCCAATTATGATAATGATGAGGATGAAGCGATTGAAGAGGTTGAAGAGAAACGAAGTAAAATTAAATTTTGCAGGCAACTACTATATCATATAAGAACTTTTCTCTATGTTTTGCATTTGCACGCAATCTAACTGTATAGTCATTAATTATTTTATTATAAATATTAAATTTAGTTGCTTTATCTTTAAAGTTTTTCTATAGTAAGTGGTAAATAGTGTCGACCATAACAAGAATAGCAAAAAAAGCAAACACAAAAAACCACTAAGCCTAAGTTTATGCAATGCTGCATTCAATGAACTAACTACTGATCGTGTAATGCATTACTTGGCAATTTGTGTGGGGGGATGCAGGCAGTCAATAATGAAAAGTCTATTTTTAATATTAGCTTTAGCAAATAAAGTATTTAAAATTTATTAAATATATACTTAGCAATTATATAAATACACACACAAAATATATATATCGTATATATGCCACATATATATATATAGCAATCTAATGAAACAAATACCTACGTTATTACAACAAATTAATGCAGAATTTAAACAAAACAAAAAAACGTTATTTGTAGAAATCTATGTAAATTTTTCAAATGTAATTAAAAATGAAATTATAGAACAGTGCATGCCGCAAAACACACGAGCGCGTATTACAATAAAGTCAATAAATTATTTATTAAATTTAGAAATTGTGCGCAGCAGTGAGGACCATCAGTCATAACTAAAAAGTTGTTAATCGATTTCGCTGGTAGAGGAGGACACGCGTCCACAATAATACAGACAACACACACATACACATACATTGTACGAGATTAAATTTTAATTTACTGAACAAATAAAGCCACAGACTTAAATATTATGTTGACATAAAGCATGTTTTTTAATGGATGGGACACACTATATTTTAAGCAATTCGTTTATTATCAACCAATCTCACTAATACAACATTTTTATAAGTTCAAAACGGTTTACTGGAGATTTCCACACACGGTCAAATAAACTATTGTTAAAAATCTTCGTTTTCAAGTTTTTTTATGTTGTACAAATTTGTGTTCTTTGTAGATAAAGCATTTACTTTATTAATTTTACTTTGATGATTTTATTATTTATTCATCATGTTAATATTTTATTTGATTTATGTTTACGAATTGAAAAAATAAATGAATTCAACAGCAGATATCACGATAACCAATGGTTTGCAAAATGAGGGACTTCATGATTAATTTTTCTATGGAGATGCAGATGTGGGTGAGGTGGTTTCTGAAGTTGCAGTTTTACCAAACAATGGAATCGCATATACAGAATCCACAAGAAGATTCACACGAACGCCGGAAGTGATTACATATCGTACGTAGCCACAGAATCAGAAGGAGATCCACGAATAGTCCAATTGTTGAAAATTGTAAAGTGGTTATGGCGGAAGAATTGCAATCACTTATTGAAAACGACATCGTTGTTAGATTCGGTATAGATATAGATCAAATGGACGTAGAGAATGCTTTTCTGAATGGAAAAAATGATGACGAAATCTTTATATAGTTCCCTGAAAGAGTCGAGACTGCGGAGAAAGCGAAAATATGCAGATTGAAGAAATCGCTATGTGGGCTCAAGCTGGCTAGTCCTGTTTGGAATTAGAAGCTGGACCAAACATAAAAGGACGTCGGTTTAAC
Source organism: Dryomyza anilis (assembly GCA_951804985.1). Lineage (NCBI taxonomy): Eukaryota > Metazoa > Arthropoda > Insecta > Diptera > Dryomyzidae > Dryomyza > Dryomyza anilis. The sequence goes on from OX638133.1 coordinate 69,697,001, forward strand.
GCAATCAAAAACAGATCCCTTTATTTATTATAACACCATACAAATTCAACTTTTGGATGCACACATGAGAAAATACTATATATTCTTAAAGTACGCTAAAAAATAAAAAAACTCTTGTATCTTAGTTTTTCTGGATCAATTCATTAAAGGGTTTTATTTGCATTTGAAAAGCAAGTGCATATGAAAGTTTGGTCAAACATTTAAAAATAGTATCATCTCAAATGGGAATAAAACCTTTAAATAAATTGATATGGCAAAACCGTTTTCATATCCATACTCAGAGAGATGGCAACAAAACATGTGCAGCGAAAATAAAAAAAAATTTATGAAAATATGATTCACAATTGAAATGTAAATAAAAACCGTAAACTAATTGATCTAAAAAAAAACGTACAGGTCGATTTTTTCATATGTTCAAAATTGGGCTCGGACGGTGTAATACGACGCAAAACCATATGGCTTACGTTGCGATATATGATGTAGATGACAAATTGATATTCAGCAAGAATTCTGATTTCAAGCTAAAAATCAAGAAACATTTGCAGCTGTATTTCAAAATCAAGGATCTTTGTAGTGAGAACTTTATTCTTGGAATGCGAATTATACGTGATCGAAAGAATGGCAAATTTTGGATATACGACAAGCGCTACATTAAGGATGTACTGAAATGATTGAACATGGACTACTGCAACGCTTTAACGACACAAATAGTCATTAAACAAAAATTGTCAAAAGAGTTTTGTCCATCATCAAAGAATGAGGAGATTGCAATACCATATCAAGAAGCGTTCGTTAGAATTATGTATGCAGCTCAGGTAACTCCTCCCGATTTAAACTTTCAGTAGGGATGTTATCAGGGTATAACAACATCCCCGGAAATTCACACAATACATGATGTATTCCATACACTCGAAACTTGAGTTAATCGAGACGAAATCGGAATTAGAGTGCTACTCAGATGCGGACTGGGCGAGTGACATAGATGAAAGTAAATCAGTCACAAAGTATCAAGTTTCAAGGAGAATACATTTCTTGGAATTCAAAGAAACAACCAACAGTGGCGCTTTCAATTACGAAAGCAGAATACATGGCACTGGCTTCACCGTCGCTTCACGGTTGATGCCTTACATTTCCTATAAAGAAGCATGTTCTTTACTGCGACAACAAAAGTGCGATAAACCTATCTTAAAATAGCATGTATCTCGGTCGATCAAAACACATTGGACGACTGCTATAAGACAGCACTTTCTTCGCGAATTGGTCAGCGATAAAAAGGTCACAATAAAATATTTGAACACACAGGATATTACGTCTAATATATTTAGAAAAGAATTGCCGCTACATGATCATTAATTGGATTACAAAATGCTTAATTTAGTAGAGATGTTGTTTGTATGAAAAGCATTGACTTTATTAATTTAGCTATCATGTTTTTATTATTTATTAATCATGTTGTATTTGGCTTATGTTTACGAATTGAAAAAATAAAAGGTTGACTCTGTGAACAATAGTAAATATAAAAATTTTGAATTTTAAAAGACTATTTACAAAAAATAATTATTTTAAATTAGATAGCATCATATTTTATTTGTTAATCCTTATTTGTATAATTTATTTAAAAACATTTTTAATATTTTAACAAATAGTATGATATAAAATCAATGAACAAATGCTTTGAATCTAAAAATATATATTTTTGTCTCAATAAATTATTATTTTATTTCAAAAATACTCTACTTTATTTTTTTTTTTACAATACAATATTTATCTATTTAATAGTACAGGATCAGAAACGATTTGAACTTTTTATTTACAAAAACATATTCTGAATTTGCTGGTAACATATTTTATTTATAAGATATTAAAGCGAATAATTACACAACTCAAGCTGAATTTCACTACATATTTAGTAGTTTTTTTTTTATGTTCGAAGGACATATTTCAGAAAGTAGATCAGATATCGAAAAAATAAAAGTAATTTGCATCGTTAATTTGGACGACCAATTAGGCAGATTAGGAGCGTTTTGGGGTCAAACCGGAGGTCTAATTATTAGTGTTTTATGAGCTCTCAGAAAAAAATATACTCAAATAATGTTTCGCATATAAGACTATTTTCGATATTCTCCAAAATCTTACACATAACAGAGTCATAAATTAGACTTCCAAAAGAATTAAATTTCAATTTTTTCTGAAGTGCTCAGAGAATGATTTCATAAAATTAAAAGAGTATTGGTTTGTCTTATTAGGGAGTGTATCACAAATAGACTCTTTAAATTATCCTATTTAGAGGTGTTTTAGGAGCCTAAAAACTCAGAAAACAGTTTTCTCAGAATATGAAATTGAACTTGAAATAGCGTTACGAAAATGGATTCTTATAATAAGAATTAAGTAACATTTTATTAATTATAAAATAAGTAATATTGAATTTGACGCTATTTCAAGTAAAAGTATCTATTCCATATTCGTTTTTGAGTATGAAATCAAATAAAATTTGAATATTTAATGCATTTCCTGGAACTTGGAAATCTCTACTAAGAAAACCTACGATTTTGGACTCAATTATGACACTACATGTTTTTGTGCGGAAGGGAAAAGTAGCTTCAAAATTCGATATCAGCTGTTTTATGTCAAATCAATAGAAAAATCGTGTCGAAATTCTGTTTCGCACGAATGCTGTGGTGCCGTATTCGCGAATTTGATTTGGATCTTAGAATATCTATATCCACTATATTATATGGTATGTCCGTTTTTTTCTGTAGTAGTTTTATTTGAATACACACACATTCAAAAACATTTAAACACAAAAGACTCCAGTATATACTATAAATTGGCACAGTTACGAAAAGTATTACTAACAATAATAAGATATTAAGAGCACACCTTAATAAATATTGGCATGCAAAGTCATTAATTAACTTAAAATCAAATAACTATGGTTGTTCATTCATAGATTAAATCAATTAATTATTTTGCTGCAATTAATAATAATAATTCGTTTAATTTTAAGCGCACACTTTAAGATAACAGATTTTTAAAATTGATTTCGATGTTTAGGTGATTTCAAATTTGGCAAATTGCTGTAAAATAGAATAAATAACGTAAAAAATACTAATGTTATTAATATAAAAATATTACTAAATACGACATGGCAAATTTTTTGCCAACATAAAAACTATTCTAAATGTAAATTTTGAACTAATAACTAAAATGTTTGTAAAATAGTATAGCAGGTGCATTCAGAATATAGGTTTTTGCATTGGTCTGATGAGAGAAGCAGCAGAAATGTAAAAAGGTTCTGTGGGAAGCAAGAGAATATTTAATATTTGTATCGTATGTAATTCGAAATCGTATGAAATAAGTGTGTTTTTTGAATTATTCGAAATAAGCTCTCAAAATTTACACAATTATGGATAGTATTAATAGAAAATTTGCAACTTTAACATTTAGAAATTGGAAAAGCATCTATTAAGCGTTAGGAATATAAAACCAAAATACAAATTAATGAAAGTAATTAAAGTTGAGAAAGATTTGCATGAATGCGGAAATACATAAGTTGTTTAATGAAAGAAATTGTTCAAAACGAATTATATGAATAAATAAAAAATATTAATAACTTAATAAAAAACAAATAATTGCCATAAAAATGTTTGTGCATATTTGGAAAGTTTTCTTTTTCTATAACTTTATTCTTTTGTCATTTTATATATCAATTTGGTGATACAAACCAAAGACTTTGATGAAATAGTCGACAGATTTAAAGGATGTAATCGATATAGTGTTTTTTTACAAATTCAAAATTGTGGTCAAAAAACTAATGCATATAATGTAAAATTGAAAATTCTCTGAGAAGTTTTTAGTTATAAGTGATCGATCATGGCGTCAACAAAAAATTCGAAAAATTTGGAAATAAAATGTGAACATTTTTTTTAGCTAGCTGTTCTATATCGTATGCAATTATTGCAAGGATAGCATGTGTATCCCGAAATATGACAATTTATTTTCGAGAGACTATCCTCATTGATAGTAAACGTAGATCAGTGGCTAGTTTCTGTAACTCATTCGAGAAATACTCGATTAAAAGAGACGTCGCGTATTTTCGAAGAGTCATTTTCGAAGAGTCATTTTCGAATTCGAGAACTTCTGAGTTACTGTAACTTGCTAAATGGACCACAGGAGAATTTCCTACTTTTTAACAGATAAATTCAAAATTACGTTGTGTATATATACTGTTTATATCAATTAAGGATTACCTGCTCATTTTAAGATACAAAATATTAAGTAGAAATTAATTTTACTTTTTGGCGCACTTTTCTTTCTCAAGTGAGAACGAACTCGAACGTCAACAATGCCAATATGGCAACACTGGTTGCAGTATTCTCACTTACAAAAACGGTACATTCGAGAATGACGCCTTAATGACGTCCTTTCGAGAAATCCATTCGAGAAGTAATACAGAAACGGGGCGAAAATTAGAATCTAAGCCCAACAATCAGTAGGTAAAAAAATTTAAAAAATTTAAAGTATTTCACATTTTTAAAAATAAAGATAAGATTTAAATTGAGATCATTTAAAGTTTCAAATAAAAGCAATGAAATGTATTAAAGATCCAAATAAACGAGCGAGGGACTGTTGAAACCCGTATAGAACCATATGATACAATTTTTCAAAAGCACTATAACCTTTCAAACTGCCCCAAGCTAGGTCCAGATTTAAAATTTTTGATTTATATAAAATCAATTCTTCGAAAGATATTTAAATTGTGTAAAACTGAAATAAGCTCCCCAAGAAACAAAAGGTACCGTATACGTACCGTTAACGGTATAGTAATACGGAATCAGATTCCGTAAACGTACCGTATTACGGAGCCGTATACGGTACAGAGAACGGATAAAACGTGACATCGAAAACGGTGTTCGAAACCGTTTTTCATACAGTATCGACGCACCGTTAACGTACCGTACTTTCAAAACAAAACGGAGTGTACTCCGTAGTCGACGTTACGTTTCTGTGCTGTATACAGTCCGTATTATTGTTATAAAACGGAGTGGACTCCGTTGAGTGCATTGAAAAACGTTCCGTATACGGTACGTTTTTACTCCGTGATATAAAAAAAAACGGAATGGCATATTTTTCATAAATTACTGCTAGTTTTCATAAATTTAAAATAAACACAGTTATATACATATATAGTATTTTTTGATTTGTATTTAAATTACCCAAAATTATTATCCTATTAATATAATAAATCTGTTTGTTCGTTTGTACGTTTGTACGTTTGTTCCGCTTCTCCGTCTAAACGGCTGATCCGATTTCCTTGAAATTTTTACCACAGATGCGGTATGGTCTGGAAGAAATGATAGGCTATATATGGGCGGGATTGGACACAGAGGCGTGGCACCTCCCATACAACCTAAACACGATATAACTCGGCACTTTCACCAGCTACGAACATGAAACAAAAAACTCAAATTTAAAAACAAAAAAGCAAAAGCACAAAACAAAACAAAAGCAATAATACAAAAACAATTACGTTTGTTCCGCTTCTCCGTCTAAACGGATGATCCGATTTTCTTGAAATTTTTACCACAGATGCGGTATGGTCTGGAAGAAATGATAGGCTATATATGGGCGGGATTGGACACAGAGGCGTGGCACCTCCCATACAACCTAAACACGATATAACTCGGCACTTTCACCAGCTACGAACATGAAACAAAAAACTCAAATACAAAAAAAAAAATTTAAAAACAAAAAAGCAAAAACATAACACAAAACAAAAGCAAAAATACAAAAACAAAACCAATCACATAAAACCACAATCCAAACTAAATGAAAAACGAAAGAAAAAGAAAAAGAAACTCACCACACTAAAACTAACCAAACTAAAACTCACCACACTAAAATTCACCCTTAAATTAACCACACTAAAACCCACCACACTATAATTCACCACACTAAAACTCACTACATTAAAATTCACCACACTAAAACTCACCACACTAAAACTCACCACACAAAAACTCACCACACTAAAACTCACCACACTAAAACTCACCACACAAAAACTCACCACACTAAAACTCACCACACTAAAACTCACCACACTTAAACTCACCACACTAAAACTCACCACACTAAAACTCACCACACTAAAACTCACCACACTTAAACTGACCACACAAAAATTCAACACACTAAAACTCACCACACCAAAACTCACCACACTAAAACTCACCACACTAAAACTCACCACACAAAAACTCACCACACTAAAACACACCACACTAAAACTCACCACACTTAAACTCACCACACTAAAACTCACCCCACTTAAACTCACCACACAAAAATTCAACACACTAAAATTCACCACACTAAAACCCACCACACTAAAACTCACCACACTAAAATTCACCACACTAAAACTCACCACACTAAAACCCACTATACTAAAATTTCACCACATTAAAATTCACCACATTAAAACTCACCACACTAAAACTCACCACACTAAAACTCACCACACTCAAATGTCGCCACACTAAAACTCACCGCATTAAAATTCACAACACTAAAACTCACCATACCAAAACTCACCACACTAAAACTTACCACACTAAAACTCACCACACTAAAACTCACCACACTAAAACTAACCAAACAAAAATTCAACACACTAAAATTCACCACACTTAAACTCACCACACTAAAATTTCACCACACTAAAACTCACCACACTAAAACTCACTACACTAAAATTTCACCACATTAAAATTCACCACTTTTAAACTCACCACATTAAAACTTACTACACTCAAATTTCGATACACTAAAACTCACCACACTAAAAGTCACCGCACTAAAATTCACCACACTAAAACCCACCACACTATAATTAACCACACTAAAACTCACCACCCTAAAATTCACTACACTAAAACTCACCACAATAAAATTCATCACATTTAAATTCATCACATTAAAACTCACCACAATAAAAATCACCACACTAAAACTCGCTACACTAAAACACGCCACAATAAAACACGCCACATTAAAATTCACCACACTAAAACCCACCACACTATAATTGACCACACTAAAACTCACCACACTTAAAAACACCACACTTGAACTCACCACACTCAAATTCACCACACTGAAACTCACCACACTAAAACTCACCACACCGAAACTTACTACATTAAAACCCACCACACTAAAACTTCTACTGGGAAAAACTCTACGGGGAAGAATTCTACGGGAAAGAATTCTACCGGGAACAATTCTACCGGGATGAATTCTACGTTGAGAATTCTACGGGAAAGCATTCTATGTGAATTTTCGGGGAAGATTTCTACTGGGAATAATTCTGCGGAGAAGCGCAATCTGAGAAAAGATTGTCTTTGAGAAAAGATGTTTTGGCGGAGAATTATTTGGTTACCACATTTAAAAAACCAATAAAAAAATTTCAACAGCTAAGCACGGCCCCTCATATAAATAATAAAATGTTTTTTATATTAATAAAATTGCTCCATATCTTTGAATTCAGAAAATCTTGGCACGAGTCGTGCACGGGTCCAGCTAGTTTAGAATAAACATAAAATAGAATATATACAATAATAATTGAAAAACCAAAATTATAAAACTGAACAATCAATTTAAATCAAAGAATTTATTTTTAAAATTTGTCCGTTTATTGCAATCCTGTTTTTAGCTGCACCTCTAATTGCCATATAAAAAATCTAAAAATAAACATAAATATTAATAAATTTTATTATATTATATCGTTTTTTGTAGGGTTATAGTTACCAGACTATATGTATATTGTGTGAAACGAATTAATTATACCACAAATGTGGTATATTATATATTATAAAATTACCCCTTTTCCACAACAATTAAAAATTTCACAAATGGGAAATTTTTCAAAGATATGGCAAGCATGCATAAAATAGAAAATATCCAACATTCTGGCAACTATAATTACAAAATGACAATTTGAAATTTGACTTACATTTGTAAATATAAAATTGAAATTATAGATGCGCGGGAGATTTTTGCAAGTCGATGCAACTTCATGTTGGAGCAGCAGAACAGCATTCCAAAGAAGAAGTGAAATATGAATGCAGTTTTAATCTAAATGCAGTGATTAGTTCGAGGATCACAGGCAGCTTTTCGCTTTTGTGACTGCAACACACGGCTGATCGTTTTCGCATCTCGCGCTTTGTTCAGGATCCACATACGCGTGCTGAACATTTTTCAAGTCATCGTCTCCAACTCCACGGCGACGATATTGACCATATTTTATTGCAGTCTTAAAATGTTAATTTAATTAATGTTAAATATTATGATTATTGTTAGTACTTACGTTGTTTGCTTCTTGCACGTCTGCTGCGCAGCTCGTAATGATACAATATCAAATTGATTGAAAAACGGAGTGAAAACGGCATATGCTGCCGTATCAAACGGAGTATAAACGATACAAAAACGGTGTGCTCCGTCGCAAACGGAATATAAACGTATACGTCACTACGGAGTGAAAACGGAATAAAAACGGTATTTTCGAAATACGGACAATATACGGAATTTAAACGGAGTGGAATATTTTGGCATACCGTAAATTTTCCGTTTTCATTCAAGTATCGACGGATCCGTCTTGTAATACCGTAAACGTACCGTTACAAACGGAATTGTGATTCCGTTTGTTTACGGAGCTACGTTAAAATGTTTCTTGGGTCTAGTTGGATTATCTAGAGCGTTATCAAATAAGTCCGAAGAAATGGTGTCCAACGGCAGATATACAGAAATATAAATCTTTAACTATTTGTAAAAACTTTGGAGTATTGTTTTTCATTTGTGATATAATTTTTCTTTTTACCATGTTAAGTTTTTAAGTTATCAATAAAAGAAAGAGTAAAAAAATCGTTTATATGCTTTACGTCGACTTGGCTGGCGTTTCAAATGCAGGAAACAAATCGTTCCGTATACGTACACTTGAATTGAATCTGGAACCCTTGTATAGAACCATTTTTTCATTATTCAAAATTAAATCTAAAATTTCAGAGAATGGAATATGTGTATGGAAAATAATGACAGCTGACGATATATATCATAGCGAACTGTGATCGAAAAACAGATATCAAATTGGGTTTACTATAAAATTTAATAACAAAAAATTCTTTTGATACAGAATCCCGAAATAAAAAATAGTCCGGGATTGACATTTTAATTCTACTCTAGAAAACGAGAAAAAATTGACATCCCATACATCGATTCTATATAATTTTCGGTTGCTGATTTTGACAGCATACTCAGTTTTTTCTACTACGCACATTGAGCACAAACGCTGTTAAATCGGAAGAAATTAATTATTTTCGGAACCACTCCACCGATTTTAAAAATTTAAAAAGTGTTGTATAGAGAATTCTTGAGGAAACTTAAGTTTTCATATTAGTTAAAACAACTTGCGTCGTCGTTATCTTAAAATAAAAAAAATGGATTTATTAAAAAATATCAAAAATTTTAAAATCAAAAAATTTAAAATCAAAATCAACATTTAAAAAAGTTTATGATCTCCATGACTTCAAAATGAGCCATCGTGCATTTAGAAAGTGAAATAGTTAATTTGTGCAGTGGAATTTTTAGAAAATTGTGAAAATTAAGTGCATAACCTTTAAATAAATTTTAAAATGACAATAAAATATAACAATTATTTTCAATTTTTTTTTTTTCTTTACCTTCTCAACATTCTGTATGCCAACTACCTGTCTAGATGAACTCACCTGTATATGCTGCAACCATGGTTATATGTAAGTAGTACCATATAAACGACCCTACATGAAAATTCCAATTTGCTAAACATTTGAAATTACCACAATTGGGTATTATCGGAAAAATTTGGCTACATTTATTTTCCACCATTTTTTCTTCGTTGCTTGAAATCGTCTTTTGAATCGATAATTTAATATGATAAATCAGTCAGTCATGACTGATAAAAACCAATTGAAGGAAAAACAAAATATTTGAGATAAATGATCTCCTGGCGATGTTTCAGGATAAACATCGACGTGAAAATGAAAATATTGAGAAGCAAAAAGAGATTAAAATCAATACGGTATACCAAGGATGCGAGAGTGCATTCAAAATATTAAAGAATACTGAAAAACCCAAATTTTGTAAGGCAATATAAACCAGTTGGGAAGGTTAGATCACATGGGAAATTTTAAAGTAGGTGTAATTATGATAGTTAGAATTATCAAAATTATAGTCGGTCTAAGCCGACTATAAATACCCTACACATATGTGTGGTTACCATTCAAAGTGATATATAGGTCACCATGGTATACGAATCCTGAAAATAACTACAAACTTTCCATCCCTGAAGATTTTTCTTTCATTTGATACCCATATTTACAAATGGGTAGGTATACCGAATTTCGATTTTTTTTTTGTGAACCACAAGTCTTTTCGCCGGAAAACATTATTATCATGTATTTGAGCATGATATCAATATATATTTGACCAAAAAAGTTTTCCTAAGCACGTATAGATAAAAATTGATCTTTATATGTACATTTTATATGAGGTATTTGAACATAAGTGGTCGGATCATAGGTCACAATGGACCGATCTCACATACAGCGTAGGTATATTAGTAATCTAAGTTATAAGTTTCATTTATCTAGCTTTTCAATTTTAAAAGTAGTAGGGATTTCAACAGACAGACGGACATCGCTAAATCGACTCAGGAGGTCATGCTGATCAAGAATATATATACTTTTCCATACCGGAGATGCTTCCTTCTGGGTGTTACAAACGGCGTACCAAACTGAATATACCCTTTCACTCTTAGTGTAAGGTATAATTATGAATTTGATGAACAGCAAAATGAACAGGACTTTTGGCTCTGGCTCATCCTACAAACCTGGCCCGACTAAAGACGCCCCTGGCGACAAAAGGGGGAAAATCAAAACAATATTAAAGATATTTTAAAACTTATTTAATAATAAAAAAAAAATATTTATTTTTAAAAAACACAAAAGTTTAATGCATTATTATTAAATAGATGCAGTGATGTACATATATTGTGGTTGTTTATCTTTTTTTCAAATGTGATTGGCGTGATTGGTCAAAGGGGCACCACACGTATGACTAAAACTTTAAAAATGCAATACTCCTAACATCCTAAGAGCAGAGTTATAAAAAATCGATGCAAGGAAACATATTAAACATTGTAATCGTCACGTAGAATGTGGGCGGGATTGTAGAACGCAGTGTGGAGCCTCCCATTTAAGCAAAACATTAAAATTGCTATAACACCTGACCTACTAAAGGATCATATTTAATATATATAACAAAGGATCATATTTAATATATACTTCTACGTTTCACGCTGTAGTCTCCCCGTTCCTTCTGATTTAGGTATCATTGAAGATCCAGAATTATCTGATGACTCGTTTGGAAAACTCGAAGAATTTAAAAAAGTAATAATTACTATCCAGTTTATTAATGGAAATTTCAATTAACAAATATATGTATTTATACCTAAATACAGAGCAAAAGTGTTTCAACGAGTATGGCTTAAAACGCCTGAATTAAATAAAAATTTATTTCTTAGAATTTTTTCAAGAAAATGCAATTGATTACAAACAAAATCTAATCGGATATGGTTCAGATGGTGCAGCAGTAATGTTTGAGGTTCGGCACTCATTGTTCGCTTTTTTAAAACCAGACATTCCAAGTAAAATAAAATTTATTTATGTTTCTAAATTTCCAATCCAACACATTTTTACAAGCTTTTATTTAAATTCACTTGTTTGTACGTTTGTCGTGCACTAAAATATCAAATTTAACATACTTCCTTATTTCCGATCTAGTTGAAACTTGGAACACATATAGTATTCGATGAGGCACATATATGGGCCGATAGGGCGCGCTAAAACTATTTTTAGACCGTGTGAGATCTGTTCTTTACCTAGAATGTTGAAATTTAGAATATGTATAGTTTTAGACACGGGGAAAAAAATATGGCAAACTCAGAACTTTTGTGCACTAGGGGGCGCATTTGCTATTAATAGACCCTCTAAAGTGCGTTCTTCACCTAGAAAATTGAAATTTAAAACATGTATAGTATTGGCAACGGGTAAAAATTTGGCAAACTTAGAACCTCGAATTTTCTCCGCTAGAGGTCACATTAATTATTAATGGACCCTCTGAAATGCGATCTTCACCTAGAAAGATCAAATGCTTTTAATATAATAAATAAAACTGTTCATCCGATTTTCTTGAAATGTTTACCACAGATGCGGTATGATTTGGAAGGAATGATTGGATATATATGGGCGGGATTGGACAAATAGGCGTGGCACCTCCCATACAACCTAAACTTTCAATATGATATAACTCGACAGTTTCACCAGCTACGATCATGAAACAAAAAACTCAAATACAAAAAAAAAACATTAAAAGTAAAAACACAAAAGCACAAAACAAAAGCAAAAATACAAAAAAAAATCATAACATAAAACTAAAAACCAAACTAAAGGAAAAACAAAAAAACACACTAAAACTCACCACACTAAAACTCACCACAATAAAATTCACCACACTAAAATTCATCACACTAAAACTCACCACACTAAAACTCACTCACTAAAACTCACCACACTAAAACTCACCACAATAAAATTCACCACACTAAAATTCATCACACTAAAACTCACCACACTAAAATTCACTACACTAAATAATTTTACGGCGAAGATTTCTACTGGGAAGAATTTATTTTAAACCCATACATTTATATTTATATTTTAGAAAGAATAATAGTAAATTTTCGAGATCTTTTCACAATTGCAACAAATCCTTTAAAAATATATCAAGTACTGTTCAAAAAATAATGTTTATGATGGTTTTTTATTATACACTCATTCTTTAAGAGTGTTTTAATTAAAAATAACTAAATAAAGTAAATTTAAGAATTGGTCGACAATTTCTAGTTTCTATTGGGGTTCAATGCGTAGTCGATTGCGCACAGTAGAACATAGCATTTAGTAAATGATTTAAATATTTATATTTTCATTTAATATTGTATACTTTGTATGTAAACGATTAATGTATATTATAAAAAATCTTATTAATTAAAAAACAAATATTAATAACTCACTTGACTCTTTTGCAATAACATTTTTGTTAACTTGTCCAGTTTTATAAACAGAATAAAAACATATAAGATTGGTTTTAATAAAAATAACATGTTTTTCACAAAATACAGTATTTTTGGATAATTCTATGTAAATTTCTTTACAAAACAACGAAATATGTCAGGTTTTTTTTTTCAAGCTAAAATTATATAAATGTATAATTATTTAAAATGATAAAATTTGTATATTTTTGTAATTCAAAATAATAAGCAATATAAATAGGTACGTTAAAAACAATCTAAAATAATCAAACTCTTAAATAGACATTTAAATTTCCCGGAATTTCTAAAAATACAACACTAAAAGCCCCGCTCATTTCTGCGTTGCAATCCCCGCTTACTTCTGCCCGTAGATACCCCTCGCCTAGCACTCGATTGCCCGTGCAGTCAGCCGCGGGCAGGCGAGTTGGGCATCCCTAATCTAAAGTAAAAAAATACACAAAATATATTCTGAAACTTACTCGGCTTCCAACTGAAATGTTGTCGGGAATTCAGCATGCTAAACGTCTGACTGGAATTGTAAATCATATGTATGATTTTAATAAAAACAAAGAAAACCAGCCAATGCAGTGTAATTTTTTTCATATCTAGGAGGACAAAAATCAAAAAAAAAGTATTTTCAATTGATTTGTTTTTTCGCATATTTAGTAGAAAAATGTCCCATTAAGACGAAAATGAACATGAAATAAAATTAAAAAAATATGGTTTCTACGAATACGCCAAACAAAGTTGATAATTTTTCCAAACGTAAAATTCTTTGAATAGGCAAGTATTCATGTCCTAAGATAACACGCTCCATGCTTTTCAAGTTGTAGTGTTTTTCAGTTTTTGAGAATGCAAACTTTTTAAACCATTAAATAAGTTCAATTTGTTGTATATGCATTTTTGTAAATTATTTAGTTTGGGCTTAAATCATAATTGAATACAGGAGTATTAAAAAAGTATTTAAATCAAGGATTAAACCGTAACCGAAACCGATATCCGTTAAAACCGTTTCATTTTTAAAACCGTAACCGAAACCGTTATACGAAAATCAGAAATAAACCGATATCCACAACCGATACAAACGGTTTTGGTTTTATACCGGTTTAAAACGGTTTTTAAAAAGTATACAAAAAACCAGAAAAACATATTTTATTTTATGTAGAAGATCTTAAGTAAAATTTCATTAATAAAAATTTGGAGTTCCCAAAATAAAAATTTTTGGTTGTACAAAAATTCACATGTTGTTTTTTGAGAAACGATATTTCCAAAACAACGGTATTTGGTCTAAAATTTGTTTTTTGTTTCATTAATCGAATTAACAACAAAACACCAGCAACTCCAAGCAAAATTTGTACGTTAAAAAATGATTCAAATTTTAATAATATTGGTTTTTAATTTATTTTATTACTAAAATATATAGGGGAGCTTGAGGTAAAGTGGAACAAGTTTTGAAAAAGTTCATTTGAATATTTTTTAATTTAGGATCTATTCAATACCAGTTATAAGTCTTCTAATGGATGCTCCATTTCGGACATAAACAAAACAATGTAATGCAAAAAAAATGTAAAAAAAGTTTCAAATTATTAACATCTCAGTAACTATTTAAGGAAATACGAAAAAAAAGTTAAAAATTTCAAGTATAAGGCGGATATTTGTTTACATTAGTGATGATTAAAAATTTCTTGTTCTTGCATCTTGTTCTTGCATTTTTTTTTTTGCAAGAACAAAAGCGAGAACAAAATCGATATTTTGCAAGAAAAAGAACAAGAGCAAGTGCGAGACTAAGACTACAAGAAAAGGAAGACTTGCATTTTTTTATGATTTTAATGTATTTATTATGTTTTTAAGGTAAATAATGATATACAAAAGAATTCATGATATTACTAAATATTGAACAATGGAAAGCGTGCAAAATATTTATGAACGTGAACGTTAATGAAGATGTGTGTTTTTTTTATTTGTTTTTGTCGAATTCTAAAGAATATAAGCATCTTAAAAATAAGGCCTGTGAAGCACTTTTGAAGCGATAAATAGCTTTAAAAGTGCTTCAAAAGTCGCTTCGATTGTGCTTATGCACTGTGCTTACGTACATTATTATTTTTGTTTTACTTTTATATATAGTTTTTTTTTAATTTTAAAATCATGAAGTAATTAAAAATAATATATGAACATTTTCACAGTGTGATATATTTACCTGATATATTGCTTTTTGTGTTTTTCTTTTTTCACAAATCCGCTGATTCGTTTGAAAGTGCAACAACAACAAAAATGCGAATAAAGCAGCATCCAAGCTTTTGATAGAATTTTGGCGGGAAATTTTTTGTACCACAAAGAGAACTCGTTGTTGTTGCCAAATAGAGAGCTGTACTAGATACATACATGTAGTGTGGTGCCGTGCGTCTGTCCGTTGTCATGCGACTGTCTGTTGTCATGCGTCTGTCCGTTGTCATGCGTCTGTCTGTTGTCATGCGTCTGTTTGTTGCCATGGGATGATACAGGAAAGCAACGAAGAGTTGTCGTTGGGAAAGTGTGTGTATACGAATCGTAATCGTTATTGTTATATTCTCTTCTTTCTGTTGGTATTCGCTTTGTAGCGTTTGAGTTTGTGTTTGCATGGTGTTCGCAAAGAAAAATGTTACTCTGCAAGATATTATTTGACTTCTCTTGACATACGGTACGTGTAGCATACGGATTTTTTTATTCTGTGACGAAAACAGAAATATGCTTATACGAAATATTCCTTATATTTATTGTATATGTATATCGTATACTGTATATCGTCGTTGTAGAACGAAAAGTCACCAAATACATTTTTATGAAAAACTTAATTTTCGAGTTTGTTGATTAATATTATAAAAAGTAATTGATGTATTTATAAAGTTGAAATATCAATTGATAGATTTACATTTTCTTATCATGTGATAAAAAAATGGTAAAATGTGGTAAAAAAATTGACAGATACATAAAAATGTTTGTAAAAAATATTTAGCATTTTGAAAATGTATTTGGTGACTTTTCGTTCATTTTATTATGGCCTTGAGTTTTGAATTGTCTTGTCAACATCACATGTTTTATACAATTATTTTTTATTTGTTAATTCTTGTTAAAATATAATTCAAATTTTTATGTTATTGGATTTTTTTTTGTTTGTAAAATGTTGAAGAAACTGAAAATATGGAAAATAAGTAACTTAAATACAAAACTTAAATACAATTAGTGTTCAAATTCTATATTTTTTCATAATTAATATGCAGTTTAAGATATTTGTCTTCGATCTTTATTTAAAATTTAAAAGATTAAGATTAACATTTATTGCCTTGCTCTTGCAAATGATCATTACTAGTTTACATATATTGCAGTTCACAGAATTGTTGAAATTTAATTTCTTTAGCTTTTATGGATGAAAATTATACAAAATTCTTTTTCTTTTCAATTCAGATCATATATTAGGTGAAGTCAAAATGTTGCTTTTCATTGGTTTGTGGTCACGAAATTTTAAATTAAATTTTTTTCTTGACGTAATCAATTAAATAATTCATATAACACAATATTTTTACTAAAATAACAACAAACATTGTTTAAATTACGTTTGATCATAATTTAGCACCATATAAAAAATGTAAAATTAATTTATAAAATTAAAATTAAGAAAATTTATACAAAAACCGAAATCAAAACCGAAACCGTAACATGGAACCGGTATACCGAAACCGTTTCGTTATAAAAACTTAAAACCGAAAATGTAACCGAAACCGAAACGCGGAAAAAACCGAAATCGAAACCGTTATTCGTTTAGGTTTCAATCCTTGATTTAAATTATAATATTTGAAATTCAAAGAGGTATTAGTAAGTTGTTCTTCATTCTTTCAGATCACATTTGTTATAAATGTTGGTCAAAACCCTTCTCACAACAATTAAAATTGGCTGCGCATATGTGCGCACTAGCGAAATTTCGCGATTTAAAAAATAACTTTTAAAATAACAAATCGAATTCTGTTTGATATGGGACATTATTTCTCATGTGTACCTAAAATTATATCTCCAATGTTATTCAAAGTTTGCAAAAGGTGTAGTTACATCTGATGGTGTCCTGCTGATTATTTTTGTTGTTGTTTTGTCTATTATTTTTAGCGGTGAAGGTCATGCAGTTTTGTTTGGATAGCATTTTTACGGAGATTTTTCACGGTTTCGGTGGAAGGAATAATAAAATTATTTTTCTCTTTTCTTAATCATATCTCAGGAACCCTGTAAGTATTTTGAAAATTGATACAACACTTGATAAGTGGGCTTCTATTTCTATGCATATTTTAGATTTAAGAAATACTAAGTTGGCTTTGCATCTAACGCCTACTGAGCATGAGTATTTCTAATAACACGTTTTATGCATTTCTGTCGAATATCCTTGAAAAAGGACTATGGAATATTCATGAAAAACGACATCTAATGCCTAAATTCTGCAGAATATATAATTTTCAGTTGTAGAAGAATTTTTTCCAAATGTGTATAGTGTTATATATGTTGTCTATGGGAAGTGGGCGTGTCAATTGTCTGACCACGCTCATTTCTTGTGGAGAAGTTTTTATTTCTAGAAAACTTCTCTATATACTTCTCTATACAACTTTAAAATTCGATTTATTTCCACTTAGATTATGAAAATATCACACTGTGCAAAGAAACATAATGAAAACTTATAATTTTTTCATATGGTCCTAAAACTATTTTTTTTTTATAGCAGTTTATTTACACTGAATATTTTTATAATTTTATTTATATTTAATTTTTTTGACTAATAACTTATTTTCAATTAGCATGTATGAAAAATGTGATTTACTTTTTATTTCGTTTTATTCAGAAAAAAATTGCCTCAAATCCCTTTAAAATTAGTTAATAGGACAATTATTGATTTAATAGTATACATTTTATAAATCTTTTTTTGATTTAATAAATCTTTTTATATAAACTCAATGGCAATGTCATAGTATTTTCTAGTATTTAATGGTGTTTTCCGATTTAAATAATAATTGATTATTTTTAATGGTAAACTATTATTTACATATTATTTTTTTCTGCCTGTATATATAACAATTGATATTAATAGCAAACAAAATCGTACTCTAATTAAAAATATTAATGTATTTACTAATTAATTAATTGTATTTACACATTTTTTAATTAAAATATTAATAGGAATAAATTTAATATCAACTAAATCATTAATAGTATTTACTACTTTTCTTTGTTACTTTTGACTTTTGATGTTTTCTTTTTCTTAAAATGCAACTCTGTTCTCTGTTCTTTTTTTCTTCTGGATTTCATTTTGTTTTGCGTTTGTGCATAGTGCGGGCGTTCGTTCAGGTTAAGCTTACATTATTCTAAATAAATTCTTAAATTAATTCAATTGGTTCGTATGATGAAGTGTTTTATATGTGGCAAACTATATTTTTATATAGATCAGTGTTTTTATCATTTAAAAAAAAGACCACCTTTTAAAAACCAATGATAATTACATTTGTAATAATGGAAATTGTCACCAACATTTTAAAGATGTAAATTCATTTAAAAGACATTTTAGAAAACACAAATCATTAGAAATTCCTTTGGACAGTGAAAATAATGCTGTTGAAGTGGTTGATGCTGCTGAAGCGGTTGATGCTGATGAAGTGGTTGCAGATATTGTTCAAGTCGCCGCAGACAATTTCCTAAAATTGAATGCAATAAATTACTCCAAAAAACTAACGGAAGTTTTTCAGTCAACTGGGCAATTTTGTGTGCAACTGCATCTGTTTCTTACTTATTTAGTACTTTTAATGAAATTTCGCATCTCAAAAAGTGATATAATTTAATATTTTTTTTCTTAAAATAAACAAAAATGTAAAAGTGCAACAATTATTTGTAACACTGAAATAATATGATAATATTTTTTTATATAATAGGTACATATTAAATATATACATATTACATATTACTTTAAAAATAATAAAAAAACTAAACAAAATAAATACATAATGTATATTATTTTAATATAGGTTAAATTCGGTATATAAATATAAATAAAAGATATTAATTTTTTATATTTTTGATTAATTATTTAATTAATACAACAAAATTTAATTTTTATTAGACAAATATTTTAATTAATTTAACAAATTATTTAATTGATTTACAATATATTTAAAAATTTCAATTAAAAAAATGTCTATCGAATGTTTTTTTTTAATTGATGTTACTAATTAATTAATGATTTAAAAATTCTCAATCAAAAATTTACTATATATAACAACTTTAATATCAAAATGACAAAAAAAAATTAATTAAAGTATCTCTAATTAAAATATTCTCATTATTACAAATATGACATTCAATGCTACAAAAAATGACATCGGCTGAGTTTCAATTAAAAAATAATTGGATTGATTAACATTTTAGTTATATTTACACACTTTTTTTCTGTGTTACTGTATATTATTTATATCAAACTCAAGTTCCTTTTAGTTAGTAAGAAAAAATGTAATAAATATGTATTTAAGATGTTTTAATAAATAATATTTTACATTAAACTTGTTAACTAACTGTATTTTATTATATCAAATTAGTTAAAATTTTGTTTTTAATTTTTTTACCCATATTTACAAATGGCTAGGTGTACCGAATTTCGATTTTTTTTTAATTGGGAACCACAAGTCATTTCGAGGGAAAACTTTATTTTCATGTATTTGTGCATGAAGTCAATATATATTTGACCAAAAAAGTTTACCTAAGCACGTATACAGTAAAATTGAGCTGTAGATGTAATTTTTATATTAGGTATTTGAATATAGATGGTCAGATCACAAGTCACAATGGACCGAGCCCATTTTTTCGCACATACAGCGTAGGTACATAAGTAATCTAAATTATCAGTTCCATCCATCTAACTCTTCAATTTTTTAAGTAGTAGGGATTTCAACAGATAGATGGACAGACGGACTTCGCTAAATCGACTCAGGAGATCATGCTGATCAAGAATTCCATACCGGAGATGCTTCCTTCTGGGTGTTACAAACGTCGTACCAAACTGATTATACCCATTCACTTTTATTAAATTAAAAAGGAAAAAATTAATATTGTGTGAAGAAGATATTAGCATTAAATTTACTTTTTAAATTAAAATTAAATGTGAACATAAATATGTTTACATGTTAATAAAATATTTTAAAATTCAAATATATGTATGTTTGCAAAAACGCCAAATATAAATATTGGCTGTTATTATAATAATGTTTGGCAATGAAATAATACTTTTGTTTGCATAAAGCTCCAAAGATATATGTAATGCCTGCAAAATTGTGTTTGGGAGAGCACTTTTTTTTGCAGCGTGTGCTTTAAAATTTCTCATGTGATCTAACCTTCCCAACTGGTTTTTTGTTCCAATTTACAATCGTTTCTCGTTTCTATTCGGGAGCTTAACGTAACAAATTTTAAAGTTGCTTTATGTTCGTGCGGATAAAAAAGAAAAGTGCGTCGCGTTAAATAAGTTTATAGAACTTGTTATAATAAACAAAAAAAAAGTGACAAAAAAACAGTTTTTTGAAAATAAATAAAGAAATTTATAAAGAAATTTACTTCATTAAAATTAGTGAAAAAGCAAAAATTAATGTGTTTTGAAAATGTTCAAAGTGTTTTAAGGTGTGCCTGTGTGAATGTGTTTTTATATATAAAGGGTTTTTCAATAAGAGCGCTACAAAAGTTTTTTTCAGGGCTTTTTCAACAGGGACGCTACAAAAGTAGAGCGACAGGGACAGCAAACGACGCGATATTTCGCCATATTTCTTGCCGCTCTTTTGACATTTCTCTTCAGTAAGGTTTGCCATTTCATGATGGAAAGATATACAGCCAATAACGAGTCGAAATTATTATTACTACCAAAATTCGAATTCGTATATCTATCCATTATGAAATGGCAAACCTTACTGAAGAGAAATGTCAAAAGAGCAGCAAGAAATATGGCGTCGTTTGCTGTATAATAATCATATATATATATATATATATATATATATATATATATATATATATATATATATATATATATATATATATATATATATACATATATGTGAATATATGTGAGTGTTATTTATAACAGACAAATATGGACATTCGACAAAATTTTGCAGGCTAACAGAAAAACAAAAAAAAAAAAAAAGTTACAAAAATAAACAATTTAACGAGGCATACTGTTGGCCATATGCGTCTTATGTAAGGCCATATTCAAAGCAATTCGGATTGAAGACTTGTTTTTGTTCAAATTTTTTTCTATACTCCTAATTTCCTACCTACGATAGAGCTCTATTGAAAGGGGGAATAATGTAAAGTGTACTTTCACAATAATAATCTCTAAATTAAATATTTTAAAATTTTTCGAACCACACAAATATAAAATTATAAATAATTGAAAAAATAATATTCAACTAATTTCTATTAATAAATAAATAAAATTTATTTTCAATTTATTTTTCGTTTCAGATTGGATATGGATCCTTTTAATTGTTTGCAGGTAAGTTTAACTTTCATTTTCTAATCCATATCTTTTTAACTTTGTTATTTTTCTTTTGGTGGTGCATAATCCTATTCGCGATGGATCAAACTCATTTTAGGAACATATAAGTTATATTGATGTCTTCGCATAATCTTTGGTTTGTATGACAGCTCCTTTTAAATAACGAAGCAGAAATTTTTAAAATATATTTAATTCTAATTTAATTCTAATTCTAAAATTAAATCTAATAAAAAAATCGAGTACAGTGAAAAAATGTGAAATATTTCTTATATTACCTGAATTTTACAACTCACCTACTGTCTATCTTATGTTTTACACAACCAGTACTAGGCCGCGGACGAAAGGCTGTCGACATGCCCGTGCGCAGGATTTGCTCGTGAGGGGGTTTTAGCTACTTTCTTTAGAGGGTAGTGGAGATAGATTTCTGTTTGGCCATACTCATGAACATATGTCATTATATCAGAATATCGGTATCTAACGAGGCATAAACTAGGTAAGATATCGGGTGTACGATCTAGATCAAGAACTTTTGTAGGGTCATTAAGTCCTGGTTGGGCCATTTTCCATAGCTATGTTAGGGTCCGAACATATTGGTTTAATCGTAATAAAAACAGTATTCCATTAATAAAGATACGTGTAACTTTTTTGACAATTAAACATACAAAAACTAGCAATAAATTGAAAAAGCCTTGAAAAATATTCGAAATTTACAAAATTTGAGAAAATAAACCAATCGATTTCATTTGAAATTTGTACTTATATTTCATAAAAATATTTTCATAATATTGGTAAGTAATTCGAATAGAAAAGCACCGCAGTCGAAAATTATTCCATTGTTTTGTGAAAATTTATTTATTCAGCTTCAAAATACAAATTTTATATATCAATTTATTTGTTAATGTATATTTTATTTTTATTTTTTTTTGTGTAAAATATTTTTTTTAATAAATGAAGGTGTTTTTGAAATATGAAAACAAATTAAAATTTTAGCAGTACTATTTCAGAATTTGATGAAAATTGGAAGTATGATGAAACAACATAAAATTAAGATATTGGTAAAATTTTAGATTACCGGATGGTGTGGTTAAAAGATTTGGTGATTTAATTTTGAAAAAATATGTATAAATAATCAATAAATTAATCTATTGAACATAACTTAAGCAATATAAGTCTCATTTAAAAGGTAATAAAATTGCCAACATTTTTAAACAAAGTTTATTTTTAAAGGATATATCTCAAAGCAATGTCGAAAGACGACTTTAAAATTGAAATTAGATTTTTGAAGTTTTATTATTTATGAAAATTGTCAAAAAAGTAGACTAATTTTAAACTTGACTTTAAATTATCTTTGAATTTGAAATGAAAAGGCATATCATATTTTCATAATAAAAAAATGTTTGTGGTACAAAAAGGGTGTAAAAGAAATTATTTTTACAAATTCAAATGCGGATATTGTGGTCAAAGCAAATAACGGAAAAAATCCCGTAAACTCAAAAATTCTCTGATTCTGATTCTCTGATTAAAATTTTTGGCATATATAAAATCTATTCTTCGGAAAATATTGAAATATTGTTAAACTAAAATAAGCGATAGTTAGATTAGTGTTATCAAAAATGTTAGAAGAAATGCTGTCCAACGGCTGATGGTGGGCTGGAAGACTAAAATACGGAAATTCATCCTAACTCATGCAGAATTATAATTCTTTAACTATTTTTAAAAACTATTGAGTGTTGTTCTTCATTTGTGATATATTTTTACCGCGTTAACATTTTAAGTTTAAAAGAAAATGTATAAATAATTTCGTTTACACCCTTCATTTTGTAGCTGAAATTTCTTTGTTAGAACCCCCCATGCGCACGGCCCTGGCTGGCTTAGTTTGTCCGACATATGGCGTTTTCTTAATTCTGTTTTTTTTCTGAATTTTCTATTGACCGAAAGTTGTATCATGAGTGCTAACCGATATATACTCACCACTACAACACACCACAACGAAATTCACTTCTCAGAAATTCACCATTTCAACAAATTCATGAAAAAAAGTCACCACACTAAACTCACCACTATAAAAAAAAAATTGCACACATGTAGTACTAGGCCTGGGACGAAAAGTTGTCGAGTCAGAAATTTTATTTTCCACCAACAGAGGGCGCTATGGACAATTAGTATTCTCCACAATCTATGCCTTCAAATTGCCTACATTTTAGTCGCACGAACATCTATTGTTGCAATCTGCAATTAAACCAATTAAATAAATGTAACTGTTATAAATACATGAAATAGTGACAACTTAAGCAACTTAGCGGGTAATTACACGTTAAAAATTTTAAATTTTTGGAAGATTTGATTTGCTGTTGTTTTCTTCATTTTGTCATTAATAAATGTTAATCACACATTTTAGGGCTTACAATGTTAATCATTAATATTTTTAACAATTTACATTGTATAAATTTAAAACTTTTGTAATTGAAATATCCGTTGTCATGACCAGGCAATACTAGCTACTACTAGCTACTACTAATAATAAATGTAAAATATTTTTGGACATGGGAAATTAGTGAAAATTTTCAAAGGATTCTAAAGCAGTAAATCTCAAAAGTGTCCAGTTTGTCGTGCAGCAGCCGATATGTCCTATTTTTGAAAAATTACTCGGTTTTACTTTTTAAGGGAATATATTCCATGTGCGACCAACCCGTTTTCGCTCTAGTGAGGTTCATAAAATTCTGGATATCTCAGAATTGAAATGAGATATCAAAGAATAAAAATAATAAAATTTCAAAGATAATATTAAAATTATATAAATTCAAACGAACTCCATTCACATAAAAAATTAAAGTATTCAAAAAGAAAAGTAAATATATTTTTTCCTGGAAAAATATAAAAATTATTTTAGTTTTTTTACCAAAGCTTCAAAAAAAATCAATTTAGTAAAAATATTTCTTTCCGTACTGTACAAAAAAATCACAGTTGAGCAGTACTGTTTTATTTAAGAAAAATTAATAGGACGCGTGAACACCACCAAAATAGAATTTAGCCGGTAAGTGAACCAACGACACGTATATAAAAAGTTTTCTTCTGAATCACCCTTTTTCTTCGTCAAAAATGTCCTCTCTTAGGTTTTAGTTTTGACTAATAAAATAAAAATTAAATAATAATTGGAATATTTAACACACAATTCACAAAAAATAAAGGGTAATACTGGTAGACTTCTATTAAAGGTTTCGTTTTAATAGATTTAGAATCTTTGGCCAAAAGTTTTAGATATTAAAAAATATAAAATATCTAAGTTGACAAACAAAAATATTCTTGGAAACATAAATACATAATAGGGGTACACATTTCACTGAGTATTTGAATTTCGTATTGTTTGAATTGTCAAAAATTATCCAATAACGACAATGTGCAATTTTTTTCTATATAAATTATTATTGAATTATAGAGTATTATAGTTTGATGTACTTCGTTTGTCAATAAAACGAACGCTACTATTTTTTGCGTAATATAAATAGAACACATACTTAAGCGAATATATAGTTCATATAGTTGAACGATGAATGGTAATACGATAAATTGTTAACGGTGAATTTTATGACGTTTTTATGCTTTTTTTATTGTTGGTACTATTTAATAAATGCATCTGTAACACTGATATTTGACAACCGGTCGTATTTGGTTCCCGCGGAATTAAGTCCATCCTGTTACACTAATTTTTTCACTCAATTTGTGTCCCACAGAATTACAAAATGAAGTCATTGCCGGCCCCGGTCCAGCGGTATAAAAAAGAGTGAAAAAACTGACTCAAAAAAATCGAACGAACTTCTAACAAACATCGATCGAACTCGAACAAATATCGAACGGAAATCAATTTGGTTAAGTGTTGTATTGTTGCTTTTTTTGTTGGTACTATTTATGAAATGCAACACTGACATTTGACAACCATCACTGCGCTGCCTTCTGCGTCAAACGAACGACAGTCAGTTGTTTTTCATCGCTCGGAGTAAACGGTCGGTTGTGCGTTTTGTTGAAAAACGAAAAAGAAAAATCGCGTAACGCCAACAAAATCAGCCGACGTCGACGCAACAAACGGCTTGTTTTTCGTACATTTTCTGCGCTGCTTTTGCTAAATATTTTAGGTTCGTATTGCGTACTCACTTGCACCTGCAGTTGTTTGCGTACGCATGCTCTGTATTCGTGCTGCTCGCACGCATGGGTTTGTGTGATGGATTGTGTTTTCTTTTAGTGTTTTTTTTTTGCTCGAATGAATGTGCAAAGTGTTTGACAAAAGCAGAAGAAAAATATATATATTTTACGATACAAATTTGTGAATGTGAATCGAACGGAAGATTAATTGCAAATTTTGCAAAGTTTTGCATGGAAAATTATAGCAAGAACTGCGTCCAAAAATTTACAATAAAATTACGAATGGTGTAGTTGTGCGGAAAAGTGACAAAAGAATCAATGAAAATTGTAAAAAAGTGACGTCATTGTTGTCTGGCGTTTTGATGACAACCAGAATAAGGCAAATGACAAAAACAATAAATTTGGTTGTTATTTAAATTTGTGTTGATTTTAGTGCTTGTTATTGTTTAATTCTGATTTCATTGATTAACAAAATTCACAGAATTCAATCTCGAAAACAAAAAAGAAAAGAGCGAATGGTGGTGACGGCGACGTTGACGTTCGTCGACAAAGGTCACAGACAACAAAGACACAAACCAAGTATTTTTTGCAGCAATCTTTGTTGTTGTTGTTGAGGTGGTGAAGTAGGTGGTAGTGGTGGCACAAGAAGCAGCACGAATGAGTTTTAAAGAAGTAGATAAAAAAAGCATGAAAAGAACTTGTGCTAAATATAAGGTGCACGAGGGATACAACAGAGCATTCAGTCAAGGTTCTCAAGGGAATAAATATCGTAAATATGCATTGAATAAAATAGAAAAAATCCTGTAGTTTACTAATTACTGCATCAGAAATTGTGTAAAAATTATAGGGCCGCACAAAATAAAAAAATGCTACTCCTAAAAGGGCGAAGAGTGCCGAAAAACGAAAAATGTTTGTCCCTGGAATCGATTAAAAATCGAAAACCTACAGAGGTCACAATTAATGTTTTTTGGGTTTCCTGGGGTTATTTTTTTGAAAAAAATCGAAATAATTATTTGTCATTAGCCTGTGGTGCCATATGTATTGTCTTGGTCTGTGTTCATTTTAAACTGAAAACTGCTAACAAAATTTAAAGTCGTTTAATTTAAAGAGAAAAAATATTGAAATAGAGTTTAAACTACGTTTAAACTAGCACTAAAAACTGGATATTTGGGCCTGTCAATAAAATGGCACCACTGTCCAATTTGTGTTTTGACAGCAACCTAAAATAGTAAATGTGTTGTGAGAAAATTTCATGTAAAAAATATTAAAAGTTTAAACGAAGATTAACCCTTCAACATCGGTCGTTTAAACGACAAATAAATTTTACTGAAAAATTCTATTAGTCTTTAAACTAAGTTTAAACCACTAACGAATTTCAACTAGCACTCAAAAATGGTCCTTAGGGAACTTTTTATATATTTTTTATCATTTGGGATTTAATGATAAAAAAAATATAGTTTGAACTATGGGTTAAATAACCATAAATCATTATCCTGTTTATCATTTGATCCAAAAAAAATCGAACACAAATAGTTTAAAAAATAAATATTTAGATGTGTTGATTTTGCTGATGACCAAATTGTACAAATATCAACTAAAAATGACACCAGTTTAAACTATACATTTCAGCAAGATTTAGTTTCAACCGAGGATATTATTTCAGAATCTAGTATCGATATTTTTGGTTTTAGACAAGTTTAAAATAGATATGGGCCATTCCACACCAATTCGACCAGCGGTTGGAACTCATCTTCTTCGATTTCAATGAAATTTGCACAACTGATAAAGGGTATCGAGATATGCATTGTTCAATTTTTGTTTTATTATTTCGCCCACTACTTTCAGAGATACAGTGGTTCAAATTTACAAAAAATGGGACAAAGATCACTTTTTTGAAAGCATTTTTCTGAAAGCATGCTTTAAATCGAGCCATCAATGGAGTTTTTACCATTTCTAGTTTAAGAGATATTTAAATATGAACAACCACACAAGAGTGATTTTTGGCCAATTTTTTGTAACTTTGAGCCACTGTATCTCTGGAAGTAGTGGGCGAAAAAAATAAAATAAAATTGGTCAGTACATATCTGGATACCCTATTATCAGTTGTCCAAATTTTTATTGAAATCCAAAAGGTAAAATTTCAAATTTGTCTTTTTTTGGTCGATTTGGTGTGGAATGTCCCATATAAAGAAATAGATGATATACAGACAGTTAAGTTCTAAACATTTTTCTAAACCAAAATAAACAATACCCTATTATAACAGTTGAATACATCAAATCTAATCAATTTGTTTTTCAGTTATCAACTGGTCACACAAATCTCTGTCACACAACATGTGCCAAAATACAAAAACAGGAAAGGACTGCGACCAGTTGCAAACAACAATAATGCATTATTGAGTAGAAAGGACTCTTCATTTAAATTGCAGCGCTGACTGTTAGGTGCTCTTGTGTTTTGTTGGTGGTCGCCAGTCTTCCACTCAATTACCTTCATCATCAACATATTGTATATGTTTTTTTTTGTGTGTTTCCCAAACAACCCACACACAAACAGCAACCTTGCCAGCTGCCAACAACTTGTCCTCATGCCTGTCTGTCTGGCTGTCGTGTCTGTCCGTTCGACTAACTGACTGGCTGCCTGTCGGTGTAGATGCCGTCTCATCTGCCTGTCTGCCTGCCAGTGACTCGTGTTGTTATTGTTAAGCCTCCTCTGTATTGTTCGGTGTCTACTTTATGTTCAACTGCTCTGGTTGTCAACCTAGTTGGTCAGGTACCTGTACTTGGTTGCGTTCCATTGCATTGGCATTGGGCTTAGTTGCAGCAGCATCATCAGCAGTTGCTGCTGCTCTGAGTACTTTTGAGAATTGCAGGGATTTCAATTGAATTTCATTTGATGTCATTTTGCTGTCATAGCCTAGTGATGACACTGAGAATAGCTATGCTTATTGCGTACATGATGCGTTCCATCGCTCGGCTAATACCCAGCAATTTTCCTGTCATTGTTGTTGCTGCCGCAGCTTCAGCTGCTATTCAGGAGGTATAATAAAATTTGCCAGTGGCCCCTTTTGCAGACGTATTTTCTTTATATTGAAATCAATTTAATTTTCAATTAAAACAGTTTATTTAGCAAATATTTTGCAATTTTTGTTGACTTTGTGTGGGTTAAAATTTAATTAAATCATGTTTGAAAATAAACAAATAATAAATTATTAGTTACCATCAATAAACAGCAGTAAATCCGATTTCTTTATTTGTTTTTAATAGACTCGAATTAAATATTAAAACATCGTCGTTATAGAAGTAAAATTTAACAACTACACTGAGTGGAAAAAGTAATAAAATTAAATAAAAAAATTATAAATTTAAATACTTTTGACACGTTTATCACCCGTAGTATTTTTTTTATTTAAATTTAATACTTTTTATTCAAACTTGAAGTAAATATTTTGAATTTTAAGTAATTACGTAGGTAATAAAGTCTGAAGTAAATACTTTTTATTACTGTTTATTAAGAAGAAAATAACATTTTAATTTAATTACAACTTGATAAACATGTCGATTGGTATTTTAAAACTATTAATTTCATTTAATGAAGGTTAAAAACAGTTCAATATATTGTTTTTTTCTTACTCACGGTGGTTAAGAAGTTGGTTGGATTATTTATAGAATATGTCACTGTTCCAGAAGAGCCACATGTTACATAATTTTGTAGTGATTTCTTTTATTTCTGTTTAAAATTGTCAATTTAAATGCGTAACTAATAAAATTAAATACTTTTTATTTAATTTGAAATTAAATACGAGCGTAATACTTTTTTTAATGAAATATTACGTTTTACAAAGTATTTGAATCAAATTTCAATAAATTTTATTTAATTTTATGAGGTCACTATATTCTTAGTGTTTACAATAATTCCCCAGTGGGAAATGTCATCAATGGTTCCTCTATGCTTCACCTATGTCAGGTCCTGACCATCGATGATTGATAGCATTTTCGCCCTGCAAAGTATTGATGACATTTTCATACAAATGTCCACCACTTCATGCATGACGTGCCATCAACGATGTCTTGCACATCATCCTTAGATACAGCATCGAAGACATTTTGTCATATGAATGTCAATTAAATGAAAAAATTGATATTTTGATAGGTTATTTATGACTTGTCTTAGAGAGCTACATTAATGATATTTTAATTGACAAGATATTCATAATATCCTTGATATATCTATAATGACATTAAATTAAAAATTTAACCTATTACTATTTTTTTGCCATTTATGATAGAAGAAATATGTACAATTTTGTACATGAATATGACGAAAAATTTTTAATATTTCTGGAATAAGAATAAAACGAACTGAATAGTTTGTTATTTTAACCGGAATATCCATAATGCTGTGAATTATGTATCAATTTCAGAATAAACAGAAATAAAAAAATGTAAACAAAAATTAACATGATTTTTAAACCAAAAGGTAGCATACACGCTGATTATATATAATCTACAGTACCAATATACAATATGAATATTCTAATAGTAACAGATTTCGGATAAAGCAGAACTTTCGTAATGAATAAAGTCATAGATATTTAAAAAGCAGAATATTCTGAATGTTCAGAACGAATAAATAAGTACACCCAGTGACAACATAGCTTAAAAGATGTTCTCCAAAATTTTTTTCCATGTGAGATATCAAAATCGCAGTTATTTTTAAGTTTGCTAGCTGTCAAACTTGAAAATAATTGCAAAATTTCTGTATGTTATTGTTTTTGTTTGAACAAATTTAAATTTTTTATACAATTTACAGTATACAAATCGGATACATGAGTAGTTTATGTCTGGGATGATTATATGTAGTTTGAAAAGAAAAAATAACCTGGTTGATCTACTAAAAAGCAGAGCCTCGAATAATCGCGGCTGTATTGAAATATATGCTGTTTTTAAAAAGTAGACTGGTTGAATAACTACTGCATTATTGATTTTTGTATTCAATTTCTAAGTGCAATTCTAGTTCAATATCAGAGATATACGAGCATGTTCTAGCTTTCGATCGAATTTCATATAGAAATATGTAATCAAAAGATTTTGAATTCGTTTTCCAAAAAAAATCAAATCTTTCAGCAAACGGATAGAATTTCCTTAAAATTCAATTTTTGTAATGAGGAATTTAATTTTAAAATGTTCCTTTACAAATTTTATATACATTCGATCGGAATTCGATGAAAGGTTAAAATGTGCCCGATAGATATAAATAACTTTTATTCACATTTTCAACTGGTATTAGTTTTGCAATTTTAGTTCTCTTTAGTTGTTTGGTAGAATTGTCCACCTCGAAAAAACGACATTCTTCATATAAATGCATCTATTTCTACTAACCAACTGAATAGATTTGATAATCTAATAAAACATTTATTGATGACTCTATTTATTAGCTTATATTTGATATAACTTTTGATCAGATTGATTACACAGTGCCACAAAAATACAATTTTTTTTCTCCATCTCTAGACGGTTTTAGGGTAATAGGCGGTCGCTTAATTCGAATCTGTAGTCCGTTTTGCTCCATCAGCTCTGGTTTACTCACAATTTACAGTCAAATATGAAAAAATAGTGTGTTGGAAAACGTTACTAAAAATATTTTTTTTAATAGATACCAATGAAAGAATGAACAGACGCATTTTTTTTTACTTTGAAACCTTTGTCCCAAAGCTTTTCGTTAACCCTCATTTTTTTGATTTTGAACAGTACTAATTACAAATATTGACATACCGCGTGAAAGCCTGAGAAAACTATTATATTATCATCGGCAAATATGTTCCCCATAAATAATGAGGGGGGTCTCCAAATAACGAAATTGCCTCAGATCCACCCATTAAACAGAATAATAAAAAAGCAAACAAAAAACAATATATTTTGCACTTTTGTTTTTAACGTTGCAGGCACATTTCACAAAGTTTTTCGAAAGCTGAAATAAAAATTATATATCGTCGTTGTAGAACGAAAAGTCACCAAATACATTTTCAAAAAGCCAAATATTCATTAACAAAAATCTGTATAAATCTGTCTATTGTTAATTAGTGATCTCAATTTTTTTACCACATGTTAAGAAAATGTAAATCTATCAATTGATATTTGAACTTTAAAAATGCACCAATTACTTTTTATAATATTAATCAACAAACTCGAAATTTAAGTTTTTCATAAAAATGTATTTGGTGACTTTTCGTTCTACAACGACAATATTCTTGTGAATTTCGACATTCTACAAACAATGGTGTATTTACTTTTCTTCCTAGACATCCTGTTTAAAGGATATTTGACAAAAACGAAAATTTCTGTTTTTAGGCATGATTTTGCATGGTATGCGTTAGGTGGAAAGTCACACTCATATTTATTTATCTAAATTTTACATAAATGCTCACACATTTAGTATTGATTTAAAAATACTAATTGTGGTTTTCGAGATATATAAAAATGTTGGGATAAAAATAAATCATTTTTTGGGTATTTATTTCTTGGCATCCAGGTGAACACCATTCTTGTACTATATGTTTTAACTTAGCAAATTATATCAGTTTTAAATCTGCATTATAATATTAATTCGTCTGCGCTTATTTTGGATTCAAAATCAATAAACTTAACCTTAACACAGCATTTCTCTTTTGTCGTATATCCTTGAAACATTATTTTATAATATTGAAATTCATATGAATATATTTTTGCTGCCGAAAATTTTGCACAGAACGTAATGAACAAAATACAAAATTTATGGTTTTTTTATCATTTTGTTTAATGGCTGAATGAGACGGTTAAAATTTGAAAAAATGAAGGTTACAGGATAGAGTTAGGAAGATGGTGCCAAAGTAAAATAATACTGCCTATTCGTGATAAACAATATTGCTAAAAACACCATATCTGTATCTTTTGAAATAAATAAAAAAAATGTACTATATTTAAACACTTTAATTTTCCCATGTGATCTAACCTTCTGGTTTATTATTCTGTTTAATGGGTGGACCTGAGGTAAATATGTTATTCGGGGACCCCCCCCCCCCCTTATTATTTATGGGGAACATATTTGCCGAAGATAATATAAAAGCGATAATCTCAGGCGTTCACACGGTATTTCAATATTTGTAATTAGTACTGTTCAAAATCGAAAAAACAAGGATTAATGAAAAGCTTTGGGACAAAGGTTTCAAAGTAAATAAAAATGCGTCTGTTCATGATAAACAACTTTACTGAAGACACCAAATTGGTATCTATAAAAAAAAAATATTTTTAATACTGTCTTCCAACACACTATTTTTTCATCTTTGACTGCAAATTGTGCTGATGGAGCAAAACGGACTTCAGATTCGAAATCAGCGGACACCTATTACCCTAAAACCGTTATCAAATCTAAAGATGGTATTTTTTGTTGCACTTGTTATTTAAAATTTAAGGTATTTCTAAATTCCTTTTTTGGAATAGTGCTTTAAAATATAACATTTCAAAAATGTCGCCATATTTACAAATAAATAAAAAATAACCAAATCACTGGGCCATTCTACATAAGAGAAAAATGAGTGCCAACATTTTATATTCTACTATATCAAAAGTACCCTTTTGCATGGCAGCCCTGCTTTTATGCAGTTACTAAAAGTAACCACTTGAAATCCCAAAAACACTTGAGAAACTATAAAAACAACATTTAAGTTATGGAAAAGATTATTGTTTTATTGGCGAATACTGCTTTGTTTCAGCAACTCTTTTTAGAGCTTGATTAGTCATGGTTTGTGTTTTTTAAGGTTGTTGCTTTTGTAGCTATTTATAAGAATAATAATAAGCAATAAACAAAGAAATCGAATAAAAACTTTAAACAAAAACAAGCATTCTTATCATTTTAATTTTAAAAGTGCAAATATCAAATTTATTATTGTTTTGATTGTAAATTTAAAATTTAAAATTGCGTTTTTTATATCATTTTATAGAAATGAAGCTGAATATGGCAAAGCTAAAGAGCGCTGACGACGTAGATTTATAAAAATTTCACAAACACTGGTGAAAAACGTACTTTTTGTGCAATAAAACTAAAGAAGAGAAAATAATAAGAAGTATAAGCAGCAGCAATAGTTACAGTGACTGCTTAAAATAACAGCTGCGCGTTGTTGTAAATTCACAACAACAGCAACTACTAGAATCGCTGGTTGCAAGAAGATTGTAACAAACAAAAGGCAGCCAGCTGAAAAGAAAAGGAAATACACCAACTGTCTTCAACATTTACAACAGCAACATATTGTAATCCAGAAAGAGCAACAGCTACAACAAAGGAAGAACTGTGCGAATAATTAACAACGACAACAACAACAACAACAATTGTAACTGCAAAGTGGGCAACATTTGTAGGTGTCGCTGACCCTCAACTCGGTGCCGCTAATTAAGTCAACATATGATCTAAAGGTGCAGCTGATAAAGTAGAAAAAAACCGAAGAAGAGTAGACGAAGCAGAAACAGAGGAAGCATAGACTACACAAGATTTACAGCGCACATAACCTTGAGCGCTGGGATTTACTACACATTAATCAGTTGACAGACTGACTGACGGTCGGACTAAAGGCTTCAAGGAACAACACTTAGTGTGGAAAAGAATAAGGTGTAGTTGTAAAAGAAGCAGAAGAAGAAGTCTTGTTGAATAGTGATACCTCTTTGAGTAGCTGCCTGTCAGACATCGCAACATTGCGTCGCTGAGTGGTCTCTCGCACAGTCAACAACAGTCAACCAACTCTACAAAACAGCAACCATTACTCCCATGGGTAGCGTTTGGAAGCGTTTGCAGCGTGTTAACAAACGCGCTGCCAAATTTCAGTTCACCTCCTCCTACCATGAGCTGCGTCTGGAGACCACCACCAAGTGGTAAGTCGAATTATTATAAATTATATTATTTTGTTTTTTAAATATATATAAACTATATCAAGGTTATAGTCATTAAACTCTATAACTACTTTTTAATAGTATTTATTAATGGTTTACTATAAGAGTATAATTCAATTTTCGAAATAAATTCTAAAGAATTGTGCATGAAAATGTTCATTTAAACGATTTTGTGATGATTTTCTCAAAAGTTACATTTTAAAAATATGAATTCAAAACAATTTTGTTTATTCTATTATTGAAATAGAAATTGTCTATGAAAATGTTTTAATTAGTTGATAAAATCGGGTTGATTGAATTCGGTTATATACCGGTCACAAATTAAGGTTTCAATTTACTTTTTTTTATGGATTTTTTAGTAATATTTCCGGCAAACGCTTAGAAAAAAGGGGTGTTTGTGGAAAGGGCAGTTCAGAAACATTTTTTTCGAAAGATTTCTAGCAGACAAATGCGGAGTTTGTTTCAGAAGTTTCCTATTTTTTTCACGTTCTCAAAATATTTCATTTATCTGTGTGTTTGCCGGAAACTTGCCGGAAAAATCCTGAAAATGCTAGAAATTTTGTCTCGGAAGATTATCAAATTTTATGGAATTTTGAAGGCAGATTCCCGAAAGAATCGGAGAAAACGGACAGCTGTTGATACAAACTCCGCGTTTTGGCATGGTCGAGGCAATTCTGAAACATTTTCTCGACATACTTCAAACAAACAAATGAGGAGTTTGTATCAAAAGTTGTCTGTTTTCTGCTCATTCACAAAATATAGCGTGAATCAGTCATTAATATGACATCATATTTCTCAAAATATTCCATGTTCCCGGCAAACGCACATCTAGTTTGCCGGGAACATGCCCGAAATATTCCTGCACTGGTAGGAATTTCCGGGCTGCAACAATAGTGTCAGGCTTGTTACAAGCTTAACTACCAAGGCTTGGTATATCGGGTCAGACACAAGGCTGGCACAATCGTTAGTCACAGACTCCACACAGGCCTGTATTGAAATGAATAATGAATGCAATGCCCATGACAAATTATGCCCAATAGCTTGAATTTTCCAGCGTATTACAAGGATTGTCGCAAGTCTGGGGCATATGTCTTGTTTCAAGACTGAGGCACAAGCCTTGGTACAAGCCTGGCACACAAGCCTTGGTACAATCCTGAATTACAGGCTTTAACATGGTTATCATTCCAGCCTTGACACAGTCTTGGCACAGGCCTAAAACACAATGTTGGCACAAGACTGAGAATTAAGTCTGGCACAAAATTTGTCAACGAGCCTGGTTACAAGCCTGGAATACAGGCTTGTAACATAGTTATCATTCCAGTCTTTACACAGTCTTGGAACGAGCTTGGATAACAGCGCAGAAAACAGCCAGCTTGTGATAGAAATTCCGCCTTTGTCTGTTTGAAATATATTGAAAAAAATGTTTCTAAACTGCTTCGACACTGACAACAATTTTATCAGTGGAAGCTTGTCAAAATGTTGTCTAGGGTTAGTTTTTGTTCTTATTTCCAACACATTTAACCTAAAATCAATTTTTTTTACTCACAAAAGAACTTCAAACCAATTGAATAAAAATTTGAATTATAAAATTATTTTTTATAAATATTTTTAATTAAAATAATATTTTGTTCCTTAATTTCAATATTTGAAATAGTTATGTCAGTTTTTCATATGATTTTTAATTTTGACTGGATTTCAACGATTTAAAATCGATCAAAAATAACTTAAATTCCATTTAAATATTAAAATCTGCATTTGGGCATTTTATTTTATGTGAAAATATTTAAAAAAAGTAGACTTTAATTTTAAAATTGTTTTGAAGAAGTGGAAATCGTTTAATAAAATCGATTGAATGTTGGAATGTGCCCATTATTTTATTTTATGAATAAACTTTCTTTGACTTGGAAGATTGGAATTCTTTCGGAAACCATTTTATTTAATAAAGATCAAATTAAAAATCATTTGGTTAGACATTTTCATATAAAATCAATAACACTAGACCACAAATGGAGGACTTTTTTTTAATTATCCACTATCTAAGTATGATTTTCCGATGGACTTCAATATTCTAATCACGACCTCATAATAAGTTTTTTTAGATTGCCTCAAGTTTTTGAATTATTACGTGTTATGGCAATTTTCGTATTTTTCTACATATTTTGGACTTTAACTTTTTACAGATTTGAGTTATCGATCCAATTTCTGAGAATACTTCAGCTAATATTTTGAAAAAAGCTACATGAAATTTGGATTAATCTGACCAAATTTGTTTTAAGGTGTACTTATTATTTATTAAATAACATATTAAGTTTTCAGAATTCAATAAAATTATATATTGTATATAAAATTAGATCCATAATTATATGATTCCTCTTACTTTGATTTTACAAATCACTCTTTATGTCTTCAGATTAAATACTTTTAAAAGTTATACTTCTACAACCATCATATAATACATATTATTTATTTGGCTGCAAAAGACCCCCAGGGAATCGCTATTCTTTAGGGACTAGCTTCTTGTTTTCTGTTTTTGCTATCAGTACATTTTGAGTTTTTAACATTTATTACAAAAAGAAACAATGATTAATTTGTTTTTTCTTTTAGTTTACATTTTTAGCCGCAAAGAATGTTTCTTGATTAATGGCTAAACAAATGATTATTAATTTAAAAAATAATAAAGCGAATACTTATGCTGATAATAAAGCGCATAGCTTCCTGTTTTTATTTGTTATATTAATAAGTAATTTCAATGGAATTTAATTTTTATCAGTGTACAACTTTTAACCGAACAAAGTAATATATTTATTTATTTATATTTATTTTTTTAATTGTTTTAATGTTGTATTTACTAAAAACGTTTGACTAATTTCTGATTAATTTTCTTCAATATCATCCATTATAATATAAGTTTTGGTGACTTATTAAAATTTTGGTGACTTATTAATATTTATTCGTCAACTTAGTTCTGAAAAGGATCAGGATTAACAACAGGCTTACACAAACTGTGAACTTTATCATAACCTTGCTTCTTTCGATGCATTTTTAAATTATTCAGAATCATTTACGGCTTTCTAACACAAATGATTTTTGGAACGCACTAAGCTGTCTCACTGATAATTTATATTGGTTCTAACGTCGAAATATATACGTTTTGAGTCCATAAAAGTTCAAAAAATGGTAAAAAGTTTTATAAATTGCAATAACTGAAATGTATTATTATCAAAAATTCTCCCTGTTTTCATTAATATCATTTCTATATAATTTTAATGTGCTGATTCGAACTGCGTTTCTAGTTTTATCCCTATTTTTTTTATTTTTTTATAAATTGCAATAACTGAAATGTATTATTATCAAAAATTCTCCCTGTTTTCATTAATATCATTTCTTTATAATTTTAATGTGCTGATTCGAACTGCGTTTCTAGTTTTATCCCTATACGTAACGTTTTTGAGAAAAACGCATTTTATATTTTTGCATTTTTCACTGCATTTTACAAACAACATTTTTTATGAAAATATTCGACAGCTATTGATTTAAAGTTAATAGGGTTATAGCCAAGGAATAAATCAAGAAATGTTATTGCATTAAGTCCATTTGAATATCGTTTATGGTTTGGTTAAAATAATCTGTTAAATTTGAAAAATTTGGAAAATAAGGGCAATTTATGAAATCATCGGAAAAACATATTTAGTAAGAAATACATTTTATATTTTAAATCATTGGTAATATTAGAGAGAATACCTAATTCGACAATGGTATTGTTTTTTATGTGTCCTTTCTACTTTTTGAGTTATATGCATTTAAAAAACTTAACTGTGAATTTTTTTTTTTTAAATTAAGATAATGAATATATATTTATAAAAAAATTCTATAGAAATATATAGAATTTTTATTCTGGAGATATAGCAACAGAATATATTTATGATGTGAATGAAAGATATGACCGATAAAAAAAAACGTTTGAAATATATATTTGAAATTAATTGATATTTAAATATCGAATCAAAATCTGTACAATTTAGTTTGGTCAGCAATTTAGTCGAACTCGCTCGCACACACCCTAAATATGCTTTTCGTGTGATTTCACAAATTTTTTTTTTCTCAATTTTTAAAATTTAACCGGTTGTAGCAACCAAATCTTAAACGATATTCAAGTTGTCTTAAGGCCATAACATTCCTTGACTTGTTCATGGACAATAACTGTTTTAATTTTTATTCAATGGCTGTTCAGTCTTTTTATAAAAAAAGTTTTTTTTTAAATGCAGTGAAAAATGCAAAAAAAAAGTTCGAATCAGCACATTAAAATTTTGTAGAAATGATATGAATAAAGACAGGGAGGAAAAAAAAGTGCTAAATTTGACGAACTGTGTTATATTTTAATTTGAATAACATCCCGATCAGATCAATTACCAACCGGTTTTTTTTTTTAAGTATATTAGGCTTCTTTGTAAAGGTTGGATCAGGCTGCTTTATGTGGATTTAAAATTAGTCCTGATCTTAGTAGATCAGGATTATGTCAGGAGGGATAGGGATATCATATCGTATTCTGAATAGGAACGGATTTTGATCAGTTTTTGATCAGGATTCTTTGTAAAGGGAGGATCAGTATTACCCTAGTCGACGCTGATCAGGATTATTTCATATGGCTTTTAATAGAGAAGCCTTATGGAATTCTGGCCAGGACGGATGAGAAATAAGGCTAACATTAATCTATTTTTCTTTGGGTAATATCCGATTGGGAATGCGTTTATTTTGTATTAAAATATCGAATTCTTAAACAGCAAAAAACCAAAACGATTGAAATGAAATACGATTTTGAACCGAAGTTGCTGAAATATTTGAAGTATAAGTTTACCAAAAATGTTGTTATTCTAACCATTTCTGATTAATTTTAGCAATATTTTATCAAATGATGGACTTATCTATCGATTGGCATTCCCAATTTTCAATTTAATCAACAGATTTTAGAAATATTAAGCAATAAACTTGAAAAGTTATTGACAACAAAATTATTTAGTTATTTTAACATCTAAAACGTTGAAATGTTTTTAAATATTGAATCTAACCACAGTTATATAACTGTGATATCAATGGCATTGACTATGCACGTCACTGTTTGTTGAGTAGATTTATTGATAGTGTGGCTGTTATATAAAAGGTCACAACAAAAGGTTAAGCAAAACATTTTTAAATTCTTAGAAATACCAAGTTGTAATATGTGGCTCACGGAATAATATAACCACCGTCGGAAGTACTGATGCAATGATAAGCAGAAAATATAGCGTCTGCATTGTCCGATATTTTAATAATGAAATTATAAACCAAAGACAGAACATAACATAAAGATACAAATCTTGTTTCATGTGCTTTATACTTGAATTTACCTATTCAAAATCACAATAAAATGTTTAGAAACGAATTTTTAGGAAATTGCAATTCAACCACTAATTGGATTTCTATATTTTTTTATAAGCCCTAATATGAAAAAGATTCCAAGTTTTCCAATGTTTCGATCGAACGAAATTTTTTTTCTGAAATAATATTATTTTTCATAGAAAATTATTTTTCCGAAAGACAAAATTTATGATAGGCCCTAATACAAATTGGTTTACATTCAGTCATCATAACTATATCGTTGTTGTATAAGTTATTATTAGGAGTAACTTATACAACAACGATATAGTGGAAACTTATTAAGGTAAGCCTTATATCACGTACGTCTCTGATCAGAATACAACAAGACGTCGATAACAAAGCCCACCGTACATAATGCTTATCAGAGTCGGCTTTTGTTTTAAAATGCACGTAAGAACTTCTTTACGAAGAAACCGGATCTAAAGCCTATTTAATGTAACATGATATGACACTTAAGGAAATCCTATTGGAGATCGTTATGAAATAGTTTCAATATATTTTATATTAATCATAAAATACGGATAACAAAATTATTCTAATATGATAAGATATTCTGATAAATCAGGAAACTTGAATCCTTTAGTATATATAAAAAGTGCGACGTTTGAATCAGGCACTAATGTGGCAGATCAATACCATATTTGAAGTCAGGACAGGCCAGATCAAACAATCATTCTGAACTTAATTTTCACTCGGGTTATTGATTAATATTACAAAATACTGTTAATTAAATTTAAAATTTGGAATACCAATTATTAGATAATCATAATACAAATATCGATCACATTTATCGATCGACAATTCTCTGATTTATATATTTTTAAAAATTATTGGACATGTTTTCTTTCTACAAAATACGTTGTGTTTCTATCAAACGATGAGTTCATCAACACCAATAATCAATAACTTATTGAACAGCTGTGACTTTTAGAGTTCCGCCAACGCAAAAATACAAAAATATAAAAAAAAAATGATATGGTTATTCATCAACACTCGAAAATTTTAACGGCTTTAAGCGGCTTTAGTGAGCCGCGTGCCAGCGTTTTAACGGAAACGTTTTAACGGATATTATTTAATATGCAAATGGAAAAACAATTGTATGATTGAGGCGCATGTTAAGTGAGCTACAAAATACCAACATAAAATATCGTTTTTAAGACGGCGCCAAATCGTTGTTTTTTTTTTATTTTGAATTTGAGTACCGCTTCAAATTGCCGTCGCCTTTTGCAAATCGAGTTCAACCACAAATGAGTTGCTAATAATTAACATGAGACGTAACACTGTAACTTTGTTACAATATTTCATTGTTTTTTTATTATTATTTTTTTGTTCGGCATTGCAAAAACCAAATAAAAACCGCACTTATCACATGTATCTGTCAGATACATATTGTGCTATTTGTGCGCTGTGTCATGCACATGTGTGAAACTGTGAATTGTTTTGAACGTTTGGCGTTTGTTTATAACGCAATTTGTTAATGATTAGCCCAAGAATTTGTTGTTGTTGATACTGATTTGTTGTTTTTTTTTGTTTTGTCCTACTGTTGAGGTTTTTTTTGCAGTATACTGTATTTATTGCATTATATAGAATTTTTTTCATTAAACCAAATGCATTTTAATAACATCTCAATAGACTGCAACTGATCTCTAAGTCATAGCAATCGCTTTTTATGGTTTTAATTTATTAGCAAAAACAAAAATATATATAATAAAAATTCAAAACTCAGCTGAATGTTTGCTGCATGATGCAAAAGCTTATTTATAAGATTGTGAAAAAATCGTTGATGTTCTATTGAAAATTGATTTTTTTTAATTAAATACAATGCGCAATAAATTGTATTATATTGTTTTGAGTTTAATTTGCACTAAGTTATTTTTAGTTTTTAAAGTTTTTATTTATATATTTTGTTTGTATTATCTTTGAAAAAAAACACGTTTACGGTACAAATTAATTCCTAGTTAACTAAAGGCTTGCTGCTCATTCATTTGCTGCTCATTAATTTGTTTTTACATTGCTACACTCAGAAAAAAATCC
This sequence comes from Dryomyza anilis, assembly GCA_951804985.1. NCBI lineage: Eukaryota > Metazoa > Arthropoda > Insecta > Diptera > Dryomyzidae > Dryomyza > Dryomyza anilis. The sequence continues at coordinate 69,739,228 of OX638133.1, forward strand.
TATTGAATTTGGTCATATAAACACAACTTCATAGTATTTAATAGTATTTTGTAGTATATAATGGTATTTACCCATTAAAATAATAATTTTTCCTATTGACTAATTTTAGAGAAAAAAAAACTATTGATTTTATAGTATTTTTTTCTGAGTGTAGTTATAATGATTATATGTTTACATTGAAATCACAACCGAAATAGTTAAACAAAAATCAGAATTATACCAAAAACTTTTAGATCGGCTTAGTTTTTATACCGATTTTCATTTTAAAGCGTTTCATTTTTAACTTGTAACCTAAATGACTACCGTAACCTCTATTATGTAAATTTACTCCCTGATTCCGAAGATATGGTTTAAAAATGTTTCTTTGGATAGGTTTACAAAATATCGGCCAATAACTTTTGAACCGACCTTTCAAAAAGGGGGTACATATATATGTAAATAGCTCGCGTTCCAAGTAACTCACATGATCAATAGTTATATCAAATGAAAGGTATTAAAACATCCAATAAACATTTCTCACAACATTTTTAAATGCATTTAATAGTTTAAGAGAACTCGATAGAAGAACTTAAAAAGGTTTTTTTCAACAAAATGAATTGAATTATAAAATGCTTTTAAAAAATTGGATAAAATCGCAAAAGTAAGATGACACACAGTTTGTGATATTTCAAAATTATTCTACACTCTTTCGAAAAAATTGAGCTATCAATGACAAAAATAGATGGGTAACATTTGCTGCTAAAATAAATTTTGTGAAAGCATTATAATTGATTGCTATATAAATAGGCATAAAAAAAAGAAAAAATGTAGGCCAATCACGCCATTTTTTTGAGCACGTATTGATAGATGCTTGTTTTTATTTAATTTTAAATTTTATAACTTTATCTTGAATACTTTACGAGATATGGGATCCTTAAAAGTAAACCCATATCTTGTATGGGATGTAGTTGAATACGTTGACTAATTTGACTTATTTTCGAACTTAAAAGTACTTTTCTATTAGAATATATTGAAATTAAATTTAATAGCATTCGGAATAGTATTTATTAAGTTATCGTGTATAGGCCGACAGACACGGCCATGTCTAAATCGACTCGAAAAGTCATGCTGACCAAGAAAATAATACTTTTCATACCGGCCACGTCTTCTAAGATGCGCTAAAATGTCCTCATATACATAGTATACACTGTAATCCATGGGTGTATGGTATAAAAACACAAAATGGGATTTTTTAGTTTACTCAAGAATGTCAAACTCATTTGGCATCACGGGCCGCATTGGCAACTCAAAAGATGAGGCGGGCCGCAATTGTGTACCATACCGTTTTTTACATTTGGTTCTTCTGTTTGAAAATAAAATATAATGTTAAGATGATAACATTTTCCACTGAGCCAAAAAAAAGTTCAGGGGTATATACAATGGAGTATATTTCAAACACCACAGACAATTTTGTAAAACAGATTTAACAATCTTCCAAAATTGTTGCAACTTTTTATGTCCGCAAAATCGTACGATATCTAAATAGCTCTTGAACCAATATCGAAGGCCAAATCGTACTAAAACTACAAAAATAGTTGAAAGCGACATATCGCAGTTTTTTTTTTTTCGAAACGATAATAAAAACGATTCTGGATTAATATTGCATCAAATAGCTCAAATATATAGAGATATATTTCAAAAACATTGCGATGTGGAAAATGTTTAAATATCCTAACATAAAATTTTACTCTTCTAAAATTACGAAATTCGAATTTCGGTACCCAAGTTAGTTCGAGAAAACTTCGAGGCATAATTCACATGGCAGACTTCTTACCAAACATATTGAAAAAGTTTTTTTTTAATATCGTATATAAATTTGATATTTATATAAATTTGAAATTTATATAAATTTGAAAGGGGTTCCTTTTTATGCACAACTAATTTAAATTGCAAGGACAATCCATTGATTAGAGATGTACGGATTTAAAAGTTATAACAAAGTTTATTTTATTATCCTTAAAATGAGGTTTGAAGCATTCTACGGTCAAGAGTTTTTTTCTACAACCACAAAAAGTGATTATTTATTAATTTTTTGAAACTTTGGACCACTGAATCTCTAGAGAAGGTGAGTCTGGAACTCTGGTAGATTTGGTGTGGAATGTCTCTAAACAAAAAGTTTTACTTACTAAATGTTAAAATGAATACAATTCTAATTTTTACAATGCAAGACTCTTGTCTACAAATTTTTGATTCTTGTTTTATTTTGATTGCGCCTTTGATACTGGACATGCCTGCTTTATATCCATAGATTTATCTTATTTTTACGTCGTTTTCTCTAAAAAGGTGCAGGCTAATTTTGGAATATCACAGACTGTGAATCATCACGCTTTTTAGATTTTTCCCAATTTTTTTTTAAATGCATCTATGACTTAAATTTGTTGTCGAAACACATTACATTTTTCGAGTTCTTCTATCGAATTCTCTCAAACCAGTAAACCAATTTCAAAATGTTGTGAGAAATGTTTATTGGATTTTAAATTATATTTCATTTAGTATTAAATTTGATCAAACCCATTATTTAAAACTTGAAATATTTGCAAATATATGTGACCACCTTTTTGAAAGCTCCGTTCAAAAGTTATTGGCCGATATCTCGTAAACCTATCCATAGATTTTTTTTTAATTAATATATTCGAATTCTGCGGGTCATTGCCAATAAAACAAAAATAGTGCCATTTAACGCACAAACGTTTTTTTCTCATTTCTCATCTGGATGTCTTACGTGGATTTTAAATTAAAAAAACCATCGTTTTTCCTCATCGTTTTTCCTCAACGGAAAAAACGATGGTTTTTAGTAGGGATGTCTTACCGTATTCTGATCAGAAATGGATGTAAAATAAAGTTAATCTTAAGTTTATATTAATAAGTTCATATTAATTTATATTGATTTCTTTATATATTATCTTTTTTTGCAATTTATTTAAAAAATGGTCAGCATTAATTAATTTAAACACTGAAATCAAAACCAAGATCATAACCAGTTACCGTTATACTAAAACCGTTTCATTGCAAAACTTTCAACCATAACCAAAACGTGTGAGAAAATCTATATCGACTCCGTTAGTAATTTCAATAACAATCCCTGATTATAATAACAATTAGCTAAAACAACAACTTTTTGGCAAATTTTCAAAAATCTATTTTTATTATTCAACATTGTTTACCGCAGATACTTGTGAAAATGCAACAACAATTTTTGTAAACAATAAATGCAAACATTTGCCGCATCTCAGAAAATTGCACAAATGAAAATATTTACATTCTGCTGTTAAACGAAGCGAGTGCAGTTTGAGGATTTTCCCCAATACAAAAAAAAAAACAAAATAAACTTAAAATCTACGAAATTTTCTTTTTTCGTTTGCACCTTCGCGTTCAATTTACTTTGACATTGAAAATTTTATGTCATCGAAAAAACTGAAAAAATATAAATAAAAAAAACAGCGATAAAAACATTTTCTTGAATAATACTAAAGAATTTGAAAAATTAGCACGTGAGCGGTCCGACCGAACGATGTTCAGACAATCGAAATGTTGCTGTTTTCAGTTTCTTCTAGTTGTTGTTGTTTTTGTTGCTGTACGTTCAGTGACAGCAACATCGCAAGTTGGTGACATACGATTTGTTGTTTTGTGTGTGTTTTAGCTTTTTATTTAATAAAATAATATATATTTTTTTTAGTCAAAACAACTTTATATTGAGCCACCATAAATGTATCTAGCTAGCACCATACAGGCGGACAGACATAAAGCAACGTGTGTTAATGGCGACTGTGACGACTAGCAGCAGCAGCTGATGTCATTAGATATTATTTTGTTATTTGTTCATGACTTGTGTTTGTTTATTTAATTTTAATTTAATGAATTCGTATGTCACCTTCTTCTAATCAACTTGCGATTATTAACAAATTATGGACGTTCATTTTTTTGTTAGACCGAATCATGTGCGTTCTATGTTTTTAACTATTCCTAGTGGACCATCATAGGGGACTATTTATTGAATTTATTTCTTTATCATGGTCCCACCACTTAGCCCAGAAGAAATTGTGCTTTGAAAGTAGACTCCCTTAGTCTACTCCAATTCCGCCACGCTCCAATTCCGCCCACATTCTGCGAGAATGTGAAGAATGGTTAAATATAACGCTGATCAAAATTTCATTAAATTTGCTATTAAATTTAGGTTCCAGTCCACCCATCTCACCGAAATATACCCTATACTTTGTCCAGTATAAAATACATATTGTGTCAAAATTTTATTTCAAAATGTTTCAGCCGTTTTGACTCCTACTCGGAACATACATACATACATACATACATACATACATACATACATACAGACATACGGTCATACAGACATACATACTTACATTCACAAAAATATATTATAGATGATTACTATCTAAAATGATTATCAAAATTAATAATGGAATTATTGTAATTACAAAATTTCTTCATAGAATTTATAATTGTAGTTATACGCCGAAAATATTACTGTATTATAAAGCAAACACTTTTAAAAATAAATTTATAAATATTTAATTTATGTCCGAAAGCAAATGTATTTGACTTTACTACATAATTTACAGCATTAAATTTCAGCGTTTCTCAAAAAAAAAAAAAATTGAAAAATACTACATATGGATTTCTTTTTACTACATTCCGTATTTCTTTAAATGTCATAGAAAATCAAGAAAAAAATATTACATACGCATTTATTTTACTCCATTCTGTATTTATTTAAAAGTGTTCTCTCAAAAACGTGTGTTATAAATACTTTTAACAAATATATTTTTGTCTTATATACTTTGTCTTATATTCAAACATCAACGCGTTTTTAACAGATAGTTCGGTTGTATTTTGCAGTACGTACGTCCTGAGCGAACTTTAAATAACACTACACAACACGATTTTTGCCAAGGACATTTTTTCTCTTTTTGTTGAGTAGTCTAATTAAAAAATTCAGAAAACCAATGAATGCTACAGTTCCTGCAATGTGTTTGCATTATTTATAACACTGCATGGTTATAATTAATATTTTGATTAACTTGTAATAACAAATTCAAATGAATTTTTATTCTCATAAAATTATCATGAATTCACATTATTCAATAATATTTGTATGTTTGTCTTTTTAGTATAAATTCTTTTTGTTTTTTTTTTCTTTGGAAAAACCAATTTAGAATTTCAGTTTTCGAACTCGTCGTTTTTTCTTTTAAGTGATTTCAAGTGCGCACAAATGGCTTTTATGATTTTAGTTCTGACGTGAGTTTAATTTATTTTTAATTGACCATATATGAAAACACAAATAAATCAAGTAAAACCATAATAAATGAATATAACTAATGAACAATAATCAAAAGGCGGTCAACAAGTTGTTTCGATGTTGAACGCCGCAATTATTCTGGCTGATGAAATATGGTTTTTATTTTTTTATATACTGAAATTTAGGATAATGAAGAACAATTTGAATAACACAAGATAAAGGGATAATTATAAATTTAAACTTTAAAAATAATAAAAATCTGAAATATGTAAAAAATCAAAAAGATTATTAATAAAAATAAGATAGGTGTACTGCAAAAATATATTATACAATTAGTAGTTTTTTTGATATTAATATTATAGTTTTTGTTATTTATAGTTTATAGTTTTTGTTGAATACTCCAAAATACCTATTCAGTAGTAGTATTGCTGAGATTATATATAAAATTTAAATACTTGTCAAATACTGTAAAATACTAATGAATAGAATTGAGTTTATATAAAAATATATTTTTAAATACTATTAAATTAATAAGATTCCTACTGTCTAATAGTATGGCCTTTTTCTGATTGTATTCTTTCAATTTAAACCGATTTCTATAAATCATTTAATGCAGTCTTTAAATAGTCATTTTCCCTCTATTGAAAATACTATTCCTAAAATAGTTTTTTATGAGTTTTAATTTGTTTGCAAACAACAACGTTAAACAACGCAAAATCTAATTAGAAATAACTTTTAAAATACATTTAGATTTAATTAAAGTTTTTAACGATGGCATTTGTTTATTTTACGACATGCTTCGGAGCTGTTTTACTTGCGGCACACGAGCCGCTGCCGCCGCGTGGCGCCTCAAAGTGTTAAATGAGAAAAACGGACAAGAATTTTTATTAGAAAAAATAAAATGCGTAATTTTTCTTGTGTTAATGATTGTGAGGTCAACGGAACCGCGTGAAAAAAGTGTACACAATAACATTGCGTGTGAAAAATGCCCGGGCTCAAAACACTGTGTGTGTGGGGTAGGTGCTGATTGGGGAAACACTGGGAAATATCAAAAAGTGCTATTGAGATTATCTCTATTGAGGAAACAGAACACGTATGGCAGACGCTCAGTAGTAAAATTAGTATTGCTAAAAATAAAAATAGCAGAATAAAAAAAAGGTTATTTTTTTTACTTCTTTACTTCGTTATTTTATAATGATACTTTTACTTTGAAGTTTCAAATAATATTATCAACATTTGAAAGTAGTGTTTGTGGTTTTTACAAAATATCATTGAGTTAATAACTAATTTTAATCAATGATAAATAAATAAATAAATATAAATACGTTTTAATAAAAAGCAATATTTTATAAAGATTACTCTTTTAAATAATTTGGCGACCATTTTATGATCTGTTTCAGAACAAATACAATTACAACTTATTTAAATATAAATATAATTAATTCACAATGTTCCTTGTAAACTAAAATATACATTTTTGGGACATATTCTTAAATTAAACGTACCTACTTGAAAATAGTAGCTTTCAGAGTTTAAGAACATAAATATTTCAATTATTTCATACTTTTGTTCGTTTTTTGTACTCTAAAAGACTCAAGTACAACGAAATTTCTCTTTGTGAAATTTTTAGTTTTCAATGAATCAATTTCTGTATACACTACTTACTAAAAAATAACAAAATAAAGCAGCATAACCATGACTTTTTTTTTTACTCCCCCAAAATGCCCTCATCAATATATCACTTACATCACTTAACTCTATCCACCCGTCTGTCCTCACCATGTAAACAATTGAAGATTTTTCTCATTAAAAAAATATGTAGAACTCAAACATCCGCATTTTCAATCACTGAAACAAAGCATCGTTGGATGGATGATGCATCATTTGCCACCAAAAAAAAATGTTTCACTTTGAATTAAATTTGTATATATAGCATGTATAAGAAAAACTATAGTCAACAGACAAGTCGTCTGTTTGTCTACGTCTGGGTTCATGTCTGACGACGACAACGACAGACAAGACCATCAGACAGCAAAAACATTTTATTTTCAATTACATTAGTTATATACTGAGTACGTACGGTGGCATCTGCATTAAATGACTGGAAAATTTAGCAATTGTGTTAAAATCCGCCCTCAAGTTAAATTTTCCGACGCCTAAAGTTTAACTTTTCACCACCAACATCACACATTGGGGGGGCAAAACTTGAGTTTTCGGTAGCATTAACTAGAATCACAGAGTTCAGTTTCTTGTAAATTAATGATATGCATTGTAAAAGTACTGATAACATACGACTTCATGAATGAGGAATTACATTTGAACAATGCAAAGTTTTCCATCCTCTCTGCGAATTACTAAGAACATTATTTCCGAGTGATTAATGCGGCAAACTTTAAGGAATTTCAATTTTGCAGAATTATTGTGATATCAAACGGATGGAGATTGTGGGGTTTATTATAATTTATTTCTTAAAAATAGAAGTCGGAATAAATATTAATTATTGCGGATTACTAACTTCTCTGTTCATATGTACGTTCTAAAACCTTTCAAATATACATCACCCTTTTTAGACTGAATTCAGAAAGATTTGTAGCTGAAGTCAAATTAAAATAATTAATCGTAGTCAAAATTGTACCAGGGCAATAATGGGAAACTGATAATTGATTTTTTTTTCCTTTGACAAAATCCGACCGGTCACATGACAAACATGATCTGCCCGTGACCGTTTCTACCATAATAGGGTAAATTTAACTAGAAAAAGGGATAAATTTAATTTCGAAAAATTCATATAGTTTGTATTGTATTAGTGCGGATTAATATTAGAGACTACTTAGTATATTCAAATATTTCAATAAAAAGATAAAAATGTTATTCAAATAGTCAAATTGAATTTAGAAAGACGGCGAAGTAAATTTTGAAACACTCAAAAGAAATTCAGAATAGTCAAATTGAATTAAAAAAAGTGTAAATGAAATTCCGAATGTGTCTATTTGTTTTCAGAATATTGTAATTGACTTAAGAAATAGACAATTTGAATTCGGAATAGACAAATTGATTTCAAAAAAGTTCAAATTGCATACATGATAGTCAAATTGATTTCAAAAAAATTCAAATTAAATTTATAAAATGAAAAATTGTATTCCGAACGGTACAGAACTACCCATTAAGCAATTTAGGAGCGCTCAGAAATTGGAGTCATAAAGTAAACCAATTTTTGAGTGTTTTATGAGCCGTCAGAAAAATTACTCATAAAAGTACTGTTTTCGAAGCTCTTAAAAGCGTGTCCACTACCCAAGTTCCTGTAGCCTTTTGGGGCTATTTTTAGTACTGAAATATAAATATGAGTGATTTTGGAATCATAAAATCGTACCGTATACCCAGGGGTTGGAAGTCTTTTTGGGCTCTTTTAAGTGCTCATATATGAGTGTTTTAGGAGTAATAAAAGTTTCATAATTACGAGTGTTTTTGGGCTTATAAAATCGTGTTCTCTACCCATTTTTGGGCTCTTTTTGATGCTCAAATATGAATGTTTTAGGAGTATTGAAAGTCTCATAAATATGAGGGTTTTTAGGCACATAAAATGGGGCACTGTTTTAAGTGCTCATATATGAGGGTAACACAAATTGAATTTCGAATTTGAAAAATGTAATTCATAAACGATCAAAAATAATTTAGAATAACCAATTTGAATTAATAAAATGAAGTTGTATTTCAGGAAGTCCCTTTTGATTTCAGAAAACTATATTTGAAATATAGAAGTCAGCGTCAGTAGGTTACTTGGTAAGTTTTTTGAACAACGAGCATAGTTTCCGTAGAATTCGTTAAAATCTCGACCGGGTACTGTCAATATCTAGAAAACCTCCGAGAGTTATAATACTGCTGAAGAAACCTCTCAACTCGCCGTTCGGAGACGGCAAAAACTGTAGGTCCCGCCACTTGAGTACAAATGGTGCAAGAGCTTTTAAAATACATTAAATTCATTACTTAATTCATACAAATTATATTCTAAGTACTCAAATAGGAATAAATTAAAATCCAAATTAATCAAATTAATTCCAAAACTTTCAACTAGAATTCAAAATTGTAAAATCATATTAAAGAAAAGTGCAGAATGATTTTTAAAAGGATCACGAATAGTCAACATGATTTAAAAAAGCACAAATTAAATCGATATTTAATTTTCCACATTTTTAGTTTATCTTCAATTTAACACATAATTAAATATTTTAATAAATTTTTAATTTTAAAAACATATTGTAAAAATTACATCATAAAATGTTGCAATATGTAGCCAACAATAATGAGCAGCCGTTGTGTCATTGAACTGAGAAATAAGCGCCGCCTCCCTCACAAAGGATATATTATCCCAACGAGTCACTTATGTCTGTTATTAGACTGTCAAATGTCCTGGCTTATTTTATGCCTCGAGTAGCTGATGTAAAAGAAACATACAAAAATATGCTTATGACAAAGGCAAACAATGAAAATGTTACATCAGAGAAAAATTATGATAAATAGAGGAAATAGCCTCGTTGTTGTATGGAGAGGTAAAACGCGCCAAGAACATTTTATAAATTTTAGTAATTAATTTATAAACGTCTTTATATAACTGATAGATGTGGCTAATATTAGTACAAATTGAAGCGAAGATTTTTAACAGCCATTATAAAATTTAAAATATCATGAATTTCTCTTTAGTATATACCTGCAATATTTAAACATATATATATTTAGTTATTTTTGATTTTACAGTGACATTATTGCCTTTCATGCAGTAGGATTATCTATAAGTAGTTTTTTTTATATTTTCAGACGAAGCTATTTTATATTAGTATCTAACACCAAGAATAGTTTTGCAACTAAGCTGAATATATTAATATTTTTTTTACAATTTAAGCCAAAAAATATTGCAATTTTATTTCGATAACATTTGTTGGCATTTTGTACAAGTACACCGATAAAAACTGTATTTAAAGGAAAGAAAAAAGTCTTTGAAAAAATACATACATTTGTATTTGCTTTACGTCGAAAAGAAAATGTATTAGTTTTTACTACATAATGTAGTTATTTTTATGAAAAACGACTTTATTTGTATTTGGTTTCGTGTGTACCTGAACACTTTTGCAATACATTCGTCGTGTGTTCAAATAATTTAAACATGTAGTTTTTAGTTTTTAAATAGATTTGTATTTTTTGACATGATTTGACTATACAACGTATAAAAATGTGTGTTCTACATATTGCACAGTAGTATGTAAACTTATTTTTAATACGATGTGCACACAAAAAAATAGTCGACGTAAATATAGCAACCGATATTAAATTCATGCATTAATCAATCTAACAATGAAATTCAGTAATTTAATGAAAACATTAGCTATTCGTCGTTTATCAACACTTGTGTTTGGCACAATTTTAGCAAAAATAATTGCTGAAACAACGCCGACTAAATAATTTGTTTTATTGACGTATAAATACTCATAAATGGTTTTTTTAACAGGGACGCTACAAAAGTAGAGCGACAGGGACAGCAAACGACGCCATATTTCTTTGCTGGACTAATCAGCATTTAATTAATATCGATTGCTATATTTACGTCGATTATTCTATCAAGTCAAATAAATACAAATGTCTACATATTACACAGCAGCATGTATTTGGTGCTACTGTGCATTATGTTGAAAACTAATTTTTAATGCATTGTGTAGTGAAATCAAGTCAAATAAATACAAATGTATTTAAAAACAATAATATGTTTTAACAAACACTAATAATAATACCATTAATAATAATATCATCATTTAGAAAAATTCGGCATTAGTCCTTTGTAAGTATCCTCGAAAACGTACCTCACCATAACAACTATAATTTCGTTTCTATGACCAGCTTAATCACCAACAAACAAAATCTACTCAAATTTCATTGTTAACATATTTATATTGTCAAATATACTTTTTTCCAAGGACAATTTTCTAACACCAACGACACAATCGTATAATTCAATCGATTTTGTTAACATGAGTAGAAAAACAATGTATTTTCTATATAATACATTCTAACAACGACTCACGAGCACAAATTCCACTTTTGTGCAGTGAGAGAAATGCCTAGCTCAAGGACTATAAAAGGCACTGACTACAGACTCAGCTATACCGTTCTTTTTGTACTGATATTGGTTTCAAACTGGGCAGTATTACATGAAGGTTACGCGTGGTTCTTTCCTTCGTTGCGTCTTTTGTTGCTTGTTTGCTTAAAGCTCTCGTTATACTCCTCGTCCTTCTCAATGACACTGCTAATGTTATTGACATTTGAAAATTGCAAATGGCAGCCATAAGGCTTGAAAAGCTAACGGGCTATTTTCATTTATACGTTGATTCGGTTTGAGTCTTGTTTAATGTTACCTATGCCATGGACTTCGCCCACTCGCACAAACACAACCATGCTGTTAGTAGGGTTGTTTCTGTAGATTTCTTTCAGGGTAACATAACGATTAGGTTGTTCCTTCCTTTAATACCGCGTGGTTTTGAATTTTTGTGTTGGTATCTGTTTGTGAAACGTACGTGTCGCCTGGGGGAGTAATGCATGCAAAGCAGCCGGTATTGTTTTGAGGGTTATAGTGGTGGGGTCTTTATTGTGTTCGGGGGCAACAACGGTCGTCAATGGTTAGACGTGGAGTCATTGTTTTTCTGGTTGAGTACACAATATTCGGTCGGTCATATGTGAAAGTGCGAGGTTGAACGAATGCACAAAAGACTAGTAATATTGTCGCCGATATATATTTTATAATTATGATTAACAATTTCATGTAAAGAAAACCAATAAAAGCGCTTTTCGAAAAATTGAGTATTGCGCATTTTAATACGAATGCGTTGTATTTTTTATATTTAAAGCAAACTATACAATATTTTAAAAATATGGTTTTAAATGTTATAATTGACGTTTTTTCCTAAAGACATCCTATACATCAATTCGCAGGTTCTGATTTATACTTCTTTAATATTATTCCAAAAGACTTTTAGAACTGTTTTTTCTTTTGAATGCTAACATTCAGATATGATTTTAAGAAAAATCTTAATAGTTATTATCAAGTTCCTATTAGTGATAATCGAATCATATCTCTTCCAAAAAAAAATTAACGTGTGACTCATACATGATATCATACAACTTACTCTCTAAATCTAACATGTATCTGTTAGTTTATGTATGCTTCTATTGATATGGCATACAATTAGACATACTCCATCATAAAACGCTACCGGCATTAATTCCTGCCCCTTCCGCCCCTCCTCACCCTGTTCTTGTTACCAGTCACGCGTGTTTCATGCTTCATGCTCAACGCAAAAGACTCATTTTAATTGCATACATTTTTGATATTCTTTTTCCATGAATGAAACGTTAAATAAAACAGATGGAAAATCGAAAAACAAAATGCAATCAACTCATTTTTGATTGCTTGAATTCAGTATGCAACGTTGGCACAATAAAAAGTTTACTCAGAAGGCCTGAACTTATATTGAATGTAATCACTTCATGCATCAAAAACGACGCATCATCATCGTGATTTTTTTTTTGTTATAACATTTCGATTCTTGATAGTTCAGAGATATGGTTACTGAACCACGACTTACACTAAAACATAGGTTTTTTCGTTTGTAGAATTTGTGTAGTACGTAAGAACCCTAAAAAATGAGATCTGCTAAAAAATTTCCACACAATTTTGAGTGTTCATATGCAATAAAATCTAATTATATTTCGTATAAAATTAAGCACCAGTAATATTAGGTTCAACGAAATTTTGATTTGGTGCCTTTCAATAGAGATTAGTTTTTCGGAAATAAATCATCAATTTTTGGTGATATATCGTCACTATCCTGTCAAAGGGGCGAATATGCAATTTTTGACATTTGCATTTTTTTTTTTACTTTCTTTAATGTAGTTTTTCCTCAAGTGCCAAAATCGTGTGTGGTTTTGTTGGATATTTCTAGCGACAAAAGACAAAACCAAAATGGCGAATTCGAAAAATTGAAAAATTTTGTCATGTCAAAAGGGCGAATCATTTCGTACTTTTGCCATAACTTTTTATTGGTATGAGATAAAATTGTGGTGTAAAGGCATTAATTGTTTGTTTTTAAAGCACATATCGTTCATTATCATTATTTTAAAATATGTTTTTGCATTTTTATCAATGTTTGGCAAATTATTTTTAAATAATGATGCCAATCGATCCTTTAAAAACAAACAATTAATGCCTTTACACCACTATTTTATCTTGCACCAATAAAGAGCAAAAAAACGAAAATATTCGCCCTTTTGGCTTGAGAAGATTTTCAATTTTTCGATGTCCCGTCCGGAACCAAAAAGATACATTTATTACCATAGTAAACTGAAAAATTTAAAGAGTTGAATCTACTGTTCTAAAGCAGAATTTCCTCGGCATTTACAAAAATGTAAACAACATTTTCCTAGTAATTCTAAAAAATTTTTGACAGCTAATTGAAATCTGTCCCGTCCGGAACTTTGAGTATCAAAAATGTAAAACTACAGTATAAAAAATATCATTTTTTTTTTCAAAAATAGTAATTAAAAACTTAAAAAACATCTGAAAATTTGAATAGTACATCACTTTTCATTTCGTAATAATGATTATTAATATTGTCATATACAAAATTATTTTTAGCAAAAAAAACGTACTGCAAATTTCCATACGGAAAGTCCGAAATTATTCTGCGATTTATTACGAAATAACTGTAAACTTTAGGAACAAAGTGTATGTAAACAAAAATAAATTAAATTGTCTCAGCTATATTCCAAAATACATCAAAAAAATATATTGTGCGCAAAAAGTATTTTTAGAATAAAAATCGTACTGATAATTTCTATTTGGAATTTTTTGTCCCGTCCGGAATTTTTCTGTAATTTATTATGAAAGAACTATAAATTTTAGGAACAATGTGTAAATACACAAAGAAAGCACATGACTTTAACTATTTTTTAAAAATATTAAAAAAAAATCATTTGTACGCAAATTTTGCTGACTTTTTGGAATTTCCATATAAACTTCGTTTTTGTCCCATCCGGAAAGCCCACTATTTCATTTATATCTTTTGTTCTACCGTATAGAATTATCTTATCTGCAGATGTTTAGTCCTATTAAAATACTACACGCACAAGAAAAAATCAATTGTCAGGAAACCTGATTTACTGTACATAAAATTTATTTATCGAAAATGTTAAGTTTTTCGATATGGACTCTTTTAAATATTACTTGAAATAAATATTACACATTCATTTAAAGTTTGTAGAAAAAATAGCCCATGACAAATTACTTCGTTCAATATTATATTCAACAACATTGTGTCTATCGGTATATTGAATATGCATTCCACGAAAATGCAGACAGCTGCCTTATGTTTTCATTTGTGTCCGTTGAAATGCACCTATCAATTAAATTACTACAATATAGGATACATAAGTTTTATAACACAGAAAAACATTTTTGTTTTGTTTGCAGCAAACATATAATGCTTGAAAACATAATGCTGATAAACATCAGTACTTGTTACAATATTTTTTCAGTTTTTTAATAATAGTTATATGATTTGTAGTAAAAAGTTAGTGATAATCAAATGAATTTTAATAATTAGAGTTTCTTTGCAACTATATTACGTTTGCAACGAAATATGTTTTTCCGTGTGTGCAAAAAAACATTATGAATTATAAAATTTCAATTAAAACCTTTATATATTTGTATTAAATTATAATTCATACAAGATTTACGTTTGATTGAACATTGTGCTAAATGCGTAACTTTCAAAAACCGTTTAGTTTTTTAAAGTGAATATTAAATGTTTGTCTCAAAATACTAAACTTTGTTTAATTTAGCAAACTATCGCTGGAAATCGATATGATATTAGACTATTTATATTTGTTGAGTCATCACGTAGCAAACTTCAACCTATTTCCAGTAACCTATTAAAATTATCTCTCACTATCACATTTCGACGATATAATGCTATCTAGAGGGTTTTGCAATCCCATAGCACATGCTTATCATTCCCTATATTATTTAATATTTACCTTCGTGTTGATAAGAAACTCTTTACATTTTGCGTTTTCAGTTTCTCTACTGAAATTCTACAATATTATTTACACTTGGCCCACAGCCGTATGCATTTTCTATAATTCTGATTTATATGTTGTTAGATTTGTTTGTTGGATTGATATTGTTGAATTGAATTTACGTTTTTACGCACGTGTATTAATTCATTACAATATTTGATTTAGAAGATAACCAAATTCATGTTATTTTTAGTGTGTTATGAGACTCAGTTTCGACCTAATTTAATTTTTATTTATTTATTTTTACTTTATATTATTTAACTAATTTAACTAACCTAGTAGAACAAGTTTTAGGGCCGTGATTGGGAACTGAGCGTTGCATTATTTCCTTTTCATAATTCGAACAGTTAAATGATATGACCATGACCATACCCTAATAATTGTAGAATTGTAGTTTATACTCCAAAAGAACGAATCAGTTGGGGCAGCCGTCTTTTTTTTTTGACAACCGATTTATTTAGTTCTGTCAACATTCGACTGATTCATTTGATGTTGACTGATGTTGTCCCGCTTTGGCATCGCTTTTATACAAGACGACTGATTTCGCAGTGGTTGCTACAATCAAATGTTATGTAATTTAATCAATATAACCAACTATCGTTTGAGTCAACTAAATATAGGTTATGTCTTATTTTGAATTAGTTGCCGTAGCAAAGGAAATAAAAAAAAAATTACAATGGATAAAAAGTTTGTTTCCCCAATCAATGTTGCAGTTGCTTCAACTAATAGTTGGTTACGCTTCATACTATTGTTTACCACAAATGAATTTTAGTTGATGCTGACTAAATTTGGTAGATGCAAATGAATATTCGTTAAAACAACTGCACGCCAAGCAATTTGTTTTATAAATATTTTAAATTATAATAAAATTCTATAAAAAAAACACGCGGTTATTAATTTAGGAATAGTTTATTATTTGTCACTTTTTATGTTTATTAAAAAAAAATGTTACTCTTATCAAATAAAATAGATAAAACACCTAAATAAATATAAAAATATATTTACGAACTCGATTGTTCCAACGCAATGACCATGACTTTACCTTAGGTTGACAGATGCTCTAAAATTAATGACAAACTGTCACAGTCACACTCTGAGATATTATTACGCACTCACAATGTGTTGAAAAAACATGAAAATATATCCAAACAAATCATAAATCAGTGAATCAATGGGGGAATGCGAGATTAAAAAAAGGCAGCCTGTGGTGTGTAAATATTAATTGACTGTGACACCCAGTGTCATGTGCTGCTGCTTAATAAGTTATATGATTTATAAGATCCTGACGGAAACATAAAATTAAATACTTAATAGAATAGAACCTTTTCTTAAATTTAAATTATATCGATAACGAAGTCGAACAGTACCATGTTAAGCAGAAAAAACATTTGGTTTCAAAAGAAAAAGTTATAAAGGGTAAAATAGAGTTTTCTTAAACATAAATATTCTGCTATTCAAAATTGGTAGATCTACATGATTAAAAGATCTAAAAATCGGATCGATCACGATTTAAAACTGTTAAAAACAATTCGAATTGTAAAATCAAAAGTATTCCGCATTCTCAGGTTTCGAAATTCGAAATTTTAGGATTATTTATAGAATTTACGATGTAATGGTGATCATGAAAATAATATATATTTTATAGATTTTACCATTTTTGGACAGAAATTTTGGTTATAGGGCATATTTTAAAAAGTATAACGGATGGAAAAATATTTGTAATTTTATTCTTAGTTTGGGCTATGTTCTAGATAACCATTAACAATTTTCTTGTTTATCATAAGAACATAAATGTCAGGATTATTAGCATTCATTAGTATATTAAAAATAGTTTTTAAAGTTTTAATGTTATTTATTTGGAAAATTATTATTGTAAAGTGTTGTATTTTGTTTATTCAAATAAGATTTTGAAAAATACCTAATATTTCGATTTCAGTTTGTATTGTAATGTCTTCGATTCATGTTGATTTTTTCAGTGTCGACATTTTTGTTTGCGTTAAACAATGAATTTTTGCGTAAATAACAAAACTCCATGATAATGCAACAATTATAGTGAGGTGTTAAAATACACCAAATGACAATGGCTACAATGGACTACAATGTAACTGCGAAACGCATTGAACTGTAAAGTACAAAGTTCATTTGTTGCGAATACAATTGAAATATATGCAAAAGTAAACATTAATCAAAATCACTGAACCATATTTAATTTACAATTTGGTATTTAACAAAATTCAGCTCTTGCATGATTTTGTTTTTCGAAACTTTGCATATTCTTTCGTCAGGTGCATCATTGGCTCATAAATTAAAGTTGTGATAATAATTTATAGAAATTTTATTATTGAATGTTAATATAAGCAAAATAGAAGCAACTGGTTAATTGAATTATACATTTTCCCGGATATAGTTAAATTTAGCTATTTTATTTGTTCTGGGATCTGTGCAATATTGAATAATATGTTAAAAATTTGTGTAATTCACTGATATTTCGGCTTTAAAATGCTGTGTCAATTTTAATTATACTGTCCATCATATTTTTATAAACAATCTTGAATGCTTAAGTAAAACAATATGCTGCAAACATAATATAATTGAATTTCACAAATTTATTTTTATTTTGATAACCCCATAATTATTTTCAAGATAATTTCAATAGCTAGACAAATTTTGTGACACTTATAAATATTTATAATGAAATATGTTTGCTGCAATTAATTTTTTTAACTGCGGCTAATTGAGAGTACAAATATTCCGTATTTAAAGCTTTTCATTTATACATTTCACACTTCTAAACAAATACCTATTTATATTATGAAAATTACTGTCAATATTGTCATTCAACAAATCGATGACAAATTGATTTGTCAATGTAATAATACATATTAGCAGTTGATAAGTCAATAATCAAATATGTATGTCGTATACAATGTATGTTGATAGGAAACATGTTGATTATATATATTGTTTTGTACACTGTAAGTAATGTTTACTTTTATTATTAGAAAACACAATTTTTTTTCATTTTCTATCATGTCATAATGGCATAGAATAAACCCAAATTGTTTTTAACGGTACACATAATGAAAAATTAAACATATTATGTTGGCTACAATAATTTAAATATATTTATAAAAATATATAACCACAAGTTATGAAATTAATATCAAAATAATTTAAAAATATTTTGATTTAGAAGTAACAGCCAATTAAATTATATAAATTTATGGCTGCAAACATAAATATGATGCCTGCATGCATATTTTTCTTAGCGTGTAACCATGAAAAATTCTTCGAGATCGAGTAGAATTGTGTTTTGTTTTTTTTATACCTTGTTTTTATTGTATCCCTGAACCAACTCAAGGGCCAAATTCAATGATTTCCTAATTGGCAAAGACGCATTGACTGATTAGTTTTGGCAAAAAGCCAACATGTCAGAAGGTCTACAACGACGAAGTGCGCTTAAAATGGGAAATAGCAAAAAAACAAAAACATATAGTTTTATGTAGAATAAAAAGCAAAATGTTAGTATTGTGATTTGGAGTAGAGTATTTTTGCAGATACATTGCAGAACCATTGCAGATACATTGCAAATGCTGATACATTGTATATACAATTTTCATTTTTTATTTAAAATTATTTTAATGCAAATTTAATTTATACAGAATTTATCTTCATAGTTTTGGTTTTTTCTACACATAAAAAAATAATCGACGTAAATATAGCAACCGATATTAATTGAATTCATTAATCAATCCAGCAATGAAATTCACCAATTTAATGAAGAAATTTGCTATTCTTTGTTATATATGCAATTGCGTTCGCAAATAGGAATATTTGTACGTCAATGCAGCAAATAATTTAGTCGGCGCACTGTTAGCAAATATAATTTAAATAAAATTTGCTGCATTGACGTACAAATAGTCATATTAACAAACGTAATTGCTGATTTAACGAAGAATAGTAAATGTTTTCATTAAATTAGTGAAATTCATTGCTGGATTAATAAATGAATGCAATTAATATCGGTTGCTATATTTACGTCGATTATTTTTCATTCATTTAAATAGACAGCTAAATTTTATTATGATTTAAAAAATTTATATAGTGTATTTTTCAACCGTAATTTTCTGGTAATTTTTAGCATATTTCATTAAACCTCGGTCAAAAACATATTATTGATATCTTCTAGTTCGTTCTACAAAATACGATCTACTTGAAATAGCGTAATATACAAATGTCAGAAATATGACATGCATTCAATTAGTAATTATTGTAAAAAAAAAGAAATGCAATAATCTTTGGATTCTGGTGGTTGCTATTTTTGATTTGTTGTTGCTTTTATTAATTATCCTAACTTGAGGCAGCCGCCACTAGTTCGAAAACAAAAACTTGAAGGCATAATATGTGCCATTCAAGTGAACTTCCAAGTAACAACTGCAACAGCAACAACAGCAGCAACAATCGCAGATAAAGAACAGCAATATTTTCTTATTTTGTGCTTGAACAAAATATTTTTTGTTCTTCACTCTTCTTCCTCTATTCCTTCACATATTTCCACTGCTCTGGCATTTACAGCTGTTCGTTGTTGCTGGCGGCATTATGTTGCTGATAAGTTGCTGCAATGTTGCTTCCTGCGCATTGATTGCAGCATTTGCGCCAGAGCAAGGAACCCGCATAATCATTGTTATTGCATTGAGCATGAAATTGATAAAATGTCTTTGTTCTGAATCACAATGCAGAAGTTTCTATTGTGGCTGCTGTCATGCAGATTTTACTGCTACCGCCAAGCAAACTTTGAGCTGGAAAATCATTTATTTTTGTCAGCATATTTAACAAGTGAAATTTTATTTCGAATTTTTATGACTAGAAAAACAAAATTTTCCATGGACATTCCATACATCAATTCTATATAGTTCGCGGTAGCTGATTTTGATTGCATACTATGCAGCGCATAGTTCAAACTAAAGATCAAAATGACTAACTTTTTTTCATCGGTTCCAATTTTTAAAATATGCACTATTAACACAGTATCCCTCAAAAACGATTAACATTTATAAAAGTTTTAAATGCATATATATTTTACATATAAATTATATATAAATAATATTTTTTTACCCAAATTTAAACCGAATATACTCTAAATGTTAATAAAAACCAATATATGTATGTAAAAAATTGTCTAAAAAAATTCAAAAATTTCCGAGTTTAGATCAATCTTAAAAACGTATTAGAATATCAATCATTAGTACAATTAAAATAAAAAGTCTGTAACAGTAGCAAAAAAGGTTGCCAATACAGCAAAAATGTTTGCTGAAAAGAGAAAAGCGGCGGATTTTGCTGAAACAGCAAATGACGTTTACTGTTTCAGTAAACTTATTTTATGCTATTAGAGCAGACAATTTTAGCTATTTTAACTAATTTTTTTGCTTTAAACTCCTATACACAAAAAAGAAAATATTTTTTTTGTATTTTAATATTTTTTTATTTCTGATATACTTTTTTCTTTTTTTATTTTTATATTATTTTTTTATTATATTTATTTTATTTATCTTAATTTTTTTATTTTACCTTTATTTCACTTTTTCACTCTTGCATGCGTGCATTATTATTACGTAGAAGAAATATCTCTTTTAAATAAACATGTTGTCCAATAAGAGTATACGAATTATAGACACATTTAGCTGCAGCGTCTCGTGACTGTGGCGCCATGTAGTTCAGGCTAGCTATACTAGCGATATGCACACCTGGGACACTAGTACGATCTTGATCACTAGCAGAACTAAGTTTTCTGGCAAACAGTTCGCTATTTCAAATAAAAGTATGCTGTAAATGCAATATAAACTGAACTAACGAAGAATAGCAAATGTTTTCATTAAATTAGTGAATTTTGTTGCTGCATTGATTAATGAATGTAATTAATGTCGGTTGCTATATTTACGTCGATTATTTTTTTCTGTGTTCGATTTCACAATACAAAAATTGTTTTTCCAACATATTTAAATAAAAAAACGGATTGAATTCACTTGAAAAATTTGGTTTTGTACTGAGTTATCGAATTCAAAAAGTTTAATACGGCGTTATCCTAAAAAGGTTTAATTACCACCTCATTCAGTCGAACTTTCAATGAACTGCTTCAATTGTAGAATCGGATTAAGCTTAACATTCTCCACTAGAATAACAGCTCAGTGGTAGTTCTAAAGATCTGTTTGATGTGTAAATTAACCTCACCCTGGGAAAATGCCGTCTTAATCTTGCCGATTGGTTTCATATAAAAGTGAATATGTAGGATTAGTGACATAAATTTAAAGATGATATTCATATTTTAGACATTGTAGTAAAGACTATAACAAAAATTAGCACAATTTAATGATATTTAATGATATGATATTTTTTTCGTTTCAACAAAATAAAAATACAAAGAATTTTTTAAACCTCATCCCAAAGAAGCATCTGTATAAAATTCCAGACAAAGTGTATTGGCATAATGAGGCAAGTTATGAGACTAATTGAAAAAAAAAACCTTCGATGATTACATTAAATAATTAAACTACACAGCACGATTTTTCCATGGATATCCCATACATCAATTCAATATAGTTCGCTGGTTGTTGGGGATACTCATTATGCAGTTTTCATTAAATTAATGAATTTCATTGCTGGATTGATTAATGAATGCAATTAATATCCGTTGCTATATTTACGTCGATTATTTTTTTATGTGAATTCCCGTTTTTATACAAATTTTGTAAGAAATACGATCGAAAGCTTGATCATGGCATTATATGTTGGTTTTCGCAAGCATTCAAATTTTTTTTAGAAAACTTTTTTAATTCACAGCAATTTATTCAACTTATTTAATATTCCTTCAAAATAATCAAATACAATTTAATTAACAAAGATATGACCATTTCACTCCATTCAACATATTGTTACGAAAATTCAGTCTACGGAAAACTGTTCTACGAGTTCGTATCGCTGGATTGTGTACAAAATAAAAACACTCTTATGTTTGGTTTAAATTATAACAATTAACTTTATTAATTCACTTTAATAAACAACTTTACTAATAACAAATTCTAACAACTGCTGCATGTCCACAATTTAACTTGAGATTTATCACACGAGATGCACTCGACCACTTTACAATCACTACTGAAGTACAGTGCCTCAGATGCGCGGCCTTATATACTGCATGCATTAGTTCGACACGTTTCGACAAGCTTCGACTTGTTTCGAGAACCTTCTACTCGTTTCGTGAATGACGCATGCTATTGGCATCTCACTCATGTGTTTTAATGCGCTGATTTTCCATCTCTTTCTCGCACATTGCTCAGTACGCTGAATGATCTTCCCTCTCTTTCTAACACATTGCTTAGTGCGCTGAATTGTCTTGCGTCTCATTTATTATTGTTGATTGCTTGCACAGTGGGGCAAATTACCTCTTTTCGTAACAATATACTAAATCCGAGGTTGTCATTCACTTAAAAGAAAGGCCATACAATTACTACCCGAAGAGTCTACGCAACCAATGTTTTCTGGAGACAATTCTTCCACTAAATAATTCTTCCGAGAGGCAACAACCCAATATGGCCCAGAAGAAATTTTGCCTCGTGACATTTCTTACTTCTATAACTCTTTCCCGAACCAATTCTACAACATAACAATTCTTCTCCAAAATTCCTCCCGAGGCAATACTTCGCCGACAATTCTTCCCTAGCTGTACAGCGGCAATATCAAAATTCAAACCACAATTCTACTTCCATTCTATATATTCAGTTAAAAGTTTTTTAAGTGAAAAACATTTTCAAGTTTTGTGCAATTATTTGGCTGTAAGTAATACAGCACCTGACCTCATTCAGTTACCTATTCACCCATTATATCAACACGAAAAAAAAACACTAGTTCATCAAAAGCAACAATTAACAGACCATGAATGTTTTACGACTGTCCAGCAGCGACGTCATCGTCGTCGTCATCAGTGACAGTTCTCGACTTTTCTACCGAATGAACTCGAGTAGTAGTTACTGCCATCATGCATCCTGACGACCGAATACCTGACTGAGTTTTCATATATGAAATCTTTAATTTTTTATGATTTATTTACTGCAAAAAAAAAGATGAATGCAAAAATGTTGACCTACTTTTAACTGCCATGACAGCACTAAGATATTTGCAGCGGCTTTTGCAACATCAACAACATCAAAACTAACAGCCAACAAAAGTGAGAGTTTATTTGTACGAGTGGCACCCCGTCGTAGTTGGCAACTTCTAGGGTTCCACATAAAAGTGTATCCTTGAGCTGCACATTCGTTGGAGTTGAGTTTATCTTTTTATTATTGTTTTTTTTTTTTGGTAGGGTTTTCTGTGTTTTTTGTGATTTTATTTGCGCGCTCAGAGCCTACAAAGACCTGCATAGTGGGAGGTTTATGCAAGAGAACTTTGGGCTATATTTTGTAAATGGAAGATGTCCTTTGGGCACAACTACCAAGAGAAACTTAGTCTGTTTGGGAGTCGTTTTTTTTCACAGCTACACAAAGTTTTCTTATAATGAGACAAACAACGTCGTCTCAATTCTCCAGTTGCGAAAAACTTTATTTTGTACTACAATATCTTGATTTTGGTTTCTTTTCTTCTATTTCAGGCGCCCCTCAAATCTCTCTGTGGTCTGGACACGACGTTCTCGTCGCGTAGCATCGGCTCCATTGGCATGGGAGCCTGATATGATGAATCCGCTGGTCGGACTTATATCGTGGCCGGTGCCCGACAATCATGCCATCTCGGTGACGTTGTTTAAGGACCCGCGTACACATGAACTCGAGGACAAGGATTGGACATTTGTCATAGAAGATGTAAGTAATATAAAAGATTACAAATATTTTTTTTTATTTTAATCAGTGACTAAAACCGTTTAGAATATCGGTTCCGGTGCAAGATTTATAAAATAGTGGTTCCGAATTCGGTTCCACACATTTTTTAATAACGATTCCGGTTTCAAAAATGGAAACGGTTCCGTTTCCGGTTCTTTGCGGTCCATAACAGGGTCTAAAACCTTTTGGAATATCAGATCCGAACTGGTTCCATGATTTTTAAAATAGCATTCCCGATTCCGGTTCCAACAAAAAAAAATTAGATGGGTTCCGGTTCCACACATTTTTTAATAACTGTTCCGATTCCGTGTTCAAAAATCGAAACGGTTCCGGTTATTTCAAGGACCCATATCTCTGGAACTATGGTAATTAGCAAACTAAAATTTTGGGGTTTTCTTTATCGTTAAATCGTAAATCCATCCTACATAATTTCATTAGTGTCTGGCGCTGGTAAATTTTTTGTATTTTTAGTTAATCTGACCCATATGATTAATTTTCTTAAAAATGTTTTTTTATTTGTCGCCTATTTTATTATTTATAATAAAGACTACACTCAGAATTCGTTTTCGTTAGTATATTAATCGATCTAATAAACGACCTTGTTTGCACATAAAAAATTACTACAAGACTTCCACTGGTTGTCATTCACATTTGACATTGAATCTAATTTCAACAAGTTATTCGGTAGGAGGTTTTGATTAAAGCGCTGCTAATGAATCGACCTTGATGCATACAATGAAGATTATATAAAAAAAACCACACGGCGTGTTTAACAAAGTCAGGAAAATTACACTAACCTGAGCAGGCTACAAAACACGCATCTAAGGATATAAAATGGCGGCAAACTACTAATTAAATGGCATTGTTTCATGTTGTTTAACAATCATTTTCCATTATGCCGCCTATTTTTATAAAATGACTAAGCCATTTAAATCATGATGGGGGAAATTAAAATAGTATTGAGGTAATATAAAAGAACACTAAAACCAACTAGTTTTTACTTTAAAAACTGTTCGATTAACGTTGTCTAAACAAATAGGTTCTGTCTATCTCAATTAAGTTATTTAAATTGGATAAAAAAACAAAATACCATTTACATAGGTATTTATAGTGTAGTTTATTTATACATCGAAGTCACAAAAATCAAATTGGACAAATTGGAGTGGCACCTTCAATAGAACCTAAAAATTAAGTATTTCAATCGTAAAGTTACATAGATTTCAACTAAACTTTAAATTTGGATGTTATTCATCTTACTTAATCGCACCACACAAAAACTCACCTCTGGTAGTTAACACGATATTCTGACAACGAGATTGAATTAATTAATTTTTGTTCTGAAACTCACAAAAACTATTGTAAATTTGTCTCATAAATAAAGGCATATTTTTTATATGAATATCTCAGTTTTCATTGCTACCCTGTATAAATCGCATAACAGTCAGACGACCGGACACACACATTGCATGTGTATGTATTTTAGTACAACTATCCAGTTGGCAAGAAATACTTCTTGTTGAACAACACACACGAGTTGTGTTTGTTGTACAAAACAATTTCCTGCGAAAAATCGATCCACTTGTTTTGATTCGCATATTTTTGTTGTTGTGCTTTCAAAAGTAGCAGAAGATATGTGAAACTCAAAAAGCGAAAACATACAAAAAGCACTAAAATGTAGGTACACTGTTAAAATGTTTATATATTAAAAATATCATTTTTTGTTTTATAAAAAATTAAACCTAAAAAAACTTAATTATTTTGCAAAATAAACACAAAAGAAAGCATAAAAATATAATATTGTTTAATTTTAGTGCAAGTGCGTGCTTCACAAACAACGAACGACACTAGCATAGCATGTTTTTTGTAGTTGCGATCGAAAAAAAACTGGCAAAACACATGTATAGTCGCTCTACGAATGACACTAGCGTATCGAAGAAAGAAGAAACAAATAGCTTTGTCTATTTTGTTCTTGGAATTGCGTGTGTTTTTTTTTGTCGATTTACCGTATTCACAAGTGATCGAAGAAAACAATAGCGAAACAAAGTTCAGACCAAAGTCCGTCGTTCTGGGAAATATTGTTTTAAAAAAATCAACATGGGAATCCCGTTTTAAATGACATTTGTATTTTAAATAAAATATGTTTATGTCGTTTCTCATATTTTTTTTATAAAACGTTTTAAAACTGGTATAAGACCGAAACGATTACGGTTTCGGTTTTAAAAATAAAATGGTTTTAAAGGGATATCGGTTTCGGTTACGGTTTCAATCCTGGATTTCAACATTTGAAGACTTAGGATTATCTATGGACCATATGCTTCGTTTCCTTCTACACATAAAAATGACAAATAAAGCAAAAATTTTTTAAGGATGTTTTAGGATTTATACTTTACTTGTACGTCCTATTTTGGAGTATGCATCCATTATTTGGAACCCTTTCTGTAATGTACACAATTTTTATTATTTTCTCTTCGAAACTTCCATTTGGAAACCGGATATACATCTTCCACCTCTTGAACATGGACTAAAACAACATACCCCCTTATTTTGTAAAACGAAAAGTATCGAATCACCTTTCGTTTCGTTTTACAAAATAAAAGGTTTAATCTTCATAGATTCTTCCGGTGTTGAATTTTCAAGACCTTCTCTTTAGGCACATGAATCACAGCTTTGCACCCATAGACCTTGATGTGCTTCACGTTTGGCTTCCTTCCAGACCAAGATTCTTCCGGTGTTGAATTTTCAAGACCTCTGCATGGCGTTCGATTAATTAGGTAAACTGCTGTATTCGCTGCTTCATGACCTATTCTTGAGACCGATAGAAGATTGATGCAAAGATCCGGAACATGTAGTACATCCAGGAATGAGACGGTGTCCTCTGTAGATGCTGATGTTCGCTCTGACATATCAACATTTCCAATCCCTTCCACGCGCATCGTCGAGTTGTTCGCCACAGTGACTTCAGCATCCTGTGGTTGAATTTTGCTGGAGAAGTATTCACCGCTTGCGCACATGTGAGCCGAAGCGCCTGAATCGAAGAACCAGTCCTTAGCGTCGACGCACCTTGCAGAAAAACATCCAAAACATCCATCCGGTCGATTCCTCATCGAAGTTCAACCCAGCTCCTCGCAATTTGTGTGCGGTGTTTAATACATCGTTGACGTAATCTTCTGTGGATCCAAAATCTTTAAGTTTTGATGAGCAAAACTTTTGAATTAGTCCTACTCGTCGCACTAAGCCAGAGTCCTCATAGTTGTTCGCGAGCGTATTCCAAATGTCTTTTGCGCTCTGGCAAGCTCGAATATGTGGATATATCGTCTTTTCTACAAGAAGAATGAGCTCAGACTTGGCTTGGATTAGTTTGTCTGCATTCACTTCAGTGCCTTCTACAACCTTCCAGAGGTTCTTCATTTGCAAATAAGCCTCTACTGAAAATTTCCAGTCCTCGAAATTTTCGCTGCCCTTCAGCTTCTCGATTTGATTGTTGGCTGCCATTATTCGTAATACCTTTGTCCAGAATTTCTTGACACAAATTTTCTTGCTGCTCTTGAAAATTGTCTTACGGTTGCCTCTATTTCGTGAGGGCCCATAACCTGATGTTTTCAAGATTTATTTAGAAGTACTATTTTATTTTGTGATAAATTAAAACTACAAAAGCAAAGAACTAAAGATACAAAATATCAGTTCAATTGAAACACAAAGTAAAATTTAACAAGTAACTTAATCTAAATTTGCTACATTTTTCTATTTTTATTAATTAATGATGTCATAGAGTCAAGTTATTTACTTCAAAATATATCGCATAATTGTCCTTCAAGGCAATATAGACAATATTTTCCGATTTAATTGCGCTTATGTGGCACTAACTACACTTTAAATGATACATTATTCGGATATATAATTATTTTAATGAATTATATTTTCTTTTCTATCTTTCTGACTCGATTGATGTTATAAAAAAACTTTATAGTTCAACACCTAAATAGGTACTTAATACGATGTTGTATACTATAATACTTTGTATAGTGGCTGATGATATTTATCTGTAGCTAACTCGCCAATGGCCATGTATCCGACCAGCTCGGACTGCTCAAGAAACCGTCACCAATCCGGGTGATACGCGGCAATGAAAAATTTGAGAAATATAAATTTTTGCTTTTCTACTTTTTTTATTCAGAACGAACCTGAGTATCACTTTGAAATTTTTACCGTTTGACTTAATCAAATCCACTCCAGAATAATGTATAATTTGAATCATTTAATCATTTTCTCAAAATAAATATATGATTTTTTAGTGTGCTTTAAATAATACCTATATTTTAGATCTGCAAATATACCAAAGTATCTTAATTTCTGGATATTAAATTCAACACAATGAAGTTTTTGTATATATTACACACAATTTGCATAGTCAACGGCAATCTTTACAATTTAACACAAAATCTTATTTATGTGTTTAATATTATTTGATTTGAAGGCGGCATTAAAACGCCTATCATCATTTCGAATAAACAGTTTGCGAATCAGATGTTGCGCAAGTGGGCGTTGGGGGGAGTTCACATCGAGAAGGTTGGTCTTTCAGCAGTTTGTGCGTCTTAGACTTTAATACAATTGCGCTTAATTTAAATTGAATCAACTTGAATGTTGCACATGCTACTAATTTATGCCACATTCACTTTTCGTAAGTAGGAGTAGATTAAGTTGCTCGTTGAAAAGTATACAAAATGGGTCTTAACTAACTTTAAAGTACTGCGAAACACATTTCCAGTAGCATTACAGATGAAGAATGTACAGCGGGAGTTTGTAAAGGAGAATGAAATTGGGGAATGAACTTTAGAATGAAAGACAATTTTCTTATAACTCTAATAGGAATATTTCTGGGACAATGATGGGAAACTGATCTTGTTATACCCAGGTATGGAGCAATCTAACCTAGTAGAGTTATATAGGACCTAATAGAATTATATAATCCCGTCCTCTATTAGGACGTATCAGATCGTTTTTAGGTTTTTCTTGTTTATCGGAAATATGTGATAAAATCATTTATTTGACACAAAACATGAATATGAAATTTACAGAATACATAAAACGGCGCTTTAAACTGAATTCATTGCGGAAACTGAAATTAATTTCTTGTCCCTTTTTTAACGAAAATATATAACATTCTTCAAAAGTGTCAAACATATTTTAAATTTTCTGCAGACAAAAATGTTGTCAACGCAGTCGGTGCAATTGAAATATTTTTTTTGTACTCAATGAGGGTGTTCTTTTTTATTTAAAAGTACCACTCATGTGCCACATTCACATTGAACGTATTTGAATTTTAAATGAAAAGAAAACAACACAAAAGACAGATAGCACAAATGATGTTGGTTTGGGGGAGCCGTCGCAGATGACCCGCATTTAAATGGTGTGAAAATTATGGTCAACTGACGACCGCCATTGGACGGGCGGTAGTGCTATAAAAGGAAGTTGCATTTGTAAGGCATCGCATATTGAATTTAAAATTAAGTGGGCGCAGACTGAACGGAACTCGATGAACAAATAAACAGACAAACAGAAGCTGGAGCACAGTTAATTATTATTCTTTAGTGGTAAAATAAAAATTAAATTTAATTCCAATTTCAGTATAATGTTAATAATTTAACTTAAATATATTTATTTAATAATTTTTTTTTTAAATTTGGTGCCTCTAAAAGTGACAGAAGAATTTGAAAATTCTGTATAATACGAGATTATTTAAATTCACCTTCAAAAGAAAAATTAAAATGTTTGATATTATTGAACGGTGATAATTTCAATTCGACTGAAAAACCTTAATTTGTAAATACAAAAACATTGTTTTATTTAAAGCTCAAATATTCTGTATAATTGCAAAACATAAAATTTGCATTATATTTAATTTTAAACAAAATATATATTTTTTTAATTTTTGTATTCCAATTAGAGATGGGCGCGTGCCGTGCTTTTTTCGTGGCACGCCCGAAAATCTGAGTTACTACGTGCTAATCTCCGTGGGTGCTAGTTGGTATCGTGCCCGTGCGTGCCACTAAAATCAGGCATCCTTCCATTAAACATTTTATTTTTTAATTTCTATTTCAATTTAAAAAAAACCCTTTACTTAGCATCAGAAAATAAAAATTTCGTGGTATTTGAACAAGAAACACACTTTGAAATATCGGTGTCGGTTCCACACGTTTTTAATAATGGTTCCGATTCGGTTTCAAAAATCGAAACGGTTCCGTTTCCGGTTGTTTGCGGTTCCCGACAGGTTTCGATTCCGGAGAGGTTTCGATTCAGAGAATAAAACAGTACCAAAGTTCATATTTGAATTATTTATAACAAGAGACCATAAAGAACCGGTACCGGAATCGATTTTAAAAATGTGTGGAACCGGAGTCGGAATTCATTTTTTTTTTTTTTTTGGTTGGAACCAAAATCGGAACCGAAAACGTTATTTTTTAAATCTTGGAACGAGAACCGGCACTGATATTCCAAGGTGGGACCTCAAAGAACCGTAATTTTAACCGGAATCGTCATTAAAAATGTGTGGAAGTGGAATCCATACAATTTTTCAATTGAAACCGTAATCAGAACCGCTATTTTTATAATCTTGGAACCTGAACAGGAACCGATATTCTAAAGGTATTTAGTCCCTGTTTATAATATTATTTTTCACATTTAGCTTAGTTTTTCATGCGATTCCGTGTTTTTCCGTATTTTTCCGTGCTTCTTCGTGTCTTTCTATATCCCGTGTTTTATCGTGCTTCTTCGTTTCTTTCCATATCCCTTGTTTTATCGTGCTTCTCGTGCGTTTGTTTAAATTTAGTCGTCGGGCTCATGCGTGTCACTATCGGCCTGCTCGTGCGTGTCCGTGCTATCAAAAATCGAAGGCACGCGTCCATCTCTAATTCCAATTATCCTCATATTTGCCCCATATTGTTCGCATTTAACATAACATGGTCTGCTCGCGGCTGTCATTTGCATGATGCTGATGATTATTATGCAAAACCATTCAATTTTCGCACCGTTTGAGTGGCTGGGTGTCTGCCATGTGATGCCCCGATGCCCCGTCAGTGGTTTTTGATGCTGTAATGGAATCGCATTTCAGACACGGTGACACCAACGTCACCGAAACGAGCTCCATTTAACCGCATTAATGCACTATGAGTCGCAGTTAAAGTTGCATTGTATTTGTTGTTGCCGTATGGCTATAGGGTCTATTGTGCAATAAAAATAATGGCGCTATTCAGGTCATCGGATGGCAGACAAATAAATATGCACTATAAAAAATAGCATTCTCTCAAATTTAATTTTGAACGTATACCAACATATTTATATGTAGCGTCAGTAGGTCAGTGGTTAGTGCATTGCACTACGTGCCGAAATGCTGCGGGTTCGATCACCCGTGACTGCAAACGAAAATCAACATAAAATCTTTTTTTTTTGTTTTTACTCTATTGTTTTTGTTGTAAAAAGAAAGTCGATAGTGTTAATAATAATAATAATAGTTTGGCACTACAGTTCTATAAGAACTTCGGCCGAGCTCTCTCACCATTTTGAGTTGGGCGTGTTATATTTGTACTCAAAGTGGTGGGACCTACAGTTTATTGCCGAATCCGAACGGCGGGTGAGAGCTTTTCATAGGCAATGTTTTTACTCCCGGAGGTTTGCCATTTACTGCCGAGAGGTAGCGCGATATAGAAAAATGTTTCTATGAAAAGATGTTGTTAGCCCAAGTCCAGGCTTGAACCGGGGACCTTTCGGCTCGCAGTCCAACAAACTAACCACTGAGCTACCGCGGCTCGATAGTGTTAGTATTTTGATAAGTGCATTAGGAAATAAAAGAAAGAATAAAATTGGTGAAGTGAGATAGATCATTCCTGTGAAAACATAAAAATATAAGTATTCTATTGGCTCAGCCTTTTACGCTTTTTCGGCTACAACTTAGTTGTTGTAACCCATTTGTAATCGATGTCGAAGCATTTGGTTACATCAGTAAAATCAATTGATTAATATGAACAATTTTTGTATCCCAATGTTTAAATCAAAGATACAGTTGCAATGTCGTAAATAAGGGGCAGGGTCAAAAATATCTACTTTAATATTTTCGGAAGGTAGAATAACGTAATACACACAAACAAAATTTCACCAACAACCAGGATTCATCATATTGATGAATTCAGTCATTGAATTAAAATTGTATTTTTAAAATGTTTTTCATTTTGAATATATTTTTTTAACATCAAATTTCAAACAAAAATGTGCCTCCATTAACACATATATGTATTTATAATTCTTAAAGGATTTATAATATTTAATTGCTAATTATTCGAAGACAATATTTCATCATATTAATAAAAAAAGTTAACATCATATTGATGAATTTTGTTCATCAACCCATATTAAGTTAAATATTATAAATACGTAAATGAAGATCAATTTTTGTTTGAAATTTGATTATATAAAAAATATTAAAAATTAAAAACACTAAAAATACGATTTTAGTTCAATGAATGAAATCATCAATATGATGAATACCGGTTGTTAGTGATTTTTTTTTGTGTACAATATGAACAAAATTATTGTTATTGTTATTGATTTTATTCTTAGAATTATTTTATATATGAAAATATAACAGAAAAAAAAATCATCCAACTACCAGATTCATCATATTGATACCACCGATCATTAAATGACATATTAATGAATGCATTTATTATATATATGAACAAACTATTCAATACAATGAATTTGAAATGTCATATTGATATATAATCAAAATATTTATGAATAATTAAAATTTTTTTTTTTACGAATTTTTCCAAAAAAATGTATTTTTTTTTTAGAAAATAATTTAAAAATTTTTTTGTATTTTTTTTGGGAATAAAGTTATTAAAAAAAAAAAATCCAAAAAAAAAATTAACTGAGATTTTTTTTTTGAAAAAAATAAAACTACTGAGAAAAAACTTTTTTTCAAAAATTTTATACATTTTTTTTTCTAAATATATTTTTTATAAATATAACGTTTTATTAATAAAAAGTCTTATAAATAAATAAATTAGAAAAAATTCTACATGTCGAGTAAGCATTATATAAGAAATAACATATAAGAACTACTTGAGAACTGAGAAGTACGGCAATAAATGAACGAAACAATAAATATTTTGGTTGAAATTTGGTTTGATGAACAGCATTCTTCAATATGAAGTACATATATGTTGTATTTTATGTTTTAGTTCATTAAGGGCCAGTTTTTCAGTGCTAGTTGAACGTTGTTTGTGGTTTAAACTTCGTTTAAAATCAAAATCGATTTTTTCAGTGAACTTCAAACATCGTTTAAACTTAGTTTAAACGACCGATGCTGATGGTTTAAACTACGTTTAAACTTTCAAAGTTTTTGACATGAATTTTTTTCACAACACTTTTCACTATTTTCTGTCACTGCGCTGTTTCACAAATTATTATTAATTTTTGTATTTTTTCACACTACGCATTAAAACAAAGTCTCACGTGCACTTTAGTTGCTCGATCTCTTGTTTAAATTTAAAAATACATTAATTTTATTTTTCTGAAACAATTTCTTTATTTATTTAATTTTGAATGACATTTATCAAAAGTCAAAATCGAGAGAATTATTTGTTATTTGCCTGTGGTGCCATATATATTGTCTTGGCCTGTGTTCATTTTAAACTATCACTGAAAAACTGCTAACAATGTTAAACGACGTTTAATTTAAAGAGAAGATTAATTAAACGGAGTTTAAACTACGTTTAAACGAGCACTGAAAAACTGGCCCTAATATGATGAAACGTATTCTTCACATACAGTTCATCATATTAAAGAACACTTTTTCGACAGTTACCAAGCGTTCATCATATTTATGATAGCATTCATAACATTGATGTCGTTAGTCATTAGTCATATTATGAATGTTTCTTCAATACAATGAATAATGGTTTGAAGAACGGAATATATCAATATGATGTAAATTTTTTTTCTGTGTAATTAAATTCAATATTTCTTTTTTAATCGCAGCACATGTAAATCCAAACATATGCTTTTTTTTTTGCGTGTAGCTTAATGGTTTAGTGAGGATTTTAATATTTATTTGAAATTACATTTTATCAATAGAATAATTCTTTAAATATTACATTTTATATATATTAAGAAGAAAATATTAATTAAAAACACAATTAAAATGGTTTATTGCAGTTCCAACGCAAAATCTAATTGACATTTTTTATTATAATTGTTGTAAAGCTTATATTTTTTTTTTTTGAACCTCTTTAGTTCTATTTGGGGCCTATTTTAAAAATGATAATGATTTGAAGATTTTCTAAAAATAAATGTATCCTTAAACTAATACTAAATTAAGTGCTAATCTTATTATAAATTAAAGTGCATAAGCTTTTATTCAAAGTTCATAGTTCCAACTTATATTAATTTCATGTACTAAGATGAATTTAAAATTAATTTTTCAAAGTACTCACATTTGTGTTGCTCATACGTCAAGCGGCATTTCCACATTTGTTCGCCTAATGTTTCTATAAATAAATTACGCACTTTAATTAACTATTTAAAGTAATTTAATACCAACTGGCGACATGGGTATCAGCTGTATTTCAATATCTATGGATAGATATATTCTTTACCTCTGCGACATCAACAACAAAATGCACATGAATTTGAACTCAATTTGCATTTATTGCAAGCACGGAGTAGCAAAAACTAATAAATATTCATAACGTGGCAAACTTGGGGCAAAATAAGTGGAAATTAATTCCGAATGCAAATAGGTCACCGAGATAAATATAGACACCAGCTACATATATTTTAGTTGCAATACTTGGGGTTTAGTACTACGGCAGCATGACGCTGGTTTTATGCGGAAAAACAAAACCTTTTACAATTGAAATACGAAAAAAACGAACAAATTGCGACGAACGAAAAGAGTAAATTATGACAAATTCCTCAATAAAACTAAGAAACCCAACAACAAGAAATATTCGAAATTGTTTCTTCCGCTCATGTGAAGTCACGTACTTGCCGTTGAATTTATTGACAGCTGTATTAGACGAGCTGAATGTCTGGCTGTCACTCTGGCTGTAGCTTTTTTTTTCATGTAGAACTTGACGATGATGTTTTTGAAATGTGCGATAATGATTTTTTATTTTTGTAGTAATCATAACGTTGATTTTTGTGCAAATTCTGATTTGAGTCAATTTGAAAATACATTAAACACGAATTTCTCTTTTTATAAAATTCGAAATTCTAAAAACCCAAATGTCACACATGTTCTGACGGATATATGTCACAGCGTTTTTAGAATTTCGAATTTTATAAAAAGAGGAATTCGTGTTTAATGAATTTTCAAATTGAACGTTTTATTTCACTTAATCAATTTATCTTTCATACAACGATGTTATATTTTACCACACAAATCTATCTATTTATTTTAATTAAAAATTTTAACAAAAATAAAATGTAAAATTTACAAAACAAAAAATACAAAATAATGGAAAACAACTAAATTGATTGAATTTCTGTACCTACTAAAATTTTCTACATTTAATAATAATAGTTTGGCGCTCAGTCCTGTATAGAACTTCGGCCGAGCTCTCTCACCATTTTGAGCTGTGCGTGTTATATTTGTACTCAAAGTGGTGGGACCTACAGTTTATTGCCGAATCCGAACGGCGGGTGAGAGCTTTTCATAGGCAATGATTTACTCTCGTAGGTTTGCCATTTACTGCCGAGAGGTAGCGCGGTATAGAAAAATGTTTCTATGAAAAGATGTTGTTAGCCCCAGTCCAGACTTGAACCGGGGACCTTTCGGCTCGCAGTCCAACGCACTAACCACTGAGCTACCGCGAATACATTTATATATTGAAATAACTACATTTTGTATTTATTTAAATGTTTATAAAAGTGTAGACAAATTACTACATCTACTTTTATTTGTACCACATTCTGTAATATTTTTAATTCATTAAAAATATATAACTAATAACTACATATTTTGACTACACTTTGTATTATTTAAATTTCATAAATATGTAGTACAAATACTGCATATGCGTTTATATGTACTGCTATTTATTTAAAAGCGAAAAATAATTGAACTGTTTAATTTAACTATTTCAATAATATTAATATTGTATTTATGGTGTGTGCCAGTTTGAATTAATCTGAAACTTAAATAAATTTATGTGTTAAATGCAGTGTTTATTATTCAGTTTAGTAAATTTAAGAGCAATATAAATTAAACTAAATTGCATGACAGGAAACTAACAGCTATTCGGTTGTCGAATACACACAGAAAACTGATTTGTTGCGGCAATCAACTAAATTACACTACCGAATTATTCTGTTGCGGCAACTTTATAACTAGTCAGCAATAATGAGGTTGTGCAAACCTCGTAGTCAGCAAGCATGAGGTTGTGCCAACATCCTAGTCAGCAAGCATGCCGAAACCTCCAATTGAAATTTTAACGACTCGTGCAAAGACTTTGTCAACGCAAGGATATGAAACGATTTTATTAATATAAAAACATTTTTTTATTATTTATATCAGGGACCCGTGATTCGCTGTGGAATTTTTTTTTTTTGGTTTTATAAATGTAGTAACCAAAACAAAAATAATTCTCCGCCAAAACAACAATTCTCAAAGACAATTCTTTCTCAGACAGTGCTTGTCCGTAGAATTATTCCCCGTAGAATATTTCGCCATAGATTCTTCCCAGTAGAAACCTTTCCCGTAAAATTGTTCCCTATAGAACGCTTTCCCATAGAATTCTTCCCGGTAGATTTCTTCCCCGTAGAGTTTTTCCAGTAGAAGTTTTAGTGTGGTGAGTTTGACAGATAATAGGTTGCCGTTTGTCATTTATTTTGCTGATACAATAACGTACTCAGTTGCCGTAACAAATGCACAAACTTCAAATTTAGGCAGAATGAAAATGCAATCATGAGGTTACTACAACCGAACGTGGAGTTGTGCGAACATTTCGGTTAGAGTAAAAAATGGTTCGTTCATTTCAATGACATGAGGTTACAACATATGTATTTCGGTTGCAACACTGACACTTTGGTTCAATTAACCTCATGCCAAAAGCGTATTTTTATGTGTGTAGTTATGGAATGAAAACTTAAGAATTTAGTTTAGTCTTAAATTTTAGACCAACTCGCACACACCCTTAGTTAGAATTGTATTTGCTTCTTTTTCTCTTTTTTTTTTTTTTTTGATGCCCTACTTATGCTCTACGCTCTATACCAAAAGTATTATTTTAAAATTTTAACATTTCCCAAGTCAACAGAGTTTGCTCTTGGCCTTTTTCTCCAAGTCACTGTACACGTGCCACAGTTGCTGTTGTGCTATGCAGCAGCCTCATGTGGCTCGGACGTCGCCGTGACCCATTAAATTAGACAAGCATGCAAATAGTTTTTATTTTATAGCCATTTATTTGAAATAATGAAATATTTAATATTTTTGAAAAATATTTATGACTAAATCTTGTCTTCATTTTTTTTTCATCCCTACACAGATCACGCCCATGGGCAAGAAACGTGTTCTGGCCTCCGCGAGCATAAATATGCGCAAATATGCGAGTATCGAGTCAACACAACAGAGTTTTACGCTCAACTTAAAGCCCGTCTCACGCAAAATCACCTCCGCCGATCTTGAGCTGACCATCAGCTGTGTGTTTCTACGCGAGGGCAAAGCGACGTAAGTATTTTGATATTCTAATTTTAATTTTTCATTATTTCAATTCTCTTGTTTACTGTAGTGACGAGGACATGCAGAGCGTCGTATCGCTGATGTCTGTCAACAACAACTGCGATGTGGCACCACTGGATGATCTCGAGGACATTCCCGATCTGGAGAGTTCCGGAGAGATATCCGATCATCTGTTCGATTTCACACAACAGCTGGAGCAAATGACCTCGAGTTTGAACGGTTGCATCGATTTGCCAACGCCAATGAGTGGTGAGTAAAGTTGTTTATAACTCTTTAGAAATGGAATTGATTAAGTATTAAAAGTTGATTGTTTATTTTTCCATGTATATTAATGTTTTATATAGTAGACCACATTTTTTTTATATATGAAAGGGATCAGAAAATAAATTAGAGTTCGCAATAATTTTTTTTTTTTAGTTTTTAATATAACAAAATTAGTAAATAAATGATTTTACTTATATGTTAAATGTACCACTCAAAATCTTTCGACGGAAACTGCAATATTTTTTATTTTTGTTTATTATTAACTTTTAGTAAAGCAAATAGAATATATTTATAATTTGAATCATTAGTTTGTAGTATGTTTTCCGTACAACCATGAACTATATAATTTTATCTTTAGCTCTCATAAATTTTATCAAAATTTGTTAAAAAATCTAAAGTTTTACTGATTTTTAGCTCAAAGTTTTCAAAAACTAATTAGAATATTAGCATTTCTTTTTATTTTAAATTTTCCGGGACAATTTATATAATTGAATAAAATTACACTTTAACGTGCAACTTGATCTGGACAGACGAAATTTGTATTTAATATTGACTATCAAAATAAAAAGTATAACGACACACACACGCATTTTCTACAGCTATATTCATTCAATATATAAATAAAAGTTAGACACGAAATACCTTTTTTTCTCATGAAATTCTCATAATATCCCAAAGAGAAAAATGCTCACAAATTACCACCAATTCTCACACAATTCTCACAAATTTACACAAATTCACTGTTTTCTCTCAAGAAAAATTCTCATAAAAAAATTTCGTAAATAGCTTTTTTACTATTAAAATTGGTCAATAGTATAAATTATTATTTTAATAGGCAAATACCATTAAATTCTACAAAAAACTATTAAATTATTTTAGAGTTTATATGAACATATTTCTTTTTATGTATTCTTTTAAATTAAAAACTGTCCTATTGGCCAATTTTAATGAGATTTTAAGATATTTTTATCTGAGTGATAGTCTGTATTTTTCCTACAAAAGTGGAAACTATGAATATGACCTAGGCAATGTCAAGGCTGTTCAGAAACATTTTTACGACATCCCGAGACAATACTTTTGGCAGGGTCGGGACAGTTTAGAAACATTTTTTCGCCATATTTCAAACAGACAAAGGCGTAGGTTGTATCACAAGCTGTTTGTTTTCTGCCCGTTCCCAAAATATGCCGTGAATTTGCCATTCAAATTCGACAAAAGACAAAGGCGGAGATTGTATCACAAGCTGTTTGTTTTCTGCCCGTTCCCAAAATATGCCGTGAATTTGCCATTCAAATACGACAATATTTTCCAACCTGCTATACACTTCATATATTCACTTTACAATCTGCTATACACTTCCATTTATCTGTGTGTTTGCCGGAAATATTCCTGGCAAACAGTCAACTTTTGAATCAATTTTCAAATAATTTTAATATCAATCGTGTGATTGCCCAATTTTTGTATGAAAAATTAGGCAATCACACGATTGATATTTAAATTGTTTTGAATATTGATTCAAAAGTTGACTGTTTATTCAATCGTGTGATTCGAGCTTTAACGAAGTTCTTAGGAAGAAATATTCATATTTTTTTAAGTATTTATAAAATAGTTTAGTTTATATTTGGAAATATCCGCAATTTGTTTTAGTTTTAGCAAGAACTGAGATGTACAAGTCTTTCAACCAAATAGTAGTTAATTTGTTTATTTTTTACTTATCCTTTTTATATATTTCCTTCAAATGATTTAAAAACCTCTAAAAAAAACACTTATTTTTCTTTATTTATTGTAACTGTTGTTGTTAACATTATTTGTGTTGTTATTGTTGTTATTACTACTATGTTGTACTCCTGTATCGCTCGTTCGTCCTGTACCTGTACCTATCGTAGTACCTTCACTATCCGAAGATCCAACTCCATTGGCCGAAGTTAATCGCTTCAATTTCGAACTCGAATTAGATAAACAACCAACAGCATCGACAGCAGCAGCATCAGCAGACGATGAATTGTTGAAGACGCCAAGCGCAACAACAACACATCAAGCACAGCAACACCAACAACAGGCAACAGCAGCATCATCAGTTGGCGACACTACAACCAAAGTTCCTACGGACTCCGCAAAACAGGCGACGACAAAAACCTCCTCGTCCGCAACGTCAACGTCATTGTCGTCGTCGCCACCGCCAACAACTACTACTGCAAACAAACAAAGTGATGCAATCAAAACTTTTGGCAGCAATCTCAGCAAAATCGTCACCTCGACACCAATTGCAAAGAAGCTGCCGCCTGTTGAAAAACAGCCAGAGACAACAGCAACTGCTGCCGCAAGCAGTGGCGCACGCAAAGGCATCGATTTTAAGGATTCACTGTCGCTAGAGACTACAACAACAGTTGTCGACAAAACTAAAACTGCAAGCAACAACATATCGTTGGCTTCAATAACAACAGCAAATACAACAATAAAAGAATCAGCAGCAATAAAAGCGCCGGCTGCTGCATCAACTGCAGAGAAACTGAACAAGACTACGACAGCATTGCCAACAACAACAACAAAAACAACACCATTGCTAACAACCACCGATGAGCACAACAAGACGCTGCCATCAACAACAACAACAATGAACAATCACATGCAACAGCAACAACAGCGCAGCGAACTAAAACGCGCCGAATTGCAGCCGCTCAATTTGAAGAAGAGCTATGAGCATGACAACAATACACACAGCAGCAGCAACATAGTCAACAACACGAACATTATCAGCAACGGCAACAATTCTTCATTGCTGTCGGTCAACTCTACGGCGCTGAGCAACAGTGGCGGCACCGTCAACACGACCAATACGAACAACAGCAGCTCGAAACCCGTCGAGCGCATCATACTCAAGGAAAACACGCCCGGACAGGATTTGCTCGAGTGGTGCAAGGACGTGACCAAAGACTATCCGAATGTGAAGGTGACGAATTTGACGACGAGCTGGCGCAACGGCATGGCCTTCTGCGCCATCATACATCACTTTGAGCCGACGTTGGTGTGAGTATTAAGTTGATTTTTATTTAGATGATTTATTCCTTCATCTTTGATTAATTTTTCATTTTATTTATTTCATTTTATTGATTCAAATTGTCCATTTATTCATTAGTTCTTTAGTTCATTCATCATTGATTCTTTTATTTTATTTATTTATGCATTGGTTTAGTCATCATTGATTTGTTGTTTTATTTTATATATTAATTTTTAAAATTTTCAATTTATTAATGTATTTATTCATTCATTTATTTGTTTATTTATTTATTTATTTATTTATTTATTTATTTATTTATTTATTTATTTAATTATGCCTTAATTTATTTATTTTTCATTCTTTTATTCATGGGTTCATTCATCATTCTCCATTTATTCATTAGTCCATTCATTATTAATTCGTTTTTTAATTAATTTATTAATTTATTTAGTTTTCCATTTATTCATTTATTTATTGATTGGTTTAGTTTACTTTATTTATTTATTCAAGTAGTTAATTCATTAACTACTTAATGGATTTCTTCATCATTGATTCTTTTATTTTATTTATTAATTCAAATTGTCCATCTATTCATTGTTCCTTTCATAATAGATTCGTTTTTTATTTAATTTATTAAATTTTTCCGTTTATTCATTGATAATTTAATCGCTTTTTTTATTAATTTCTTCATGGGTTCTTTTATCATTGTTCTTTTATTTATTAAAATTATTCATTTATCCCATTCATCATTGATTCATTTTTTATACCCTACACTAAGAGTGAAAGGGTATATTCAGTTTGGTACGCCGTTTGTAACACTCAGAATGAAGCATCTCCGGTATGGAAAAGTATATATATATTCTTAATCAGCATGACCTCCTGAGTCGATTTAGCAATGTCCGTCTGTCTGTCTGTTGAAATCACGATTACAGAAAAACTAGAAGAGCTAAATAAATGAAACTCCTAATTTAGATTACTTATATATCTACGCTGTCTGTCCGTGAAAATGGATATGATCTGTCTATTATGACCTGTGAACCGACCACTTATGTTCAAATTTATCATATAAAACCCATCTACTGGTGAATTTTACTGTATACGTGTTCAGGTAAACTTTTTTTGGTCAAATATATATTGACTTCATGCTCAAATACATGAAAATAATGTTCTCCCGCGAAACGACTTGTGGTTCCCAAAAAAAAAAAATCGAAATTCGGTGCATCTACCCATATGTAAATATGTGTATCAAATGAATGGAAATTCTTCAGCGATTGAAAGTTTGTAGTTATTTTCAATATTCGCATACCCTGGTTACGTATATACCACTTTGAATGGCAACCACACATGTGTAAGGTATTTATAGTCGGCTAAGACCTTCCCAACTGGTTATTTCTTTCATTCATTTTATTTGTTAAATATTTCCATTTAATTTATTATTTATCAATTCATTCTTTTCATTTCTTCAACGGGTCATTCATCATTGATTCTTATATTAAATTTATTCAAACTGTCCATTTATTCCATTCATCGTTGATTCGTTTTTTTTTATTTTATTTATTAATTTATTCAATATTTCCATTTATTTATTTTTTATTTATTCATTTATTTCTTCACGGGTTCATTCACATTTGATTCTTTTATTTGTTTATTTATTTATTTATTTATTTATTTATTTATTTAATTATTTAACTATTTATTTATTTATTTATTTATTTATTTTTTTTTATTTATTTAATTATTCATTTATTTATTCATTGGTTAAGTTTATTTTTTATTTATTTATTTAAATAGTGAATTTTTTAATTGTTTATGGGTTTCTTCATCATTGATTCTTTTATATGATTTATTAATTTAAATTGTTCATATATTCATTAGTCCATTCATCATTGATTCATTTTATATTTTATTTATTAATTTATTCAATTTTTCCGTTTATTAATTTATTGATAATTGATTCGTTTTTTTTTTAATAGTCCATTTATTTATTCATTCATTTCTTCATGGGTTAATTCATCATTGTTCTTTTATTTATTTAAATTGTTCATTTATTCCATTCATCAATGATTCGTTTTTTATTTCATTTATGAATTTATTCAAATTTTCTATTTATATTATGACTTATTAATGAATTAATTCATTGATTTCTTCATCGGTTTATTCATCATTGATTCATTTATTTATTTATTTATTTATTCAAATTGTCCATTTATTCATTGTTTCATTTTTATTTTATTTATTCAATTTATCCATTTATTTAATCCTTCATCATTGATTCATTCAATCCTTTATCATTGATTCATATTATAATTTTATACATTAATTGTCACTTATTCATTTGAATTTGTTATTTTGTTTTATTAAGTATTCATTTACGTATTATTTATGTATTATTTATATTTTGTATTATTTATGATATTATGAATGTTTATACATTAATTTAAAAGTTTATTCAATTATTAGTTTATTTATTCATTTATATATTTTTTTTATATAATCTTTTATTAATTCTATGTTGATTTTTTTACATTTATTAATTTTTACAATATTTCATTAATTATTTCTTTTAACATTTATCCTTTATTCATTTTTAATTCAGTTATTAATTTATTTATTAAATTCTACATTTATTTATGTAGTAATTTGTTGATTTATTTTTTCTTTGTTTTCATAAAATATATTTTTTAATATAAAATATATCATTATTTTATCACACTCCTATCAGCGACATGACAAAACTATCCGCACACGATGTCGTGAACAACTGCCGCACCGCCTTCGATGCCGCCGAATCGCTGGGCATACCGCGCGTCATCGAGCCGCGTGACATGAGTCTGCTGGCGGTGCCCGACAAATTGGCCGTCATGACGTACTTACATCAATTGCGAGCACACTTCACTGGCAAACAATTGCAAATCGAACAAATTGGTAGGTTTCAACGTCAGCTCCTACGCTCTTTTATAAACTACTCAAATCAACTACTCGAATCAACTACAATTAATTGTTCCGATTGTAGGCACCACGTCTGAC
This sequence comes from Dryomyza anilis, assembly GCA_951804985.1. Taxonomy (NCBI): domain Eukaryota; kingdom Metazoa; phylum Arthropoda; class Insecta; order Diptera; family Dryomyzidae; genus Dryomyza; species Dryomyza anilis. Next base: position 69,783,531 of record OX638133.1, read on the forward strand.
GAATCTAGCTACGTCATCGGCAATTACAAGTCAGACAACCTTTCGCAGAATCTACTGAATTTGACGCACATCAAGGCGCAGTTGTTGCATCAGAACTCGCTGGATGACGACATCTTTGGCCTGGACAAATCGCAGTCACAGTCGCAACTGTCGCCCACCGCCAAAAAAGACGTCAAGAATTTAATACTGTCTGGGTCGAAGAGCATTCTGGGTAAAGTGCTGTCGCCAGCCAAGGACAAGAATTCGATAAACGCATCGCAACACTCGAATCTGGCTGGTTTGGCGAATAATACCACAATTGATTCGCAACGTAATTCAGTAGGTGGTGTTTCAATTGGTAGCGGTTCTGTTGGTTCTAATGATGATGATGGTGCACTAGTTATTATGGACGACGAACTGCTGGAGTGCGACGAACGCAAGCTGAAACTGTTCAACAGCAACAACCAGGAGAACACTTCGAATAATCAGCAATTGCCAACGTCGCCCGGCAGCATCGATGCTAATACGGCAAATGTAAGTGAAAAAGGGAATCAACGGAGTTTTGTTTTAGTTCAAATAGGCTTTTGTTTCAATTAATAATTGAGTTTTTATAACTTATTTTGTTTAAATGTTTACATTTTGTTTAAATGTTGAAATTGCTGTTTATGGCTTTAGTTGATTTTTAATAATTTTAAGCAACTCTTTTTGCAACTTCACTGCTTTATTATATGCGAAATTTAAATTTAGCAAATTAAATACGTTTCAAATTTTGTTTTTACATAAAATAGCGCAAATATTAGTAGTTACTACATTTAGAATCATTTTATTATTCAAAAGTTGCAGTTTACAATACGCTGCAAGTAACAAAAATATTTTTAGTTCACCATTTAAAAATATATTATTATTAGCAGGTTTCATTTAAATTATTTTATAAGTTTCTCATAATTTATGTAATTATTTTTCAGCCATATTTTGCTTGCATTTCATTTATTAATTTTTCGTTTGTTGGCCTGGCTTTTTTTCCTTTTATTTGAATTATTTAGAAAATATTATTGCGTCATAAGGAAATGAGCGAAAAAGCGAAAATAATGAGGGAAAAATTGAAAATTTCCAATGGCAATGAGCAGGACGTAAGTAGACGCGTTTTTTATTTCTATTAATTTTGGCTTTATTTAATTTTTCCAATTTATTAATATTTGAATTTTATATATTATTTCTAATAAATTGTTTAACTTGTTCACAGGACGAGCGCCAGCAGCGTCTACGCGAACAGGCGCGTCGTCTGATACTCGAGACACGCACCAAGTCTATCAATGGCGGCCTCGACAGCCCCACGTCGCCGACGCGTCTCAAGCGCATGAACTTCTCGCCCGAACGCACCATTTCGCCAATACATAACGGCATCGGCGACGACCCCGCGTCACCCACAAAACTGTCACCCACGAAGAAAATAACGCCACCACGTGATATCGAGGCGTCGACGCCCCTAAACAACCATAAACTAAGTCCTAGTCATAGATTAAGCGAACGCTTCAACGGCGGCAGCAGTCCGCTGCAGTCCTTCAGCGCTGTGATGGATCGCATCTCACCGAAGGGCGACAAGAAGGTAGTTGTACTTTTTGTTCTTTCCCCCATTTTAAAATTACTTATAAACTCTCACAATGTAGGGCGACAAGTTATCCTACATCGAATCGGAGCTGGAGGCGCTGGAGCGTGAGCAGGAGGCCATCGACCAGAAGGCCAGCAACCTGGAGAAGAAGCTGCGCGCGGTGATGGGCGGCAATCCAAGTAATAGAAATAGTAGTAGAAACCCTTTCATTAGGCTATTGCGTAACAGCATTGGTGGTGGTGATCATAGCATTAGAATCAAATTGCTGCAGACGAACGCGGACGGCGCCGAGTTCTCACTGACGCCGCCCGGCTCCTCAAGTGACGAAGATGATGCCACAGTCAATGACCTGGGTGTTAACGTCGACGACGACGATGATGACGAAGATGTCTATAAAGATGAAAATCGTGCCTTGAGGCGTTCGCGCACACGTCCGCGCATTCGTCCTCGTTCCCACTCGTGCATTAATGTAGTCGACACAAATCAAAATGTTGCCACACATTGTAGTCAGCATGCGTTGTTGTCCCCCGCCTCGTCCAGTCATTCCTCTTGTGATAATTTTCGAGTGTTTAGCGACGAGGATGCGACGGCGCCCACGTCGCTGACGGGGCGGCGACGACGCTCAAGAAGTCGCAGCGGTCGCGCAGGTGGCGGTGGTGGTAATTTACCAAAACAACAACTAAATAACAAAACTGCAAAAAATAACACTACTCAATACTATTTTTCCTATACATCGATTCTAAATAATTCGCGGGTGCTGTTTCGTGTTTAAGGAAATTGCGATTCAAATTTTATTTCTTTTTAGAAACTTCTTGGAATAATATAAAATACAGTACTGCATGTTTTTCAAAACACGCAATTATTGTTTTAATTGTTAAGACTAATTTGAATATATCCACAAATGCTATTATTGCGTTTAGTTTTTGAGATATTTGGATCTGAACACGAAAAATTTTTAATTTTTAGACTATTTTTGGATTATATTTTAGATTCTAATGATAACCCTGAAAAAGATTTATGTTTGCTCATAACAAAGTTAAAACCAATAATCAAAATTATTAAATTTTCAACTTTTCTACTTTTTAAAATTTTTATCTTTTAACCTTACTTTGTGTTGATAGGCCATATTTTTAAATGTATAACAGATGGAAAATTTTTTTAATTATGATCGTTAGTTTGGATTATGATTTATGATAAACATAAATCATTTCCTTCTTTATCATTAGATCTTAAACACTAAAAAATAATTCAAATATAGTCTAAATAAATCAAAAATTTCCATGTTTTGATTCAGATATCTTAAAAAATAAAAGTAATATTATCGTTCATTAATATATTAAAATTAATCCTTACAATTAAGAGAAAAATTAAGTTTGAAATTTTTTGGAAAAATAGTTTTGTGAAGTACTGTATTTTATTTATCCTAAGAAGTGACAAAAAAAGCGTCTAAAATTTCGAATGCAATATTCTTAAAAACATTACGTAACAGAAAAAAACTGAGTATGCTATAAAAATCAGCACTCGAAAAACATATAAAATTGATGTATGGCATATTCATGGGAAAAGATTTGCTTATTTTGTAGAGTAGTGTAATTATAACGAACCAATTAATTTGGTTGTTAGTAGAAATTGTAGAAAATGACATTTATTGAATAAAGCTTTCAGATATTTTTGTTAAAAGCTTTTTTTAACTTTTCAACGAATTTGTTTTAAGTGTTTTTTGTTTAACAATCTACCACAGCTTTTTAATAAAAGCAATTTAAATAAGCACTTAATACAAAGCATTTTGAAATTTTAAAATATATCTTATAAAACATATAACAAATTTTCAAAATTAAAACAAAAACACTACAAAATTAATTAGATTAAAAATTTCTTTGAACTATTATAACGCTTTTTAAACACGATTTTATAATATTTAAAAAGGCAAAACTTTTAGAATTTAAAACCTAATCTAAAAATTGTAATAATCAAATTTTTAAAAATCTTTAAAACGTTTTTAAAAATCTATTAATTGTGCTTTTTAAAATCACTTTTTAAAAACTGTTAACGTTTCTAGAAAAAGTTTTTAAAATTTAGCTTTTTTAACCAAGTTTTTTGAATGGAGTTTTTAAATATTTTCAAGCATCACTAATCACTCAAAAGCTGCTGACACATCCGCCGAACCGCCCTACCTGCTCACAACAACTTGCTTTGACAAAGCTTAAAGCACACTTGAGCTTTTATTAGATTTAAGCACAAAAACACAGTTATTAGCATTGTTCGTGTTGCTGTTACTGTTCTTGTTTTTGTCGTTCTGCTGTATATTATAAGCTGTTGCTCTAAACGTGCGCTCGCCATTAACCTCATTTCTAACACCTCAAATCGAGACGATTTGTATTGAATTTGGCTGTAGTTACAACAACTAGAAATTTTAACATCTACTCATACAAGCATCACTAACACACATACAAAATCGCCCAGCATCAAGCGTTTAAATCAACTATCGAAACTTTACCTAAATTTAGACCATAACAAATGCTTAGTTTTTAGAATAAAAATTTAATAGTTTTTTTCTATCTCTATTTTCAAAATGTATTTGTATTAATATTCATCTCTCTTTTGTTTTACTCTTCTGCAGAATCTGAGGAAACCGAGGAACAGTTGCTCTCGCAGTGGTTTACGCTGGTCAACAAGAAGAACGCGTTGCTGCGGCGTCAAATGCAGCTGAACATACTGTAAGTGATAATGATTATAATGTTTGTTAGCAGGAGACTTACTTAATTTCTCTGTTCGATTTATTTTGCAGCGAACAAGAGAGCGATCTGGAGCGCAAGTACACGATGCTCAATCAGGAGCTGCGCGCGGCGCAATCCGTCGAAGACTGGCGCAAAACGGAGGCGCAACGTGAAAAGGAACGTCTGCTGCTCGAGGAGTTGGTGTGCATTGTGGACAAACGCGATCAGCTGGTGCAGCGTCTACATAACGAGGAAATTGCGTAAGTGGTTCAAAACACATAATTTCAAAGTTTGTTTAAATTGAAATTTGAATAAATTGAAATTGGATTCAATTTAATGAAATCAATTTAAATAAATCAAAAAAAAAACAATGGAAAGTCACATGGGAAATTTTGATAGTTGATGGAATGAAGTTAGTAAGAATTATCAATTTCCAATGATCGCAAACTTGTAATCAGGAAAGAATTTTCTTTGATTAAGTAGGTTTATCGAATTTTGATTTTTTTTATTGAACCTGAAGTCTGTTCGTGAGAAGAACTTTATTTTTATGTATTTACCATAGAGATATTCCATTTTAAATCAACGAACAGATTTCCCCTACCCACTCAGAAATAATTTAAATTTGGTACAGCATTTTAAACTAAGACAATTATAAATTTTCCGAAATATGACGGCTTAAAAAGTGAAAAAATAGGTAAAAACTCACAGAGATTACGTACAAGGTCAATTGAAGTATCATTAGAAAGGTATGGCATATAATTTTGTATCCAAAGGTTAAAAGTCATTATAAATTTTGGAATTATATTTCTCAAAAACCCATATTTTAAAAAATTCAAAAAAAAATTAAAATAAAAAATCAAATCAGATTTTATAAACTTCCACATTTTTATTAATAACTTAAGAACCAATTAGAGTACACAAATGAAATTTGGCATATAATTTGGCAGGAAGAAATTCTGCAAAAATATAAATAAATTTTTGAATTTAAAAAATATGCGTTTTTAAGATATACCTTCCCAAAATCTATATGATGTAATAATAGCCTTTAACTTTTGATTTAATAATAATAATAGTTTGGAACTACAGTCCTATAAGGACTTAGGCCGAGCTCTCTCACCATTTTGAGCTGTGCGTGTTATATTTGTACTCAAAGTGGTGGGACCTACAGTTTATTGCCGAATCCGAACGGCGGGTGAGAGCTTTTCATAGGCAATGTTTTACTCTCGTGGGTTTGCGTTTACTGCCGAGAGGTAGCGCGGTATTGAAAAATGTTTCTATAAAGTGATATTGTTAGCCCCAGTCCAGTCTTGAACCGGGAATTTTTCGGCTCGTAGTCCAGCATAATAACCTAAACTTAATAACCCTTAAGCTTTATAAACAAAACCATATGTCATATTAAAGATCATCATAATACCTTTTAAATGATAACTCAACTGACCTTATATGTATAAAACTTTTTAGGGTAAACGCAATTACGTAAACCCGCTATATTTCTGGAACCATATAAAAAAAATATTTATCGATTATTTCCATTTTTTAAAAATTTCAACCACCAAATCACAAGGCGCGTCAATATGCAGATTAGGAAAAAATTCCAAGTTTATGGCTAAAGATCAAGTATATGACATCGACATAAAATTATTTTTTTTTATATTAGGTTTGTACTTTTTTTAAAATTCCTATTTAACCAAAGAAACACGAAAAATTAAATTTTTGTGCCCCACCCCAAATATATCAAATATTTCACGTATATTTATAATGACAAAATTGTAATATATTCCCTATCATTGACTATTATATATATTCTTGATCAGCATGACTTCCTGAGTCGATTTAGCGATGTCCGTCTGTCTGTCCGTCTGTCTGTCCGTCTGTCTGTCTGTCTGTCTGTCCGTCTATCTGTCTGTCTGTTGAAATCCCTACTACTTTTAAAATTGAAGAGCTAGATAAATGAACTTAGATTACTAATATAGATTACTAACTTAGATTACTAATATGCCTACGCTGTATGTGCGAAAAAATTGGCGAGATCGGTCCATTGTGACCTATGATCCGACCACTTATGTTCAAATACCTCATATAAAATGTACATATAAAGATCAATTTTTATGTATACGTGCTTAGGTAAACTTTTTTGGTCAAATATATATTGACATCATGCTCAAATACATGATAATAATGTTTTCCGGCGAAAAGACTTGTGGTTCACAAAAAAAAAAATCGAAATTCGGTACACCTACCCATTTGTAAATATGGGTATCAAATGAATGGAAATTCTTCAGCGATTGAATGTTTGTAGTTATTTTCAGGATTCGTATACCCTGGTGACCTATATATCACTTTGAATGGTAACCACACATATGTGTAGGGTATTTATAGTCGGCTTAGACCGACTATAATTTTGATAATCCTAACTATCATAATTACACCTACTTTAAAATTTCCCATGTGATCTAACCTTCCCAACTGGTTTGTTATTCAAAAATAGTCTATAAAAATCATTATTTTTCGAGTTTATTACGAAATATCTTAAAAATGAACATTTTAACATTCATTAGTATATTAAAATTAGTCTAGACAAATAAGAAAATTGCGTTTATAGTTTTTTTTTTTTAAACTAATATAAATGACCCCTTTTTTCTGTTAAAAGTATATGTTAAAAGAATTGTGTTTCTGAGTGAAAGTTGCATCAAATATTGGATACATTTGTGACGCTTATTCCGAAAATGGCATCAGTTAAAATTGGCTAGATCAAATATAGGTAAAAATTTTTTAATTGTAGATTTAAATTTTCGAAATTTACTAAATCAAAAAAAAAAATCAACAAGTAAAAAAAAGTTGACTTTATTTAATCTAGTATTTATAACTTAACTTTTTAATCAATAGTCGTAATTTTTTGTCATAAATCCACATCATTTATCCACATCTCATTTTTAATATGTAGTACACCAGTGCTGTCCTACTATAGACAGGTCAGAATTTTATTGCAGCGATTTCTTAATTTAATTTGACTTAAATATATTATGGTATACAATTGACGCTTCCTGAATTTCATTTGGTTATTCTGATTTTAATTTCACGTTTTCTGAACTGTATTTTACATCTGACTATTTTAAATTACAATTGTTGACTTACATTTGATTTTGAGGAGTTTTATCTGAATTACATGTTATACATTATGAAACAAAATTTCTGTTTTCTAAAATATATATTTTTGTTTGCGAATTGTATGTGATGGATTCTTAATCAAACATTAACGTTATATGTTCTGAATTGCGATTGAAAAAGGAGTATGAAATTCTGCAATACAAATAGTTTCAATAGTTTTAAAATTACGTTGAGATGAGATGAGATGTCTTTAATACTTTACGCTTAATTTCTTTTTCCAACATCAATTAATTTAATTATTTCTCATTGCAGCATCGAAGATGATCAAGAAATTGCGCGCGAACTGGAGCAGGTCGACATAAGTGGCGGCAAGGAGAAGTGTTGCATACAATAAGTAGTTGAAGCCACTGAATATACCTAGCAAAAGACTTTGGGCCACGAACAACAACCACGGCGGCCGATGCAGTTAAAAGCAACAGAGAAAAAGTTCAAAAAATTCGTTGTTTTGTGTTCTACTCAGCAAACAGTTTCGATTCGAGTAGAGGAACAAAATTCTATTTTTTAATAATCAACTTTTAATGCATCATACACTTGAGTTAATACTGTTGCTGCGCCAGTCAACATTTGGTTCATTTTGGTTATTTTCGTTGTGCTGTTTCTGGCTGCCTTGTAACGAAATGAAAAGCACAATTTTCAAAATTCATGAAATGCGCCGTGAAATGAGATTTGATTATTTATCAACAAAAATATATATTTTACTATATGTACGAATAATAATTGTTTGTGTAACAATATGATTTAAAAAAACGTTTGATTTTATTTGAAAAACTAAGATAAAATATGCAGCGCTGAAACAAAAATAATTTGTTACTTTAATAAAAAAATGCATTTTTCTGTGCAGTTCCATGCCAATCTTTGCATGTTGCAGCAACGTTGAAGTGCAGAGTTCGAATTTGACATTTAAATTTAAAAAGAAAATAATAAAATATTACTTAAACACGTCCGTTAGAAACTTAAGACAAAGAAATTTAAAACTAATAGAAATTCTCAGAAGTATTGCAAAAAAAAACAATGTAAAATTTATACCTACTTATTTATGAAATAAATATGTTGTGCCATTCATTTCAAATAAAAACTTCGATTGGAACTATTGCTTAGACAACAAACAATGAAAGAAACACACACTGACCGATTTACACACAGAGATACTCAAATGATTTTTCAAATTATTCTGCTTAAATACTTAAATTTTTTTGAAAAAAAAGCTCTTAATTAAAAGATAGATAAAAAGAAAAATTAAACAAAAAAAAAACAAATATAGCTTTATTTTAGTTTTTAATTTAATAAAACTTATGACGTATGATTTTAAGTCTGTATAAATTTAGATGTTTATTTTTTATTCATTTTTAACTTGTTAATATTTTAATTGTTATACAGTTAGTTTTTATTTAATTAGCATAAGACCTCATCAAAGGCGTCTTGATACATGTATTATTTATTTAATTTTATTGTAGTGTTTAATTTTGTAAATTTTAGTTTAATGCTTTTAGCTTTTTGCTTATTATTTTTAAATATTGTATCGTGTTTAGAGCCTAAACAAACAACCAATGGTGTTTCTACTATAACTTAGTATTTATGTGCATAATTTATGTTTTATGCAGATCTATCAATAACTCTAAACATTTATTGTATTTGCAAGAATTATAAAGAAATAAAGAAATAAATTTATGTAATAAATACATAAATATATATATTATGAAGAGAGTATATAAAAATGTATTTTTGTTTTGCAACTGATAAAAAACTTTTGGCGGGGAATTTCAAATATGATCTGTTTTACATTTTTGAATATTGTTAGTGTTAGTTGTAGGCCTTGTTGAGGAAATCAGAAATCAAATTTTCGGAAACACCCTTAAAATTCGGAGTTATTCGGTAAAAATATGGGGTGTTCTGTAACAAGTTTATTTCGTGCTTCGATGCGGACGCTTTCTTAGTAACCAAAAGATATATTTTCCATCAAAACATTTTTTCTCAAAGACAATTCTTCCCCGGACGTGTGAGAATTTCACGTTTTCCAGATGAAATTCTCACACGAAATACCTTTTTTTCACATGCATTTAACACAATTTCCCAAAGAGGAAATTTATCACAAATTCCCACCGTACCTCAAATTCTCACAATTTCCTCAATATCCCATCGTACCTTAAATTCTCAGAATTTCCTTTCAAATCTCCCATATCCCACCGTACCGCAAATTGGTACAATTTTCCACAAAATCTCGCAATATAAAAACAATATTTTCCGCCATAAAAATAGAAGCACTACACATTTTCTGATTATTTCGGTTTTCCATTTTATTGGGTAAGTATTAGGGATGTCAATTCCGAACTATTTTTCCATCCCGAAATTTCGGGACTAAAAAATGTAAATCACGCGATTCCGTGATTAGTCCCGGGGTTTAAAAATAATAACAAATGCATAAAATAACCATATCTCTGTTTGAATAATAAACAATTATAATGCATAAGGCTCAAACAAAATTTATATATTCAAATGAATCTGTTTCGCGGTTGGGTATGGTATCCAAAATTCAAAATTCGCGTTATATAAACCTCAGTGTATCATCAAGCCATTTTTTAAATACGTTATTAATAATTAATAAGATAACGGTTCCAGTTTTATCCCTATCTGAAACCCGGATTTAATTCGGCAAACAAATCATTCGACTGTCTTCAAAATTTAAATTAGTTGAAAATGAGACTTTCTGTATTTCGACACGAATGACTATTAGTCGACAGTGACGTAATTCGTTACTATTGAGGTCATTTAACTTCATTCGTTCGTACGCATTACAGAAAAAGGCCTTTAGTGTTTTAAGATTACAATCCATTAAATTTTAGTTTTACTTTATCACGAAATGTGTATAAAAACATTGAAAGAATTTTGAATAAACTTTACAAATTGATCAACTAGCATTTTTTGTAAAGTCCAAAATCCCGGGATTTAAAGGTGATCCCGGGATAAGTTTTTCTGGACTAATTTGACTCAAATCCCGGCATTGGCATCTCTAGTAGGTATGCTTCAAAAAAACAATACAAAAACTTATGAAAAATATAAGCATTGTTTAGTTCTTCATAGAATTTGAAAAACTTAATAAAAGTTAATATTATTAAGGCCAACTTTATTTTTAGTAATTTCGTTTAAACGAAAACTCATGCTTTTTATACATGTTTTTAACCAGTAATGCAGCTCTGAATCGTACGGCAAAGAAGATTTTTGAAATGATTTTTCTCAAGATATTTAGATAATCATTTGTATATCTTAATTAGCACAAAATTGACAAACTGAGTTACCGCATACATCCGACGCTAGTCGCTAAATATGAAGTATGAATTTAAAAACAAAACGTATTTTATATAATTTTTACAAAAAGGACCCCATATAACAGTTATTTGGAGTACCACTGTAATAAACCATAATTCAACAGTCATCGGAATGATTTCCGTAATATTTAAGACCAAAGAATCTATGATTTTTGTGGTGGTTCGTTAATTATGACTATTTAAAAGATAGGCAATATATTTATTAATTACTATTATTTTGTACCATGGCTTCGCAACGGGTTTTTTTTTATATTATTTATTTTAAAACCTGAGATTTATCAAAAATCTGATTAAATATTGATTATATTATTTTTGAATATATTATCATAAATATATATATTGAGTATAAATTATAAATATATAACGAGAAGCACGATAAAGCATGGGATTCAAAAAGACACGAAGACACACGGAAAAACACGACAAAACAGGAAAAAACACGTAAAACATGAAAAAGCAGGCGAAACGTGAAAAAATAATATCGGAACCGTTTAGATTTTGGAACCGGAATCGTTATTTAAAATGAGTGGAATCGGAACCCATATATTATTCTAATGGAATCGGAATCGCGTTGAAATCGCACGGCACGCGCCCATCTCAAATTGGAAGCATATTAATTTTTGTTACTCATACGATACGTATGACGTTATCTTTATTAATAATCATTTGTACCAATGCTGCACAATGGGTTTTTTTTAATAACATATTTTTTATATACGGGCCATTCCACACCAAATTGACCAGCGGTTGGAATTTACCATCTTTGATTTCAATGAAATTTCGGCAACTGATAAAAGGTATCAAGTTATGCATTGAACATTTTTTTTTATTTTTTTCGCCCAATACTTCCAGAGTTACAGTGGTTTAAAATTACAAAAAATTGTGTAAAAATTACTTTTGTATGGTTGGTCATATTTAATTATCTCTTAAACTCGAAATGCTAGAAACCCCGTTTTAAAGCTAATAGAACAAGCTTTTAGACCAATTAAGTTGTAACTTCTAAACTTGAACATGCGGCCCGTGGTAATTATTCTTGCACTTCCAAATTGATGTCCATAAAAAGGATCCTTTTTAAAATGCTGAACAAATTCCAAAATTTTCGTAAATCTATATATATAAAACTCTTGGTCCGTCTGTCAGTCTGTCGGTCTGTCTGTCTGTCTGTCTGTCTGTCTGTCTGTCTGTTTATTCCAGCATCACGTCTAAACCGCTGAACCGATTTAACTGAAATTTTGCACCAGGATACTATAGAGTCCGGAGGATGTCATATGCTATATATGGGCGGGATTGGACAAAGGGGTGTGGCACCTCCCATACAACCTAAACTTTCAAAACGACATAACTCGGCACATACACAAGCAAAGAAGATGAAACAAAAAACACAAATACAAAAAAAATATACAAAAGCAACCACACCACATTAAAACTCACCACAATGAAACTCACCACACTAAAATTCACCAAACTAAAATTCACCACACTAAAACTCACCACACTAAATCTTACCACACTAAAACTCACCACAATAAAATTCACCACATTGAAACTCACCACATTGAAACTCACCACAATACAATTCACCACACTAAAACTCACCACACAAAAACTCAACACACTAAAACTTACCACACTAAAACTCACCACATCAAAATTCACCTCACCTAAACTCACCACACTGATACTCACCACATTAAAACTCACCACATTAAAAATTCTACTGTGAAAAACTCTACGGGGAAGAATTCTACGGGAAAGAATTCTACCGGGATGAGTTCTACCGGGAACAATTCTACCGGGATGAGTTCTACGGGAAGATTTCTTCCGGGAAGATTTCTACCGGAAAGAATTCTACGGGAAAGCGTTCTATGGAGAAGAATTTTACGGGCAGTCTGAGAAAAAAATTGTCTTTGAGAAAAGTTGTTTTGGCGGAGAATTATTATTTGGCTACTACATTTATAAAACCAATAAAAAAAACTTTCACAGCCAAGCACGGGCCCCTGATATAAATAATAAAAATGTTTTTTGTATTAATAAAATCGCTTCACATCTTTTAATTCACAAAATCTTGGCACGAGTCGTGCACGGGTCCAGCTAGTATAAACAAAAATTCATTAAAAAATTCAAAAATTAATTAATTAAAAATATTAAATTTAACATAGCTGGTAAAAAATATTAATGTGAAAATAGATTCGACGGAGAAGCAAAAAGTTATTATACCCTACACTAAGAGTGAATGGGTCTATTCAGTTTGGTACGCCGTTTGTAACACCCAGAAGAAAGCATCTCCGGTATGGAAAAGTATATATTGTTGCGAAAATTCAGTCTACAGAAAACTGTTCTACAAGTTCGTATCTCTGGATTGTGTACAAAATAAAAACACTCTTATGTTGGGTTTAAATTATAACAATTAACTTTATTAATTCACTTTAATAAAGAACTTTACTAATAACAAATTCTAACAACTGCTGCATGTCCCCAATTTAACTTGACATTGATCACACGAGATGCACTCGACCACTTTCCAATCACTACACTGAAGTGCTGTACCTCAGATGCGGCTCCCTTATATGCTGCATGCATCAGTTCGACACGTTTCGACAAGCTTCGACTTGTTTCGAGAACCTTCTACTCGTTTCGTGAATGACGCATGCTATTGGCATCTCATTCGTACTCATGCGTTTTAATGTGCTGATCTTCCATCTCTTTCTTGCACATTTCTCAGTACGCTGAATGATCTTCCGTCTCTTTCTAACAAATTGCTTAATGCGCTGAATTGTCTTGCGTCTCATTTATTATTGTTGAATACTTGCACAGTGGGGCAAATTACCTCTTTTCGTAAAAATATATTCTTGATCAGCATAACCTCCTGAGCGATGTCCGTCTGTCTGTCGTTTGAAATCACGATTACAGACAAAGTAGAAAAGCTCGAGCAATGAAACTTTAGATTTAGATCACTTATATATCTAAGGTGTCTTAACAAGAAATCAGTCTATTGTGACCTGAGAACCGACCACTTATGTTCAAATACCTCATTTAAAATTTACATCTGCATCTCAATTTTACTGTATACGTGCTTAGGTAAACTTTTTTGGTCAAATATATATTGACATCATGCTCAAATACATGAAAATAATGTTTTCCGGCGAAACGACTTGTGGTTCCAAAAAAAAATCGAAATTCGGTACACCTACCCATTTGTAAATATGGGTATCAAATGAATGGCAATTCTTCAGCTATTGAAAGTTTGTAGATATTTTCAGGATTCGTATACCCTGGTGACCTATATATCACTTTGAATGGTAACCACACATATGTGTAGGGTATATATAGTCGGCTTAGACCGACTATAATTTTGATAATCCTAACTATCATAATTACACCTTCTTTAAAATTGCCCATGTGATCTAACCTTCCCAACTGATTTTTGTTTTAATTACACATAAGTTAAATTCGATAAAAGACATGTTAGTATTTATTTTATTAAAAATTATGTTAAAAAAATTCTTTGTAGACTATATTATCAGTTTTTCCATTTGGTGACATTATATAGAGATCGCTGTTTATGCTCACTCTCGACATGGCTACGTATAACTGACCATGTGAAAAACAGTTATTTCGCAAGTTTGACCTTGTGCCTTATTAATTGTCATAGAAAATGTCGGTGAAATCGGGAACTGAAATCGTTTGAATTCAATTGGATAGTTGGTTGGTATTATGGGAATCCGTGGTATGAGAAGGTTTCCCCAGCTGCAGATCCTGTTAAAATATCTGCTTGTATTATATATTATATATTAAAAAAGTATTACTCTTCATCACCAAAAACTTTTGCTCTCATATTTTCTTTTAAATTCAGTTTTAATATATGAGGCCATATAACGCTTTAGTGATGCATTTATTTCGTCATTTAAGAGTTTAATTATTTTAGATTGGTTTCAGTGGACCCATTTATATTGCTTATTATGTTGAAATACTAAAATATACAAATTTTGTCATTTTAAATAATTATAAAATTTTTTCATAACATTTATATAATTTTCGCATGCAATAAAAAAATTATTATTTGTTATTATTTGGTAAAAGGTTTTGGGATATAAAATGTGTGTCTAAAGTGATTAATATCTCAAACTTAACTAAATTCTAAAATAATTATTTATTTCACATTTCTGCCCTATTTTACTTAAGAAAAGATGCAACACTGAAGGTGAGAGTGCGATGAGAGTATACTTAAAATACTATGCTCCACTGTGTGCAGTCGACTTCAATTCTACTCATGCAACCCTAGTAGGTAATATATATTGTTGGCCAATTCTTCAATTGACTTTATTTTTAAACATTTAATTAAACATCTCAGGATTTAAATGTAGTATCTAATAAAAAAACAACATAAACATTATATTTTTAACGGAAATAGAAGTATCTCAATTTTTACTACTGAGTATTTACAATAGACATCTGCACAAGTGCTTTTGAAACCCACTTCAAGACATTCACTTCGTTTCAAAACATTTACTGTCGTCAACTCTATGCTTGAAAATCAAATGAATGTCTTGGTCACAACAACAAAGAACCAAGTACTGTCAAAACAAAACTCAAGCAAATCAAAACTGAAGTGAAGAGGTCTATGGTGATGTGCATTAAAAATTCAAATACTGAAATGACACCGAGTACTTAGTGCATTTTTTTATCATTCTTACTCTGAGGAATTTTCATTAATATTGAAATATAGAAAAAAACAAAGGTAAAAGAAAATCAAATAATATTTTATATTAAGTTTTTTATTTATCGAAAAACATTTTTTCATTATTTAATTAGAATTATTTTTTTTAATTTATTGCTTTTTGACGAGAGCGTTGTTTCGTTCGTACAACATTTTTTAATTATTTTTTTTTTTTTGAAAAAATAGTGTTTGTTGTATTTTTAGTAATACATAAATAGCAACAACAACATTAACTTCGTCGAACGAGCGGCAAATTTGTTGTTGTTTTTAATGTTCGTCTTCTCACTCGTTACTAGTTGGGCTCATTCGCTGCACCCACAGTATTTGTTGCATGTTCAGCTGCAGTATTGTCGTTTGGTTTGTTTTTCAAAACATTGAATGTTTTGAATGGCTTGATGTTTTGACAGAGCTTGACACCAATGAAACAAATACTGAAGTGAAATGAAGTCGCTCATAGAGACTTCACATTAATACTGTCGATTGTCAAACTGGAGAGTGCAGTAGTGCATATTTGCAGAGGAAACTTCAAAACCATTTGTGCAGATGTCTAATTTACAATACCTCTCACTAGAGATGGGCGCGTGCCGTGCTTTTTTCGTGTCACGCTCGAAAATCTAAGTTCGTGCGTGCAAATCTCCGTGCGTGCTAGTTGCTGTCGTGCCCATGCGTGTCCGTGCCTCCAAATTCAGCCACGCGCCCATTAAAGATTTGTTTATAGTTCCTACCCCAATTTAAAAACCTTACTTCCAGTTTCAGAAAATACAAATTTCGTGGTATTTTAAGTTTTCTTAAAAATCTGTTGTTTTAGTTTTTCTTATAAATTTAAGAGAATAAAACAGTATTAAACTTAATTTTTGAATTATTTATTACAGGGACTAAAACCTATTGGAAACCGGTTCCGGTTCGGGTTCCAAGATTTTTAAAGTTGTGGTTCCGTTTCCGGTTTCAACTAACAAATTAAATGGGTTTAGATTCCGGTACGATTCTGCTTCCAAAAATCTAAACGGTTCCGGTATTTTTCACGTTTCGCTTGCTTTTTCATTTTTTCCGTGATCTTTTCGTGTTTTGTCGAGTTTCTTCGTGTCTTTTAAAATCCCGTGTTTTATCGTTTGTGTCACATATCGGCGTGCCGTCCGTGCCATCAAAAAAGGCACACGCCCTTTCACTCTACTAATTATTTAAAAAAAAAATAAGGAAAACTACAAACATAAGCAGACCCAGGAACATAAATAAATACACATTATATATAAATATTTTTTAATAGTTTTGTTTTAATTATCCATTACATAAGTGTGTATCAAAATAAAAATATTTATTTTGAATTTAACATGTATTAAGTTTTAATAGATTTTATTATTATAAACTAGGATTAGTTTCCTTGATACTAATGTGGGTATATCAGGCTCGATATTTTGTGCTGAAGCAAGTCGCATAACTGCTCGCATGTTGATATCTGATAAACGATGCCTTAAGCGAGATTTGTTAATTTTCATAATGAAAAAAATTGCTCGCAATTATAAGTACTTCCAAACATAGCTATATTTGTTGCAGCGAATTTTCTTAAAAATGGATATTTTTCAGCACAATTTTTTTTTCCAAAAATCTACAATTGAACATGAATCTTGGTAATTATTTTTCAATCGAGTGTCGCATTGCAGATCTATAATTTTCATTTGTAAATGTTGTGGTGCATTATACGAATCAATTGAAAATGTGGCAACAAATAGTTGGCTCTAGAGGCCATAGTTCTGCAAATTTCTCTTCAATTGATTATCAAATTGATTATTGATTACAAATCTGCAATCCAGTCGGGATCAATTAGCTCAGGATAAACTTTATTTTTGTGTTCCTATTAAAATAATAAAATAGATTCAAATGAATTGTTATCAAAATTTAAAAACTCACCAAAAACACATAAATGAACCTTCGGAGTTCATAATCGTTTAAGGGTCTCTCAACGACTTAACCACCGAATTTCACAATAATAGGAAACATCTGTATGTTCATTTTCAGAAAATTCCAAAAAAAATCTTTAAATTCACGGTGGTTTAGTCCGTGAGCTCGTATTATGTTGATACATTTCAGGATAAGAGACATAACGTTTTGGAACATCAACGAAATGGCACAAAGTGCTTCCTGATGAATAAGGCAATGAACTGCTACAAAATCATTTTTTATATTTTTTTCCTTCAGTTTCTGTCTTAATCTAGTGAATATTCCATTTTTATATCCCGTCATTGCTCTTGCACCGTCAGTGGCTGTACAAACTAATTTTTCCATATGAAATTCATAAGAATACCCCACTCATCAACACATTTAAAAATTTCCTCTGCAGTTGTTCTTCCTTTCATTGGAATTAAATCTAAAAGTTCCTCGATGATGTTTAAATCGGAATCTACACCGGGAATGAAATTTGCTAATTGTGCAATATCAGAAATATCGGTACTTTCATCGAGAGCCAAAGACACCGTAACAAAAACATTCATTTGTTTTATAAGTTGCTGCCTGATGCTTTTTGCCATTTCTTGTGTGCGCCTGCCTATTGTCATACGCGAAAGACTTATTGCCTCATATTTGGGTAGCTCCTCTGCAGATAAGATACTAACTGCTAATGGTGTTGCTGATAGTCAAAAGCAAATGTGCGTCATATTGGAGTAAACTATCTTATAGTAAGAAAATTGACCATCTTCTGGTAAAACTGTCATTCTTGTCAAGGCCTTACCTTGGACGTTATAGACGGCTCCAAGTGAATCTTCCAGTTCATCATATGGTTTTTCTTGGATTTAACATAGTAAAACCAAATATGACACAAATTTTATTACATTTTTTCATTTTTCCTGATTTTTTGATATCCATGTTCATCCTGACAACGCCATAGTTCATCCGTGGCATAGCCAGCAACGAATCCAAAAACAGTGGTCATGTCTTCTTTTCACCGTGGAACATAATGAAAGTCAAATCCATGTCTAATTTGAGTATGCCATCTGATAGCCAAAAAAATTCTCCATCTTGGGTGGTATTTTCACTTGCGGCATATGTAAATTTTGGAAGATATAGACGCCTCCATGTAAATCTGCCAGTTCATCATACGGTTTTTCATGGTTTTTCCATAGCAAAACCAAATGTGACACAAATATTATTACGCATTCTTATAGCCCTCACCTTTCCTGATTTTTTTGATACCTATGTTCATCCTGACCACGCCATGGTTCATCCGTGGCATAGCCATCAACGAATCAAAAAAAAGTGGTCAACTCATGTTTTCACAGTTTTAGTATATGGCTTTAAACGCGTTTTAAATTTAGTTAGTATACGGTTTTTTTTAAATCCTGAAACACTCTGTGAAAATTTCCCTTATCACCATCTCCTCTTTGAATGACATTCCGGCAACTTTGCTAATATATATTTTTTGATTAGAAAGCGCCATAATATGTCAAACAACACAACAAGGAAGATGTGTAAGTTTTTTGTGCATTTTTTTTCATTATTTCTTATGTATTTAGTAATTTGTTATTTCTGATAATTCAAACACTGTCAATTATTATATCGCGCCACCACTTCGCGGATATGAGTATTCGCAGCCGCCACCAAAGACTTTATATATATTAAGATAGAAACATTTATTTTGAGATGGCCGAACTGGCGGAATCAAAAAATGCCAATTTATGCGAGGACTGGCCGAGTTCAAATATATCATTTATTACCTTTCCACATATGTAAAAAATTGCGAGATCAGAGTTCTTAGCTCTTCTGGCCGTAAATGGGCCCGATAGTGTTCAAACTGATCGTAAAAGATTTGGAAGTTTTCAATGTTATAGTTTCCTAAATAGACTAACCAATTTTTATTTTTTTAATATGGGAGGGTCGATATCATTTATATATTTGAAGAAAAAACGTTTTCTTTTCATTTTAGTTTTTTATGAAAATATTGCGAGTCATTACATATTTTTTCAAAATATATGACACATTTTTAAAAAATAATTAAAAATGTTAAGCGTATCGATCTGATATTGATGGTCATATTTAGGTAGAATATTCTTCATTAAAAAAGTTACCACGACAACTTAAAAACATACGGTACAATATTTGTGATTTATCATTATTACAATGAAATATATAATATTACATAGAAGACAATTAATCATTTATTACAATGAAATATATAAAGATAATATAATAAGATGTGGACAGTAAATCTAGAAGAACTAGATCAGTAAAATAAAAAAAGAAAAACAAGTCACACGACGACAACGTTGTACTTCCTATGTGTTTAAGTTTAAATCCATATAAAAATGCTTAGATTATATATGAACAATATTTTTATAACAATGTGTATACAATAAGAGTTATTATTTCATGGTGAAAACTTAATACACTCAAATATAAAGCAGTTTTTAACAATAAAAAATTATAATTATACCAATATTGACAGACGGAAATATTTCGGTGACAGCCCAACAAAAAAAAAACAAAAACCAGTTGGGAAGGTTAGATCACATGGGAAATTTTAAAGTAAGTGTAATTATGATAGTTATGATTATCAAAATTATAGTCGGTCTAAGCCGACTATATATACCCTACACATATGTGTGGTTACCATTCAAAGTGATATATAGGTCACCAGGGTATACGAATCCTGAAAATAGCTACAAACATTCAATCGCTGAAGAATTTCCATTCATTTGATACCCATATTTACAAATGGGTAGGTGTACCGAATTTCGATTTTTTTTTGTGAACCACAAGTCTTTTCGCCGGAAAACATTATTATTATGTATTTGAGCATGATGTCAATATATATTTGACCAAAAAAGTTTACCTAAGCACGTATACATAAAAATTGATCTTTATATGTACATTTTATAAGAGGTATTTGAACATAAGTTGTCGGATCATAGGCACAATGGACCGATCTCGCCAGCGTAGGTATATTAGTAATCTAAATTATAAGTTTCATTTATTTAGCTCTTCAATTTTAAAAGTAGTAGGGATTTCAACAGACAGACGGACAGACAGACGGACATCGCTAAATCGACTCAGGAGGTCATGCTGATCAAGAATATATATACTTTTCCATACCGGAGATGCTTCCTTCTGGGTGTTACAAACGGCGTACCAAACTGAATATACCCTTTCACTCTTAGTGTAGGGTATAAAAATGGACAGACGGAAATTGTTCAGTGACAATCAAAACAAAAAAGAAATAAAAGTAACAAAAACAAAAATAAACATCTAACTTAAAGAAATTTTTGTTCACCTCTAAACAAAAGTGACTACCATAGAAATAATTTCAAATAACTTACCCCACGACTTTCGGAGAAAACTTTTTACCGCTGTGAGACATGGGCAGTAGAGACGCAATGAAGTCTCTGTGTAGGTGATCCGCTCAGTCCGGCACACAACTGCTCGGTGTTTGTCGACCATGTGCGAGTACGGCTAAATGATAACGATCTAGCTGCGTGTAGATGTTTGTTGGCCATGTTCGTCCGGCGCACAACTGCTCGATGTATATCGGGCTTGTGCGAGTCCGGTTCAATGATAGCGGCGAAGCTGCGTGTAGATGTTTGTCGTGCATGTCCGGTGAAGGTACATATAGATGAGCAACTGCTCGGTATGTCTGTGATGAGTTGTAGGCGCGCATTTATTATTTTAGTTTATTGCCAACAGTTCTGGCGGTGGAACCCAACTGTGGCACGTAACATTTTGCGATCGAAGGTAGCCTTTAAACACTAATAGACTTGACAGTGTATTGACTGCCAGTCTATTTCTTATGTTCGTTTTCGTATTTGCTACTTCCGAAAAGAATCTTTCCACACCAGCCGTTGAATGTGGAATGCACATTACTGCGTCGATAATTTTTTTAAAATTTGGAAATGCGCATTCTCCCAACGCATTACGTCTATTCAGCACCACTCTCCAAAACTGATCGAAAGTTTCGGGTGCTTTTTTGAAGTCATCGACGTCAGGTAGGGATCTCCATTCTGTGTTTGCGCCTTCTGCATCCACTCCAAAGAGCTCCGAAATATTCACTATAGAACTTATTTCGCCAGATAAAGCTTTTCTTGGTATTAAATTTTCAATATATTGCAAAGGCAAATTATTTAGTGGCAATCTTTTTTTAATTTGAGTTGCGAGTTCCTTCCAAAATACCTGAGCTTCTTTCAAAAATGCCTCCCGATCTACGGAAGATTTTTTATTTAGGAATTGCTCGACTTTCACGCCGCAGTAAACATTTTCATAACTTAAATAATTCTCACGATTATTCAAATCATCGCTCCCCGATGATACCGCAGCGCCAGTAAAAATGCAGCGCAAAACTTAGCGCAGGAAATACCGCACGCCGGAAACAATTTCGTGCGACATTGTGTTTTGCGTTTGAAACTGTTTATTTAAGTTGTTTATTAAACTCAACGCATAGCTTAAAAATAAACAACTTGCCTTCAGTTCATCATCAGCCAACTGGACTGAAATGTTTCCTGAATCAGCTTCGAATTCTTGAAGCATAAAAAAATGTTGTAGCGGTTCCCATTGTTCCAGTAATCTGTTAATGGCCTCTTCTTATGAGAGCCATCTCGTTGCTGCCAATTTCAATAGTTTATGTAGCGGCGTTCCAAAATAATTTTGAAATTTTTCAAAATCTTTCCGCCTGATGCTACTGTTGCAGAAAAACAGATTTAAAACCCGAATGAGCTCGCTTGGGTTTTTAGTAATTTTAGCGCAGCTATGTTTGGCACATAATGCCAATAGATGGTATATGCAACCATTCACGATTAAATGGGGGTGTGAATCTTTCAGTATGGCCTGAACCCCATTAATATGTCCCATCATTGTGGGGCAGTTATTCGCTCCAAACGCTACCATATTCTCTAAATTTACTTTAGATTCCGTCAAGTAATTAATTAGGAGAGAAGATAGGTATTTTGCGTCTGATTTTTCTTCTATTTCTACAATCCCAATTAATCTATCTTGAACGCCTCGCTTCGGACATACTATGCGCACCACAATTGCCAAAAGTTTCTTTACAGAAACGTCAGTTGACTCGTCCATCGTGACCGAAAACTTAGTTGTATGAGTAAGCTTCGCTAGCTCATTTATCGCAACCGGTGCTAAAATATTGCGAATTTTCAACGACGCTTCATTGCGATTTAGTGACATTAAGCTTGCCGCTTTTGAATCAAATGCAATTGATTTTATTAATGACACTAAGTGATCCATAACCATGAACGCTTCGTGATGCTCACACACATAAGCACATATTTTATATGTTCACATATTTTTCGCCGCATAAACATTTTTAGTGGATTTGACAATTCCATCTAGTTTTGGTTGCGCAGTAACCGCCAATCGAACTTTATGTTTTTCAGTCCTGGCGTGACGCTCAATATGGTTTTTATTGCCAATTATATTTGTATTGCATACTTTGCAAAAAAACTGGTTTGGAAATAATCTAACATTGTTTATATGGTGCTAAGTTATGTTCAAATTGTGATATTGGGGTAAAGTAAGAATCATTTTCTGGGACAAAGTGGGAAACGTAATTTAAGCAACAAACGTAATGTCAGTGCAACTATTGTGTTATATGAATTATTTAATTGATTTCGACAATAAAAAAAACTTCAATCGTGACCACAAACCAATAAAAAACAACATTTTGACTTCACCTGAGATATGATCTGAATTGCACAAGAGAGCCGAGAAGCGAACCTTAAATTAGATCAACAAGAATACATCGGTAAATATTCTTGAACTTTATAAGAATAAGAAGAATTTTGTACAATACCCATCCAAAGAAAGTAAATTTTCACAATTCAGTGAACTGCAATATCTGCAAAATGTATACTTAAAATGTACGAAGTTGACGCCCAGCAACTACACCTGTATCTATTGTCACTTAATAATTTTTGACTAGGAGTATTTGCACTTAATTTTTCGTATTTTCTTAAGTAGTTACTAAGATGTTTATAATTTTAAACAATTCAAAGGCAATTTAAAATCTCAAGGCCATAATAAAATGAACATATACATTCATAATCAAAATAAGGAATATTTCGTGTAGGCGTATTTCTGTTTTCAATAACGAATTACGATGCGGATCACACACTTTCACAACGACAATTCTTCGTTGCTATCCTGTATCATCACATGGCAACAGGCGCATGACAACGGACAAACGCATGACAACAGACAGTCGCATGGCACCTCACTACATGTATGTATCTAGTACAGCTATCTATTTGGCAACAACAACGAGTTTTCTTTGTCAAAAATTAGGTAAACTTTTTTGGTCAAATATATATTGATATCATACTCAAATACACGATAATAATGTTTTCCGGCGAAAAGACTTGTGGTTCACAAAAAAAAATCGAAATTCGGTACACCTACCCATTTGTAAATATGGGTATCAAATGAATGGAAATTCTTCAGCGATTGAATGTTTGTAGTTATTTTCAGGATTCGTATACCCTGGTGACCTATATATCACTTTGAATGGTAACCACACATATGTGTAGGGTATATATAGTCGGCTTAGACCGACTATAATTTTGATAATCATAACTATCATAATTACACCTACTTTAAAATTTCCCATGTGATCTAACCTTCCCAACTGGTTTTTATTTAAGTTTATTGCGGAAAATATTCGTTGTTCCACATTTGCAGACGAATGTGGAAGGCAAGAAGCATATGCTATTAGTTTTCGCATTCCTGGGAAAATATACATGTTATAATCATCTTTTTTTATTTAAAATTTCTGACCAAAATTTTGTAAAAAATGATTTAAAATGTATGTTCCTCTTTCCTATTTGTGGTATTGAAATTGTAAATGCCTATTTTATATGATAGCAGTTATATCAACTGCAATATTGAACTTTTTGGAACATTTTGTGGGCTAAGAACAGACAACTGAAATAAAATTTGTTTTTATATATATACAGTTATACAGTATTCTCATTCTACTCCGATCGGAGTAAATCTACTCCATTTCATTTGTATTTTTAACATCCACTCCGGTAGTAGCATTTTCTACTCCTTTCTCATAATTTTCTACTCCCGTTGTTGGGCCTTATCTGCTTAACCCCACTGCACCCCTGTGTCTTGTTTGTACCTTCGCTGCCACTGCATTTGGGATTTTTTTTTATATTTGTGTGCAGTGTTTTTTGTTGTAAATATTTCTTCGTCAATTTTGGACTTTGAATTCAGTCTACTGTTCTACAAGTTCGTATCACTGGATTGTGTATAAAAAGAAAAACACACTTATATTTGTTTTTAACTAGTATTATTTCAACTACGCACTTTTTTTGTTGCGGCAGACACTCATTTCGCATAATAAGAAAATGTTGTTTCTTATGACACGAATAAGTTCGATTGTTCAAAAGTGGCATATTTTTGACAAGCTGTACGATTTTAGGGCAAATACTTTCAATGTAGCATTTTTTCCGAGAAGCACACACTTTTAAAATAAATTTCGTTCTGGGAAACACTTAGTCTTTGCCCCAAAGAAATCTCATGTATTTACTACTTATCGTAAACACATTCATTATTTACTGGTAACAAATGAGTGTTTGGGAGTAATAATTGAAGTGACTTTTATAAAGTGTTCTTGGGAAACATTTTAATTTTTATTTTTGTACTCCTTAATTAAGATGAGAGTCATAATCCTCTGAGTCTCTTGTCTCGACGCACGCACGCACTCTACATGAGGCATACAAATACAAGGATGTGTGATCCCGAAAAATACATTTTGTTACTATAACCATTAACACACCGAGGAACTATTCCACACAATAAGCATCTCTCTTCTTTGGCCCTACAAACTGCACTGTTTAATAAAAGGCACAAAAAAGTCCACCTGGACATTGCACCAACCAATTTTAATAGAATAAGGAATTTATTCCCCCGTGAAAACTATTTGCACCGTCGTGGTATCCACAAGTTCATTGTTCACTCTCCTTTTAAACCTTTGCACAGAACACAAAGGAAATGGTGAATCACAATTGTTACGAATAAAACCCTCAGTAAATTTAATGGGCACGTTGCGAAAAACCCCAAACTTTTGCACAAAAGATTGCGAAATATAGGCTTTTAAAAATCTCTCACCAACATTATTTTTCTAAATAAAATTATTTGCATTTTTAGCAGAATCAAAAATTAGTTTAGCGCGGCCATTTCCCGTCGAAACCAGCTCACGCATACCATCAAGCAACAAACCATCCAGGTCTCATGTCGTACTATTTTTACCTAAGTAAAAATAATGGTGTATGGCTTTCATTTTTTCAAAGTTAAGGGCCACTTCAAAGTTAAATTTGTTAAATTTATTAAACTCAAAAATGTTAAATGTTTGTTTTTAACACAATTTTAACAATCAGCAATCGACAAACGTCTATGTCTTTCAATTGTCTTCAACATTTTGAAACATGGCGGGTTTAACCGTTATAAAGATATGTTGCAATGATATTGGATATTTCGATAAATCGTTAATCGATTATGAGCATCCCAGCAAGAACATAGTCGTTCATTTTATTAATCATTTTAGGGGTAGCAATGATCAAAGTGTCGATCATTTTTTTGATCACTTGTAGAATAGCGACGGGAAAAAAATGTTCAAAAATTTTGTGTTCGTGTGATTTTGCATCCCTTTCTTACGCACGTTGACACAGGTATATATATACATATGTGTCTCTTTCATTCATATCAGTGCTATCGACAAAATGGTTGTTAAAATGATCAACATGTTTATATAGCATGTAAATCATCAGTATATGTAAAATGATTATTAAAATGAACAAGCATTTAATCGGTCATTACTATTGCTAAAATGAATAGTATATTGATCGATTTAACCTATGCTAACCCAACCCAATTATAAAAATACATTTTAGTGTTTAGTTGTTGTTAATGTTCCACGGTTTGCTGTTCCTGAGAAGCAGGCAATAGTAAAAGGTTTCTCTTTCGGACAACCAACGATTGCTCCAAGGATTGGCCACAACACCCTATTTGAGTTTTTGAACACCCTGAGGCCATCAATCCCAACATCTATTTGCACTTCTGCAGTGTCTTGGAGGAAATCAACAGAATTTAATTGGAAATAGGATTGGATGCCAAGGTACAAAAACTCTCCACTTGGAATAGATTGAATATCTATTTTTTTTCTACTCGTACCAAGAAGAGTTTTTGCACACAGAGGTAAGCCGACTACTCCAATTTGTCTAAGCGTTTGAAGGAGATCATTAACTGTATTTTGGGATACGTTGTTTCTGATTGCCCAAAATTTCATTTCTTTAGACTTTATATTTTCATCTCCTAAAAAAGTAGGGTTATCTGAATCATCGCATGATTCTGGATATGAATTAGATTCGTGGCTGGATTGGGGACTTAGTACATTTATGGAAGTTGGGTTTATTTCTACACTTGATACCAAATTGTGTACACTTGATGCAGCACTAGCACTGCATTCCGCAACCAGAGCAAATTCTGACATTTTTTTATATTTTACTGCACTGCAGTCAGAATTCTTTTTTTCTTTGCTCATAAGGTTGCTGAATGTTTTTCTTTTCATTTTTTAAATAGTTTTAAGTTTTTTTATAGCTTTAATTAATATTTTTTTTACGATTCCTAAAATACTTCCTTTTTTAAGCGCGAACTCTCAGTTTGTGGTATACACATTTTTTCACGTTTTTATGTCATACGTCTGTTAGAAAGAGACAAATATATTATTTCAAAATAAATTTTTAAATCACATATGTGTTTAAAATGATTGATATAATGACCAAAAATTTTCCTACTAGGATAGGGCATTTGACACATATTTGAGAGCGTATTGTGGAGAATGCTAATTTTGGTTCATAGCGCCCTCTATCGAACGAAAATTAAATTCCGTTTCGACAACTTTTCGACGCAAGCCTAGTACTATTTGGGTGCAATTTTTATTTTCGATTGTGGTGAGTTTAGTGTGGTGACTTTTTTTATGTAACTACTGAAAAGGTGAATTTTTAAGAGGTAAGTTGCGTGGTGAGTATGTATCGGTACGCTGTTGTAATTAAAAGTTTGGGTGAATAAAAATTGCAAAAACAAACGAATTAAGCACAGCGCCCTCTATCGGACGAAAATTAAAATTTCGTTTCGACCACTTTTCGTCCAATGCCTACTACTACTTGCTCTTAATTGCAAGAATCTTGCAAAAGTTTACTTTTTATATTTAAAAAAAAAATGGTAGACAAATATCTTAAACTGCATATTAATTATAAAAACGAATAATAATTAATTATAAAATTATAATTAAATTATAATTAATTATAAAATTGAACACTAATTGTATTTCGATTACTTAGTTTCCATAAGTTCAATGTCTTCAAACAACAATATTTTTTTTTACTTACACAAGAACTAAAAATCCAATAATATAAAAATTGGAATTATATTTTAACAAAAATCAAAAAAAAAATGTATAAATCAAGTGATATTGACGAGACAATTCAAGGCCATAAAAAAATGAACAATTACCAAAAAAAAAAGTATGCACAAAAGTAAAAAAAAAAATAATGTTAAATTTCAGTGCATATGCACATTCGACGAACGAACTAGTGTAGCGACGAAAAGGGAAACATCATTGTTTTGTCTATTTTATCTCTGGAGTTCCATTTGAATGTATCCGATTAACGCTTCAAAAGTGCTTCACAGGACCATATTTTTAAGATGCTTATATTCTTTAGCCTTGTAAAAAAAGAAAATAAAAACACATCTTCAGTAATGTTCGCTTTTATAAATATTTTGCGCGCTTTGCATTGTTACTTCTTGTTCAATATTTAGTAATATCATGAATTCTTTTCAATTGCATAATTACCTTATGGAATATGTCGAATTTCTGGATATTGAAATAAAAGTCGCAAAACTAATTAACAGTGTCCTCATTTGGCTGATATTGATTTTTGTGTTTTTTCACATATCCGAGGATTCGTTTGAAAGTGGAACAATAAAAATGCAAATAAAGCAGCATCGAATTTGTGGCGGGAAATTTTTGGTACAACAAAGAAAACTCGTTGTTGTTGCCAACTGTACCGCTGTACTAGATACGTATGTGTATGTGGTGGCATTCGACTGTCTGTCTGTTGTTATGCGTCTGTTTGTTGCCGATACAGGGTAGCAACGAAAAGTTGTCGTTCGGAAAATGTGTGTATACGCATTGTAATTCGTTATTGTTGTATTCTCTGTCAAATGTATCCATAATTTCTAGTATTTTTATGAATTATTTATACGGTAGCATTACGTTTGGCCTGGGGACGGTTCGCCTTGGGACGGTTCGCCTTGGCACGTTTCGCCTGAGGACGTTTCGCCATTTCATTGTGAATTTGATTGTGAATATGTCGAAATACTATTCGAATACATATCTATAAACACCACTATATTTAATATTAATAAAAAATCAATTTCAAATAAATAATAAGCTGAGTTTTTTTTCCGAGTTGGCTGGCGTAGCTGCCGAAAACATTGGCTATGTTGAATATTTAAATTTTTTTGACAGAAATTGCAAGGCCTGTTGGGCAATTCTGTAGTAGCTTGCAAAAACAATTGGATGTTAGTTAGGGAATACAATTTCGAGCCATTTTCGTAATCCCGGGATTTCGGTATTGAATATTTTTTAATCCCGGGATAAGTTGAAGATACAAGTAATTTTCAAAAATATTTGTTTTACTCCATAATCAAACCATAATTATACCTGAGACAGACATCTAGTAAAGTTATTATAATAACAATACTATAATATTCTAAATAAAGATAGGTGACACACATAACGTAGTATAGTTTGAGTAGTAAATAAAGCTATGCGAAACAAATGTTACAGCATTTTTATTTTTGTTGGGCCCCACGGTTACTAGAGATTAATATATTCTAGTCCGCTGTACAGAGCACTATTTTTTGAAAGTCGTGAACATTTTTATTTTTGTTTTTCTATTACAGACTTCTAATAAAAGTGAAAACAACGTTTTTTTACACGATAGGTTTCCTTTACTTGCAGATCCTCAGTGGACACTTATATTGTTTCTTAATATTGTAGCTTTACTACATTGAAATTTGTAAGGTCGTGGTCATTTTTTTTTTTGTGCTGCCAATTAAATGCAGTTCAATAAAATTCATTTTCTAATATTCATTTGTCAATAAAATTTAAAAACCATTTCAAATAATTTATTTATTTTTTTGAATTTATTATGACATTTCAGTACAAAGAGCTTCTTTTGACAAAAAGCTTTCGGAAAGCTTTTGAAATTTGGCTGTGTTTAAACCAAGGATTGAAACCTAACGAATAACGGTTTCGATTTCGATTTCGGTTTTTTTCCACGTTTCGGTTACGGTTTCGGTTTTTAGTTTTTATAACGAAACGGTTTCGGTATACCGGTTCCATGTTACGGTTTCGGTTTTGATTTCAGTTTTTGTATAAATTTTCTTTATTTCCATATTTTTCAAATAATTTTACATTTTTTATATGGTGCTAAATTATGATTAAATTATGATATTGGGGTAAAGTGGGAAACGTAATTTAAACAATGTTTGTTGTTATTTTAGTAAAAATATTGTGTTATATGAATTATTTAAT
The DNA here is from genome assembly GCA_951804985.1 of Dryomyza anilis. Lineage (NCBI taxonomy): Eukaryota > Metazoa > Arthropoda > Insecta > Diptera > Dryomyzidae > Dryomyza > Dryomyza anilis. The sequence continues at coordinate 69,813,637 of OX638133.1, forward strand.
TGATTACGCCTAGAAAAAAATTTTATTTAAAATTTCGTGACCACAAACCAATGAAAAGCAACATTTTGACTTCACCTGAGATATGATCTGAATTGCAAAGAAGAAGAATTTTGTACAATTTTCATCCATAAAAGTCAAAGAAATTAAATTTCAACAATTCTGTTGTGAACTGCAATATATGTAAACTAGTGATGATCATTTGCAAGAGCAAGTCAAAGATTAAAATTTAAAAGATTAAGATTACCATTTATCTTAATCTTTTAAATTTTAAATAAAAGATCGAAGGCATTTTGTTTAATTATGAAAACGAATAGAATTTGAACAATAATTGTATTTAAGTTACTTATTTTCCATATTTTCAATTTCTTCAACATTTTACCAACAAAATATAAAAATAAAACCAATAACATAAGCGAATACTAACAGAAAGAAGAGAATATAACAATAACGATTACGATTCTTATACACACACTTTCACAACTCTTCGTTGCTATCCTGTATCATCGCATGGCAACAAACAAACGCATGACAACCGACAGACGCATGACAACGGACAGACACATGACAACGGACAGACGCATGGCACCACACTACATGTTCGTATCTAGTACAGCTCTCTAGTTGGCAACATCGAGTTCACTTGTGGTACAAAAAATTTCCCGCCAAAAATTCTATCAAAAGCTTGGATGCTGCTTTATTCGTATTTTTGTTGTTGTTGCACTTTCAAACGAATCAGCGGATTTGTGAAAAAAGAGAAACACAAAAAGCAATATATCAGCTAAATATATCACACTGTAAAATGTTCATATATTAAGTTTTATTACTTCATGATTTTACAATTAACAAAAAAACTATATATAAAAGTAAAACAAAAATAATAATGTGCATAGCACAGTGCATATGCACAATCGATGTACGAACTAGCGTAGCGAAGAAAAGAGAAAAAACATTGTTTTGTCTGTTTTATATTTTTGAAGCGACTTTTGAAGCACTTTTAAAGCTATTTACCGCTTCATTCATATTTAGTAATATCATGAATTATTTTGAATATCATTATTACCTTAAAAACATAATAAATACGTTAAAATCATTTGCTCTTGTTCTTTTTTTTGCAAAATCTCGATCTTGTTCTCGTTTTTGTTCTTGCAAAAAGAACAAGAAATTTTAATTATCACTAATGTAAACAATTATCTGCCTTATACTTGAAATGTTTAAACTTGTCGAACTTGCACTTCATTTTTCGTATTTCCTTAAATAGTTACTGAGATGTTAATAATTTTAAACTTTTTTAAATTTTTTCTTGCATTACCATTGTTTTGTTTATGTCCGAAATTGAGCAGTTTTGAAACATCAGTCAAAAATCCATTAGAAGACTTATAAATGGTATTCTATTGAATAGATCCTTTAAAAGAATATAAAAATATTCAAATGAACTTTTCAAAACTTGTCCCATTTTACCCCAAGCTCCCCTATATATTTTACTAATAAAATAAAGGAAAAACCAATATTATTAAAATTTGAATCATTTTTAACGTAAAAATTTAGCTTGGAGTTGCTGGTGTTTTGTTGTTATTTCGATTAATGAAACAAAAAACAAATTTTAGACCAAATACCGTTGTTTTGGAAATATCGTTTCTCAAAAAACAACATGTGAATTTTTGTACAACCAAAAATGTTTATTTTGGGAAATCCAAATTTTAATTAATGACATTTTACTTAAGATCTCCTATATAAAATATGTTTTTCTGTTTCTTTTTTTACTTTTTTAAAAACCGTTTTAAACCGGTATAAAACCGAAACCGTTTATATCGGTTTTGGATATCGGTTTATTTCTGATTTTCGTATAACGGTTTCGGTTACGATATCGGTTTTAAAAATGAAACGGTTTTAAATGGATATCGGTTTCGGTTACGGTTTCAATCCTTGGTTTAAACGAAAACTACAAAAATACTACGAATAGTTTCGTGGTATTTGTACCAGATAAATACCACAATGAAATCAACGAATACTACAATACAAACAAACCATTTCTTATCATATCCTTAATACAAAAAAAAAAATCCAAAAATAGTCTAAAAGCATAAAAAAAATTTCAATTTATATCCAAATATATAAAAACTTATTAGAATGTTAGCATTTCTTTATATATTAAAATTTGTTTTGCTAGTTAAAAGAATTGGGCATAGTTTATTTTAATTAAATCAAATCAAACAAAACATAAAAAAGCGATGTAAAAATTTCTCTAAGTAAATATTTTTATCTAGTACATATTTTTTTAATCTCATTAATTTATCTATATGAGATAAAGACTTTTTTTACTCAAAAGATTAAATTAATTGTTTTGGTGAACATTTAAAATCATTTGATGTAATTAAAAAGTAAGTATTTGCATTTCAGAGCTTAATATAAAAATAAAATGCATTTACTTAAATAGTGAAATTTTACAAAACATTTGAACAGAAAATGGAACCATCTTTTATATTTAAAACTGAAGAGGTATTGTTTTAAATTATATACATATATTACGTACTTATATTATCTTTTCGAGCAGATCGATGATACCATCTATGGATTTTTTATAAAAAACACGCCATGCAAAATCTTCGGATCGCATTATTTCATGCATGTGCCAAACATTGATGTTGCACAAATAATAAAAACATGTATACAAAATATTGAAATAGACAGTTATGAATTTGTGCAAAAGAATTGTACATTTTACGTAAATAAAACAAACGATGCTAATTCAAAAGATTTTTTTAACATCTATTTCAAAAATGATGTGCAAAAAATAATAAATATTGTTACAAAACATAGAGATTGGAGTGATTTGTAGAAATATATATAAATGTTCAGGGAATATATAAATGTCCAGGGAACTTTCTTGCGCCAACAACACCCTACAACGCGGGATTCTTTCCACAATATCGTAAAATTATCTCGCCATACGATCAACTCCCTGTTGAAGTAAAAATACATATTTTATTCTAATTACTCTCTCGCCGAATTATTTCAATTGATTGACAGACACCATGTCGAAGTCAACCTGTGCTCTGCCACAAACCTGTCACTGCAACTGTTCCAGACAATTGACCAGATGAAGACTCCTCGTCAAAATCAACCCGTATAGTGCTCTGGTACAATCCTGTCATTGCAACTGTCCAGATGAAGATTCCACCAGCGTTATTGCCTTCGACTGTGTAAAAGTTGTTTTAACTTAACATAATTTTCTATAAATTAGCTATTATACACATTTTTGATAACTAAAAACTTTTCAGACAATTCACAATTAAATTCACAATGAAATGGCGAAAGTCCCCAGCGAAACGTCCCAAGGCGAAACATCCCCAGGCCAAACGTCATGCTACCGAATGAAACTTCTCATTTCGGGTAGATTTAGTTCGCCTGATTCTTGCTGCGTACTCAGAATTTGCCCACTACGAAATTTGTGTTACTTTAAAAGTGTCTCGAGAGAGTAATTTATCACAATTGAAATCAGCAGTCCAGAACCTCAGCAGTCCAGAGGTAGCGCGCTGGACTTGCATTCTGAAGGTCTCGGGTTCGAATCCAGGCTTGGGCATGGGCACTCGTGGTGATATTAACCACAAAATTGTAGGGAATAGATTTCACAGTACAATGGATATAGTCTTATGGTTTATACATTTTATTATTTGGAGGATATAGTTTTTATCGATCGAACTTTGTTTCTCGTTAAATTTTGATAATTCCGAAAATTGGTAATTGATATTAATTGTTCCTCCGAATAACTTAAGGCAATCTGTGATTTCATTCTTTTCAAATCAGTAATTATTTAATTTTATTTATGTTGTGTTGACTTATAATGTAACCAAACATCTAAATTTTGTATTTATCATTATTTAAAATTCTATTTTATTTAATACTTGCTTATAATAAATTTCCTGTTTATTACATTTATTTCTTAATGTTTTGCTTTATTTCATGAGGTATCCGTAATGTTGATTATATAAATCTAGTGTTATACTGTAAAATAATTATTCTTATTGTACTAATTGTAACAAATAAATAAATTACAAATAGTTTAAGTAAATATATGCCGCACAGTAGTTTCAGTAATGCATATTTTTAATCCTTTCGCACCTTAATTTACTCCTGTATTAAAATTTCTACTACATCAAATATACTCCATTTTGCAATTTGCTGCAAGGCCACCTATTAATTTTTAAATCACACATAGTGGCTAAGATAGGTTGGATTATCTATAGAATATATATCGTCGTTGTAGAACGAACAGTCACTAAATACATTTTCAAAATGTCAAATATTCATTTACAAAAATCTTTATAAATCTGTCAATTTTTAATCGATGATCTCAATTTTTTTATCACACGATAAGAAAATGTAAATCTATTAGTTAATTTTTCAACTTTAAAAATGCATCAATTACTTTTTATAATATTAATCAACAAACTCGAAAATTAAGTATTTCATAAAAATGTTTTTAGTGACTTTTCGTTCTACAACGACGATATCAATATGTCTGCATGGACACATATTACATGATTTTGTAGTGGTTACTTAAAAAAAAAACGTTCTTAAATATACTTAAAAATATTTCAAAATATTTCGATAAAAATTTTAAATTATGAATTTAAATGCGTACGTAATTAAATTAAATGCTTTTTATTTAATTTGAAATTAAAAAGGCGCATACGATTTTTGTATAAAATCTTACGTTTTTTATTTCAAAACAATTTACATCAAATTTAAATAAATTTTATTTATTTTTATTACGTCACTATTTTTTTTTAGTGTACACATTTGTTGCAAATATATTTCCCGCGAAAAACGATTATACTTTTGAATGTTTGAATTATTTTTATTACTTCAAAATGTTACATATTATTTTTTACGTCACAATACTTGTCAATCCGTGTACTTTTTTAAAGCCAGTGTCATAACCAGTGTGACCAGAAGCTGTAAAAGAATGTATTCTTTTACTACCAAAAATGGAATATAAATATTCCACTATGAAAATTTATATTCCACTGTAATATCTATTAATGCTATATATACTGGCCATTTAATAGCAAATCGAAAAAGTTTGATTACGATTCTAAGTAGTCATAATCAAAAATTTTGATTACGATTAGAAATAATCAAAAAGTAATAGAAAAAAAATGTCTATAACAAGCTGTTCTTTTTCCTTCGAATGTTACAGTGATTGGTATTTCCTGTTATTGCAAATATTCACAACAAATATATCAAAGTAGCAATCGCTGCTACTGAAGTATTTTGAAAACATGCTGTCACCGTTACTTTTGAGTAACGGTGAAAAAATAACTGTTACCAAAATATTGGCACATGTCTATGTCACTTTAAATGGTAACCTTACACATTATCTCATATTGTCTCGTACTTATTTATAGTCGTCTTAGACCGACTATAACTTTCATAATTCTTACTAACTTCATCACACCGACTATCACAATTTCTTTACTTTAAAATTGCCCATGTGACGAAACCATTCTTATTGGTTTTTGATTATTTTCAAATAATCAAGAAAATATAAATAATCAAAAAAAGTAATCTCACTATTTTTTTAATATTTTCAAATAATCTGAAAATAATCTAACATTTGTCCGATTACTAGTTTTTGATTATTTTTTTTTGTAATTTATTGTTAATTAGGCTGTATAAATGAGACCTACTCATTTATACTGAAATAATTGACGGTATATAGGGTAGTATTGTACCCAATTGAAACCTCCAAACCCTTATTTACCCGCACTATTGAAATTACCCGCTATTTTTTCTAATATTTCTTTACTAATTTTAATTTTTTATACAGTTTTTTCAGAAATCAGCTCAATTATGATCAAAAAAATTGGTTCTAAATTGTTTTTTTTCTGTGATATTTTGTATAAAAACGCAATACAAAACATATTAACATCAAAATATTACATATAAAATGGTATATATTAATTATTTTCGACACATTTATAATATAACACATGTAATATATTATGTACAACCTTGAGATCAATATCCCATGTAGGAAACGACGACGGGCTGAAGACTCAACAGCCCTGGCAGACCAATGTTTGGTTAATAAACCTTCCCCAAGACATAGCCAGAACTGGGAGACCAAGACCTGATAAGGTAGTTCTCGCCCAAGACTCAGCCAGAATTCACAAATGCAGGTCTGGTTACATAGTTCTCGACATGGTTGAAGTATATACAGGTTAAGTCATCTTTTAAAATTCAGTCGCCATTTACTTTTTTTTGAAAACTGTTTGAATGATTCAATATTTGTTTACGAAAAATTTAAAAGAGAACATCAATGCTTTGTTTACAATTTCATAAAAACAAAAAATATTCAAACGTATAAATTAAATAAATTTCAACATTTTTCAAACTTTCAAGAATTCTCAGGATCCAAAGAAACCACAGTGAATGGCAAAAGTGATAAGAGTGATTATATGCAGTGAAATTTTTATAAAATCTCCAAATTTTAATGTAAAAAACCTTAACCTGAAAATAAAGTTTAAAATGACAATAATTCTTGATTTTTTTAAATTTTCTTCTTGACATTCTCAGCACAATGTATCTCAATTAAACGTCTAGATGGTCTAACCTGTATATACTTCAACCATGGTTCTCGCCCAAGCCTCAGCCAGAACTAACAGATATTAGCTTGGGGACCCATGTACGAAACGCCAGGCTTGACAACGGGCGTAAGGAATAGCCAACCTTGGCCGTCCAAGGCATGGCTGATAAGACTTTACCCAAGTCTCAGGATTACCAAGTATTGGATAACTGATATTAAAATAAATTTTGTTTTTGACGCGTAGCCTAACGGGGAGAGCGGGGACGTTAACTGCATTTTTTCTACAATTGTTAAATTTTGGGTACCAGACCTGGCCCAGAGCAATGCATTCTTGGCGCAAGACTAGGCGAACCTTGGGCCCATCGTTTTTTCCTACATGGGATATTGTAAATAATAAAGAAACTTAAAATTGGCTGATTTTACTTAACATTTTTCTAATAATTCAATATAATAATTCAAAAGCTATGTTTTGCTGACCATACATAGTGAGTTTCGACATTTTTGGAGCATAACTCTTTTGCTAAGATTATGCTGTTAATAGTTTACAAAAATTATTTGGTCCTTAATTTGTGGCGAAAGATCAGACAATTTACGTTCGGTAGCAGCATGGCAACGATAATAAATTGAATAGAAAATTTGTTAATTTCTCAAAATTTCACCTAGACCATTTTTATAGGTGTGCCCTTTATACCACAACATAGATATATCCATATCTTCTCTTCCACTCTACCACAACTTCCACAGAGTTATTATTTCCTCGGTGTCATTTTCTTCATATAAATAAGAAAATGTGTCTAATATTGAAATGTCTAATATTAAAATGTGTCTAATGACAGACAAAATTTTTAATATCTCCTCTTGAAAAATCAAATCTTTTTTGATTTGATTCAAGAGTTCTTTATAAAAAGTACCAACCATCAACATAGCAAAATATTATCAAACCAAAAAAAAAAAGTAACCAAATTTGGTTATATATTACGAAAATGGCAACCCTGAATGCACCGCCTTTTGTGCCACCAAAAAAAAATCTTGATGCTCAAAAACAACCAAAAGTTAAGGAAGCAATAAATTCGCAGAACGGGACTATGGTCTTTGATCTTTGCATGTGTTTTGTTATTCTTTTCTTCCGAATCTTTTGTAACGGAAAATCGAATTTCGCAAAAACACACGCCAACTGCGAGAACAAAATCGACGAAGCTGCGGAAGTGTCGTACATCGCGACGTTCGACTATGCATCTGTTTTGATATTTTCTTCGATCATTAATACCGGTAAATCGAATACAAAATAGACAAAGTCATGTTTACCGACTGAAATTTAAAATTTTACTGCCGGCAAGAGGTATTAAATTGTTGGTTTTCTTTTAAGTATATTTTTTATTAATTGTAAAATCATGAATTCTTTTTAAGTTGATTTTTATGTGCATAATAACAAATATATAATAAAACAAAAAATATCTTTTTGAAACATTTTAACAGTGTACCTACATATGATTTCAATTTCTTTTTGTGTTTTTTTTGGTCGCCTGTCCAGAGAGTATACATAGTAAAGAAATGTCATCCGAGTCGCTTGATTGTAGCAAGTAAACATGAGTAAAATGGTTTTTGGATGTTAAATTCGTCAAATGTAGACCGAAAATATACAAATTTTATATCTCCCTAATATTGTTAATAATAATAATATATAATAGTTTGGCGCTACAGTCCTGTACAGAACTTCGGCCGAGCTCTCTCACCATTTTGAGCTGTGCGTGTTATATTTGTACTCAAAGTGGTGGGACCTACAGTTTATTGCCGAATCCGAACGGCGGGTGAGAGCTTTTCATAGGCAATGTTTTACTCTCGTAGGTTTGCCATTTACTGACGAGAGGTAGCGCGGTATAGAAAAATGTTTCTATGACAAGATGTTGTTAGCCCCAGTCCAGGCTTGAACCGGGGACCTTTCGACTCGCAGTCCAACGCACTAACCACTGAGCTACCGCGGCTAATAGCTGTTTTTTTTTTCATATTTATATTTCTGCCTTAATTCGATGATTTTAACATAAGAAAAACCATTTTACTCATGTTTACTTGCTACAATCGGGCCATCGAACTGCAACCAACTCGGATGACATCTCTTTACTATGTATACTCTCTGGCATGTCTTCTACTTCTTTTAAAAGTGCGACAACAAACATATGCAAATTAAAAATCCAAGCTAGTGATCGAATTTTTGGCGGGAAATTTTTGTTGCTGTGGCTGTACAAGTTGTCATGGTTGGCTGTACAAGAATACAAACACACTGCGTCATGCGTCTTTCTGCTGTCATGCGATGATACAGGGTAGCAACGACAACTGAAATATGTCTATAATTGAGTGATGTTGTACAAGATGTATTGTAAATGTAAACTGCAATTTTTAGTATAAAAATGTATTTAAAAAACATAGGTTTGGGCTTGTAATAAAAACATTTATTTATAATGCTAATAGAAAATGTAATTACAATAAAAACGAGTTGGGAAAGTTAGGTCACATGGGTAAGTTCGGTCACATGGGGCGGATTTTTATAGTCGGTCGGGACCGACTATGGAATACCCTACACCTTTTGTGGAGATATTAATGAGGAATATTTAATTGTATACCTTAATTTTAAATTTTTAATTATGCTGAACCTCCCCACCTTCAGAATATTATTCATATATCAGAAATTTACGTATTATATCCCCATAAATTAAAAAATTTATATAAAGTATAAAAAACTAAAAAAAATTGAAAAATATATTTGGGCGGACCACGCCTATATTTAAAATTTTGAAAGGCTAATATTTCATAGATTTGATTTTAATAATTTACGGATCGAATTTCCACTATGAAAACCCGGGAAATAATGAACAAAAAAAAATGGGCGGATCACGCCCATTTTTGGACCACATATTTTTAGGTGAATTATAACAATACATTTTAAATTTTATAACTATACCTTGAATACTTTTCGAGTTATTAGTTCCGAAAGAGTTATATAAAAGGGACTTGTATGGGAGGAGGCGTGTCCGTTGACCGATTTGGCTCATTTTCAAACTTAGTTCCTACTTTTGGCTAAAATATATTGAGACGAAATTTCATTGCATTCTGATCAGTATTTCTCAAGTTATTCTGTATTCGGACAGCCAGACAGCAAGACGGACAGACAGACGGACATGGCTAAACGGACTCGGGTAGTGATGCTGATCAAGAATATATATACTTTTCCATACCGGACACGCCTCCTAAGGGGCGTTACAATATATGCACAAAGTTAATATACCCTGTACCTCATAGGTGTAGGGTATAATAAACGCTGGCATCCATCAAAACACCCATTACAATTTTTTAAATTAAATTACATAATATAAAAATAGTGAATTTTTCACGTCACTATACGGTTACCGACGTCACTATATGGTTCCCGACGTCTTTATACGGTTCCCGACGTCACTATACGGTTGCCGAACAACAACTCATTATGCAATTGCAGCCAATAATCCAATAGAATACGAGTCAGAAGACCTGAATCGCAGGCACCCTGCGGTAATCCATCCAACTACTCGTGCATACGTGAAATAATTGGCTCGCCCCAGTGAATAATATATGCATTCAATTAACAAATCCGGATTTCAGAATGGACGTATATCGGCGAACCAATCCGACCGCACCATTGTACATTGGTCAGCAATTGATGCTTGTCCATACGTGTATACATATCGACAATATCGAATTTTGCAATGACATATTCACTATTGTACATTACCATTTTGGTCAGATTGTCAACAATTTGTTCGTACCACCTTTAATACGTCCGAAACCACCTTTTGCAGAGCATAGGCATACCACCTATGCGACGCACATATCGGACGAAATGGACAAATGATCCGTATATAGTGCAAGCAAACAATGGTATTGAGTGAACAGGGCGTAACGGAAGCAGTCTGTAAATTGTACAGCACAATATGTACCATTCGCAATACAATTGCATATATACTCATCCATCTTCGCACGATAATCGGACGCATACATAAGTACAGTCTTCTTCCCTTTATCGGCTTGTTTAATCAATACCTCGTGTGAATGATTTCTCAAAAAGTTACGCGTCACATCCTATATATATATTCACTTATAATCGGATAGCAAATAGTCTAAAAGGAATCAAAAAAAAATGTTATAATAATCAAATTACATATTGATTATTTCAAATCGTAATCAAATGTAACCGCAATCAAACTTTTACATTTCTGACGTCAACTTATTCTAGAAATTGACGATTCCGCAGAAGAATTTAATAACGAGTAACGGTAGAGTATTTTCGTCAAAGTAGAAATGTGAAAATTTCCGAGTGGAAATTGGCTATGGTTATCCTTATTTCGCATCCGTCCCTGATCAGAACACGATAAGGCATCCCTACCAAAGGCCACCTAAAATGATACTGATCAGGGTAATCCTAATTTTAAATCCACGTAAGGCAACATGATCCAACCTTCATAAAAAAAATGATATAAAGTTTACTTGATGAAAACTGATGTGACACTTATGAAAAAAAAAAACCTTCTTGGATATCGTATTAATATAATATGATCGAGATTTTATTAAAAACCTTTTATAATAAAATTGGGTAGCAAAATTATTCTAATAAAATTTTCTAATAAATAAATGTTAAACTCAAATGCAAGACATATAAAAATTCTCAACATTTTTAAAAATTTTAAATATCTCAAAACATTGACTTTTTGTCATTGCAAAAATTTTGAGATACCTTTGATCACAAAACTATTTTTTTGTTTGAAAAGTCTCAAAGTTGGTAAAAGCAGTTTAAGAAGAATTTAAATATACATTGAATTATACAAGGGTAAGATTAGGAAGCCTGATCAGGCAGGATAGCAACTTCGAATAGCATCACGTTTTAAATCAGGCACTGATCAAAACTCAGGAGTTTTGCCGGACTTGAAATCAGGCTGCCTGATCAGACAATGATCGCATCCTGAACTAAATTTCCACTCGGGTTGATTTAAATTTGATTTTAATACTTTTGTAATAAAAACACGTAATATTTCATACAAAAATATATTACGCGCGTATTTAATTTAAATAAAAAGTATTTATTTTTTTACGTATGCGTTTAAATTCATAATTTAAATATTAAAATATTATAGATAAGATTTTTTTTTAAGTAACAATCTGGTTTTTTTTTGTATCAGTTTTTTTCTCTATAAAGCAGATTTATGTTTGGATCCCGTCCATCACATATCTTAAATAGCGGTGATGTCAGCCTTATATATCGAGGACATCTACTAGCTGGATGGATGCGCCTTCTCTATAATGTGCATATCCAGGTGGATATCCATAAATCGTGGTCCTTAAAACATGTGCCTGGGTTATCATCGTTGGTATCCGTCGTTATCCGAGAGTGTACTTGAGTTTTCATTAGAATTAGAATTTTTCTAGTGGTTTGCTCTAAATCCCAATGCAAGAAACCGTCTTTCTGAGGGGAATGTTCGCCATTAAGTATGCATGCAAGCCCCTAACATGCTTATAGAAATAGAACCGTTTTTTCTTTTTTGAAAAGTAGAATGATCAGCTAGTTCAAAACGGTTAACAATATTCGTTTAGTATCCATCACAGTATACATACCAACCACATCAAATTTAACAAACTCATAAACAGAATTATATATCATGTACAGTGATGTCAACCTTATATTTCTCGATGACCTATACTAGCTGGATAGAGATAACTTTCCTATAATGTGCATATCCTGGTTCATATCCGCAAATCATGGTCTTTAAAATATTGCGTATGTTGTCATAGTGAGTATCGGTCGTTATCCAAAACTGTACTTGAGTTTTCTTTGGAATTATAAATTATCTAGTGGTTGGCCCTAAGCCCAAAAATCATGGTCCTTAAAATATTGCGTATGTTGTCATAGTGAGTATCGGTCGTTATCTAAAACTGTACTTGAGTTTTCTTTGGAATTATAAATTATCTAGTGGTTGGCCCTAAGCCCATAAATAGTTTTCTTGATCAGTAGGATCAGCTAGTTAAAAAATTGTTAACAACGTTTAGTATCCATTATAACATACATATCTACTTCATCAAATTTAACAGCCTTGTATATCTCGATGACATATTCTAGCTGAATATAGTCATCTTCGCTATAAATTGCTTATCCGTAAATCGTGGTCCTTAAAACATTTGCGTGGGTTGTCATCATTGATATGAATCTGCCACGAGTGGTGGTGGAGCCCAGTGTACTTTTGGCGCCGTGGTCGGAAGAGGTTCGCATTTTTTTAAATGTAATTATATATTGTTATATGGTAACATACATTTGAATATTATAAGAAAAGAATTCATAAGGGGATTCATATCACAATAAAAAAATAAAAAAAATTACGCGTAATTTGATATGGAATTTGTATTGTCTTCGCGTAATCTTGGATTTAAAACTTTTTAATTTACTTAAATTTTTAATTAAATCAAATAGAATCACTACACAACGCAATTTGCGCAATTTCATAAATGTCATTGCTACAAAAATCGCTTTTTTCGTAAAATATACGAACATCATCTTTTTTTTGGCGAAGGTTTCGTGGAACGGAAACGGCTGCAGTAGTTGGTTTTTTGTGTTATTACTGTATGTGTGACTGTAGTGTATTACTACAGCGGAGCCATAATGGTTATTACTTCTGAGTGTTACAAACGGCGTAGCAAACTTAATATACCCTTTCACTCTTAGTGTAGGGTATACAAATCATAACCAGTTGGGAAGGTTAGATCACATGGGAAATTTTAAAGTAGGTGTAATTATGATAGTTAGGATTATCAAAATTATAGTCGGTCTAAGCCGACTATGAATACCCTACACATATGTGTGGTTACCATTCAAAGTGATATATAGGTCACCAGGGTATACGAATCCTGAAAATAACTACAAACATTCAATCGCTGAAGAATTTCCATTCATTTGATACCCATATTTACAAATGGGTAGGTGTACCGAATTTCGATTTTTTTTTTTGTGAACCACAAGTCTTTTCGCCGGAAAACATTATTATCATGTATTTGAGCATGATGTCAATATATATTTGACCAACAAAGTTTACCTAAGCACGTATACATAAAAATTGATCTTTATATGTACATTTTATATGTGGTATTTGAACATAAGTGGTCGGATCATAGGTCACCATGGACCGATCTCGCCAATTTTTTCGCACATACAGCGTAGGTATATTAGTAATCTAAGTTATAAGTTTCATTTATCTAGCTCTTCAATTTTAAAAGTCTTAGGGATTTCAACAGACAGACAGACGGACAGACAGACGGACAGACAGACAGACGGACAGACGGACATCGCTAAATCGACTCAGGAGGTCATGCTGATCAAGAATATATATACTTTTCCATACCGGAGATGCTTTCTTCTGGGTGTTACAAACGGCGTACCAAACTGAATATACCCTTTCACTCTTAGTGTAGGGTATAAAAACACAAATATTTGGGAGAATTTGATGGGAGCAAAAAGCTTTGTATGTACATTCAAAACATATTTTTTTTTCTCACAACAATTTCTCCCAAATATGTGTGGAGTATTTATTTAGAATTGAGCTGAATATCAGCGCACAGCTGCAGTGAACTGTGCATGCATCCAAAATGTGCAACAACAAAATACTAAGCCACAAATTTTGAAGAACAACGGGATCTTGTTTACTTCAAATTTGGCGAACAAATATTAGTATAAATGGGCCACGGCGATAGTAATCGATCTCTTTGGTGTCACAGCAGCGCAAGTGGTAAGAACTTCTAAACACGCAAAAAATACACGAATAAGTTAGTGTATTGCACGAAAATATTCATGAAAATTGTCCACGAAATTATTCGTACTTCTGACGAATAATGTGTAATGAACACACATACTCTGTGTGTCTCTCTCTCATACTTTCACATATAATTTTCCTCTTGTAATAAATGAAAATGTTTTCACATATTGATGGCCGATTCCAACATTAGCACACACACAAAATTGTCAATTTTTTATTTAATGATAATTTTCAATAATTTCACAATTTTATAACACATTTATAACGTGTGTGTGATTGAATTGCGAATTAAATTCAATAAATTTATGCAACTGTCGACTGTCAGAAGAAAATTTAATTTGTTCTGTCTTGTTTTCTGCTTCTATTTGCTTTACGAATATCAAATTGTAAAATATACGATGTATCGTAAAATAAAAAATCGGAACGGAGTTAAAAATGACGAAGTTGTATTTACAATAAATCGTTAATTGTCGCATTGATTATATTGAGTGCAGTTATAAGACCAAGATGGTCCAGTCCATGATTATGTCAACCCTAATTAGTTATATATCTACATGATAATGTGCTTCATATAGCATTTTTACATTACACAATAATGCAATATGAAGCACATGTTTTCTTATAAAGTGCAAAAAAACACGACTCAAATTAATTAGAAATGTAGTAGGAATATTGAAATAGTTGGTGTTAGGAAGTTAGTAAGAATTATGAAAGTTATAGTTTAATTCGACTATGAATATCCTACACATATGTGATAATGTGTGTGGTTACCATTTAAAATAGTACAGATGTCACCAGGGTATACGAATCCTGAAAATAACCACAAATGAAGAATTTCCTTTCAATTGATACCCATATCTACAAATGTATAAGTGATCTGAATTTCGATTTTTTCTTTAGGAACCATAAGTCGGTTTCGCGGGAAAACATTATTTTCATATATTTGAGCATAAAGTCAATACTTATTTAATCAAAAATGTTTACTTAAGCCGTTATTAAGTAAAATTCATCAGTAGATGAAAATTTTATATGAGGTATTTGAACATATGTAAGTGGTCGGTTCACAGGTCACAATGGACCGCTTATGTTATTTTTATACCCTACACTAAGAGTGAAAGGGTATATTCAGTTTGGTACGCCGTTTGTAACACCCAGAAGGAAACATCTCCGGTATGGAAAAGTATATATATTCTTGATCAGCATGACCTCCTGAGTCGATTTAGCGATGTCCGTCTGTCCGTCTGTCTGTCCGTCTGTCTGTCTGTCTGTCTGTCTGTCCGTCTGTTGAAATCCCTAAGACTTTTAAAATTGAAGAGCTAGATAAATGAAACTTAAAAATTAGATTACTAATATACCTACGCTGTATGTGCGAAAAAATTGGCGAGATCGGTCCATTGTGACCTATGATCCGACCACTTATGTTCAAATACCTCATATAAAATGTACATATAAAGATCAATTTTTATGTATACGTGCTTAGGTAAACTTTTTTGGTCAAATATATATTGACATCATGCTCAAATACATGATAATAATGTTTTCCGGCGAAAAGACTTGTGGTTCACAAAAAAAAAATCGAAATTCGGTACACCTACCCATTTGTAAATATGGGTATCAAATGAATGGAAATTCTTCAGCGATTGAATGTTTGTAGTTATTTTCAGGATTCGTATACCTTGGTGATCTATATATCACTTTGAGTGGTAACCACACATATGTGTAGGGTATTTATAGTCGGCTTAGACCGACTATAATTTTGATAATTCTAACTATCATAATTACACCTACTTTAAAATTTCCCATGTGATCTTACCTTCCCAACTGGTTCTTATTAAGACAGAGTAGATATATAAGTAACCTATATTTGGAGTTTCGTTGATCTAGCTCTTCTAGTCATGCGATAACGAAAATATTAGAAGTGGATATCACGTTTGTTCTAATTTGATTGTACCATTGAGTAAGAGTAATTCAGGTTTGACTAAACCTATCTTCGTTTCGCATAATACGTTTTGGAAATCAACCATACCGGCGACTACACCCTAAAAATGTAATTGCACACTTAACAAAAGTTGTTACATTTGCAATAACCCAAGGAACATTTGTACGTAACTCTTTGTGAAATAGTTGTTGTGCTAAATTTCCCATTTGGAAAACAAAAAAATTTAAAATACGGAAAATTCGATATATTAAAAATAAATTACAATACATATTTCCACAATAAAAAATTTAATTCCACATATTCCAAATATTCTAATAATTTCTATATTAGGAGTAGTACCCATTTTAAGGTAATGATAGATTATTTCGCATTGAAAGAATTTATATACCTTGATCCAATGGGCACTTCTATAGAGATTGCCAAAATTAAATTTAAAGTATTCAGAAACATATTAACAGCTCTTCGAATTAGCAATGTAGATAATTGGTCATTAAATTTAAAAGAGCAAGACGAGCAAAAAGATTATGTCAATTGTGGTAAATACGTAATTAATTTCGTTGAAAATTATTTAACGGAATGTGCTCTAACAAATATTGTACCAGATGTGTATAGGCAAAGAATATTATTATCATTGTGCAGCAATATGGCAACAGAAAAAAAAACAACGAAAAAGGGTTCAATGCAACATATTGTCGGTGATACTGCAAAACCGCCTATCTACATTTTCGAATACTTCTTACAAAATGAATTTTACTGAAGAAGCAAAACTATTTTCATTCTCAATTCTGCTCTTCATACAAAATTAAGTATTTCATAACTTAAAATGGAATTTATCTAATTTATCCGATCAACATATCATTAAAAAAACGATTAACACAAAATTAGGCGAAATTTTCACATTGCAGTTAGGCGGTTTGCAGTATCATCGACGATATGCCAAAAATGCACTCAGAAAAAAGTTTCCTCATAATAAGGAAAATGAACTTGAAATAGCGTTAAGGAAAGAACTTCCTCATTTTTGGGAAATTTTCGTTATTTAAAGAAATTGTTCCTTATAATAAGGAAACTTTTCTATTATTAAGGTAAAACCTTCCTTGAAATAAGTAAAATTGAACTTGACGCTATTTCAAGTCAATTTTCCTTAATATAAGGAAACTGTTTTCTAAGTGTGGATATATGAACATTGTATTAAAGAATATTATAAAATAGAAATTGACGATCTACAAAATATTGATTTTATTTGCCAACACAATAAATTGAATTTATTGTAATTTAAATGTTTGCATGTTCATATATTTTTTTTCATCATTTTTTTTTAGCATGAATTGCATGGTATTTTTTTAATTTTTTGTTACATGAATTCTATATTTGCATCTTTTTTATTTTATAAACTGCATTTTTTTTTATTATTTTGCATGATTCTTTTTTATTGTGTGTTATTATAATTGATTGATTTTTTATTACATGATGTTTTTTTAATATCTTCGTGAATTGCGTGATTTTTTGTTTCATAATTTATCTTCTAAATAAATAGTTAAATAAAATAAAAGTACGGATAACTTTTATAATTCCAGTGCTATATTGTATATTATTAAGTTATTATATTTTAAAAATAAGCATATACAATTTATCAAAAATTATATCGATCGTTGGCGGTCTTTAATTATATTGCAATTATAATGAAATTTAAACAGCTGTACTAATAATAGTTTTCAAAATAAAAAATTATTTAAAAGTACTATGTCGGGAAAAATTGGTTGACGGCGCCTGCTAGGCCAGGACCCGTAGCACCCACGGCTAGACCGGTTGAGACCTGGTCGCTGGTGGTTCGTAGCTCGAATGCTGCTGTGCTGTAGCGAGGAGGTGGCTCGTAGGGTCGTCCATGATGTTGGACCTACGTTGGGTGTTCGTGTGCACGACGTGAAGCCCATTCGTGGTGGAGGCGCAATTATTCGGACCCCTTCGGTAGCGGAGCGTTCGAAAATAATCGGAAACAGCAAGTTCACGGATGTTGGATTGACAGCGAGAAGCTAGGCCCTAGGGTTGTTATTCAACGGGTGCATGCTCAGATTACTCCTGATGACTTAATGGAGAATCCGTACATGAAGAACCTGAGTGATGTATTAACCCTGGATGAGTTTAGGAAGACCGTTCGACTGGTTAGTGCGCCTTGGAAGGCTAATCCGGATGCGGTGACGAATGTCATTCTGGAGGGCAGTGGTGTAGCCATGGAAACCCTTCAGAGGGCAACTCGTTGCTACATTAAGTGGTTTTCCTTCTCTGTGCGGAAGTATGAGCCAGTTTTGGGATGCTACAGGTGCATGTCATTTGACCATCGTGTCAGTGAATGTCGCCTGGCATCGGATGTCTGTCGGGGCATAGGGTGTCCCAATGCGGCAATGATATCCATTGCCGTAATTGTGCCTTCAATGGGAATACCGCTGATCATCTGATGATGTCGGCAGCTTGTCCGATCTATAGTGCTATCGTAGCCCGAGCGGAAGCAAGGCATTAAAATGGGTGTCCAAATTGTCCAATATAACTGCCAGGGCGCATATGCTGTCATGTGTGATCTTGGCGAGTTTTTGTGTGAGCATGGCAGCAGCTTTGCTTTGGTTCAGGAACCTTACGCAACTAATGGTTGTGTAAGGGGATTACCTGCAGCAATGCGGGTATTTCCTGATCTCGAGTGCAATTCTGCTGTCATTGTGAACGATGTGAATGTCCAGTGTACTGTCGTTAGTGCCAGTCAATGGGGTGTATGTGTATGTGTTGAGGGGGTGTTTGGCCAAATGTTCCTCTGCAGTATATATTGCAGATTTGGTGCACCTTTGGAGCCATATTTCGAGTATATGGATGGAGTGCTACTACAAGCTAGTAGCATACCTCTCATCCTTGGCCTAGACGCGAACGCATCATCCCCTATGTGGTTCAGTAAGATGTCCCAGACATCTCTGGGATATCAGAACCGCATTAGGGGCGAGGTGCTGTTTGAGTGGATGGTGTCCCAGAATGTGAGCGTAGTCAATGAGCCGAGTTCTGTATACACGTTTGCGGGTCCAAATGGTGTATCTGACATTGATGTCACTGCATATAATGCTGCAGCGGGAGCGAGGCTGGGGTTTGCGTGGCGCGTTTGCGGTGACTGGGGTGTGAGTGCTCACAATATTACTGTGATCGACGTCTCACATCTACCAGCAGAGCATGAACATTCAACCGTAAGGCGTTGGATCACGTGCGGGGTTAACTGGACGGCATATGGCGAGCTCATTTATGAGTCTTCTTTGAGTAAGCCATTGCACGCGTTCAGTTAACTGGAGGTTGATGCGCAGATTGATGTGCTCAACGAGTGGGTGAGGGAAACCAATGACACCCTTCTTGCGAAAAACCGTCCGGTTAATCGCAAGAGAGTGAAATGG
Source organism: Dryomyza anilis (assembly GCA_951804985.1). Taxonomy (NCBI): domain Eukaryota; kingdom Metazoa; phylum Arthropoda; class Insecta; order Diptera; family Dryomyzidae; genus Dryomyza; species Dryomyza anilis. Next base: position 69,833,407 of record OX638133.1, read on the forward strand.
TGGACCCGAGAGCTCACGGTGATGCGCAGGTCCGTACGGCAGCTTCGGAAGAAATTCCAAAGGGCCAGGCGGAGGAGCGCGGTAGACCTTAATCAGCATTTGGCTGCTTTCAAGCAGGCTATGCGGGAGTACAAGGACCTCCTTGTTAAAGTCAAGGAGGATGACTGGGGGTCATTCGTGCAGGATAATCGTGACGATCCTTGGGGTAAGGTCTACAGGATTTGCCGTGGTCGTTGGGGGTACCCCCACTTGATCTGGAGGTAATATCTAAAAGTATTACTTACAGAATCAAGAGGGGAATGGCGCTTCAGGACAGCGACAGATTAATGTCGTGCGATGCCAGTCTACAAAAGAACGAAAGATTGTGTTGCGGGAGGAGGTCCTGTCTAGGTGTCAATCTAGATGGGACGGGAGTTTAAGTGGCCGGATAGGAAATTGCCCTAAAATTTGACTTCGGTTTGACTTCGGAGTTCCTCCTTACTGGGCATGGCTCATTGAATGAGTATTTGTTCAGCGCACTTTGAGTGCAACTGAGTGTTGTGCGTGCGGTGCTGTAGAGGACAGCGTTCACATTATCTGTGACTGCTCGCTATACGAAGACATTCGTGGTGAATTGCGCGAGCTGTTTGATAGTGGGACGATTGAGATAGGTAGCATACTCTCCAGCGGAGAGAGGTGTTCACGAGGCGTCGTAGGAGCAGATATGAGTGTCAACATGTCGGCCACCAGTCCCAAGCTATATAGAGCTGAACTGGTAGTAGTTACGTAAGTGTCTGACCGGAGCCTTTAATCTGGTATCACGGGTAAACAGAAGCCCCGAACATCTAGTGCTGCCTTGTGTTTAGCCTGCTTTTGCGGTTGGCCCTTCGGCGTGGAGTTGCGTCTTTCTAACCGGGCGCCATGACCCAATGAATGGAAGAGGATTAGATAGCCTCGCCCCTCAGATTACACCAAGAGGTAAGTTATGTCCACATGCATAACTTTAAATTGGCTCCAATGGGGCGATGACTCAGTAAATCTCATGTATTTATAAATTTAGCGCCTGCATGTTGCAGCGTCGGAGAAACGGATGTCACAGAAATTCAGCAGCTAGCACGTCCGTCTAGTAATGACACCAGGACCTAATTTGTCTGATATGGATTATTTCAAACATGCAATCATCCTCATTTTAATTAAATAAGTTTTTTTATTATATAAAATTTAATTGATTTACTTATACGTCCATGTATTTATTAATTTCTAAATTTAGCGCCTACTTCGGCTAGATATCCCAGAAATCTAGCAACAATTACAGTTGGTTTTGTCTCGTTGTCGGTGACGGTTGTTTCTTAGTGTATGATAGTTAATTGGAATAATAAAGAAATTCATGTGAATATTTACTAACATCTTTTTAGTGAACTGTAATTGTCTTCATTATAGTTTTATTAGTGTCTTAACAATCAGTAAATGTTCAGACCTACATTTAATTTTCTATATTTTATTCTGCGACGGTACCATTTTGAGGCGTCAAATGGCGACCGCACATTCACGGCGGATCCAATCAATCGGCTTCGACGTCAACGCCGTTGAACCAAACACGGCGCAGAGCATCGAATTAACACCAACGAGCTAAAGCTCACCAGTGAGCTTGGCTACAAAGTGTCACTCATACTCTCTCACTGGTGAGAGAATTAGCAGACACCAACGGCCAGAACATACAATTGTGTCACCAACACAGGCGCACCAGTGAGCGATGCGGCCAAGTGTTACGAATACACATTCACTGGTGAGCGCATCACCGATACACAGACGTAGCAAAGCTACAGAATCGTGGACAACAATCCACCAACGGTTGGGCAAAAAAGCAACAACGCTTCACCAACTAATGGCCTATAAAAGGCATTGCACGAGGGAAATCTCGCCCTCTCTGTTCCTGACTTCGTGACTGAATAGCTGCATCGTTACCCTGGGTGTGTTTTTAATTAAACCGTATCGGGGGACTTTGCCAAGCGTGTTACCCTGAGTGTGTTTTTAATTAAACTGTAGTGGGGGACACGTGGACCAAACGTGACTTAACTGACTCGAGTTTCCGTCCTGGTTATGGACCCAGGACATATCAAACAGTTCCTGAAAACACATCGCATCGAGTAAGTCAGGTTGAAACACATATTTCAGCGAGAACGAGCGAGGATCGTCGAGTGCATCAGGCAGGACGCTGCCTCATAATATATAGCATGAATTAAATAAAGATATATATTGAAATTATAACCACTTTGCGTACGGCGTATTTATTTGGTGCTGAGGGTTTCCCTTGCAAATATAAATTTTTGTAATGCACGGACTTCTGGAGCCCGCTAAGCTATCCCAGCTCTGAACCCGGAAACCGGACCGTTACAATTCTATGTTTTTAATTGTCAAATTTTCTGCATACGTGTCTTTGATGTTTGTTGAGAAAACGTATTTGTATCGGTAATACGATGTCATTTGTAAATTTTAAAAAATATACAAATTGTGGTAAAAGAAGTACAAATAGTAACAAATAATATCATTTAATAGTGTTTTTAATTGTCAAAAGAGTTATGTCAAAATGTTGTCAAAAGGATAAATGTCAAACTAATATAGATAGAAATCTTAAAACTGCATTTCAACGAATTACAGTACTTAACCGAGATTACCTGTATATAAATTATTTCTATAATGTTGTAATATTTTAATTTGTTGTAAAATAATAATATGCAAAAGGTAATTGCATGGCATGGCTTGAAAAGATATTTTTAATTTATTCATTCCGTTTTTCACATAGATTTAAGGTACGTTAACAGACCGTCGAAACGTAATATCAACGGATTCACTCCGTATTTTATCCAGTATGACGGTCCGTAAACGTACCGTCGAAACATACTCTCAACGGATTCACTGGACCGTTTTCGTAAACGGTCGTTTACGGAATCGTATTCCGTAATGCTGATCCGTATACGGCACCGTTAACGGACCGTTGTGTTTCTTGGGTAATTAAAACATAATACGAAATCACCGTACATGAATTACGAATGAAGTGTAATTAAATTATTGTTCAGATTGTAATAACATATTACTATGTGTAAACATTTTATATATTCCCCAGCAGAATCTATCAAACTTATCATAAATATGTTACAATACAAACATAAAATTTTAATTGCATTTGAATATACTATTTCTTGGCAGTTTACTTGGTTATAACTATGCTTCAAAACAAACAGAAAATGCTATTCAAATCTAATTATAACGTATGTTCGTTCGCAACGCTCGTCTTCATTCGATTAGTTATCGACAGACGAAGTTGGTAACGTTGCGCAGCATTTTCTACCTACGCCATCGTTTGAACATACTGATGTTTAAAAACAAACAAAAAAAGAAATTGGATTTAAATAAATGTATTCTTCCAACATTCTTCTTGTATACGAAGTTGGCACTCGTTGAGCAGAATTTTCTATCTACGTCTCCTTTGTCGTCATATCAAGTATGTATACTGATGTTTGAAAAGAAACAAACAAAAAAGAAATTGGATGTAAATAAAAATATTCTTGCAATATTCTTCTTGTATACGAAGTTGACACTCGGTGACCGCCATTTTCTGCATACGTGTCTTTGATGTTTGTTGAGAAAACGTATTCGTATCGGTAATACGATGTCATTTGTAAATTTTAAAAAATATACAAATTGTGGTAAAAAAAGTACAAATAGTAACAAATAATATCATTTAATAGTGCTGTATTTAATTTAATTGTTCCTGAATGTTTTTCTAAAAATATTGTGAAAAGCCGACACGGATATTTCATCATCAAAAACCACAATTGAAAAATCAGTGCTTCTATTTTCAAACAGAATTCGGCATGGTTTTTTACAACAGGCTCCTTCCTACTATTAGCAGCATTATGGAAACTGCACTGAAAGAACTGTCAATGTGGGCAGGACAAAACGGCCTAGGAGTAAACGCCTCCAAGACTGAACTCGTAATCTTCACAAATAAAATAAACATTGGCAACTTTGAGCTTCCAAAACTTGATGGCTGCACACTCGCTCTATCTAGTGAAGCAAAATATCTCGGAACTATACTAGACAGTAAGCTTCGATAGAAACGCAACACAGAAAACGAGTGAAAAAAGCACTATGCGCTTTCTATTCATGCAAGAAAACTCTTGGTAAACGATGGGGCATGAGAAGAGGTATAATCCACTGGATGTACACAGCGATCGACAGACCCATATTAACGTGCGGTTCAACTGTGTGGTGGGAAGCGATAAAGAAGACTACATTTCTTATTGTCGTAAATGATTATTATAATATTTTATTAATTATTTTAGTGCTTTTGCTAAAAAATGACAAAAATCGAAATAATTTCAATATTAACATATTGCTACGAAAATTCAGCGTACGGAAAACTGATCTACGAGTTCGTATCGCTGGATTGTGTACAAAATAAAATCACACCCAACTAAAACAAAATACGAAATGTTATCTTTGCGACTCTCGTTTTTTAGGGAACTTAAAGGTTCTTACAAAAGTTATCTATTAAGCATCGTATAGATATATCAGAAAGATAACTTTTTAAAGTGATCAAATTGGGATAATATCCACATAGTGACACCTCGGAACTTTTTTGTGCCCCGTGTATTTTGTGTTGACTAAAATGTCCAATTGATAGTAAAAATCGGGTCTATGAAATTGAAAATGTTCGTGGGCAGTAACTTACTGCAGGCGTCATTCTACCGTGTGAGGAAGTATCTCAGGACGTGGCAGTGACAAACAGTACAGCTAAAATAATTTCAAATAAAAATGCATTTAAATTTAAAACATAGTTTTTGGTTTTTCATTGTTATTGTCTATTTTTATATTTATTTGATATGTATTAGTTTGTCATTTGATTATATCCATCAATTTTTGGAAAAGTAAAAAATCGAATGACAACCTAATACATTGATAATAATTTTTTTTCATATTTTACATGTGTATTGGTAGGACAACATTCTGATGATGCCTTTTAATAGTTGACTTAAACATAACTTTTTAGTTATCTTTTCGAGAGCTAAAAGTCAACAAAGAGGCAGACATTCGTAAGTCTTTCAGATACCTTTTTGATCACTTTTAAGACAATATTCAGGTATAGTTAACTTTTTAAAGTTAGCATAATGTTAGATTTTGGGCACCGTTTGTCTGGTTGGGAAGTATTATTTCAACTAGTATTAATTAACTTTATTTACTTAAATAACAATTTACCCAGAAACATTTTTTGTTAAGGTCGAGGTAGTTTTGAAACATTTTTTCGTCATATGTCAAACAGACAAACGCGGAGTTTGTATCAAAAGCTGTCTGTTTTCTGCCCGTTCTCCAAATATGGCGTGAATCTGCCATAAAAATTCCACAAAAATTTACAATCTGCCCGTGACAAAATTTTTGGCATTTTTCAGGAATATTTCGAGCATATTTCCGGCAAACGCACAGCTAAATGAGAAGGAGAGAGTGCTTTTCGAATGATTGGGAAAGTAAAAAAGTTAAAGTTTTAGTTCTTACTGTCAAATATTTGAAATTGTTTTTGTTGTGCTTTAAATAGTTTTGAGCAGGCATGATGACTATAAACAACCACATATGGGCATTTCCAGAAATCGTCAACCACGACCGAAATATTCAAAATGCTTAAATCTTTGAAATAAAGATGGATTTGGAATCTTAAATATCCGAATCTAAATCTCTGAAAAGAAATTTCTATTCCGTTAACGGTATAAAAAAGTACTCATAAAGTTACGTTACTATGCAATTTGTAAATATACGCATTTTTCATGTATTTTGAGTAACTAAATTAATTAACTTTAAAGACATACAGATACAAAATATTATTTCCTGTTTTTTCAGGTAACATTAATAAATATTTTAAAGCTTAAAAATAATGATCCAAATTAAAATAACGGAAAATGTTTGAATAAGGGTTTTCGATGTCCCGACCGGATCCAAAAAGATACATTTATTACCATAGTAAACTGAACTGAAATGTAAACATCATTTTCCTAGTGATTCTAGAAAATTTTTGACAGCTAATTGAAATCTGTCCCATCCGGAACTTTGAGTACCAAAAATGTAGTGTAAAAAATGTAGTATAAAAAATATAAAAAAACTAATTTTTCAAAAAAGTACGAAAAAAAAAATGAAAAATCTTAAAAAACATCTAAACATATATAAACATGTATAGTACATTACTTTTCATTTCGTAATAATGATTATTAAATTTGTCATATACAAAACTATTTTTAGAAAAAAATCGTAGTGCAAATTTCCATACAGAACGTCCGGAACTATTCTGTGATTTATTACGAAATAACTGTAAACTTTAGGAAGAAAGTGTACATATACAAAAATAAAGTAAATTGTCTCAGCTATGTTCTGAAATAATTCAAAAAAATATATCATACGAAAAAAGTATTTTTATAATAAAAATCGAACTGATAATTTCCATACGGAATTTTTTGTCCCGTCGGGAATTTTTCTGTGATTTATTTTGAAAAAACTATAATATATAGGAACAAAGTGTACATATAAAAAGAAAGCACATGATTTGAACTATTTTTTAAAATATTTCAAAAATAACATTATTACGCAAAATTCGCTGACTTTTTGGCATTTCCATATTAACCTCGACATGCACTTTTTGTCCCGTCCTGAACTCTCACTATTTTATTTATATCTTTTGATCTACCGTATAGAATTCTATAATTTTTGTTTAGTATTATTTAAATAATACATGCACCAAAAAAAATCAAGTAAATTCATTAATTTTTCTTCAAGATATTAAAGTTTTAAGCGTACGAATGTCCCGTCCGGAACCCAGGGAAATGCCCAATTGCACATCAAGTGAAGCTACTAAACTATATGCAATAAAACTATCATATGTGAAATATAGGTCGTTGTTTAAAAAAAATAAAAAGGTTCCACGAAATCCTTTAAAATAACAACGTGTTTTAATTGAAATGTAACAAGGGCATCCATTTTCAGGAACGTACATTGAAGCTGCCAAACTGCGTGCAATAACACATTAATATGTGAAATATCGGTCGTGGTTAAAAAAATTTAAGGTTCTACGAAACTTAAAATGTAACCATTTTCAGGAACCCTGCATTTAATTCACATTTGGAGGTCCCGCCAAAAGAATTTCGATTGAACTTTACTTAATAGGGTCGGTCGAAATTCACAAAAACAATATTTCCACGATCTCCTTAATGGGAGAAGAGTGACGGGGTCATAAATGGTGTTTGGATTATAGCAAAGTGGGCTGGGTACAAATAAATTTAAAAAATGGTCATGCCTTGCGAAAAGTAGGACTAAAAATTACAAAAATATAAAAAGTGACGAGGTACTTCCTAAAATCAAATTTTTTTTTTATTATCAAACTTCTTTTCCTGTAATGGGGGAGTGGCAAAATCAAATTTAAAAAAAAAAATAAAATCAATTACATGCACGTAAACAAGGTCAGGATAATGTTTTTGGCTAGAAAAGTTTTGGAACACTGAATAAAACACTTTTTAGAGATCGCCTTGTAGAGTAAATTTCTACCAGAATTTCCATAGGATCTTATTCCCTTTGTGGTAAGATTCTGAGCATGAATTTCTGGAATTCATGTCTGCTTATTTAAACACAAAAGCACCATATTTAGAATGAAATAAAACAAGCAAAATTAAAGCAAAATTTTATATATTTTTATTGCACAGTAATTTTTCCTTCATTTTTTTAATTTTCAATTTTCTATTTATATACCTTATTCGGAAGTGCATTCTATATTTGAAAAAATATAATTTAACTCGATCTGGCAAGTCGACTGCAATGCAAACTTCAAGTATTTTTATTTTAAAATTTTTGCATTTAGCAATTTCATTGCCATTAAATGAGTTGAAAATGACTACTAATTGTTTTATTTTACAAATGAATTCTTCTGTAGATTTTATCAAGCCGCCATGAGATACTTGGTCTACCCAAGTCCAACAGTTTGAGGCATTTTCATGGTATTCACTCAATTTTAACTTCCGTAAAATAAAGTCAGCTAAACATTGCAATCCGTCCTCAGGAAGTTCGTCAAATTGTTCACATTCTAAATCTCGAGAAACTTGCTGACTTGATGTATAATCAATATTTATAAGGTCTTGAGCTTCAAAGTTTTCTGATTCTTCATCAATGGTTACGTCTTGGTTAAACATATGGTTTATATTGGTTATTGTTAACCAATCTGATTAATTTTTTGAAATTTCAGTGTTCCCGGACCCACATAAAAAGTCTTCATTTTTAGTTATTAAAAAAATGTAATATTTGTTACATACAAAAATATCTTATTTAGTTCGACTAAATTGCTGAGTTCGACTAAATTGCTGACTAAACTAAATTTTGTCAGTAATGCAGCGTTTACTTTTCAATTTAGCAAATTTTCGAGCAAACTAAATGGATCTAAATTGAATTGAAATTGAATTGAAGACGGTTTCAATTGTTTCCCACAAGAATGGCTCCATTGTTGCCTTTTATTTTCCGCTTTAGGAACATTGATGCAGCTACTATATATATTTTACCGACAAATAGCAAAACGCGGTTTAACCATTTTTACTAAACACAAATTAACAATCGATTTAAAATGTTGTTTTAAATTTCTTAATTTATGAAAATCAATTGTTTTGTTTTTAAATGTGTTGATTTAAATGTCAACATATTTTGTTTTGAAAATATTTTAGTTTAAAACAAAAGATATACGGGCCATTCCACACCAAATCGACCAAAAAAAGTCAAATTTGAGATTTTACCTTTTCGATTTTAATGAAATTTTGTATCAAGACATGCACTAAGCATTTTTTTTTATTTTTTACGCACACTACTTCCAAAGTTGGAAAAAAGGGCCAAAAATCACGTTTGTATGGTTGTTCATATTTAAATATCTGATGAACTTAAAATGCTGGAAACTTAGCAATTAAGTTGTAACTTTTAAACGTTAACATGTGGCCCGTGGTCATTATTTTTGCACTTCAAAATTGTAGTCCTTAAAAAGGACTATTTTTAAAATTCTGAAAAAAATCATAAATTTTTGTCAATTCATTGTAAATGATCATGCAAATTTTCAAGATGGTGTTTTGATGGCATCATATTTTAAAAAATAACTTTCTAAATTTTTTTCAATATTTTTTGTATAAAAAAAAAATGTCTATACAAAAAATAAATAAAAATTTAGAAACTTAACATTACTCAAAATACCATCTTGAAATTTTGCTTGAACATTTATAATAAATTGACAAAAACTTTTTTTTTCAGAATTTTAAAAAGGCTCCTATTTAAGGACATCAATTTTGAAGTGCAAGGATAACCACAGGCCACATGGTCACGTTTAGACCAATTTTTCTAAAAGATTGATCTATTAGCTTTAAAACGAGAAATCAATGAAATTTTTAGCATTTCTAGTTCAAGAGATATTTAAATATGAACAACCATACAAAAGTGATTGTTGGCCCTTTTTTTTCAACTTTGAGCCACTGTATCTCTGGAAGTAGTGGACGAAAAAAAAAATTGGTTAGTGCATGTCTCAATACCCTTTATCAATTCCCAAAATTTCATTGAAATCGAAGAAGGTGAGTTCCAACCGCTGGTCGATTTGGTGTGGAATGGCCCATACACAATATCATTCCATCTTATTCTTTCAATTGTCGATACTAATTATAATATACCAACAAATATTTATTATACCAATTGGTTTTTCTGATATTTGAATTTAAAATCGGTCTTTGTTATAAAATATGTATTTTTTTCAAATAATTTGTGTAGCTGTAAATCGAATTAAGAACAACCAGCAACCTAAGTACAACTTTTTTTTGTTAAAAAATGATTAAAATGTTAATGATATTGGTTTTTTTATTTATTGTATTAGTAAAATATATAGGAGTTTTAAAAAGTTCGTTTTAATATTTTTTAAATTCTTTTAAAAGGGTCTATTCTATTTATAAGTCTTTTAATTGATTGTTATTTTTCAAAACAGCTTAATATCGGACATATATATATAAGGATAAAAAATTATAATGAGGTAATAAAAAGCAATGGTAATGGAGGAAAAAAAAAGTTTAAAATTATAAACATTTTAGTAACTACATAAGAAAATACGAAAAAAAAGTGAATTTACTCGTCAGAATTTACTAAGTGACAATAGACACAGGTGTAGTGGGTGGTCGTCAAGTTCGAACATTTTAAGTATACAGTTTACAGATATCGCAATTCACTGAATTGTTGAAATTTACTTTCTTTAGCTTTTATGGTTGGAAATTCTACAATTTTATTTTTCTTATGAAGTTTAACTATTTACCGATGTATTATTGTCCGTCTTGTTTAAGTTTCGTATCTCCGCTCTCTTCTGCAATGCAGATCATATCTCAGGTGAAGTCAAAATGTTTCTTTCGATTGGTTTGTGGCCACGAAGTTTATTCTTGGCGAAATCAATTAAATAATTCATACAACACCAATATTTGCACTATTATTACAACAAATATTGCTTAAATTACGTTTCCCACTTATATCACAATTTCATATTTTCACAATATTTTCATATTTTCACAATATCACAATTTGAACATAACTATATAAACAAGGTTAGATTTGTAAAACTAGTTTGTATTTCACAAGATATGCAATATTCGATCATTTTAAACACCGCCAACAGTTTAAAAAAGTTTCAAAAACATTTTTCACTTGGTTTCGATATGCAGTAAATAGATATTAATTTGATTATAACCATGTTACTTCATATTAAGAAGCACTTGTCAATTTTTTACATTTTAAATGCAAAAACATGGCCAAAATTGAAATTTCCCACATTACCCCATGTCCCACTTTACCACAGGTTTTTTGTTTGAAGACATTAAAAAAATATGAAAAATAAGTAATTTTATACAAAAACCGAAATCAAAACCGAAACCGTAACTTGGAACCGGTATACCGAAACCGTTTCGTTATAAAAACTTAAATCGAAACCGTAACCCAAATCGAAACCGTTATTCGTTTTGGTTTCAATCCTTGGAACCTACATGCTCTTCCGTTTCCAGATCGAGCAATAGAATTTTCTATTTTTTTACTGATTTAATATAACTACTATTTGTACAAAGTAATTTCATTACCTTTGCTTCGATATATTAAAGTTACAAGCCTACGAACTTCCCGTACCAAACCCCAGGAAATGTCCATATGTTAAAACATTGGTTTTTCATTGAACATTTTTTGAATTCATTATATTCAACTATAATAAGTATTATTATCACAGCTATGTCCAGCAAAATTGAGATGGAATTGTATATGCATATTAGATGTATGTGCCTTTTTTCGGATCATAATAAACTTCATATAAATATTTCATGGAAAATTTTATTTATTTCATTTCAATATACAATTTAATAGAATTGCAACAATACAGAAATAAAAAATAATCTAATTTATAACTAACAACTAACTACATTAAAGCATTACATTAGTGCTTAAAGCTTAAATAATGCACTTTAGTTCAATAGGTTTATTTTTAATTATCCTAATTGTAAATATTTACAAATTTATACTTGGACTCGATCGATATTCATTAAATTAAAGGTAGTATTACGATAGAACTATGATATGGTCGTAGCTGACATATGTAGCTATATTGTTGTAAATACAAAAAAAATGAGGATTGCAGTAAATTACCAAAAGACTTGTAGACGTTACCTCTTCAAAAATTATGTTCTTAGCATCGCATAGTTAGTACAAGTTGCATATTTAACACTTCTCTTCAAAACATACCATCTTCGTCATCAAATTATTCAACATTTAAGGTCTTAGAAATTATCTGATATAAGGCTCTAAGGTAAGTAGATTCTAAATACTCTGGAAGTCATTCGGAAGTCTTTGATAAACTTTTTTTTTAATTTTTTCTTTTGTTTACGCCTTTTTATGGAAGCAAATTGGAAGTTTTTTTTATATATATATATGTTTACGAAGACATCATATCTTAACTATTTTTTTAATTTTAAGCCTTTGCCGCCTCCGTTTCGGAGGCTATAATATTTCTGGAGGCCGCCACTGCAGCTGTGGCGGCGGCCATTTGCGATTGACGTTGTTCCTCCTCCAATTCCAGACGTTCCACCTTCTTAATTTTGCTCAATTTCTCTGAAAAATATATGAAATTATTTAGATGTAAAATATTTTCAGTTTTAATTTTGACGTACTTGCACATTTTAACATGATGGTGCCCCACCATATGGACCAACCCCAGCCGACAAAACAGAAAAGCACACAAAAGAGCTGGGCCACTGCAACGATCGTGTTGATTATTAGTGCGCCAAGTCGTGCTTTGGCGCTGTCGTAATGAGAGAAGCGAGGAATTCCGACACAGATGCAGAAAATACCGGAGAGTAGGGTTCCTGAAATGTAAAGCAGTAAGGAAGGTTAGGTCACATTGGATATTTAGAGGTAGGAAAATTTTGATAGTTGGTGTTAATAAGAACTATGAAAGTTGTAGTTGGACTAAACCGACTATAAATACCCTAAACATATGTAATAATGTGTCCGGTTACATTTTAAAATGGTCTAGAATTAAATAGGATTTATGAGTCCTAAATATAACTGCAAACTTGTAATCTTGAAAGAATTTATTTTAATAAGTGTACCATGGGAAAAACATTACTTTTATATATTTGGGCATATAGTCAATATAATTTTGAACAAAAAGTTTACTTCGGGTGTACAGTGGTTCGTCTAGTACATGGTAGCTGGAAAATGTTTTTTTTGTTGATTTTATCTGTTGTATTGAATGCGACTAATAATTTAATAGAATTATAAATGGAATTTTTATGTTTTAAAAAGACAAATTTTAGATATAAAAAAAAACAAATAAATAATTATAAAAATCATAAGGCAGGCCATTTATTTTTCGTTATTGTAGAATTAACTTCTGGAGGCAAAATCAATTTTAAAACTTCATCTATTAATTTTTTCATGATAGATCTCTCACAATATTTTTCACTGGATAAGATGTAATTAAAAACATATCAAATATCAATAAATCACTTTTTAGAATGGTGTTCTCGAACTTTGCTGCAATTTTTGTACCGGGCTTACTCAGATAGTTGTCCTATGGGAATAAGTACATTTTCAATAACATCTTTGCCATGTGTTAAAAGCTAATGCAGTGTTGCAGGCATGTAGTACCACGAATAATTTTATTAAATAATTGTTTCTTATTTTGTTGTTCAAATTTGTAAACTCAACTAAATTAATTTTATGTCCACAAGAAAGAGCGCCTAATGTTTTCAATCTTTTAATTAAATTTACATATATGCCTGTAATTTTCAAACTTATTTCCGAATTAAAAAAAAACTTCTTTCCGTGTTTCCATCATTTGAATTACCATATCCATGTTAAGGTTTAGCAACAATCAATCCCATAACACTTTTTTGTATAAAAATTGACCGTTCAAGTACTTTTGTTTTATATTTATTTCCTCTAACATTCCATTTTTAATGTCTGTAACGGATATCGAATAAAAATGAAGTATAATATAAAAAAATGAAGTATTGAAAAAATATATTGGGCAAAAGGGGTCAAAGCCATAATAAAATTAAAAAAAAGAACGCAGAAAAGAATACAAAATAAACCAGTAAGGAAGGATAGGTCACATGAGAAATTTTGAAGTAGGAAAATGGTGATAATTAGTATGATGAAGTTAGTAAGAATTATGAAAATTATAGTCAGCCTCCTACAAGCATTGTAAGCGATTATCCTGTTGGCGGCAGCGAAGAGTCGCCGCCGAAGGCGTGTGGTCTTCCGAAAGGTGATGAAGGAGGGCATCTTTGAAGATGCAAAGTATTGAAAAAATATATTGGGAAAAAGGGGTCAAAGCCATAAGAAAAGAAAATTAAAAAAAAGAACGCAGAAAAGAATACAAAATAAACCAGTAGGGAAGGATAGGTCACATGAGAAATTTTGAAGTACCTTGATGTTGAAAAACATTTTTGTATGTGAAATAACTACATAACTTTACCGCATTACTTCAAAATTTGAATAAATTTGTATTAAAAGAACTACATTTTGTTTTCGTTTATAGGTCCTCCAATATGTAGATAAATTACTACATCTGTTTTAAACTAATTACTTTGTTACATCACTTTTGTTACATAAGCTATATTTGCTAAAACTCGGTTATTAATGATTTTGTATAAATAATTTTTATGTCATTTTTTAAAGTCATTTTTTGTAGTTTTTATGGTTATTTTAATGGTATTTTTGCATCATCAAAATCTGAGCCCTGATGATTAGCATTAATGTATGATTTAAAGTTAATTTTGTTGGATGTACATTTTTTTTATTATCAGACAGCGTAGGTGATATCTAAATTAGGATATTCATTGATCGAATTGATCGAATACCGGATATGTCTCCGTCGGTGTTAGAAATGGCGTACCATACTGAATATATCTTTGCAATCTTAGTGTAGGGTTATACAAATAGATATAGGTGTATCTTGCGAAATATTACTTCGACTGCGCGACTTACCCAATCCCGGAAAAACAGTGTTGCAAATGGCACAAAACCACGCCAAGTACAGCGGCAGCACCGGAATGGCGCCCTTCATTTTCGAATTGTACTCGACGAGATCCACGTGCAGCTTGCGGCGTGTATCCTGCGAGTACAACATTAATTTTTTACAATTAAAAAAGTTTTAACCACAACTCTGAAACTCACCTCCACCGGAGTCGCTGCCTTCATGCTGGCGCGTCGACTATCGCTAATCGTGGGTGTCGGTTTCTTGCGGCAGCACAATAGCTTCCCCCAGAAACGCTTGCAGCAGCCTCTGAAAAAGTAACGGCGCGGCGAAAATACAAGCAACCCAAAACTAGAAAAACTATTGAACTCACTGTTTTGGTGCTGTCCCTTCCGCGCCTTCCAACACCGAGGCATCAGTCGCAGAAATAGCGCGCTCTGGATCCTGCCAAGCTGCCGACGAACCGCGTGTGGATCCGCCGGCAGTGGGACCGCGTGCTCGTTTGCGCCCACACGGAATACAAAAACAACATTTCCTTCTTTCTCTGCGCTCAATGTCGTCATCTGATTCGTGATCTGGATCGGTATGACTCGGGGTTGTGGTCTTCACTTTGTTTACAGAACGACAGCAGAAAACTTTGCTGAGACACAAACCACATTTGCTCTGCTTTGCAGGACCGGTCATTGTTTCCGCCATATCCTCTCGTATGGTCTCCATTTGTTGTTGTTCGCTTGCGGTAATATCCTGCTCAATGGACGTTGAATCCTTCTTCTTTTTACGTTTGCAACAATTTAAATTCTTCCAGCAGCTGCCGCCCTTAGGTTTCTTCGTCTCATCGACTACTTCAAGGTTGGCTGTTGTTGTTGTGCCAGCACTACTCGATGGCGAAGAGAGCACAGGTACTGCCTCATCATCATTGTTGTTGTTGCTGGCCGCAGTGGCTGCCGTGCGCTTGCGTCGGCAACAGCGAGAGCAACGCGATCGGCGGCATGGCATGCAGAGTTTTGTGCAGCAGCTACAACAGCCACGTTTTGCTGCGGCCTCGTCTTCCTTGTCCTTATTTTCTAGAAACTCCTGGCTGCCGGTTCTGCAAGGGATTTTCAGGAAATTTTAATTTTTAATGTAATACCATTGGACTGACAATAATCTATTGAATGAAAAATCAATGTGGAAAATTTTCAGTGAAATTCGATTATGCGAATTAAATTGCCTGGACCTCAAAATAGGTATCCAAATTTACTAATTTTATATTAATTAATATTTAAAAAATTATCAATAGAGCACTTGATCGTGAAAAGTGGAAGAGGGTTGTGTATATTATAAAGAAAGATCCAAGCATATCCGGAAGGAAATTGGCGAGAAAGGCGGATTGCTCGGAATCTTTCGTGCGCAGGACTAAGAAAGAAGCTGGGCTGAAGACGTACAAGGTCCAAAAAGTTCCGGATCGAAATGCCGTCAAGAATGAAACCGCAAAACAACGAGCTAAAAAGCTGAACCAAGAATTCAATTGCTGCATAATGGACGACGAAAGTTATGTTTTAGCGGACCTTTCTCAGCTACCTGGGCAGGAATTTTATACAGCCGATTCTCGAGGAAATGTCGCTGAAAAATTCAAATAAAAAAAAATGACAAAATTCGCAAAGAAATTCCTTGTTTGGCAGGCAATTTGCAGTTGTGGAAAAAGGAGCTGCTCATTCGTGACATCGGGTACAATTAATAGCGAAATATATGTGAAAGAATGCTTGCAAAATTGCTTCCATTTTTACGCCAACATGAAGTGTCCACATTTTTTGGCCTGACCTCGCTTCATGTCACTACAGCAAAACGGCCTTAGAGTGGATCCAACAAAATGCAGTGATTTTGGTGCCTAGGGAAGCCAATCCACCAAACTGTCCAGAACTCAGGCCGATTGAGAGATACTGGGCTTTAGTGAAAAGGGAGATGAAGACAACAAAAAAAGTGGCCAAAGATCTTCAAGACTTTAAAAGAAAGTGGTCTTCAGCAGCTGTGAGGGTGTCGGACACTACCATTACAACATTAATGGAAGGGGTTCCGGAAAAATTAAAACTTTTTATTAAAAAATATTAATTTCTGGTTTTTTATATTTTTTTTTAAATCTAAAAATAATTGCAAAATAAAATATTTTATTCTATAAAAATTCGATTACTAGATTTCTAGATTTTTCATTTTTGTAGCGGACAATTTTATTCGACGCAGTCCTTAGTTCGTGGTAATCCCCCAGTCGATTTATATCAATCCGACAAAATTGCGTCTTTCTTTAATGCATGTCTGGTCATTATTTTTATATAGTACAAAGACTTATGCGATCACGTTGGTCCCTTGCTAAAATTAATAATAATAGTTTGTCGCTACAGTCCTATAAGAACTTAGGCCGAGCTCTCTCACCATTTTTGATATAGGCCCAAAATGAATTTCAACTCGCATATTTGGGCAGGGGCTTCAAAATCCTCCTTGAAGTTCCTGGACAGAATTCAACAACGTGCGATATATTTAATAGGAGATGAAAATATTTCATCGTCTATTGGTTCTCTTGAGCACCGAAGTACCGTTGGGTGTGTAAGTCAGTTTTATAGGTATTACAACGGTAAGTGTTCGAGGCAAATACATGGCTTGATTCCATCGGCCGTATATGGGGCATCCCCTGAGCGTTGGTTAATTTATTAAAAAATAAGTGGTGAGACCTATAGTTTAATGCCGAATCCGAACTGCAGGTGAGAGTTTTTCATAGGCAATGTTTTACTCTCGTAGGTTTGCCATTTACAGCCGAGAAGTAGCGCGATATAGAAAAATGTTTCTATGAAAAAAAAAATGTTTCTGCTAGCAGTCCAACGCACTAATAGTCTACCGACGACTTACTAAAATTAAAAATTTTTGACAGAATCCATGGAATCTCTTGCGTTGGGTGCAAAGGCGAAGATTTTATTGTACCTTGTAAAGATAAGGCGCATCATAAATACGCGTTTACGGATCTAAAGGAGTGTTTATAGTAATTTATAGTGTCATGTTGAAAACAATTTAAAAAAATGCAAAAAAAAGGAACAGAAGGAATTTTAGTAGTTTTAGAAAGGGTTTGTGCTTGTCGCCAATTCTTCCATTGAACCATAAATGTATCAGAGAAGATGGTTCGAACATCTAAGAAAATTTAAAAACGGAATTTTAAAGGAAGATTTAACGGAAGATTTGTAAACAAAAAGTGCATAATGTTATCTAAGCAGTATAGGTCACATTGCATTCGTCGAGTTCTACTATTGTAGAAAAAAATTCAAAGGAAATATATTTAAATGCAAATTTAGCTATAAGTTTAATATGTCGAAAATACAAATTAAAATGTGAAGAAAAGTGCGTTATTGCTGCTGGTCTTGGTAAATTTAGAGAAACATTTCATCAACATAATTTAGGCTTTTTTAAACCGAAAAAAGATCAGTGTAGAAAGAGCTTAATATTCGACTCATTAACTGATGAACAAAAGAAAACACACGAAAGTAATAAAAAGAAGTATTAACTGAAGTATTAACTGATGAACAAAAGAAAACACACGAAAGTAATAAAAAGAAGTAAAGCGCGATGAGCTCGTGATGAAAACAAGGCTCATGCTTTCCAAGATTCTTAAGGAGTTGCCTTTAATTTGGATTTGCAATATGTACATAATACCAAATGTCTTTGTGGTAAATTTGTTGTATTTATGGAGACCTAGAGTACTACTATTTATGGTGAAATTTATGAACTCCAGCACAAGCCGTCCAAAATAAGAAAAGCTGCAACAATCGGCTGGGAAGGGCAAGTGTCTTTTGGGATGAACGTGACATAATATTCATCGAGTATCTTGAAAAAAGCAAAAACAGAAGCTGTAGAATATTATGCAGCACAACTAAAATAATAAAGGAGTAAAGATATCATATGGTTAAGACAAAATTTTGTCTTTCACTAAAGTCCTCTGTTTCCAACGTTTAAAGCTATGGTCACAACTGAATGAACTAAATTTTAAAAAACATGATGTTTGAAAAACATATTTCTCTTGAAGGAAAATATGTTGAAGAATACCATTTATTTATTTAAAATGGTTTTCCACATCCTAGATTGTACAACCCACGAGTACATTTTAACGATATACAACATTGGCGCAAACGAGGTGTATTATAATCTTTTACTATATTTCTACTTGTTATTATTTAACATTGAAATATTTAATTTAATACGTTGTAATACTTTTGTTATATGTGTCAATAATTTGTATGTATAGATTTGAGTTTAGAAAAAACATTATTCGAAATAATTTTTTTTAAAGAAATATATTTTATAAAAAATAGAAAATCGTGACACTAGCTATGGGGGTTGAGGTGCAAGGAAAAAAGGTAAAATAGAAATATCTTCGTGTGTATATGAGTAAGTGTTATGGGACATCATAATATTTCGTACGTTAAAATGATGATAAAATAAATAAAAAAAACTTTAAAAGCTATAGAAAACAAAATTATGGAAAGTGGTCAGACTGAAATGAATTGTGAAAATTGAGTGAAAATTGAAAAATGTCCCAATTACGTATCAGAGCGAGTACGATCTTTCCTCAACCATTTATTGTACGATACGAACCCTTTTTATATGATGACTTTTACAAGTTCTACATAAAAGATGAAAATCCATGCATATTCTGACTGTATTACAAAAAATTAGAAAATTTAATTTTTATTATAAGAAAAACTTTGATGACCCTCATTTTGCAGAAGTAGTAAAATTTTATATAAGTGTTCAGAAACCGATATTACGATTATTCCAAAAGCATCTACGAAATCTTTCGCCATATCTATACCTTAACTTAAGGACTTACAAAAATGTGTGAATTAAAAATGATTCCAAGAGAATATCATGGATTGTACGGTGACCTAGATTCAGAATATCATGTTCGCGACTCACTACCACAGCCCGACACAAGAATTTTACAATTGTCACACACAGACTTCATAATGTATTTCAAAAAAATCTAGCATGCCTTGTGGTTTTTGTACACGTGTACTTTAGACTGACAGTGACTTTGTATGAAAAAAAAATCATCGAGTTTGATTTTGAAGGTCACCCCTTAGAAATGCTCTATTGAATGAGAAAATCGATGTGGAGAATTTTCAGCGAAATCCGAATATGGGAAATGGCCCCGCCGGGACCTCAAAGTAGGCGTTTTCGTACCTAAATCAACAGTTTCAAAATTGAATTGAAATGATGTCTCCCAAACGCAATAAACTAAAAATGTGGGTATGCCATCTATTGGAAAATTTTATTAGCTTTTCAAGAAACTATAAATGAATTTCAAAATAAATTCTAGATGGGAATTGAAGTTTTGAGATCATAGTGTTTCAGGCTAGGCGTGGCTGATGAAAATATATAACAAAGGATGCCTGTTTAAATAATCACTGCTTCTGTATATTTTATCCAATTTTTTATTCATAGTTTCTTGAAAAGCTAATAAAATTTTCCAACTAATGACTTACCCACTTTTTTAGTTTAATACGTTTCAGAAACATAATTTAAATACAATTTTGATAATATCGATTTATCGAAAGCGCCTACTTTGAGTTCCGGCGGGTCCATTTCCCATATTCGGATTTCGCTGAAATTTCTCCATATCGATTTTCTGATCCAATAGAGAATTTCTAGGGGGTGACCTCCTCTCGATTCGAAATCATGATTTTCCATTGTCAGTCTTGACAGTGGCGGAACGACAGGGGGGCAGATCAATCAAACTAGTACCAATTTGACTAAACTGATGCCATTTTCTGAATTAGAATTGTATCCAATATTTGCTGTAACTTTTACTGCACCATTTTTTCTGACGTTTGCACTGCGTTAATTTATTAAGCTTGTCTTTAATTAACAAGATAATGTAAATTAGGGCCTAAAAGTTACAATGTGGTGCTAGAGTTTACCACAAAAAATGTTAGTAAAAAAAAATAATGTTCTGTATTCGTACATTGCATATGATGTTGCAAAACATTTTAAATCCATATTTTTATTTTTTTTACCATCTAAATAAAGTTGTTTTGGATCGAAATAGGCTTAAAAATTAGAGATTGAATCTTTTAATATCCTCCTTAAATTTCACAATTTTGCATAAATCTTAAACTCGAGCATCCTCCTTGAAGTTGAAAACACCCACCAAAATATTCAGTATTATTTATTTATATTTTTTATTTTTTTTTTCGACTGAAATATTTTGTAGTAAGCTCTAGCAGCACAATGTAACTTTTAGGTCCTATTACATTTTAAAATAAAATTTTGGTTATGTATATGTCAATCATCGAAGTAATGGGTATTCAAATATATTGAATATTTTTCACCTAACTGGAATACAAATATTTTTATATTGAAAAATTTAAGAATTTTTACATACTTCAAACATAAAAAATTAAAGTGAAAATTTTCGAAAATATTAGGCCTCATAGACTAGTTTTTATCTATATATATAAAAATGAAATGTCCTGTGTGTGCCAGAGCATCACGGGAGAACGAACTGACGGATTTGCCGGATTCTTTTTGTATTTTGTTCGTGTCAATGCAAGAGTGGTTTAGGAAAATAGAAAAGTCGGAAAAACCCAAAGGAAAAGCGGGAAAATCGAAAAAATCTAAATTTGACCCTATGAACTTGAAATTTGGACTGGGTGTTGATTTCCCGACGTGAGAGCGCACTACGAAGGGATTTTGGGAAATTCGGCTTCTAAGGTACAAAAATGGACGTGGAAAAACTGATCTTTTAATTCAAAATATCTGTGTAATTAAGATATGAACGCAGTAATGAAATTTGGCTCCGTAATGTATATGTTATTTATCTTTATGCTAAATGTATAAAAGGGCGTAGCACCTCCCATATAATCATAACTTTAAAAATTCTCCTATGACACCCTATGATTTATAAAAATAAAAACAAATGTTCTTATTAAAAAGTAGAATCGTCACGTAGAATGTGGGAGGGATTGAATAAAGGGGCGGGAGACCTTCCATATAATCAAAATCTTAAAATTGCTATAACTCCTTACCTACCAAAAGCAGAGTTTTAAAAATCAAAGCAAGGGATCAATAAAACATCATCCCGTAGTATGTGCGCGAGATGGTACAAAGGGGTGTGGCACTTTAAAATGGCTTTAACTCTTTACCTACTAAGAGAATAGTTATAAAAATCGAAAAAAAATGTTATATTAAACATTGTAATCGTCACGTAGAATCAGTGCTGGTAAAAATCCGGATTTTTTTAAAATTAACTCCACCGGATTTTTCTGGGTTTTATTGTTTTTTTTTGGATTATTTATAAATAACATAATTTCAATTGGATCGATTTTTTTAACTTATTACTTCCCACCACTTCCACAAAGTATGTTTATAACATAAATTTCACAGTCTCGGATCTGGAAGCCGGTTTCTTCCATATACTGAATTAGTCATATGGGCGAGAAAATGAAACGGCCTAAGTGCCTGATCAAATCTGTTTTGAATGTCTTTTTTTATGACAGGACAACTCTTCAGAACACAATAGATTCAATCACCGCTTAAAAAATTGGCTTCAATTTAAAAACCAAAAATGTTGGTTTTTTCCAGTGGATTTTTAAAAATTTGAATAGTCACGTGGAATGTGAGTGGGATTGGAAAAAGGGGCGGGCACTACGTTAAATGTGGGCGGTAAAATAGCGACGTAGACCTACACTAAAAAGGAAAAGAGGGGCGTAAATGTATATACACTTTATAAATATATACACACTATATAAACAATATAGTTTTGCAATTACAAAAAAAATGGCATTACAAAAAAAATAGCTATATATTATAATATAAATATATATATATATATATATATATATATATATATATATATATATATATATATATATATATATATATATATATATATATATATATATATATATATATATATATATATATATATATATATGCAGGTCATTTTGAAAGTGCTTAATATAATAATTTAAATAAAACCAAAATAACAATAAAAACTTAACTTAAAATAGCAATTCTGAGGCAAGTCCACGATACAAAACACAGTCAAAAGTCAAAAGAAAAAAAAATGCCAGAATGGAAAAAGTAACACAATCTTGTAAAGCAATGGGCCTAGTCGCCTCCGCGATTATGCTTATGTTGGGGCACTTTTTGGTCCAACGTAATAAGAGAAACTTTGGTATGTATCTTGAACTTTATCTTCGCCCATCGTCGAAGATATAGCAGCTTGTGAATTAAGGGAAATAAATCCATCGCAAACCGTTGCAATTGTGATTTCTGACACTGGGGAAGGCAAAAATTGTGTCTTGTCGGCACCGAATAAACTGCTGTTTTCTAAACCAACTACTTCATCAAAAACATGTATTAAATTTAGGACCAAGGGTTCAAAATCTCACTTTGCGCTCGAAGATGAAAACATTCTTCAGAGCGTTGGTTAATTTGTAAAAAAAAAACAATTTCCCTACTTCATTTCTGACTTATTTTGTTAATAGTACAACAATAATTTTTTGGGTATACTATGGAATGTTTGTATATTTTTTTATTAGAATAATAGCCTCATTATATTCATATAGCCTTTGTATTACATAAATTATGCTGTATGAAGCACATTTTCATTGCATTATTACACTGGCCTGCACTATGGGCCAGGAGCAGGCCCCTGCGCAGGATTTGCTCGTGGGGGGGTTTTAGTTAACTTCATAATAGAGGGGGTAGGGAGGTAGGTTTCTGTTTGGAACGTATCATGTCATTTCAGAAAATCGGTATCTGACGAGGCCTAAACTAGATAAGATATCGGGTGTACGATCTGCTTATAACGGAGTTTCCTTTAGGAACTTTTGAAGGGTCATTAGATCCCGATTAGTTCATTTTTCATATCCTTGTTAGGTTCCGACCATTCAACTTCAAAATTCAAATTATATATACCAATTTATTTGTTAATGAATATTTCTATTTTTTTATTGCTAAAAAAACATTTTTTTTTAATAATTAAGGGTGTTTTTGAACATTTTTGTAAAGAAGGTATACATTTTTTTAAATATATATTTTTGAATATATAAAACCTTTTATTATTATAGCACTTTTTAACTTACTCAATTCGTTTTAACATCAATCAAATTTTGTTAGAATAAGAATGAGTAAAGATAAAGTCAGCTCACAAATGAGATTAATTTTTATCACTGTTTTGCTCTGATCTTCTTTTATCGTTTTATGCATTTATAAAATAATGTTTCGTCTTTACTCTAAACATTTCGGTTATTGTTTAAATCACTTTTGATCTGATCGTGTGATATTATAAAATTTTTATTTACAGTCATATACATTTATATACCCTACTTACTACGGAACATTGAAATGTATCGAATTTTTTTGAACTATATAAGTCATTGTTATGATGGTCAAATTTAGAGATGTGCGCGTGCCTGTTTTTGATGGCACGGACACGCACGGGCACGACAGCAACTAGCACGCACGAACTCAGATTTCGGGCGTGACACGAAAAAAGCACGGCACGTGCCCATCTCTAGTCAAATTTACCCAAAATATGGCGACTTAGCCCTGGGTCAAGAGATTCACCCTTTTGGCATGACTGAAATGGGTAACAAAGCACTTAATAGTTGCGTTTTATCAAAAATGGGCGTTATTCGCCCCCATTTACATTTCAAGAGAACTTATATTAAGAAATTTTCAAATTTTACGAGCAGCGAACAAATTTTCATTAATTTTAGCTAGTTTGTTGAATAAAATGGTAGATGGCACTTCCCATACAACCTAAACTTTTAGCGCCTTATGATTTGGAAATTACACCAGCTAAGAAGATAAAACAATAAACTCAAATACAAAAAAAAAAATACAAAAACTCAAAATCAAAAGAACAAAACTAAAACAATTAGACAAAAAGAACAGCAAAATAAAAAATAAAAAACAGATGGAAAAACAAAAGCAAATACAAAGAACAAAAGTAAATACAAAGATCAAAAGCAGAAACACAAAAACAAAAGCAAAAACAAAGGTACAAAAAAATACAAAATTAAAAAACAAAAGCAAAAACAAAAGAGCAAATACTAAAACAAAATCAAAAACATAAAACAAACAGAAAATTAAAATTAAAATCACAAAACTAAAGCAAAAACACAAAAGCAAAATCAGAAAAAGAGAAGCACAAAATCAAATCGCAAAAACACCATAACCAAAAATGCAGAAACAAAAGCAAAAATAGAAAAATAAAAGCAAAGACTCAAAACAAAACTCAAGCAAAATCAAATCACACAAAAACAAAAGAAAAACACAAAATCAAAAGCAAAAAATAACAAAAATACAAAAACCAAAATCGCACAAAAAAACAAAATTCCACAAAAAATTAAAGCAAAAAGAAAAAGTCAATTTTAAAAACAAAATCAAAATAAAAAACAGAAGCAACTAAATAAAAAATTCAAAAAAGGAAAAATCAAAAGAATAGCAAAAACTTAAAATGGGAAAAAATACTAAAAAAATTGGAAAAACAAAAATGAAGAATTAAGAAATGGGTTAAAAAGCCAAAAAATCAAAAACCCCCGTTGCGCAGCCCGGGTACGAAATACTAGTAAGAATATAAACTTTTACTTTAACCACATCCACTCAACATTAGCTGGCACAAATAACTTAAGTATTCAATGGATTTTTGGGTTTAAAATGTTCGAAATTGAGACATCAGCGGTTGACAACCGAAATTGCAAATCGAACTTTTTAACAATTCACGATATAAAATAAAGTTCACCAGTAGATGTAACTTTTATAGGAGGTATTTGAATATAAATAATCGCTTCACAGCTGACAATCATACCCAATCATTTTGACAGACGGACAGCGTATGAATATAAGTAAATTAAATTAGGAGTTTCATTGATCTTGCTCCTCTTGTTTTTCTGTAATTGTGATTTCAACAGACAGACAGAAATGCTTTACGCTCTTTATTATATTTTTTCAAAGATATTCTCAAGGATTTGGTTGAAATAATGAATTTCTGTTTATACAATTATGTATTTTTTATAAAAGATTTAAAACGTGTATATGTACTAAGCCATCTGTAATCACCGTACGACAAAATTTAACTTTTGGCTGCACACATGAGAACATTCTATATATTCTTAAAATACGCTAGAAAATAAAATACACGTGTATCCTAGTTTTTATGGATAAATTCGTTATAAAATTTTATTTCCATTTGAAAAGCAAGTGTGTATCAATTTTTTGGTGAAATATTTGAAAAAGATTTCATAGCTAAGACATAACTGAGTTCGAATATGAAAATAGTTCTCTGATATCAATTCGTTTACAGCTTTTATTTGCATTAAATAAATTTCAATTTCATAGTACCTACTATTTCAAATGGTATTAAAACATTTACATGTATAGATATTGGAAAACCGTTTATATATCCATACTCAGAGAGATCTCAGCTAAATTTTATGAAAATATGATATGCATTTGCAAATAAAAATCGTAAACGAATTGATCTAAAAAAAAATGGGTAGGTACACACAAATTCTTAGATTGATACCTAGTTTCACGTGCTGGTCGATTTTTCATGTGTTCAAAATAGTGTCGGACGATGTAATATACCATTTCATAGAACACTACTATGACAGTTATTCACAAATAAATGACGAAAAAAAAAATAAATCCATGAGATTTTTTCTATGTCTTTGGAAACACCAAAACAATTACGTGGTCTGCCGCTAATACATGTAGTCACCTTACCCTCCATGACCTTGAGAAAGTTGTTTAGGTGCCAATGGGTAATATTGGTGAGTTATGGTGCTGAGAAATGGAAAAACAATAAAAGCCATAAAGTGAACTCTTAGCCAAGAGCAATAAAAATAATAAAAATAAAAAGAACACGTTTCATAACCTTTGCAAGGTATTCGTCCATCTTGAATTGGGGAGTATGACGGCCACCATATGCGCCATTATCCAAGTGTTCAGACAGAGTGCAAAAATATTTGCATAAACGTCAATAATAAAACCCCCCATGGTCGTCTAGTCAGGACAGGCACATGGCCGAAGAGCTGCACCGTATCGGAAGTAATTCGACATTCGTGAAGATAACTTCGCCCGACAAAGGTTGACCGGACATCACCTGCATGTGGCCCAAGGTAATAAAAAACAATTTGCTTCCTGTGAAACAGAAACAAAAGGTTACCTTACCATGTCACGTACATATATCCTTCACTATGACAGTTGACGGGCACCATTTTTGCCGGAGCACTACCTGTCGACAAACTGACGGACTAACTGCCTGACATTTGTGCCAAGTTAATTTGCATTCATTGTCGATATCGAACAAGGAAAATCTCTGCACTGGTGCGCAATTAATTAAATCATCAAGAAGACCATAAAACCCAGAAGCCACTGAAGTCTCATGTCGTGATAATCATCGCGGCACAAATTGTCGTCCAGCTGACATGTCGTTCCATGGACAAACCGTTGCATAAGTACTACTTAGATGCCTAAAAGTATGCAAATGATTTGTTTTTTGCAACTGGTAAGTGCCAAGCCTAAATGTTGCATGTTCCCAAATGCAGAGTTCCATTAACGCCTCAGATGCAGTGCGTGCTTTGCAAATGGGTTAACATTTCATGCAGATTAAATTCAAATCACGTGAAGTTAATTCTGATTTATTAAGTTCAAACTTTGCATAAATTGCAATTAGTTTTGCATTTTGTAAGCAGTAATAAACTAAGTACTTCTAATAACTGCATTTTTATGGAAAATATATAGAATTATTTTCACCCTGTATTTTGGAATGGCCTACACGTTTAGTACAGAGAACACGCGGGTTCTGGCCTTTTCGTACAAGTTTGAATTTATTTGAATTATTTAGTTTTAATAGAGTTTAGTTTTAATAGAATTAATTAAGGGTGTTCTTTTTTGTTAAATATTAATTTAAACTTTTAGTTACATTCGAAAAACATTTACGCAATCAGTAACTCCATTTCATAAAAACCATTTAACAGATCCATTAAGCCAAGGGTGATGTAATTTTGGTTCATATCCAAAAGAAGTTTATGCAATAAAGATCTCGGTAAGTATTTCGATAAAGGTTTTTTTAGTCTAAGACGTAGTTCTTGTGAGATGAAAAATTTAAAATATTCCTATTGAAAAACCCGAAACCAAAACGCTTCGGTTTCTATTCTAGAGCCGACATTTATTTGAATTTCAAACATAGATTATAAATAAAAAGATATACAAGAAATATATATATTTCGATTAAAAAATTATGTTTTGAGTTACTTCCTGGTATTAAAATAGAAACCAATGAAGGATTATTTTTATTCTCGTTTATGTTAGGGTTTGGATTTTGGTTTCTTAATTTTACTTTTTGGAAATATATACAGTTTTTGAATATTTGATGCTTAATTTATATATATACAATTGAGCAGTATAATTTCATAAAATGTGTGATCAAACGTAAAAACATTTTTCTGAAAAATAACACAGTGCGACACTAAATTTAGTGACGGAGATTTGACAATTTTTTTAGAATTCTTGAGTAACCTGACGAAATTTCACCTAACAAACTTATGTCCTATCACGTCACGTTAACGAGATATATCACCATAAAAGTCGTAAAGTGATCGCAATATTACCGTTGATTTATTGATAATACTATGGTAGTTATGGATTTGTTGTCTGAGAACCAAATGTAGACACTATCCAATGCTTGATCTGAACGAATCGTTTTAGTTTTTGTACTTATAAAAATTTGAAAAAATACATTCAGTGCTTATATAAAAGAAACCATAACTCGAATGGCCTTGACTTCTATGGCAATTTTTACTGTTTTGATGTGCTTAATATTTTTCCCAAAGACATAATGATACATTTATCAATTCTTCATAAAATTTGACCAATTATCTGCAGACATTTTTTGAAAATCCTTAATATTGATGGTATAAGGACGAGATAGAAAATTAAAATGTACTACGGAAAAGATCCTTAGATGAATGCCAACATTTGGTTTTCAGCCAAGAAATCTATATCTAATATCGTTTTCCACAAATGTTACAATGAAAATTAAGGATCTTTATATGTACATTTTATATGAGGTATTTGAACATAAGTGGTCGGATCATAGGTCACAATAGACCGATCTCGCCATACAGCGTAGGTATATTAGTAATCTAAGTTATAAGTTTCATTTATCTAACTCTTCAATTTTAAAAGTAGTAGGGATTTCAACAGACAGACAGACGGACAGCCAAGAATATATATACTTTTCCATACCGGAGATGCTTCCTTCTGGGAGTTACAAACGGCGTACCAAACTGAATATACCCTTTCACTCTTAGTGTAGGGTATAATAAAAAAATACTTTGCAGTGCGCAGTATTAGAGAAATTATAGCTCGTACGGCTTTGACATATTTGGCCACTTGTTATGTTTGTTTATGCTGAATATTTTTTCCATGGATAATATGATACATTTGTCACTACTTAATATGAATTAGTCGATTATGTAGATTGATTCTTTGAAAATCATTAATATTGGTATTAAAAGAACGAGATAGAAATTTAATATGTAGTGTTTACATTTGGTTCTCAGACAACAAATCCATAACTACTACAGTTTCTCAGTAAACCAACGGTAATATTGCGGTCACATTAGGACCTTTATGGTGATATATCTTGTAAACCTGAATTGATGACGTGACGGGCATACATTTTTTAGGTGAAATTTCTTCAGGTTTCTCAAGGACTCTAAAAAAAATGTCAAACCTCTGGCACCAAAAAAAAGTGGGCTTTTGCTGCACTGTGTAATTAATTTTTAAATATAATTTACAATGAAATTTTTTTATCAACCCTAAATGGAACGAACTGGTACTAGATTGGCCAATCAGCAAGGGGTGAATTAACACCTCATTCAGACCTTTAGCCATATCAGAGTCTTCAAGTCCTGTTCTAACTCCGTAATAATGGCACCGGTCACAAGAGATATATAAAGATTACGAACTGTCTACTTCTTGCATACTTTAAGACGTAATATGTAATTTTACAGCAATTGACACAATTTTCGCGCAAGGATATATGAGGGATTTCAGGTCGAACGGGTCACTTAATTTCTTTATTATAGTGGACATATTAGACCTCTTCAATCAAAATCAAAAATCTAAATCTACCAACACAAAATGACGAATATGAACATACGAAGAAGCTACCAATTTTAAATTACACCAATTCTCAGCCGGTGTTACTTACTGGACTCGACAATTGCTTTCTTGAGGTCTTGAGACAAGTTGTCGTAGTTTATCCGATCAACCTATTGCTGCCATAACTAAGCTAGGCTGGGTGGCGTATAGTCAACTTAATAAGAAATATAACGCTTCTCAAATAATATTACTCATACAAGAATCAATAACTGAACCAAATGGAGTCGATGAAGACTATGTTACAATTGAAAATTGTGGAATAAAATAAAAGATGATATTGTCCCAGAATCCGCGGCAGGAGCCAATTTACCACCAAAGTTTGAATGCTTAGAATTGCAGCGAGTTAAGCGTCTGGTGGATCATCTCAGGCACCATCTAGCAACGCGTACCGACACGCGTTTTTTGCGCAACCTAAATTTTGCCCAACTCGGAGACTTATTTGATAGCCAGACCGAAGTCGGAAAACGCCAAATATTGTATTTTAAGAAGACACTTTGTGGAATCAGGAACCACATTCCATGATATTTGAGCATTGTTCTTCTGAAGAGACGCCTAGAGATTTTTTACTACTACCAAGTTTAACGCAATATATTGCTGATTATGCAAAATTTTCGTCATATTTTAAATTATTTCGCAGAGTAGCATGTTTTATTAAAAACGTTGGAGAAAATTGGCGTCAAAAAGAAAAATTAACAACACATAAGTTGCTTACATGGAAGAAGTACTCATGTCGTCAAATCCAGTCAGATTAACTATCGATTTTTCGTACCGAAGAAAATATTCCAATATCAAGTACCATGCCCTACTTAGAAAACGACGGATCATTAAGAGTAAGGAGGAGAATCGGTGTCGCATGCTGTCTTCATTTAACAGTACGACGACCATATTGGGCGATAAAGCGCTGAGCGCTTTTTTGGGCTCTTTTGGAAATTAAGAGGCTCCTTTTTATACCCTACACCTATGAGGTACAGGGTATATTAAATTTGTGTAGATATTGTAACGCCCCTTAGTAGGCATGACCGGTATGGAAAAGTATATATATATTCTTGATCAGCATCACTACCCGAGTCCGTTTAGCTATGTCCATCTGTCTGTCTGTTTTGCTGTCCGTATACTTGAGAAATACTAGTCAGAATGCGATCAAATTTGGTCACAATATTTTTTAGCCAAAATTAGGAACTGAGTTTGGAAATGAGCCAAATCAGTCAATGGACACGCTCACCTCCCATACAAGTCTCTTTTATATAACTCGTTAGGAATCAATAACTCGAAAAATATTCAAGATATACTTATCAAATTTAAAATGTATTGTTAAAATGCACCTAAAAATATGTGGTCCAAAAATTGGCGTGGGCGGGGTTTTCACAGTGCAAATTTTAGCCGTAAATTATTAAAATCATTTTATACTTTTATATCAATTTTTTAAATTATGGGGATATAAAACACATTTCTGATATGTGAAAAATATTCTGAGGGTGATGGGGTTCAGCTTTATTAAAAACTTTAAAATTAAGGTGTACAATTAAATATCTCCGCCAAAGGTGTAGATATTCCATAGTCGGGCCCGACTGACTATAAAAGTCCGTCCCATGTGACCGAACTTACCCATGTGACCTAACTGTCCCAACTCGTTTAAAATAAATATATTTTTAAATTCGTTAAATCATGCGTTAGTAGTTCAAAATTTAAATGATTTTTCGTAAAGTATGATTTAAAGCTAACATTAATAATAGTGTGGCAACAATCAAAATATCCATTACTTCCATTACTTAAAATGTTGTTGTTTTTCCTGTTCCAATTTATTTCAATTATACTACCTTTTCACAAAGGGTTTGGTATTCCGATTGTCGGTAAACGACACACGGGAAATAACACGTATAGGCACATGTTGAATGAAATTTGATACTAGCCAGTAGTTTGTATTTTACTTTAATGTACTTTACTTTAATGACAGAATAAATTAGAAATTTATATTTTTAAATTTATGGTGGACAAATCATTACAAATACTCATAGTTTTAGATTTCTTACCATAACCACAAAAAGAGTAAACAAAATTCTCGAAATAGATTTTATGTATGTACAAAATATATATATTGTCTGAAATATTGAGTTCATAGTAAAGTTCACACCTAGTTTTAGAACAGCGCACAGAATGGAATTAAAAATATTTTAAAATTTTATCGTAACCAATATTTTTCACAATGTAGTTACGATAATATGTCTTATTTGTCTTTATTTGAAATTTAAACGGCGAAATTCATAAATATCATTTTCCAGGGATATGCAACCCACAGAGAGACAATTACAAAAATTTCCAAAATATTGTTTACGTTGTTTTACCTGAAGTATTTCAATATAATAAATATATTTAATAAATTTATTTAT
Source organism: Dryomyza anilis (assembly GCA_951804985.1). Classification (NCBI taxonomy): domain Eukaryota; kingdom Metazoa; phylum Arthropoda; class Insecta; order Diptera; family Dryomyzidae; genus Dryomyza; species Dryomyza anilis. The sequence goes on from OX638133.1 coordinate 69,865,528, forward strand.
CAAATTAAAAATCTTAATGTAGAGGATTATGAAGTAAACTTCGAAATGTTTAAAAATATAATAAAATTATTCTCCTCTTAACTTCACAGTATTCCAAATTGTTTCGATATCGAAACGAAAATGTAGCGAAATTTCAAAGAATTTTTCTCATATCGATGCCATTTCTCGCAATGATAATATAGGAAAATTCCTACCAAGACGGTCGGCTGATATCGAATCGAGATAGTAAAGTTTTCTCATTAAGAGAATTATTTCAGAATCGAACCATTCTAGAAGCTCTTAATGACAGCATGGGGCTTTTTGGTTGGTTTAAATAAATGCGTCATCAATATATGTCATCCGTAATGACAGAAAAAATAAAAAAAAATGTATTTTTAATCATCTTTATTTTTTCTATTATGTCCTTCGAATCAGTCGTTGTCCACACATTGCATTAGTATTTTTGAATATAATCGTAACAAAATTACTAACCATCATCCTTTTCCATTGCATTTTATTTTCTGTGAAATTTGTTCCTACTCTGTATTAATTTGTCGTATTTTATTTTAATATTCAATTTCAATTTAAATAAAATAGTTTTTGAAAATAAGTCTATGAACTTAATATCTTTTTTTTTATTTCCGAACGAACATATTTTTGACATCAAAAACCAAAATATGTAAAAAAAGGAAAATTCAAAGCTCACTATTTTCATACATTTATTTTTAACGAAATAAAGTGAAATTAACATAAATTATAAAAAAATGAATCTCCACTCTATTTTTAACAAAAATAAATACAACAATAAAGAAAAGGTCACCTTCAAAACATTTGAATACAAAAATCATTAAAAAATAGTTTCGATATAATAACGAAATCGAGTTTTTTTCGAAGCCACGTCGATACACTGGAGGCTCCGAGTCGTGATATACTGGGATTACTTAAATTACATTTAATTGATAATTTCATAAAATATTTATTCTAATAAAATATAAATATTTACATTTTTTAAATGAATATACATGTCATTTGGATAGATAGATAGATTTGCATAAATATTTAACTAATAATATAATAATAGTTTGGCGCTACAGTCCTGTATAGAACTTCGGCCGAGCTCTCTCACCAATTTGAGCTGTGCGTGTTATATTTGTACTGGTGGGACCTACAGTTTATTGCCGAATCCGAACGGCGGGTGAGAGCTTTTTCATAGGCAATGGTTTTACTCTCGTAGGTTTGCCATTTACTGACGAGAGGTAGCGCGGTATAGAAAAATGTTTCTATGAAAAGATGTTGTTAGCCCCAGTCCAGGCTTGAACCGGGGACCTTTCGGCTCACAGTCCAACGCACTAACCACTGAGCTACCGCGGCTACTTAGATATTTAACTATTTTACTATTTATTTTCTAATTTTAATGAAGTAATTTTTAATTTCAAATGTAAATTTGAATTGTAAAAATTTTAATTGTACATAATTAAAAATAAATCAAATGTTATTAAAAATAATACTAATTTTAATATTGGGCTTTTTTTGGGCTCCAAAATTTTCGTTTTTTCATAACTATCTGGTCACACTGCACAGAAAAAAAAAATGTACATCATATTGATGAATTCCGTTCTTCAAACCAGGATTCATTGTATTGAAGAGCCATTCATAATATTAATGACTAACGCCATCAATGTTATGAATGCCATCATAAATATGAAGAACGCTTGGCAACTGTTTCATCATATTAATGATCCAAAATATAAAATACAACATATATGTTCTTTATATTGAAGAATGCTGTTCATTAAACCAAATATCTATCAACATATTTCTTTTTTCGTTCATGTTTTGCCGTACTTCTCAATTCTCAAGTAGTTCTTGTGTGTTATTTCTTATATAATGCTTGCTCGACATGCATAAATTAGTAAAATGTTTTATAATATATTTATTATAATTGCAACTTTTTGTTAATAAAAAGTTATATTTTTAAAAAATATATTTTTGAAAAAAAAAAAAAATGTTTCAAACAATTTTTTTTTTCGAAATTTTTTTTTTTCGAACAACATTTTTTTTCGATTTTTTTTCGAACACATGTTTTTTCGAATATTATTTTTCTGAATTTTTTTTTTGTAACAATTTTTTTTTTTTGGGATAATTTTTTTGTAAATTTTTTTACTGTTATTTTTTAAATAAAATGTTTACACTTTTTTTTCAAATTATTTTATAAATTTTTTTTTTTTTGAATAAATATTATGAACAAATTCATCAATATGACAATTCAAATTCATTGTATTGATTATTTTGTTCATATATATAATGAATACATTCATTAATATGTCATTTACGGTGGTATCAATATGATGAATTTGGTAGTTGGTGAAAAAATTCATAATATTTATGAATAAATTCATCATATTGAAGAATTTATTTTCTGTGTGGTTACTGTGGTCCATTTTGTCTTGCAGTTAGTCGCGGAAGAGAAAAGTACTAATTGACACTATTCACATGTTTAACTATACGCGCATTTCACCTGAAAGTTGCGATTGATCCGTCGACAGATGCGTTTATAAAATTCATAATAATCATTGTCAACCGTACTGTCAATGGTACTCCCGACTAGCGACAACGCCACGAACTTCATTGGTCCACAGAAGAAATTGCAGAATGAGATCAGATTTTTAGAATAGCTGCCTTAAATTTTGGTGAAACCTAAAGAGGTTTCAAGGGAGGTGGAATGTTGTTACTATATAGCTACATGTATACTTTTAATTGTTCCTTATTATAGCTTTTTTATACTTGTCAAAAATGTTCATGTAGAAATTTAACATTATTAACATTAATTAAAATTAATTAAAACATACTGTTTTTGAATAAATAAATTTTGTAAAAATAGAAATTCATAACAATAAGTATTGCAAAAACTGCCTATGTACCTGAACAATGAATAACCCTTTTCTGCAAACAACCATGATCTATCAACTTTACTATAATATTTATTATTAATCTTATATGAAAAATGTATGCAAAATAAGCTGAGGATTCTTTTGAATCTTACAGTTTGAAAGTATTGCTGACATGAAACATGAATATGAAACATTCTTAGTTATTTTTTAAAGTTTTTCGTTTCTCACAAAAAGAATCATGTTTTCGTAATAAAAAATATATTATTTTTATGCTGGTTTAATCCTTACTGAAATATCAAAAGAATTGGTATGTATTTTAAACAAAATAATATATTACCATTAATAATGTCTGTCAGCAACACAATTATTTAACGTCTGCACTTCTAAAACGATTGGTAACTTCTAGCACACATTTGTTAATAATAATTTAGGCTCTGACTAAAAGAAAATTCAAATATAACAACGATTTATTAATGGGAAAAACCGAGTTCCTCGAACACTTTACACTTCTTCACTTGTCAAAGCATATGGCTATATAGAATTGGCATCGTCATTGCGCGGTCAAAGTGAAACGGTAATTACGACGACAGTGACGAATGGTAATATGATCAGAGCAATAAGAATTTGTACACTTAATTTCCACTGATTTCTGATTACAAAAGAAACACAACGAAAACAAATCGAAATTACGGAACACCACGAGTCGGATCGAAACAAACGTACAGGACAACGGCCAAACGCAATTTGGGCAAAACTATACGCAAAAAGCAAACAACCACAGAAAAACACGTTAACAACGACAAGGTCAAAAAGTAGCAAGTCTTTAATTGTACAAAAATGTATGGGGTTTGTATTGGTGCAAATATTTGTGAAGCCTATAAATTTCAATCGCAATTATAGGGGTAACAGGAGTCGCATGACTTAATTGCTTAGTTTTGAATCGATTTCAATTTATGTGCATTTAATTTTAACAAAATAATTTTGCAAAAAAACATTACATTTGATGAACAGATTAAAGTTTTTATACCCTACACTAAGAGTGAAAGGGTATATTCAGTTTGGAACGCCGTTTGTAACACCCTGAAGTAAGCATCTCCGGTATAGAAAAGTATATATATTCTTGATCAGCATGACCCCCTGAGTCGATTAAGCGATGTCCGTCTGTCTGCCTGTCCGTCTGTCCTTCTGTCTGTCTGTTGAAATCACGATTACAGTAGAATGAAACTTTAGATTTAGATTACTTATATATCTAAGCTGTCTAAACAAGAAAATTGGCATGATCGGTTTATTGTGACCTGAGAACCGACCACTTATGTTCAAATACCTCATATAAAATTAACATCTACAGATCAGTTTTACTGTATACGTGCTTAGGTAAACTTTTTTTGGTCAAAAATATATTTACATCATGCTCAAATACATGAAAATAACGTTTTTCGGCGAAACGACTTGTGCTTCCCAAAAAAAAAAAAAAATAGAAATTCGGTACACTTACCCATTTGTAAATATGGTTATCAAATGTTTGTAGTTATTTTCAGGATTCGTATACCCTGATGACCTACATACCACTTTGATTGGTAACCACACATATGTGTAGGGTATTTATAGTCGGCTTAGACCGACTATAATTTTGATAATCCTAACTATTACAATAACACCTACTTAAAAATTTCCCATGTGATCTAACCTTCCCAACTGGTTTTATATTCAAATATAAAATCATTAAACAGGGTCTTAACAAAATTTCAGCGAAATCGGAAATTGTTCGTGTTTTGGTACCTAAATCGAGAATTACAAAATTGAGTTGAAATGACGTTTGCCAAGTGCAAAAAAACAAAAAAAGTTGAAATGTCATCTGTTAGAAAATTTAATTACTTTTACGACACAGTACGGCAATTGAACTGTGAGCACCACATTTCTGTTTGTTAAAATATTTCGTCAAATAAATGCAGCTGATTCTTATAAATATAAAAATTAGGATTTTTAAAGTTATCGTAAATATTCATCGATTTGCAAAGTAATACAAATAAATTAACAATATCACAATATTTCGTCGTTTCAAAAATAGGACACCAAAAAACATGCCTCAGGGCTACTCTCAAATACAACACTTGTGATATTTCGCTTTTATAAGGGTTTCAACAACAAATTGACTAAAATACCATACTAAAATACGATGTACTGTGAATACGCTAACTGTTTCAACAAAATATCTACGAGCAAAATAGGATAAAACATACAGACGCAGTGATTATTCTACAGGCAGTATTTAAAAATTCAATTCAAAATTATGGTCCCGGCTATTTTGCTAAAAATTCTCTACATTGATTTTTTTATCCAATAGGGTGGTTTTGAGGGTTGACCTTTTGACGTTTTGCCGATTCTTATACCGAGTTGGAATTTAAAGTTCAGAATAAGAAATGTACCTGTTCAGGAAATCTAGACAAATTAACAGGTTGGGATTAAGCATTGTTATCAGAACTTGATGCACTTTTAAATGTATTTCCTGATCAAGTAACCTGTTAAGGATGTAAATACGAGACTAGAAATAACTATTAACCTTGAGAAATATTATTTTTCAAAAAAAAAAATAAGGGTCTTTGATTGTGAGACAGCTTTTATTTTTAAAAGGTTGAGAGATATTTTTTATTCAAAAAAACTAAAGTCTTTGGTTAAGAGTTATATGAAAACCTTTATTTTAAAGGTCTCTGATTAATGGTTGTTACTAGACCGAAAATTCAAAGGAATTCATAGAATAAATAGGAGAACAGTAAAATATGGATTGTTGGCATCCAGGCGAGGTTATTGGACGTATAGAGAAAGATGGGCAGAATTAAATTTATGTTATAACTAAAAACTAACAATTAAAATTAATATATTAATTACAACTAACAATTAATTGCAAAATACAAGTTCGTCATAGGAACTTTTTTGGTGCATCATCTCCAATTTATCAAGTGAATTTGATTTTAAATTTTATATTTTTTTTCTGGAAATATCGTTGTTTTTATCATCCAATCATTTTTTAACAATTTTATTTCGATATTTTTCGAACATTGTTCTTTTTGTCAAATATTGTTTTTTTTTAAAATGGTGATTTTACCCTTGCGTTGTTTTGTCGCCCAAAAAATATTTAACATTTTTTTCAAAAATTTTCGAACCTTTTTTTTTTGTCGAATACTTTTTTTTTTGAAAATGGTGTTTTGACCATTGCCTTATTTTTGTCGTCCAGCATTCATTTTTTTTTTCGATAATTTTCGAACATTGTTGTTTTTGTCGAATACATTTTTTTTGCCAAATGGTGTTTTCGACCATTGCGTTGTTTTTGTCGTCCAAAAAATATTTAACATTGTTTTTTCGAAAATTTTCAAACATTGTTGTTTTGTCGAACACTTTTTTTTTTGAAAATGATGTTTTTGAACATTTTTTTTTTTTGAAAATTTTCGAGCATTGCTGTTTTTGTCGAATACAATTTTTTGGAAAATGGTGATTTCGACCATTGCGTTGTTTTTGTCGCCCAAAAATTTTTTTAACAAATTTTTTTTTTTCGAACATTTCGAAAACATTTTTTTTTTGTTGGAAAATTTCGCTCACTGTTCAACGTCTTCGTTTCCCGTCGCGACGCGTCTATTAAAACTCCATAAACATTATAATTTATAAAGTTAGAAAAGTTTTTACAAATTCTTTTCATATTTTACAAATATTTTCTAATTTTTTTGTAAATAACTTCTATGTAGTATGTTTTATTTTACATATACCTGAAGAAAAATTTCTCAGCGTCAGCGAATTCTTGCGGCAAATCGATGTGAAAGACGACTGAATTCTTGTGTTTGCCCTTCTTCTGAATCATGTTGACGTTGCGGCGTTATGGTGACGTGAGGCCAACGTTAAAATAGCACTACGTATTGCATTAAAATGGCGGAATTTTTCGAAAAATTCCACGTGTTCGTTTTAAATGGAAAAATTAAACACAATTAAATTTATACTGAAAAATTCCATGAATCGTTAAATAACAACTTTTGGGGTTTTGGGTAGATATCAAATTGATTACGGAATTTTCGTACTTTGCACTGGAGTCACTTGCTCGCTCCTACGTCTTTGTTCAAGTGTCGCGTGGTTCGCGGTTGTCCAGTCGAAACTGATTTGTTTGAATTCAATGTTGGCTCCAAGTAGTGCCAAAGAACCGCATCGCAGTCAAGAGGTAAAACAAAAGTAAAAAATAAAATAGTATGGCGTATAAAAAACTTTAAGTATTTTCCATATACTCGCAGTTCAAACATGAAGGACGACAAGCCGTAGAGCGGAAATCCTATGAGGAGCGAAATCGATGGGAGGTTGTGGTTGGACTTTGAATATATTGACGCATTATGAATGGCCGCAAACGCCTCATGCGACCTAGTAGTAATCAGAGCTGAGAACGTGCAAATGTTGACGTGTGGCGCGGCAGGTCGACAACGAAGACGTGGAGTTGAAGTTGGCGAATGTGGCCAAGATATGGGAAAACATATTTTATATCAGTGGCAGTGTTGTGCAAAACACGCAACTGTAAATCGAAAAATTCACATATCGCCCTTATTTATTATAGGCGACAAATTACTTTTATAAAATAAAGTTTTACTCCTTCTAAAATGTAGATCTCCTAGAAAAACTTTAATAATCTCGTTATTTTACAGAATCTCGTTATTTATAATTTCTAAAGCTTAAAAATAAGCATTGAAATTATAATAAGGGACAAATTTTGATTTTTGTATAAGAGTGTCCTATTGTCACGTACGAAATCAAAAAGATATACATATTATCATATTAAACTAACAACATGTTGTAAAGAGTTGAATCTTCTGTTTCTAAAGAAGAATTTCCTCGGCATTTTCATTAATGTAAACATAGATTTCCTAGTAATTCTAGAACGTTTTTGACAGATAATTGAAATCTATCACGTCCGGAACTTTGAGTACCAAAAGTGTACATAAATATCAACAACATATTTTTTTTTTCACAAAAAAGGAAAAAAATATCAACCTTAAAAAAACCTTAGAATATTTGAATCGTATATTTCTTTTTATTTCGTTATGATTATTAATATTGCCTGACATTAAATTATTATCGTAGTTCAAATTTTCATACAGAACATCCGGAATTAATCTGTGATTTATTACGAAATAACTCTAAACTTTAGGAACAAAGTGTATATAAACAAAAATAAAGTAAATTGTCTCAGCTATGTTCTAAGATAACTCAAAAAATATATTGTATGCCAAAAGTATTTTTAGAAAAATTATTGTAGTGATAATTTCTATACGGAACTTTTTGTCCCGTCCGGAACTTTTCTGTGATTTATTATGAAAAAACTATAAACTTTGGAAACAATGCGTAAATATACAAATAAAGCACATAATTTCAGCTATTTTCTAAAATAATTCAAAAAAATAATTATTACGCAAATTTCGCTGGCTTTTTTGAATTTCCATATGAACTTCGATATTTACGTTTTTGTCCCGTTCGGAACGACAATATATATCTTATGATCTACAATATAGAATCCTCTAGATATTTAGTCCTTTTTATATACTACTTGCACTAAAAAAATCAAGTAAATTCATTAAATTTCCTTCGAGATATTAAAGTTTTAAGCGTAAGAAGTCCCGTCCGGAAGCCCAGAAAATGCCTATATGCTAAATTAAAAAAAAATATATATATTTGGGGAATATAAAATAAAATCGTAAATCTAAAATATATAGGAAAACAAAAATCGGTATTAAAACAGAACTTAGTGCCTCTTTCTGTATTTCGAAACGAAAGACTATTAGACGAAAGTGACATTATTTTAAATAAATTTAAAAGTTTTAAAAGTCAAGTAACATGAAATACAAATTTGTGTGACAGTATTTTGGCGTCAAATTTTCGTTTTGTTGTTCTTTTCGAAATACAGAAAGTGGGTATTATTAAATTTTTACAAAATTCTAAATATGGGTTACAACTTTTTTAATTGATTTTTTATTTTGTGCTTCTATGTGGTCTACACTCCACTGTACACTTTAATTTTGTATCTTAACATTTCACACAATTTTTTAATGGCTTTTTCAAATCCCGTTAAGAAGTAGAAGAAGTCAGAAAAGTATCATAATATCTTCGGATAAAATGTTCGTCATTAAAAATAAGCTAGGGTTAAAAAATAATAACCATGTATCAAATGTATTTGTCTACCGGGTCTATTGTTAATTTCCGCAGAATGTAGTTTTCTTGGACTATTTTGTATGGCTTAATATGTTAAGAATGGTGTTGACCCCCCCCCTACTGTAGGTGCTCGTCGCCTTGTGTCGTGTTGGGTCATGTCAATTGGCAATAAAAACTTCTTATCGCGACGTGGAATGGTAATAATTTCAAAATGTTCGCAGAGACGAAGGGGTCAAATTATGCCATGTGAAGGCGTTTGTTTTTTTTGTATTATGTTGAACGCTACAATATACATATGTTACACAAAACTTTATATTATTCTAAACATTGCAAGTTATTTAAAATATATTCCATAAAATAGATTATATTAGAAAAATTGAGATAAACTATGAAAACATGTTATAGAATTTTCTGGAAATACAATATTATTAGCTTAACCCATTCTTTACAATAACAAAAATTATAATAGCACTGTCTCTACCAGTATTTAAGGTTGTGGGCTGTATTTTTTTTGAAAAAGTGAACTGATATTTCTGCACAATACAATCATGTTTTCACAGTATAGTATATTTTTATAATCTTAACAAAAATATCGTCAATTTGAATAATAATAATTTCGAATTACTCTATAATTAAATTCAACATATTTTAACTCTGTAGCCGTGTATAGTGAAGTACACATGCGAGATTTTGAGTAATATCGATCTCGGTCTCGAATTTTGAAGGTTATATCGATCTCGAATCTCGACAAGATCTCGGCGAGATCTCTTTAAAAAAATTACCGTTTACTTTAAAAATAAAAATAGCGTGACTTCCATAGTCAAACAGATATAGACTATGGAAGTCAATGTCTCATTATACCCTATACCAATGAGGTACAGCGTATATGTATTAACTTTGTGCATATATTGTAACGCTCCTTAGGTGGCGTGTCCGGCCTGGAATAGTATATATATATTCTTGATCAGCATCACTACCGGAGTCCTTTTAGCCATGTCTGTCTGTCCGTCTTGTTGTCTTGCTGTCCGAATACAGAAAAACTTGAGAAATACTGATCAGAATGCGATGAAATTTCGTCTCAATATATTTTAGCCAAAAGTAGGAACTGAAATGAGCCAAATCGGTCAACGGACACGCCCACCTCCCATACAAGTCACTTTTTTATAACTCTTTACGAACTAATAACTCGAAAAGTATTCAAGATATAGTTATAAAATTTAAAACATATTGTTATAATTCACGTAAAAATATGTGGTCCAAAAATGGACGTGATCCGCCTACATTTTTTTTTTCATTATTTCCCGGGTTTTCATAGTGGAAATTTGATCGGTAAATTATTAAAATCAAATCTATGAAATATTAGCCTCACAATATTTTAAATATAGGCGTTGTCCGTCCAATTATATTTTTCTAATTTTTTTTATTAGTTTTTTATACTTTTATATAAATTTTTTAATTTATGGGTAAATTTCTGATATGTGAATAATATTTTGAGGGTGGGGGGGTTCAGCATAATTAAAAACTTTAAAATTAAGGTATGCAATTAAATATCCCACATTAATATCCCCACCATAGGTGTAGCGTATTCCATAGTCGGGCCCGACCGACTATAAAAGTCCGCCCCATGTGACCGAACTTACTCATGTGACCTAACTTTCATATTTCGTTTTTCTTGTTGGTATTGAAAATGGGCATGATCGGTCAATTATGACCTAAGATTTGGCCATTATGTTTAAATACCTCATCTACGGGTGAACTTTACTTTATACCGGACGAAATTTTTGACATTAATATTTTTTATAATTTTATCTGAATAATTACAGAAAAGGTTTATCTGCGCGAGAATGCTAATACCGTGTTTCGGTTTAAAAAAATATGTGTTCGTTTTTGTTTTATAGACCGACTTTAATTTTCATAATTCTTACTAACATATTTACATAAACTATCAAATTTCCCTACATTAAAATTTATACCTAACCGTCCTAACTTCCATCCTGATTCGAGTTCGATATTTTTCTCTTCTTGTGCGCATCACTAGCCGTGTATTGGAACAAAATTACATTTTACATACAATCGTAATGTATACTACAATACGTTTACAAGTAAATATAATGTATTTTAAATATATAAAAAAAACATAAATATCTAATAACAGAAACAAAATAAGTTTTATAATACTTTTTCATTTTAATAATTTATAATTTAGTTTGCTTAATGTTCCAAACATATATGGACCTTTTCTGGGGTTCCGAACGGGATATTCGTACGCTTAAAACTTTAATATCTCGAAGGAAAATGAATGAATTTTCTTTTTTTCTGCAAATAGTAATTAAATAGAACAAAATATCTGCAAAAATCTGAGGATTTTATACGATAGATCCAAAGCTATAAATTAAATAGTTCTCATTCCGGACGGGACAAAAACGGAAGTAAATGTCGAGGTTCATATGACAATTGAAAAAAGTAAGCGAATTTTGCATAATAAAAATTTTTTGGATTTTTTTAGAAAATACCTGAAATTATGTGCTTTATTTGTCTATTTACGTATTGTTTCCAAAGTTTATAGTTTTTTCATCATAAATCAGAGAAATTTTTTCGGACGGCACAAAAAGTTCCGTATAGAAATTATCACTACGATTATTATTTTATATATTTCTAAAAAATACCTTTGGCGTAGAATATATTTTTTTGAATTATCTTAAAGAATAGCTGACCTAATTTACTTTCTAAAGTTAATAGTTATTTCGTAATAAATCAAATAATAATTCCTGTATGAAAATTTGAATATCGGTTCCTGTTCTAAGATTTAAAAGAAAAGGTTAGCCGGTTACTAAAAATTGTATAGGATTCCTGTTCGGGTACCGGTTTCCACTTGGGTAAACGTGAACAAAAATGTTATAAAAATCATTAATGAAATTTGTCAGAATGTGGTTGAATTGTATGGTGTTATTTAAACAAATGCTTAATTAGAACAACTAAATTTGGTTCCACACCAACTTCAAAAAATTCGAATGAAAGCAATCGAATAACATACACAGAAAAAATCCTGAACTTAATTAACATCCATGAATTGTATTACATATTTTTTTTAATACATTTTGTATTAAAATGTATACATTCCAAATTATTGCAGTTTTTTGTATTACATTTTTAGTACATCTAATGTAATACATTTTCAAATAAAGTTCAGCGTTAAATATTATAACAAATATTTACTTGTTAGTGACTGAAATGAAAATGTCGAAAGAAGATATCACTGTTGGGCAGCTGAAGAGATGTAATGCTGTATCGGATACTAAAATAAACAGTGATTATTTTTTTAATACCTGAAAATTTTAATCTACACCCAGAAAAAAATCATGGTAAATTGATAGTATTTCAATAGAAAAACAAGAATTTATACCATTAAAATTGGTCAATAGGATGCGTCCCATTAGTTCAGTAATATTGAAACTGTTAATACAATGTGTGGTTGTACCATAAATTTTATAATGTGATATTTTAATTACAACAAGACAGACCTATACAACTTTAATGATACGTATTATTGATTTTATGGTATAGTCGTATTACATTTTCCTAATACTTTATTAAAACAAAAATGTATTTCAGTCAATTTATTGTATATATTATTTTATTAAAATGTCGAAATTGATATTCACTTTTACAACACACACATAAAAAGACACTTCTTGCTGCAAAAGATTATAACACATTTATTGTTTGCTTTGGTTTCCAATAATTGATTGTAGTACTTTAGTCTGCAGGTTTTTTTGAGTCCGTTGCCATACTATATAAAACTTAAAAGTACACGCTGCAACGTGTATATGAAATATAGGGGTATTCATCTCTCGACGTTGGCGCGCACTATTCCAACGCTTTAATTGTGTAGAATAGGCAATTTTATTCGAAAGCTCTTGGATAATGTTGTAGTTAAGATTTAATTAGAGTTTTTATTTTACAAATTGGTTAAATATCATTTTATTAATGTATGTTATAAAAATTTCCTTAAAAATTACATTTTGGTATTTTCCTAGATTCTGCAGACAACATATTAACAATACTGCTCAAATATGTTCTGTTACTCTCAGAGAGATTTAAAAGTGAACATCGAAACAAAAAGGCATCCATTTTAGATGCCACTGAATGTTTCGTAATACAGATTAAATCCATTAATGATTCTTCAAGAAAAATAAATGAACTTATTGCAATTTCAATTAAAAGCAATTGTCGAATTACCAAATGTTTTAAAAAAGACTATTGATATGTGTTTAAAAAGTTATTATTTGTCAAACTTTTGTAATGATCAAATTTATCACACAAAAAAAAAAAAATATTTTATTAAATATACTACTTTTTGTTTTATATTTTGATGATTTTCAAATAAACGATTCACTAAGTACTCACACCCTTCCCATTTGCGGTTGGTATTACAATTTCCCTACTATGCCACAATTTATAGTCTCGAAATTAGATTTTATATTCAATGCTTCTTTTATATCAACGAACGATCTTAAAAGTTGCGCTAATGAAACATCGTTATACCATTTGATTGAAGAACTTAAGGTACTATAAGAAGGGATTTCAATTCAATTAATTGATGAAACATTAGAAGATCATTTTGTTTTAGGTTTGGTAGTTGGAGATAACTTGGGAGTTAATAGTATTTTAGGTTTCATAATCTATCTGTAAACAGTTATCTTCTACGTACTCGATGTCAATAATAAGATATTAAATAGAAAATATATCTTAAACCCTACAAATAGACCGACTTATGTAAATCGTATAATTTGAAAATGACTACTAGCGAAGTTCATTGTTTTATGCACTGTATGCCTTTTATGATATGTGATCTAATTTCTAGAAAAATCACTCAAAAATCAAATAAAAGACTTATAAATAGTATTCTGTAAATTATTAAAATTGAAGTTGCCATTGTTTTTGGAAATGTTTCTCAAAAAAACAAAAAAAAAACATATTTGTGTACAACAAGAAATTTTTATTTCGAGAACTCCAAATTATATTCAATGACATTTAAACATGCTTTGTATTTAAGATCGTAGCCGCGGTAGCTCAGTGGTTAGTGCGTTGGACTGCGAGCCGAAAGGTCCCCGGTTCAAGCCTGGACTGGGGCTAACAACATCTTTTCATAGAAACATTTTTCTATACCGCGCTACCTCTCGGCAGTAAATGGCAAACATACGAGAGTAAAACATTGCCTATGAAAATCTCTCACCCGCCGTTCGGATTCGGCAAGGTCCCATTACTTTGAGTACGAATATAACACGCACAGCTCAAAAATGGTGAGAGAGCTCGGCCTAAGTTCTTATAGGACTGTAGTGCCAAACTATTATTATATTGTATTTAAGATCTTCTATATAACATAAAAAAAATATTTTGTTTATTTTTATACTTTTCTAAAAACCTTTTTAAACTTGTGTTAAACCGAAACCGTTTATTTCGGTTTTGGATATCGGTTTATTTCTGATTTTCGTATAACGGTTTCGGTTATGGTTTTGAAAATGAAACAGTTTTAAACGGATCTCGGTCTGGGTTACGGGTTCAATCCTTAATTATATATTTAGTTATATTTGTATATGTACATTTTTTCTTGTGGTTGTGGGTAACACACTTTAGTTATTATATACTATACAACTAAATAGTTTTTAAATTTTTAATTCTTGCAGCTTATTTTTGGTATTTTTCCGAATTAATAAATTGTTTTTATTATAAGCGAGTTGGGAAAGTTAGGTCACATGGGTAAGTTCGGTTACATGGGGCGAACTTTTATAGTCGGTCGGGCCGACTATGGTATACCCTACACCTTTGGCGGAGATATTAATGTGAGATATTTAATTGTATATCTTAATTTTAAAATTTTTAATTATGCTAAACCTCCCCACCCTCATATCAGAAATTTACGTCTTATATCCCAATAATTTAAAAAATTGATAAAAAAAATTAGAAAAAAAGAAGTGGACAGACCACGCCTATATTTTAAATTTTGTAAGAATAATTTCTTATAAATTTGATGTTAATAATTTACGGCTAAAATTTTCACTATAACAACCCGGGAAATAAGGTAAAAAAATATGTGGGCGGATCACACCCATTTATGGACCACATATTTTTGTATGAATTATAACAATATGCTTTAAATTTTATAACTATATCTTGAATACTTTTCGAGTTATTAGTTCCTAAAGAGTTATTTAAAAGTGACTTGTATGGGAGGTGGGCGTGTCAGTTGACCGATATGGCTCATTTTCAAACTCAGTTCCTACTTTTAGCTAAAATATATTGAGACGAAATTTCATCGCATTCTTATCAGTATTTCTCAAGTTTTTCTGTATTCGAACAGCAAGACGGACAGACAGACGGACATGGCTAAACGGACTCGGGTAGTGATGCTGATCAAGAATATATATACTTTTCCATACCGGGCACGCCTCCTAAGGGGCGTTACAATATATGTATAAAGTTAATATACCCTGTACCTCATAGGTGTAGGGTATTAAAATAAAAGTATATATATTATCAAATGAATTATCACAACAAAGTAAAATAACTGCATATTATAGAAAAATTAAAGGTATGTATAGTAATTTCTCTACATATAACAGAACGTATAAATAAAGACATAATTTAGGTTTTTTAATACAAATGTATTGAAATTTTGTATAGAAAAAACTATAAAATTATGTAGTAATTTTCCATACAAAAACAACATCATTAGTTTAGTAAAAAATAAATACATACGCTTTTGGACGTATATCAAGTACATATGTATTTATTTTAAAACATTTTTAGTTATTTTTAATGTTATTTTTTTCGGTGTAGTGATTGGAAAGTGGTTGAGTGCTTTTCGTGTGTGATCAATGTCACGTTGAATTGTGGACACGCAGCAGTTATTAGAATTTATAATTAGTAAAGTTGTTAGTTAATGTGAATTAATAAAGTTAATTGTTGTAATTTTAACCAAACATAAATGTGTTTTTGTACACAATCCAGAGATACGAACTTGTAGAACAGTTTTCCGTAGACTGAATTTTCGTAACAATATTATTTAGGATTTAGAATTTTTTAAAATATCAATCATACATTCGGCATTTGAATACGCGCCAAATTATGCTTTATTTCAAGTATTACTTTTCTGGTTTGTTTTCGGAAAGAAGCTCACAAATGAAAAGTATTGAATTGGAAAATACTAGAATATGGAAAAAAACAATATATAGCGAAAAATATGAATGAAAAAATATATATTTTTTTAATAAGGGCTTACAATATTAATGGCACGAGTCACAATTTCGTATTCTGTCAATTTTATTTTCTAATTTTATTGACATAAAAGTCTGAATCAATTGTCATTTGTAACAATTGTTATTGATAATAATTGTCATTGCTCGTTAGAATAGGGCTGCAAATATGTTATTAAAAAATGTGTAAAATTATATGAAAACCATCCCTGATCAAACCAAAAAATGAAACATTTCTGGAATTTATTGTCATATGCACATTGGCTCAAGTTAAGTAGTCTTGACGTTACTGCAAATTATATGTTACTTACTTGCCATCACTGCCGGACGCTGAGCCGCCTTGTCCGTCTGGTGAGCGGCGTTTAGTATCATCGTCTCCACTACCGTCAGATCGCTCACCGGCCACTGGACTGGCAGCTGTGATACCATCTTCAACGGCCGAATCGGTCCTGTCTAAGATGCCCAATTCGTAATTCTGGAAATTTGCACTGTCACAGTCAACTTCTGGCAATACAGAAATAGCACGTTCACTAACCCTTTCGGCCAAATCAGAATGTTCCCCCGGCGTTAACTGTGAATCCGCAACTCGCGAACCATTTGTAACATCATCATTATTGGAACCAGCTGACATTGTAGTTTGTCCTCCGGCACTCACCACTGAAACAGTTGCCTCAATAGGTTGCGATGGTGGAATGGGTGACTTTTGTGCAGCATGCTCACCGTTGATTATACCAACCGTATTCTTATGCGAGGAAGTCACTCCATCGGCAGTACCTGATCTGGAGACCGACTCGCCATCAGCACCTTTGGCAACTACTGATACTGCGCCACCACCTTTATTCTCGACAACTGTGGCCACACTGGGAGTGGGCGATGCTGCACTCTCATAACCCATACGGCTCAAATCACTTTCCATACTTTTTAGGTCCGTTAAATTTTCGCTGATGGTCTTTTGTATCTCATCAGTTGCATCGGTCACGGTTTTCTGTATGTTCTCCAGTGTCTTCTGCGACTTCTCCAATACACTAGCTTCCGCCGAACTTAGCAGCTGAGCCGAAGTGCCTAACATATTCTGCTGCTTGCTGGGCGTCGTAGAAATCTGCACCGGCTGAGCTGTAATGGCAGCAGTGGTCATTGAAAGAATTTTTGCTTTAGCGACTGGTGTAAGCTTACCAGAGGCTTTAATGCTTTCCTCGCCTATTGCGGCACCCAGATCGTCTAACTTTTTACTGAGGTTGCTATCCGATCTTTTTCTGCTGAGTAGACTTAGCCTAGAACCCATGCGAATTAGATTCATTTTCGATGGTTGTCGCTTTCCCACACCGGTAGATGTTTCAGTCTTGGTTGTACTAGCAGCGGCATCAGTTACAGCTGCGGCTGCAGATTTTTTGACGTCAGAAGTTTCTGCAGCATCTGTTATTTGCGGTGACCCTTCATTCTGTGCGGTAGTAGATTTACTTTGCCGTGAAATAACTGCTGCCGTCCCCGCTTTAGCAGTCGCTTTTTTGAGGTTTAACGTGGAACGTTCTTTTTTTATGGAGGTCGGAGCGGCTTTTTTTAAAGGTTTCTTTTGGACATTGGAAACTTCTCGCTTCAGATTGCTGGTGGATTTCTGTAAATAACTGGGCTGTTTTTTAACAGTAGTTGGCTGTTTTGTGACCGAAGATGGTGTCCGTTTTACACTCGAATCTGCTTTATGCACCGATGTAGGTATCTTCTTGGCACTGGTTGGTTCTTTTCGTCGTATGCTTCCTGCTTGTGACGTAGATACTTTGCGTTCAACACTCTTTAACTTCGTCGTTGACTTTGATGTAGAAGGTATTTTTGATTTTGGAGGAGATTTTGAGATGGGTTTTGCTATACTCTTTTCTCGCATCGGAATTCTGGAACGAGAGTCTCTGCGTTGTTTTGGATCTATTATCGGTGTTTTTATGATGCCAAGTGTTTTTCTATTGACAACCGGACTCATGGAAGTACGACGTTCAATCAGTCGTTTATTTACTTTTGGACTGAGGGAAATTGATTTTCGTCTACTCGGTGGACTGTTGCGTTTTCGTCCTACATTCGGTGAAACACTGCCTGTTCGCATAGGCGAGCTTTGACTTAAACGTGAGTTCGACCTAGAGTTTGCGGTGCTTTTAGCCTGTTCCACACGGGAACTTGGGCGGGAAGTCGCCCGTGAAGGTCCACGCGAAATAGGTCGTGTGGAGGCACGTGACGTGGAACGTGATGCTTTTGAGTTGGCCCGCGAAGTATGTTGCGACTCTGAACGAATTGTACCTCTAGACGGCGAACGACTCGATGTGACACGTGAACTTAATCCAGAGAGTGGTAAATGCATTGCTGCAAAATCTTTTGTAGGCGAATTAGATCTGGACCCATGTAGTGAGCCGGCACGCGAGCTCAGACGTGAATTAGAACGCGAATTATTTGCACTACGCACCGGTATTTTTGAATTTGACCCACGCCGAGATAAATCTGCAGAGGCTGATTCTGAGGACGCCCTTTTTGTCTGCGTAGGACTTTGGGGAGTACTAGAGTCTTTATTAGGGGTGCCAAGAATAGGAGACAACGTCGTTGGCTTTGCGATTTTGCTGCGCAAAGTGCGACCACTTTTCAATAACACTTGTCCTGGTGGCATTACTGACGGTGCGACAGACTTTCTACGATTCGTCGTCGGGCTGTCTGTGTTGAAAGTGGATTTACGTCTATGTGATTGTGCAGTCAACGAAGGACGTCGAAAACTAAAATCGGACGTTGTAACTGAGCTTAAATTTGAACTTCGTCTATCCGAAACTGTTTGCGTAGAGCTTCTACGTTCGGGTGAGGTGGAACTTGAACGTCTTCGTGCCTTCAAATCGAAAGGACTCAATGATGGTCTTCTACTGGCATCGATAGCCAGATCATCCATACTAGCCCAGTTGGAACGTACTGGTATGCGGGACATGCTTTCTTCACTGTTGATCACCTTTAATAGTCCTTTTTGTCTGCGGGTTGGATTTGGATTTGGCTTGAGCGGTCGTGGCAGTTCTCCTGGCGGTATTACTGCCGATTCACGGCCTAAGTCTAGTGAGGATTGATTCAATCGTGGTATGGCAGTACGATAGGGATCTGTGATCAATGGCAGTGTTTCACAACTTTTTATCATGGGCCCGTAGCCTTGTGCCGTAGAGAACAGTGCTTTCGGTGGGAGTGGATGTTGTGACGGCAGTGTATCTTGTGACGATGACACCGATTCGCGATACTGTAGTATACCTTTATGTGGCATTTTACTCGGACTACGTCGACCAGTCATATTAAATTGCACTGAAGGTCGTGGTGAGTCATCGGAGGTAAGAAAGTTTTTCTGAAGTTGCGGAAGTTTTAACTGAGTTGATGACAGTGATTTGCGTTGTAAATGATGACGTGGTTTAGCGTTTGATTGAGCTGTTGATGCAGTAGTCGCTACTGTCTCTTTAAAGCCGTAACCAAGAAATGGCGATATTTGGCTTTTGTGATGATGTGTCGCTGGACTTTGAACACGAGAAGATTGTGGTGATTTGTCTGAGATTATGGTGAAGGAAGTCTTTTTGTGCAAGCGGGCTTGATCAACTCTATTAAGAAAAAGTTATATTAAAGAAGATAAAATAATATGTAAAACCACAACCTATAATCTCCTCCCGTTGCTACTGAATCTTTAATTATCACTGGTGACACATCCTGTATCACAGACTGCGTGTCTTCTTTTTGCTCATCCTTAATGAACTCTTCTAGAAGTGGTGCTGGTGGAATTGGTGGTGGTGATGAAGGTATTGTTGGTGGATACAAAGTTGGCCCCATTGAACTAATCGAGCTTTTTCGTCGCTGGTTCATATATTGTTGTGGCGATAGCAATAAATCCATACAAGTATCGCTACAATATGGCCTAGAAGGATCTGGTGGCCTAGCTGGCGGTACAATTTCCGTAAGAGGCACTGTTGGACGATCCAGTACAACCGTTGTACTCATGAGTCGTTCTTCGCCGCTACTGGAGCCATTAGAGTCATTAATCATGGCCGCTACAGGTGAATCCAGCATGGACATTTCATCACGCTTGATACCCATTACATTCTTAGAGCTGGGTCGCATGCGTGGCATTTTGCTAAACTCAGGAAAGTCATGAGATGAAGGACGAAACCAATCACTACTCGAATAGGATTCATTTGAAAATTGACGTGTGTATGATGAAGGAAGTTCTGGTATATCTGGCGGTGGTGAACTGCATCAATAAACATATAATTATAAAAATTATTTTTAGAACTATTTTTATAAACTTGCCTAAGACTACCGACATTAGATTTAAAATCTGCGGAGAAATTAGACACTCTTCGTGTTGCCTCCGAGTACTCATGACGGCCCGTTGCATCGCTCACTGTTAGAGTTTCCAAGACTTCAGTCGTATCAGCAGGTTCAGAAATATCGTAAAGTGCGGGCCTACGTAGAATATCTTCAGGCGTAAGCAAAGCAAAATTTGGCGAATCTCGTGGCTCCGAACTGGAACCGCCACTAGAATGGGGTAAAATTTGTATATCAGGTGGCTGAAGACGTGGTACAAGTGCGACATTGGACAGTCGCCTCTTAATGGATGAACTATAAGGTATCTCGGAGAAGAGGCGACGCATATGTGAGCGACCGCCAATAGTTTCATCCTCTGAACTCAACTCTATGGAGGGACGCCTTAATAAACTAGCAGCATCTGGAAACTGCGAACCGAAAAAATCATGTGGCGGGGGAGGTGGTACCGGGTCGCCGAAGAGACTACTATACTGCGTACTATCTTCCACATCGATGTCCATATCAACAGCAATACATGTGCCAGGAACAGTAGTATGTGATTGTGGATGAAAGAAGTAACGTGATAGAGAGGAAGATGGCGACATGGTTTGGTAGTTGTAATCAAGCGGTATGATGGCCGGTGTTGTGCGTGATTCGGTAGTTGTGACACGGGGAAGCGATGGAGAGGGTGATGAAGATGCGGCTTCATTCATATTAACATTTGGGTGGTGTACGTGGAGGTCGGTTTCTATTGTGTGATAACTGCGTGTTGAAAATGTTTGAAATCTGAAAAACAAATATTTTTAATTGAAATTGTAAGTTTTAAATGTTTTAGACACATTACTCACTATCTCCAGTCTTATCGATGTTTTCAAGCTCTTGAATATATTTATTATTCTTGCTTGCTTGTAGCCGGTAAACGCAGATACAACCGAATCTGTTGTTGTGCAAATCATGTACTTCACACCAACAAATTCCGAAAACAACATGGGCTTTGTATTGATTTGAAACGATGAGTGGGTTAAATGCAACAACGTGAAATAGTAAATTTACGAAAGACAAAACAAAAAAAAAACACTTTAACTACCACGTTCTCGTCGCCGGCCTACGACATCGGCAGTCACTACAGACTAAATGAAAGTTGAGTTCTTGGACGAGGTCCTTGCGTAGTTGAGTGAACTTCCTCGTCTTGAAGTGTTGGTGTGTTGAGGCTCTCATGTATTGGTCAGCTATTGTATTCACACAAATATCGCAGAGTTTACCTTCGGTGTTTGTTGTACTTGCAGTTTTCGCGAATGTTGCATGTGCCACAAGGTTTTTCAGTCATTCCAATTACTTGTTCTTTTCATGTACCCAACTGCATTTCGCTCAGTTCAATGGCTTTTCTTAATTTGAATATTTAGGCGGTAAGGTGTTTTTGTCGTCGTTGCGTTGCACTGTGCACGTGTGTTGTACATGGCTGTATATATTGTGGCTTTCACTTTTTTTCCTATTTGCTCTGTGTGCGTGATACGGAACTCTCTGAAGTGTTTCATGTGATCTTGTAGTGGTGCGCATATATTTCTGCAAATGTTGCCATTTTTCCGTATAGTGAGCGCTTTTATTTTATTTTAGTTTCTAAAAGAAAAACAATAACGAATAATGAATATATTTAGGTTAATTATGATTATAGTTTAAATTGCTAGAATACTTTATTTAATGCGTAAACCCAACAATTTGTATCATTATAATTTTAACAGAATTATAATTTCCAATGTTCCTTAAGCGGCTTAGTATTAAATATTTATTTAAAAAATAAATTGTTGTGTGCCAAATTAAAATATAAATATATTATGCAGGAAAACGCACATGAATATGGTAGAAAATAATCATTGCGCAACTGGTGTTTTGAATTTGTGAAAGAAGGCATGCACACAAAAAAATATCTTATTTGGTGCAAACAATAATACAAACAAATACTCCAAGTGTTTGAAATATTATAACTAATTAAAATAATTTATAGAAAATGCTTAAATTATTACTCGCAAACAAATTTAATAGTTGTACCAAACTATAAAATGTACATCAAATTGCTACAAACACTTTTGAGTATACAAAAGGATTTTTTTGGCATTGCACTCGACACTCCATTTGAGACCTGTCTGCTGGAGATGCCCATGACTACAGTTGTATTACCAAGACGAAATTATGTCGTTTGTGAATCTGACATACAATACTGGCTAACGCTTGACTGTGAGCTCCAAAACCGATCAGGGATATGGTGCTGGAATGTTTGTGGAACTTGAGTACAGATGGCTTAATGCTGATTTTTTAAGCTCATGACACCGACGATAACTAAGAAGATATCGGCCGCTTTTCTACTTTCCTTAAGTAGAAAGGAGTGCAGATCACTTACGCGACTTCTAACGGGATACAACTGATGTGAAAAACACATGAACGTAATCGGCTTGGGCGTCTTCTGATACCACAGAGTACTATTTCTAGGACTGTCCTGCATGTTTTAGATTTAAGAGGCAGATATTTTGAACATCTTAGATGAGAGAGGGTCTGCTTCACGTTGCACGTGGTTCGGCACATCGCTACAAGTTCCATACAACTTTCATTTAGGCAACCAGTAACAACTCCAAATATTTAGTATTTGAGGCAATTGACAAGAATTTGTTTCAAACTATAATTTTTAGAACACGCTTCAAAAAAAGGACTCTCCCAAATAAAATTATGTGCAGGCATTAACATGTATGTTTGGAATTTTAAGTTAACATAATATATAATTGACTGATAAATCATTTGTAAACAGGGTTGTATTGAGGCTTGAACAGTGTTGTAACGAGCTCTGACTTACATTATAATATCCCGGAAACATTTTAATGTTGCCCCTTAAAATGGAGTATGTTCTGATGGAAACATAATAATTACTACATCCAAACAAAATAAATATTTGAACCGAAACATAAATATGTTCAAATTAAAACATGATTTTAAACGACCTGAATATAAATATATTTCCAGTGAAACATATCAGTTGTTTCAGTACAAAAAGTAGTATGTTTGCATAGAAACATATTTAAATATTTTTGGAAAAAAATCATGAAAATGAAATAAAAATAAAATGTTTTTTTTTTATTTATTTTTATTAAAAATCTTTAAACATGCACAGTGGAAAATTATAATAATAGTTGTAATAATTTGTGTATGAATTACAAATTTGTAAATGCATAAATAAATAATTGGTTTAAAACAGCAAGTGACAACATCAATGAATACAAAATTGCACCAGCAGACGCTAAACCAGACGATCCAGGCTCGCATTATATTTCATACAATTACAGTTG
The DNA here is from genome assembly GCA_951804985.1 of Dryomyza anilis. Lineage (NCBI taxonomy): Eukaryota > Metazoa > Arthropoda > Insecta > Diptera > Dryomyzidae > Dryomyza > Dryomyza anilis. The sequence goes on from OX638133.1 coordinate 69,889,453, forward strand.
ATCTCAGTACAGCACATAGCATAGGCACGGAATTCACGGATGCTTTTGTAAAAAACATCCCAAACTCTTTTTGAAAATCGAAACACAGATTTTTATTTGTGGTTGTTTCACATTAGTTTCAGAAATTATACACTGCACTATATTATACTCTACTACTATTTATACTTTTTGTAACACAATTTATATATTTATTTAATTTACAAATAACAAAATTATTACCGACGCGAACACGTGTTCTCAACGAATAACAAAAGTCACGTATGCAGAAAATGCCGATCACCGAGTGTCAACTTTGTATACAAGAAGAGAGCTGTTTGTTTTCAAACAACAGTATGTTTAAAATGACACTATACATACTTCAAACGACGACAAAAGATACGTAGGTAGAAAATTCTGCTCAACGAGTGCCAACTTCGTATACAAGAAAAATGTTGCAAGAATACATTTATTTAAATCCAATTTCTTTTTTGTTTGTTTTTAAACATCAATATGTTCAAACGATGGCAAAATATGGCGTAGGTAGAAATGCTGCACAACATTGCCAACTTATCAGTCGATAAATTATCTAATTAAGACGAGCGTTGCGAACATACGCTGTATTTTGATTTGATTAGCATTTTCTGTGTTTCGAAACATAGTTTTAACCAAGTGAATTGCCAAGAAATAGTTTATTCAAATTCAATTAAAATTTTATGTTGGTATTGTAAGATATGTATGGTAAATTTGGCAGATTCTGCTGGACAATATAATAATAATTACACCTAAACAAAAATAAATTAAAATTCGATTATAATTTAATTACACTTCATTCCTAATACATGTATGGTAATTTCGTATTACTTTTTAATTACATTCAAACATATTCAAATAAATCTTTTCTATCCGTGAAGAAATTAATGTGTTTATGAGTAATAATTATATTAGCGGTTATAAAGAATTTTGTGAAAGCAATAAAAGTGTTTACGACAGATATATTACTGTATGTTACAAATACTTATAATTTGAAATGTTTGAAAATCAGTTATTATTAATAGCAAATTATATAAAATTAAAATTGACATTCGATTGTTTGCCTCACATACGTCGTAGCCTGCTAGGGGTACTATCATTCAAAAGGGTTTTACTGTACTTTATTTACGCGTATATTTATTTTTTAGGAGATTAGAAATTTATACTTTTGTTAAGAATCCCTGTAGGTTCTAGCACTTTGAGTTCAAATATAACACGCACAGCTCGAGCTATCTCACGCACTAGGTTCTTTTGAGCTGTAGCGCCAAACTACACTGCAATTCCACGAGTCGTTGCAGTGTTTTTTAAGCTCTTTTCATTCCCACAAAATATTCTCTACTTGGTATTTTGACAGCGTAAAGGGACGCTATCCATCAATAATCGAAATAACATTCGAGTTCTTATTAATCGTTCTAAGATAGAAATAGAAACACGATTAGAAATATTCTGCGAAACACTGCAAATCCAGAGTTGCACCGATAGCAGTGTCATTCAAGCAGAATATTCGCTTTATAGCGAGTTGACTATCCAATTTAAGAACAGTATTTGTGGAGAGAAGCACCCATCCTAGCACTAGAAAATGAAATAATATAATCGAGCACAGTATACACTATCGTCGATCACTGAACATAATAATTGAAACCTACGTGGTGTAACAATATAGTAGAGAACGAAAAGTACGATAAGCTGGGGAGACAAGGTTCCGTTAGGAGTTCTAAGAAGACACATTGACCTCAAAATTAAGGAAGTAACATAGTCGAATTGGTCATCCAGAGACGACTGCGTCATAGGCCCCCGAGGCCGTTTCTCTAGAGTTTCAATTTGTAGTGATTATCGATCGAATAGAGTGGTATTTGGTGTATTTGCAACTCTGACGATCTCTGCGTGACGTGGCATGTTCATGATTTTGTAAGCTTGTTGATATTATGCTATTCATTGACCGCAAGAACCGCGAATGTTGTCGGGTAGCTGCTCAAGAAAGAGACCTTCGATAAAGTTGTCTTCTACCTTTTCTCGTCCGATGTTTAGCATCGTTCGCAAGAAGTGCGATGGCTGTTGATTTCTGAGAACTCAGTATTCGCTTAAGCTTGCGTTCATCGGACTCTGATAACAAGAATTTGATTCGAGTCTTAAGTGTTTTATATTTGTTCCCATTTCTAATATCAGTTACCAGGTCCAAAATGTTAGCTTCAACGTTTCCAACAAGATGACGAAATGACGCGGAGTTTTTGCCAATAGTGAATGGAATTTCTGTATGTTTGTTGAGTATGCATTTCCTGTTCCTCAGACACCTAACTAGGATTTTATTTTATAAAATATTTTGTAAAAATAACAGATTTTTTAAATTTTAAAGTGTTTTACTTGTGTGAATCTTTACACTGACATGTTCTCTACAACACCTACTTATTAACCTCGTCTAAGGTAAGTTACCTCAAAAAAAAAATATATAACTTAGATGTTCTATATTTATTGAAATTTAGTTTTCCAAAACTTCAATACACATAACATTCAAGTTTATAGCAATTTAAATATTGAGAGACTTAACAAATCAACACACTTCACAGATATATAAAAATTTAGTCCTTCGCGTAGGTGTAACACGTAATGACATCTGAAGCACTGAACAATCAAAACAATCCTACCAACAACAAAAACATCATGAAGTTATAAAGCACGTGACACGAAACGAACCAGTCACGAGACGCCGACACGCAGACACTTGAACAGCTGAAGACGCGACTTTCAACTGAGCCTCAAAACGATTTCATTGCCAATGCTCAGCGAAATACAACTAAATTAGTTATTATTTTAAGACAGATAGTTTAGGAATAACAACATGTATTAGAGGAAGCGAACATGACCGACTACTAGAGGAGGTACATATGTATTTGAAGGCAGATATAGGTGTAATAATGCTAAATCTTAAAATATAAGTGGGATTTTTTGTGGACGTTGTAACTGAAAGATCCCTATAAAAGGTTGATTTTGAAGTTAAGTCTAAAAATTGTAATATTTCATAAGAACCACCTACTTTCTACTTCCTATTGTAGGGTACACATAAGAGTGTGGAAGCAACGAAGCAGCAAGGCACGGACGAAACTGCAGACATGTTGGTGAAAATGAATTCGCTTGAGTGGCGTCAATTGGTGTCTGCTGTTTGGCCAGCAAAGAGAGCGTATCGTGCAACAAGCGGTGGGTGGAAAAGTGGAAAAGCCAATGTTTCTAGCCGTTGCAACTACACTTTTTTACATAACTTTTTTCTGGATTTTGTCTTAATCTTTGAGTAATCAGCGTATCGCGTTGTGTATTAGTCAGAGCGCATCTCTGGGTCGAAATTGTTCATTAATATTGCTTTCAATTATAACTCAAGTTGTTTACTATATTAAAATAAATTCCATTGTATATATTATTGTATTAAAAAATCAATAAATAAGGAGAAAGTAAGACTGTATTAATTTAAGAAAATGATTATGAGAATGAAAAGGTCAACGAATTGAATATGTAATACTACACTCAGCGGAAAAAATTTGCGGCAATCGTGTAAAACTATTCAAATAATAAGAAATAAACAACATATTTCTCTTTTTCTGAGTACACTGTTCTACAAATTGGGGGATCTTGGCCTAATCTGGAATGAAACCTATCATTTTGGTTATTTTCATTTTCGGTCTCCTGATTCTTGCTGCGTACTCAGAATTTTCCCTATACGTCGATATTTTGCAAAAAATCGAGTAAAAGTTGCAAAAAAGGTCGTTTTTGGTACTTTATATTGCATGTTATCGCACGATTTCGACATGTTGCAGATGCAAACTTTATCACAAAGTAAAATATAAACCTAGCCCTACGGATAATTGGCAGATATAAGTTTTTGCAAAAAATCAATAAGAAATTTGTGTTACCAAAAAAGTATGTCGAGAGAGTAATTTATCACAATTCTCTAAGCTCTTTTAAAAAACATTTTTATATTAGTTCACAATGTTTTTGCTGTCAAAATTTCGAAAAAATTTTTAAATTTTGTCTTATTTATAAAATATTTGATTAAAATGGAGAAAAATGCACACAGAGATATACAATTTCATACCAAATAATGTAGTGATGCTAGGTGGTAAATGGGATGCTAAATGGGACAAAATTCTTAGCATCTGAGGTCCGCATTATGGAGAAACATGACGGGGAAAATTGCACTGTGTAATCTCTTAGTATATACGTGAGTCGGCGTGCTTAATGGGCTAAATAAATATGTAATACACATTCGTCGTCAACGAATGCTTCTGAGCGACTGAACTGAAATTTTTGAAAATTTGACATGAAAAAAATAAAAAAATGCGGCATCCTACAGCTACTTATTATTAAATTTAAATTTATAATATTGTTTGGTGTAATATATATTGAACATTTTATTTAAATGAATGGCAGATTTGGAACTATTTTTCGTGACACGTATGAATTGTGAAAATTAATAAAAACGAGTTGGGAAAGTTAGGTCACATGGGGCGGATTTTTATAGTCGGTCGGGCCCGACTATGGAATACCCTACACCTTTGGTGGGGATATTAATGTGGGATATTTAATTGCATACCTTAATTTTAAAGTTTTTAATTATGCTGAACCTCCCCACCCTCAGAATATTATTCATAAATCAGAAATGTACGTCTTATATCCCCATAATTTAAAAAATGTATATAAAAGTATTAACAACTAAAAAAAAAATTGAAAAATATAATTGGGCGGACCACGTCTATATTTAAAATTTTGAAAGGCTAATATTTCATAGATTTGATTTTGATAATTTACGGATCAAATTTCCACTATGAAAAAAAGTGGGCATATCACGCCCATTTTTGGACCACATATTCCTAGGTGAATTCTCATAATACGTTTTAAATTTTATACTTATATCTTGAATACTTTTCGAGTTATTAGTTCCGAAAAAGTTATATAAAAGTGACTTGTATGGCCCACCTCCGTGTCAGTTAACCGATTTGGCTTATTTTCAAACTCAGATCCTACTTTTGGCTAAAATATATTGAGACGAAATGTCATCACATTCTGATCAGTATTTCTCAAGTTATTCTGTATTCGGACAGCAAGACAGCAAGACGGACAGACAGACGGACATGGCTAAACGGACTCGGGTAGTGATGCTGATCAAGAATATATATACTTTTCCATACTTTTCCTAAGGGGCGTTACAATATATGCACAAAGTTAATATACCCTGTACCTCATAGGTGTAGGGTATAAAAATGCCTTATGGATCGCATCAGCATACTATACATATTTCAACATTTTTACAGAACTATGTGACTTACAAATGTTCTTCAAGTTTGGTAGGATCTTCGATGCAGTTTAAATTTATGAATGGCAGAAATAACCAGTGTTTTTTTTACTGTTAGGTTTATATGTGGCAGACTTTATTTAATGACAGTATTTAAAAACAGCGTAATATACTCAGTAATTTATATAGTTAAGGATTTTTTACTTCACGAGAACTCTATATTTCTATGACATTGTAAAAGAAAATCCGTTCGGTTCGCTGGATTGCGAAACGAACGGACTCGTAACATACTTTCCCAAACATATATAACGGAAAACAACGTATTTGGAAATGTGTCATGTGTAAACATTAATATGTTTACATCTGAACCCCTTACACATTTATATTGCGCTAACTCTGGGCAGACTCCGAGAGTAAACATTGACTCGAAAAAAGCATCAAAATATGTTACTGCAATAAATAACTTAAATGAAACAAAAAAAAATATATTTTTATACATAACTGCGAAACATTTTTTTTTTTATTTCAATTTTCAAGAGGAGAATATTTTCACAGATGGAAAAAGGTAGGGGAACCTGGGAATAGTGGGACATGGGGTAATGTAGATGTACAATTTTTGGAAATGTTGCAAATTTTGAACATAAAAGCAATTGTCAAGTGCTTCTTAATATAGATTCAATTTTTTCATCCAAGGTTATAAGTTATAATCAAATTAATACCTATCTATTGAATTTCGAGAACGAGTGAAAAAAACTGCTTTTAAAGATTTTTAGAGTGCTGATGTTTCCTATCAAAAAGTGAGATTTTTATCATTTGCAAATGTTAAAATGATAGAAATTTCTGTATCCTTTGAAATACAAATGTTTTGCAAAAAATTTACGGTGCTAAGTTATGTTCAAGTTGGTATACATTTTCTGGAGTAAAGTGGGAAACGTAATTTAAGCACTGTTTATTTTAGTGAAAGTATTGTGTTATATAAAATATTTAATCGGTTTAGCTACACGGATAGAAAAGATTTGTTTGAATATGTTTGCATGTAATTAAAAAGTAATACGAAATTACCATACATGTATTAGGAATGAAGTGTAATTAAATTATAATCGAAATTGAATTTATTTTTGTTTACGTGTAAACATTATTATATTGTCCAGCAGAATCTGTCAAATTTACCATAAATATCTTACAATACCAACATAAAATTTTAATTGCATTTGAATAAACTATTTCTTGGAAATTTACTTGGTTAAAACTATGTTTCGAAACACAGAAAATGCTAATCAAATCTAAATACAACGTATGTTCGCAATGCTCGTCTTAATTCGATAATTTATCGACTGACGAAGTTGGCAACGTTGTGCAGCATTTTCTACCTACGCCATTATTTGTCATCGTTTGAACATATTGATGTTTAAAAACAACCAAAAAAGAAATAGGATTTAAATAAATGTATTCTTGCAAATTTTTTCTTGTATACGAAGTTGGCACTCGTTGAGCAGAATTTTCTACCTACGTCTCTTTTGTCGTCGTTTGAAGTATGTATAGGGTCATTTTAAACATACTGTTGTTTGAAAACAAGCAGCTCTCTTCTTGTATACAAAGTTGACACTCGGTGATCGGCATTTTCGGCGTACGTGTTGTTGTTCGTTGAGAAAACGTGTTCGCGTCGGTAATAATTTTGTTATTTGTAAATTAAATAAATATATAAATTGTGTTACAAAAAGTACAATTAGTAACAGAGTATAATATGGTGCAATATATAATTTCTAAAACTAATGTGAAAAAACCACAAATAACAATCAGTGTTTAGATTTTCAAGCAAAATTTGGCATGTTTTTTTTACAAAAGCCTCCGTGAATTCCTTGCCTGTGCTATGTGCTGTACTGAGACCAACTGTAACTGTACCAAATATAAAGCGAGTCTGGATCGTCTGGTTTAGCGTGTGCAGGTGCTATTGTGCATTCATTGATGCTATCACTTGCATTTGCAGTTTTAAACCAATTATTTATTTATGCATTTAAAAATTTGTATATGAATTCTATAGTATTATAAGTTTCCACTGTGCATGTTTAAAGATTTTTAATAAAAATAAAAAAAAAAACAACATTTTATTTTTATTTTATTTTCATGATTTTTTTTTTCAAAAATATTTAAATATGTTTCTATGCAAACATTCTACTATTTGTACTGAAACAACTGATATGTTTCACTGGAAACATATTTATATTCAGGTCGTTCAAAATCATGTTTTAATTTGAACATATTTATGTTTCGGTTCAAATATTTATTTTGTTTGGATGTAGTAATTATTATGTTTCCATTAGAACATACTCCATTTTAAGGGGCAACATTAAAATGTTTCCGGGATATTATAATGTAAGTCAGAGCTCATTACAACACTGTTCAAGCCTCAATACAACCCTGTTTACAGATGATTTATCAGTCAATTATATATTATGTTTACTTAAAATTCCAAACATACATGTTAATGCGTGCAAAATTATATTTGGGCACTTTTTTTTGCAGCGTGTATTCATTTAAATAAAATGTTCAATATATCGATACCTTCCAGGCAGAACATCGTAACCAACATTTTGGGAGTTTTTGTTTTATTGCAGTTTTGAAAACCTCTTTGTGAATATCATGTCCCTGCACAATAATGTTTCAATCAAATTTGAAATAAACCCAAATAACACTTATTATCGTAACTACATTTCTGAAAATTTTGATTACGATACAATTTTTAATTATTTTTAATCCAATTCTGTGCGCTGTTCTAAGGGTAAACTATAAACTCAATATTTAAGACACATATTATGTGTAGATACATACGCACTATTTCACGTCAAAATGGCCACATAATTTTAATATTTCGTTTAGTGACTACTTCAAGGATTTTTAACTCCTTTTGTGGTAATGGTAAAAAAATAAAAATATGAGTATTTGTAGAAAATATGTCAACATTTAAAATAAAAATATAAAATTTAATTTTATTATGTACTTCTAATGCATTTGTCCATTAAATTAAAATACTGACCATTGGCTAGTCTCAATTTTCACTAAACATGTGACAAAATTTTCCTATACATGTTATTTCCCTTTTGTCGTTTACCGAAATTTAAAATACCAAACCGTTTATGTATAAGACCATCCTACCTGAGGATCGTAAGTAGTACAATTCAAAAATTTTCGAAATAAATTGAGACAGGCAAAACATCGTAACTACATTTTTCTCAAATACTTCTGCATGTAGTAAATATTTTGTAATTTTTATTATTACTGTCAGTTCACTTAAAGGATACTTTACGAAAAAAATATATAAAATATTGAACTACTCGATTTTGAGACGTTTTTTTTCGTCTCCTGTGAAAATTGCTTTTTGTTGGTTACGATCTTTTGCCTGTTAGGTATCGATAAAATAAACTATTATTTTAATCGCGTAAATACCATTAAATACTATAAAATATTATGTTATTTTTGAGTATACTATTTTTGTATACTATTAAAACAATAAGTGATCTATTGACCAATATTAATGGAATTTTCTTGAGTGTAATATCTACCTAGAAATTGTGCTGGGATCATGATCTGGCCATTATAATGGTTTCCCAAATAGGGTAAATTTTAGAACTCCATTCTAGTATGCTGTATTCAAATTCTTATTTTCGTAAATATATTTTATAATTCTGAATTAAATCTGTCCCGTTTTGTATTCAATTTTCTAAATCTGAAATATGTTTCATTATTCTGTATTCAGCCAAATTACCCCTTTCTGAATTCAAACTGTAAAAGGAGCATAAAAAAAAATTTCGAATTGCAAACTCTTAATTTATTGCAAATTCGCATGAAACAGAGATGCAAAGATATAACAATTATATGAAAATTGCTTTAATTATGACGTTTTAAACAAAAAAATTCACAAATGTAATTGAAAGAGCGGATCGATATGTATGCAATAGTTTATTGGTTCCATGGCAAATAACTTATAACACTTTCACTTGGATGTTGTTAAAAATAAAACCTAAATGATATAATTGAAATATATAACGTAGATCATTATGTATTAAAAGTTTACAATTGCTATTGTTTAGAAAACGTGGTACAAGTAAGTAATTTAAAAAACATAAAATCAAAAAGGCCATTCAATCCATAAATATATGGACACTTTGATCCATGGTTGAAGTATATACAGGTTAAATCATCCTTCAAAATTCAGTCGCCATTTACTTTTTTTTGAAAACTGTTTGAAAGACTCAACATTTGTTTACGAAAAATTTAAAACAAAACATCAATGCTTTGTTTACAAATTCATAAAAAAATTGAAACTCAAAATTTTAAAATAAATAAATTACAACACTTTGGTAATTTTCAAGCTGTCTATGGGCTCCAGAAGAACACCGCAGTGTATAACAATAGTGAATTTGTGGTGTGAAATTTGAATAAATTATCCAATTTAAAGTGCAAAAAACATAACCTTGAAATAAAGTTTAAAATGACAATTAATTGTTGTATTTTTTTAATTTTCTTATTGACATTCTCAGCATAGTGTATGTCAACTAACTGTCTAGATGAACTAACCTGTATATACTTCAACCATGCTTTGATCCTAAAGTTTAATGTTATTTATTAATATATAAATCACAGAATAATTTTGGATGTCTCGAATGGAAAACTGCACTATGGTTTTTTGATGAAAATAATTTTATATCTGACTATTACGAAATAAAAAAATGGTGGACGATTCAAATTTCTAGATGTTTTTAAGTTTTATAATTATTTTACTATTTTTGAGAAAATAATTTCTTATACTGTGGTTTTACATTTCTGATACTGAAAAGCCGGACGAGAAATATTTTAATATTTTAGTTTTCTAGAATTACTAGGAAATAGATGTTTACATTTTTAAAAATACCGTGAATTTCTGCTTTAGATTTTGTTAGTTTAATATGATAATAAATATATATTTTTGGTTCCGGACGGGACAATAGGACACCGTTATACAAAAATCAAAATTTTAACGATATTTTAATTTTTACGATTATTTTTAAGCTTTAGAGATATTAATAAAAGTCTGTAGGTCTTTCAATTTAGTTAATTTGGTTACTCAAAGTTCATAAAAAAATTCTATATATACAAGTTGTATAGTAACGTAATTTTATGAGTATTTTTTTATACGCGTAACGGAATAGAATTTACTTTTTAGATTCACATATTTTAGATTCCAAATCCACCGTTATTTTGAATTCTTTGGTATTGGTTGACGTTTTTCTAGAAATGTTCATATGTTAATGAAGTTAATGGTTTCTAAAATATTTTTGATCATTATTTTAAATAAAAATAACAATTCAATATTTTGAAAAATATGTAACTTAGAGATGGGCATGTGAGCGTGATTCAGCGTGATTCACGTGAATAAATGTAGTAACCAAAAAAATCGCTTCAAAATAATTTTTGAGGCAATTTTTTGGTTTTTATATGAATATCACATCGAAGGTCTTTCACATTTCCATCTCCGTTAAAAATTAAGATATAATTTATCAAACTCCCTAAAATCATTATTTCGTTTTAAAAATGTAGGTTGTATTAGAGGTGCCACGTTCGATCAACCAATCTCACCAACATATACAAATGAAATATGTATTTTTTTGCATTCTGAAAAAAAAAAACACGTGATTCAGCGTGATTCACGTGAATCACGCGTGATCACATTTTACTCTCGTGATTGTGAGTGAGTGTGAGTAGAGCAAAAAAGACCGTGAGTGAGTGTGCGTGATTAAAAAAATTCTTTCGTGAGCGTGAGTGAGTGTGAGTTAAAACTCACTCACGTGCCCATCTCTAATGTAACTTAGAAAATCACTTATACGCACCACTGATTTTTTTCGATTGTTCCTCATTGTATTAATGTCATATTTTCCATGTTATAATTTACTACCAGAAATAATGTGGCAGCGGACCAATTGCGTATGGATAATAATCGGCAATTGAAATTCTAACTTGATATTCCAAAAACTTATGGGAGACTCCATCCAAATTATTTTATAATCGGGTTTTGGATTTTAAAATACTGGGGCGTATACGGGATAGTGATTTTTCAAAGTTAAGTTGAGCTCCAGTCAAAGTTTAGATTTTCCAATTAGCGCCTAGAATCGACTGTCAAATACATATCGCTCATTTACTACAAGAGTGTCATAACTCATAAAAGCGATTTTGCAGAAAACGCGTTTAAAGTTTTCAATTGATTCTCACCTTGCATATGAAATGTACTTATGCGACATATGAAATGAGGTAACGACATATTTTCTTCTCAAGCGGTGAGTAGACAAGATATGAATACGAATTTTTTACACAAGATGCAACACGATATAATGGATATTTCTGCATCATTAACTCAAAAATTCCGTTTTTTGAGTTATGACACTCTTGTGTAAATGAGTGATATGGTTAACTACGGCCAAGACCGACACACGGTTGTAAAGGCCATCTGAATTAGTAAGTATGTCGTAGATTTTAGCTAATATATTTTGAATAAAATGTATTAAAAATATAAAAAATAGCCCCATTTATTATTTTACGGAGTGAAACAGCTGTTGAATTCTATAAATAAAATAAAAAAAAACCTAGCACTGCTTGAAGGTAAAAACCGTACTTCCGGTTAATAAAAACTCACCCACACAAATACACAAAGACAAAAACTGCTCTCTTTGCAACACATACACACACACAAATCTACGGATACAAAATGAAATAACAACAAAATACAGTTACGTCGCACACACGCACACTGCGAAAAAAATAAAATGCGGAAGAGTGCTTCACGGTTTCCGGTTGGTGTTTCGAGTACTTCCCTTGTATATAACCTGAGGCTTTTGCTGGTCGTCTATTTGTTGTTCTACAAATTTTTAGCGTATTGATTTTTTGTCGCCGATTTTTAGCCTAGATTTTCTCATTATTCATTGGGCAAAAGCTATTAAAGATTGTTTTTTTTTTGTAGTTGTTGTTGTTTTTTTCGCCGGCTAAAATTGTGGTCATCACGACGTAGCGGCCTTTTGCACGTTTTACTCTAATTTTAGTCATGGCGGTCGACGTTCATATTGATTTTCGCACGGGGTCATGTAGTAAATTTCGAAAATTAATTGCTTTAATCTAGACTATGTGTTGATGTTAATCGTGACCTGATAAGAAAGTAGGTCAAAATATATTTAAACCATGTTTTTTTTATTTTGGTCACATTGAGTTTCTACATTTCGATAAATCAGAGATAAGTAAGCATTGAATCAACATGAACAATTATTATATTTAATATAATGAATTCACAATATAAGAAAATACGAAATTCTTTACTAGTTTTGTACTAATTGTGCGTATTCGAAATTCACGTAATTATTTGTTATTTTTTTTTTTACTAAGAATCGGTTATAATAACGAAACGGTTTCGGTATACCAGACAAAATAAAAGTTTATATTTCAGTTTTGGTATTAATGTAAAAGTTAATTTATCATTACTCATAACGTGAACAAAGGACTCAACAAACATATTAACTACACTGACTATTTAAATCCTGAGATTAAAGTCAAACTCACAAATTCAATTAGAAGGTTTAAATTACTTTAATCTATATTCAAAATTTACTAAGTAATCTTCATTTCACTCTATTGAGGGATCCTCAGGCATTTTAAATTTTACTGGTTTAAGATTCTGTTGAAATGTCTATGAATATATTATGGATATTGAATAATTGGATCATTGCAAAAAAAAATATATAAAACCAAAACTCGTATATTAGCCATTTCACACCAAATCAAGTCAAATTAGAGATTTTACCGCTGGGTCATTCCACGTCAGAAATATCAATCTTGGCACGTTGTCGCCGATTTTGATGAAATTTTGTGGATTGATAGTGAGCAAAAAATAATAAATAACGGTGTACTTAGTTTTTTTGATTTCTTAACTCCAACAAAGTTATAAGAATTGAAACATAAAAATACTATATTAGATAATTATTTATATCTCTGTAACTAATTAACATATTTTAAGGAAACTATTGGTTTATATAAGATTTATGATCACGCATTTAAATTAAAACAACAATTTAAAAAATAAAATGCATTTAATTTAGATAAAGTTAAATATATTTTTCAAATTACTGTTAGGTATACGACCCTCTATTTTAAAAATCAAAAATTTTTTTTTTAGAACCTTGGAGTTTTTCCCGTCGATTTATTATCAAGTTTTAAATTAAATTCCCTATATTTCTCCATACAAAATTATTTTTGTCTCATTGCTTTAATTTCATATTTTGCTTGTAATAATTTCCTACCAGAAATAGTATGGCAGAGAACTAATTTCGTATGGAGAGCTTTGATTTCAATGAAATTTGGGCAACTGATAAAGAGTTGAGTTCCCGATGAAGAATGTAAAGATCGAAAAATGCCGACGAATCGTTATACAGTTGACTTCGCTTAAATTGGCAGATTACTTGTAATTACTAAGTGATTTCGTTGCATCAAATGTATTGTTTGTAAACTTATACGTGGTGTTGCAACAACTAAATCAGTCGAATGTGGACAAAACTAAATAAATCGGTTGGAAAAAACATACATATGTGCGCGAGATTTTATGGAATTATGTGCACGCATTGAAAAAGCGTTTACAGGTCGTTTGCGGCAAACGAATTTCTTTTGCAACGTGCTCCAACTGAACGAAAGTTCGTTTGCCCTCAATGTATGCCAAAATACTTTTCCGCCAAATGTATATAACATTTATAATAAACCTAAAATCCTTTTTGTGGGAAACGAAAGTCTTCACAAAAAAAATTAAATTCACTTACATAGTTCTGGGAACAATTTTTAAGCATTTCTAAACTGTAAGATTCTGTAAAAAAAATTATTAACTTCTTAAGATTTAAACTGTAACACTCAAACGAATACTCGTAACATAATCCTCAACTTCTTTTTCAGACACATTTTTATATTAAATTCAAATTATAAATGTTAGTTGCGTCGATAACTCATGGCTTTTTGTAAAAACGGGTAATTGATTGGTCAGGAACATAAGAGGATTCCATACAGACGATCACACAATTGGAATAAACATTAATGATTAACAATTTATATGATCAGACGACCCTAATTGGTCATGCATTAACAATGTATATAAAATGCTTTATATGATACTTATCAGGAACATTTTTAATAGCGATTAGATTTTTATTAAACGTTGACGAATTTGGGTTCAATAATTTAAATTTAAAATATTTCAATCACAGATTTCCAGAATGGTGTTAATCATTTATTTTTTAAAACCTTTTACATATTATATACAATTTTTTCGAATTTTGGCACGATTTTTTTTTTAATTAATTTTTTATTCCATACACAAATTTTATTTTTTTACACATTTTACACCTTTTAATAAAATATTCTTATTAATATTTATTCTTTTTACCATTTTTAAATAAATGTCCACTTTAAATATTCAGAATTAGCAATGTGATACACAGAAAAAAATGCACAGTCTTTTACAAGCTCTTTCTATGATATTATTTTGTTCTTTATTTTGAAACTTTTTCAAATAAAATCTTTAAGTCATACTCTTTTTTTTATAAAAATATTAATGTAAGAAATATATAATTTTATTGCGCTTTCAAACACATCAAATGCAACAACAACCCAAAACAACATTGCAACTCCAACTGAAAAGCCGCACATGGAAAGTTCTTCAGTTAGCCAGAAGAAAGTTTTCTTAACATTGCGCTCTTTGGTCAACGATTGACAACGGGGAGCCAAAACTATTATTTCTCTCTTTCATACATTGTGTACGGACTCACACAAACACACAACGAAACACACCATTAGATTTCGCCGCATTCACTCTCTCGTCCTTTGCGCTGTCTTGCTCTCCGCGTCTTTTCTGGGTTAAGTCAATTTGCCGAAGTGGCGAAAAACCTGTTGTTCATGACTTTAACGCGAGTGACTCGACACGCGATTTTGTTTTGATTCCTTTGTGGTTGTTGGTGTTGTTTGTCCTGTTTGTCTTGCACATGACTGCGATTTGTAAACAATATTTGAGAAATGTTGCATACTTGGGGGCGTCTGTATCTTAGTGCAGGAAAATGAGGTATTCAGAAAATGATGGGATTAATAAAGAAACCGTTTATGTTTGCGGAACAGTGGAATTGAAATCTCTCAGTAAACAAATTAATAAAATATAAAAACATTTATAATATATTAGAGGAAGATTAAGTCCATTTGATGTCCTGCAAGTTATTTATTTTAACTAACAACTTTATTAACTAATAATATTAATTTTTTTCTCATTCTGCTAAGTAGTGCAATTTAATATAAAAATGAAATAAAAATCTGATAATCCAAAAATAATAACATAATATTTCATTGCATATTATTTCAAAGTAATATCGGTTAAATGTTTTCTAATTAAAAACGAAAACATAATATTTAAGTTCTAACTCTTAAAATTTTTAAAATGTGCTTCAAAAATCACATAAAACTTTTTTTTTTAAGATTTTTAATTTTTTTGATTCTAGACGTAACTCTAACATAATAGATAAAAATGGAAAATTCTGAATCTATTGAAAATACAATATAAATAGCAACAGTTATAATAGATAAAATTGTATAAAACAGACACCTGATAATCATCCAAAATTGTTGCAACTTTTAATGTCGGCAAAATACCAGTATTGAAGGCCAAATCGTACTAAAACTATAAATTAGTTGAAAGCGACATATCGCAGTTTTTTTTAATAAAAACGATTCTGGATTAATAATGCATCAAATAGTTAAAATATATCGAGATTTACTTGAAAAACATTGCGATAACGATGTGGAAAATTTTTAAATATCCTAACATAAAATATTATTTTACAAAAATTGCGAAATTTTAGAAATTAGCAACAAGCTTACATTTTTGTTATCCAAGTTAGTTCGATAAAACTTCAAGGCAGAAAATTTAAATTGCAAGGACAATGACAATTCATTAGATGTTAGATTATCCTTAAAACGAGGTTTTCAGCATTCTACGGCTAAGAGTTTTTTTCTACACCACAAAAAGTAATTATTGATAAAAGTGAGTCTTGAAATCCAGTAGATTTGGTGTTGAATGTCTCTGATAAAAAAAGTTTTACTTACTAAAAAAAATGTTAAAATGATTTTGTTAAATAGGGTCCAGGTTTTTAGATTTTTAAGTTTCAATTATTTTTTATATATGACGGCGAAATATAGCCAAGAAAAATTCAAAACTTTACAATAAAGAATTGCACATGAAAGAACAACAACAACTCTATCGCATGGTTTTTTTGTTGTTTTTGTTGGTTTTACACTGCAAACAGAGAGTTGCAAAAAGAAAACAGAAAACTCCGTGAAAAAGAGTTTCAATTATTGAGTTCAGAAAATACATTAAAATTATTAAGGACTGCGTCGAATAAAATTGTCCGTTACATATCTTCCCATAATGTGCTATTGCAAGATTCAAATTAAAAAAATTTGATCATAGTAGCTCTGAATTAAATGGCAGAAAATAATTTGTGTCAGTTATAGTCAATACAAAATTTATTTAACGCGAAAATGGCAAATGAAGTGGAAGTGCGAGAAAATATAATTAACATTTTTCAAAAACTACCTAGTTGGTCTTTTAAAAAAATTGCCAAGGAGGTAGGAGCTAACCCTAAGACCATTTCTCGCGTTATCAACCGCTTTAAGGAAGACCTGAGTATTGATCGGAAGAAAGGTTCTGGTAAAAAAAAGGCCCACATGATCGCGAAAAGTCGAAGAGGTTTGTGAATATTTTAAAGAAAGATCCAAGCATATCCGGAAGGAAATTGGCGAGAAAGGCGGATTGCTCAGAATCTTTCGTGCGCAGGACTAAGAAAGAAGCTGGGCTGAAGACGTACAAGGTCCAAAAATTTCCGGATAGAAATGCCGTCAAGAATGAAACCGCAAAACAACGAGCTAAAAAGCTGAACCAAGATTTTTTTAAAGAATTCGATTGCTGCATAACGGACGACGAAACTTATGTTTTAGCGGACTTTTCTCAGCTACCTGGGCAGGAATTTTATACAGCCGATTCTCGAGGAAATGTCGCTGAAAAATTCAAATCGAAAAAAAATGACAAAATTCCCAAAGAAATTCCTTGTTTGGCAGGCGTTTGAAGTTGTGAAAAAAGGAGCAGCACATTCGTGACATCGGGTACAATTAAAAGCGAAATATATGTGAAGGAATGCTTGCAAAAGAGATTGCTTCTATTTTTACGCCAACATGAAGTGTCCACATTTTTTTGGCCTGACCTCGCTTCATGTCACTACAGCAAAACGGCCTTAGAGTGGATCCAACAAAATGCAGTTATTTTGGTGCCTAGAGAAGCCAATCCACCAAACTGTCCAGAACTCAGGCCGATTTTTATTCGACGCAGTCCTTAAATGAAATTAACAAAACAACATATTTCGAAAACGTGAAATATAACCAAAAACAATTACAACAATTTAAAACCAACATTTAGTAACATTAGTAATTGAATTTTAAAATATATTAAAAGTTTTTTCACAGATTTTAAATATATATAAATTATTTAATATAAATTTATAAAAAATAAACTTGTAGGAAAAACAGAACTGTGATTCAAATATAAAAAATATAAAATTGCAATGTAATTACAAAAAAAAATGTGTACAAATATTTAAATTTGAAAGATTTTTTGAAATTTGGAATGTTCATTTCATTGGATGCTTTTTAGAAATATATTTCATGACGATTTGATAACTTATTGTTAGTTCTAAGCATTGAAGATTCAATAACTGAAAAAAACAAATAAAAAAAAAAATGACGAACTACATTAATGAAACTATGTTTCCTACAGCACAAAGGACATCAGACCAAAAACTCTATATTGTAAATCAAAAATTTGTAAATCCAAAACTATTACGAATATTTTTGAATTTACAAATAAAAATATAAAATATCTTTATATAATATAGATTTTCCTTTATATTTAGAAACAAATTTTCAGCTAGCTGGATGGTTTTTACTATAAAAAACAAAATTACTTGATGAATATTAAGACTCTATTTTAAAAACTTATCAAATTCACATTATTAAATTTTGGAAAATTATGTACCTACAAAAATATTGATTTTTTATTTAAATAAATTAATAAGTATTTTACCAAGATTAGTATTTTAATTTCTTATATGCATGTTAAATTGGATACATTGCGCTGCACAACAATACATAATAATCATTTTACCGCCTGAAAATAAAATATATATAAAATTTTACAATTCTTAAAAATAATTTTTTGTATTATTTAAAAAGTCTTCGCGGGCTGCAGATGAAAGGTCATTTAAATTGTAAAATCATCAAAATCTAATGATACTTCGAATATTTTGAGTGCTCTTATAAGAACTCAAAATATAGAGTCTCAGCTACGAAAAATAACAGATAAGTTTGAATGAATTATTAAAGATCAAGTAAAACGTATACGGCTTTGGAAACAAAAATATTATAAATAAAAATCAGATAACCCGCAAAAATGTAAAGAAAATATTAGGTAAAAAATACTCCCGTAAAAATTGTAAAGAAAATATTACGTCAATGTGCTACTGCTATTAAAAAGCATTATATGCAAAAATATTTATTACGATTTAAATCCAAAAATATTTGATTCTTAAAACAAATTTTAGCCTTGTTAACAAATTAAATCCTAATATTAAAATTTCAAATAATCAATAATAACACTAAACCAAATGACTTTTAAATCAAAACAGATATTAACATATCTTAAATTTTTCCTCATACAATGGGTTCCAACCACTGAGTTCCAACTAATGCAGTGATTGGAACTCAGAATCTGAAATTGAAATGTGGGAAACTGATAAAGGGTATCGAGATATGCATGGCCATTTTTTTTTTTATTTTTCGACATCTACTTCCTGAGATAATAATAATAGTTTGGCGCTACAGTCCTGTATAAAACTTCGGCCGAGCTCTCTCACCATTTTGAGCTGTGCGTTTTATATTTGTACTCAAAGTGGTGGGACCTACAGTTTATTGCCGAATCCGAACGGCGGGTGAGAGCTTTTCATAGGCAATGGTTTTACTCTCGTAGATTTGCCATTTACTGCCGAGAGGTAGCACGCTATAGAAAAATGTTTCTATGAAAAGATGTGGTTAGCCCCAGTCCAGGCTTGAACCGGGGGCTCGCAGTCCAACGCACTAACCACTGAGCTACCGAGGCTACTTCCTGAGATACAGTGGTTAAAAGTTCACTTTTGTATGGTTGTTCATATTTAAATATGTTTTAAAACTAGAAATGCTAAAAACTCCGTTGAAGACTCGTTTTAAAGCTAATAGAACAAGCTTTTAGAACAATTAGGTTGTAACTTCTAATCTTGTACATGTGGGTCACTGGCCACATTTAACTTCAAAACTGATGTCCTTAAGAAGAACATTTTTTAAATTCTGAAAAAATTATATATTTTGGTTGATTTAATATAAATGTTCATGCCAAATTTCAAGATGGTATTTACTAAACCAAAAAAGAAACAATATTAAAAAGTGTACTTTTAAGGACATCAAAATTGAAGTACGAGCATAAAGACCATTGGCCACATGTTCAAGTTTAGAAAATACGGCTTAAAGTTATTTAAATAGCTTGTTCTATTAGCTTTAAAACGAGACCTCAACGTGATTTTTTGTTTTTCTCGTTCAGGAAATACTGAAATATGAACAACCACACAAATGTGATTTTTGGCCCATTTTTTGCAAGTTTGAACCAAAACAATCAATGCATATCTCGATACACTTTATCAGTTGCCCAAATTGAAATCGAAAGTGGCAAGACATTTAAATTGAAATTTGTTTAAAATCGTGTAGAATAATATATGAGAATCCTCTTTTATTATTTTGAAATGAAAGTAGGAATATTTTCTTCGTGTTGTATAGGTATAATAAAATTAATAGTTAGCAGAGCTCTCAGTTAGAACTAATACCAATTTATTATGTCACTGATTATACATAATAAATATTGAATAATTACACATCAATGAAAAAAAATCTGTTTTCACCTCTACACATTCACAACAATTATCAAGAGTAAGAAATTTAGCAACATTTATGCAAATCACTTTATTATATGCCACAAGACGAAAATGGACAAAATAGACACAAATTCGCACTGGTTGCACATACCGCGACCGCCACTTCCGCGTATCCTAAGGCATCATTCATGCCATGCAAGGAGCCACTCACTATAACTACTCGAAGCACCAGAAGTGGCTCAGAGAGGGGACTCGAGAGCCGTCGCCTAAGGTAATGCAGTAGGTTATTGTGTTTCCTTGGCTTTGCCAAAGGGTCAACGCGAAGGCAGCATTAGAGAGAGAGAGTAAATTTGCAACGACGCGTCATGCTGCTAAGTGTTCGTCCACAAATACACAGACATACACCTGCTAACAATCTATTCGCACTTTAGGGAAAAATGGATCCTTGGCTAAAGTCGCGACATGACGTCGTAGCGCAACGCAAAGTGGAACAGAGTAAGAGCGTGAGAGAGAGAGACGGCAGCAAAAAAAATAGAGGAATTTCTAAAAAGACTTGGAAAGAGGGCGCGATTAAAAGTCGATTGGGACGTTTTTCGGTTTTTCCACGACGCTCTACAAGAACCCAACGAATGTTGTGGTTGGGGATGTCGGGTTATTAATTGATGGTGACTGAAACTATTTTCCCGTGATACTTGTAGTGGCTGCAGTTTTTATTTGTTGACTCGTGTCTCGATTTGAATATTTTGCATAATTTTACGTCGAAAGTTAATTGACCGACTTAATGAAATGCAGTTGAGAATAATAATTAGTAATCAGATAACCAAACACATTTTTTAAATAATTAAATAAATTTTTAAATTAAATCACAGTTGGCAGCACAGTATACTTGCGATATATCGCAAGATTTTCTTTTTAATTTATTTAATAATTTCTTAAATTTCCACATTTTCATTTCATTTTCATTAAAATATTTAAATATTGACACCAACTTCAAAAATATTCTTGGCTTTCACTCGACGTTTTAGTCCGATCGATCGATCCGTAGCAGTTGCCGTTCGCGTTGAAACTAAAAATTATTTCATTTTAATGTCCAGTTGAATGGTAATTTTTTCGTTTTTCGCTGTTTGTGTTGGTGAGGTTTTCTTTGCATTTTCTTCAGGTCCTTATTCCCAAGGAACACAGACGTCCTATTGTGTTGGTTAGTTTGTGTTTGTAACGTAAAGTGTAGCAGTCGCAACAGCAGCAGCAGTACGAAAACATGGGTCAGTAAACCTACTTCCGGTTGACATAAATTCGCGTTGGACATGAAAATCTGAAAATGTTCTGTTTCACTTGTCGTTCGCTCTTGTTGTTCCTGGTAGTGCGAGATTTTTTTTTACCCTACACCCTGCTTAGTAATATCGTTATCGGGACATTGTACATTTTCGAAAATATTTAAAATTTCACGCATTACACGATTTATTATTCCTATTATAATTATTTTTTTGTAATTACATTATTAATAATAATTATTATAATAAAAAATCGACAATTGAATTTTAAAACTTGATAGTTCAGAAACTATCGAAATTACTGTTTTAATCGACGGGGAAAACTCGGTCTCCGTAACAAGCAGAAGAAATCTTAAAGAAAAGATATCACGCAAGAGTAAAATCATGAAGGAGTGTCGAACATAGTTTTAGAGTAATTTATAAAATATATTGACGATCTTTTAATGGGGTTATTTTTTGTAAAAAATATAAAATTACATTTTTTTTTAAATATTCATACGTCAACTTTAGTGACTAGTGTCGGATGTATGCGGTGACTAAGTCTCTCAATTGTGTGCTAACGAAGCCATACAAAGATTATCTAAATACTTTGAGAGAAAACATTTCAAAAATCACATCTGTGTTGCATTACTGCTTGCATTACTGGTCGAAAACATGTATAAAAAGCATGCATTTTTGTTTAAATGAAATCATTAAAAATAAAGGGGGCCTTAATAACATTATCTCTTAATAAGTTTTTAAAATTTTATGCACAACTAGACAATGCATATATTTTAACATATTTTTTGTTTCGAAGTATACTTATCCAAAATAAGGAAAAAACCGAAATTTTCAGAAAATATGTGTTCTAATTTTATGGCGGGGTACTGTATTATGTACACATTTTACTTACTTACTAACTTAAATGGCCATTACAACCGTGGGTCGGTTTTGGCCGCTGAGATGAAGCCGCTCCAGACGGATCTGCTTTGCGCGCGCTGACGCCAGTTAGAAATACCAAGCGTTGCCAGGTTGTCCTCAACTTGGCCTTTCCAACGCAGATTTGGACGCCCTCTTCTACGCTGTCCACCTTCGAGTTTCGATTCAAGCACCTTCTTGGCTGGAGTGTTTTCATTCATTCGTTCGACATGACCTATCCAGCGAAGCTGGATCGATCTGTTTTTCTAGGGTGTCGATCTGTTTTTCTAGGGTCTTTTCCTGAATTAGGCGCAATGTGAAAATCTGGTCTATGGTGGACTTTCCAGGTCTGAAGCCGCACTGATAAGGTCCAATCAGTCTGTTGACGATAGGCTTCAGTATTTCACATAATACGCTCGATAGAACCTTGTATGCGATATTGAGTAGGCTGATCCCGCGGTAGTTGGCGCAAATAGTGTGATCCCCTTTCTTAAGGATTGGGCAGAGTACACTGAGGTTCCAGTCACTTGGCATGCTTTCATCCCACCATATTCTGCTTACGAGCTCGTGCATGCTCTCTATTAGCTCTTCGCCTCCGGTCTTAAACAATTCAGCAGGCAGACCATCAGCAGGCAGACCATCATCTTTGTTGTTTTTCAGCCGAGCGATGGCTGTTCTGACCTCGTCATGGTCGGGTGGCGGAATCTCAACGTCGTCATCAAGTGGTGTTGCCGGGTTTACTTATCTATCGGTGGAATTGTGGTCATCATCGCCGGTCAGCAGTTTAGAGAAGTGATCCTTCCATATCTTCAGTATGCTCTGGATATCTGTCACTAGATTCCCGTTCTCATCTTTACAAGAAGAAGCTCCGGATTTTGAACCTCCGGCTAGGCTTCTTAATTTCTCGAAGAATTTTCGAGCCTCATTCCTGTCCCCATGCATCTCAATCTCCTCACATTCACGTCTTTCTGCCTCGCTTTTTTTACGCCTGAAGACGTCTCTCTTCCCTCCTCTTCTCTTTGTATCGCTCCTTCGCAGCTCGCGTAGCTACTGACTGCAGGGTGGATTTGTACGCAGCGTCTTTCTCTGCAGTGGCCGCGCGACTCTCTTGATCATACCACTGATTCCTCAGGGGGCGTTGGAATCCAAGCACCTCTTCGGCAGCCGTACGCATAGAGCAGGAGATATGGTTCCACTGCGCGCTTATATCATCGAGAGGTGGAGTGCTTTGTCTAAGCAGGTGTGAGAGTCGAGTGGAAAAAGGCTTGCGTTGTCTGTTGTGATTGCAGCTTTCCGACGTCTAGCTTTCTCTGCGTTTGGTTCCGTACGTTCTTCGCAGCGCTTAAGCGTGTGCGGACCTTGGCTGCTACAAGGTAATGATCCAAGTCCATATTGGCACCTCGGATAGTGCGTACGTCCATCACGCTTGAAGCGTGCCTTCCGTCAATCACAACGTGATCAATTTGGTTTCGAGTTTTTTGATCGGGCGACAACCATGTGGCCTTGTGGATATCGAAATGTTCGAATCTAGTGCTACTAACTACCATGTTTTGTGCTGCGGTGAAGTCGATTAGCCTCGTTCCGTTATCGGAAGTGTTGTGGGACAATAGATGGCTTCTCTGCCCACCTTGGCGTTAAAATCGCCTAGCACGATTTTGATATCGTGGCGGGGGCAGTGCTCGTATGCGTTGTCTAGGCGCTCGTAGAAGCGCTCTTTTGTCTCGTTATCTTTCTCGTTCGTCGGAGCGTGTGCACAAACTAGGCTGATGTGGAAATATTTAGCCTTGATGCGGATTGTTGCCAGCCTTTCGTCCACGGGCGTGAACCTAGAGACAAGGTGGCGGAGTCTCTTGCCGACCACAAATCCACATCCATATTCGTGTCTCTCCGCATGGCAGCTGTTATAGATATCACAAGACGCTTGTTTCGAACAGCCCTGTCCCGTCCATCGCATCTCCTGGATAGCGGTGATGTCACCCTTATATTTTTCGAGGACATCTGCCAGCTGGATAGAGGGACCTTCCCTATAAAGGGTCCGGACATTCCAGGTGCATATCCGTAAATCATGGTCCTTAAAACGTTTGCGTGGGTCGTCATCGTGGTAATCGGTCGTTATCCGAGGCTTCTTTTGTGTTTTAATTGGGCGCATATGTTTTTTCAGTGGTGGGACCCAAACCCAACGCACGAACCCTCTCTCTGAGGGAGATGCTCGCCACTCACTTTAGCCGACTTCTACACTGGGTGGTGTAGAGCGCCGTTTCCAGGGACTTCCACGAGAAGGACTTCCGCCGAAGTGGAGGTGTCACCATTTGACAATTTGCCAATTCTGGTGACCAGTGAGTTGACTTGAGACGACACCGACAAGGATTGCGCTGGCTTCGCCATGTTGAAGCACTCAGACACGTTGTCTTGTGATAATCGCCCCCATAGTACACATTTTATTAGTTGTCTGCTATTATTTGTTGCATAAAGTAACACTGAATGATTACACGCACAAATTCTCACTGATATTTATTATTTCGTGCATTATACTATTCTAAATTATCTTTGTAATTTCTTGTAAATTTCGTCATTTTCGCAACTTAAATATCAGCTGTTCCAAATGAGAAAAATAATCCTCTTCTTCTTAAATGCTGTTCGCAGTCGATAATTCGCAGACATGCTGCCATATTTTAAGCACTGATCTGAATGAAACTTAAACTGCCACTGAAAAACTGCTCGAATAGTTAAACTACTTGAGACGTTTAAGTAAAAGTAGTTTAAACTAAGTCAATGTGAAATTAAACATAGTTTAAACTACCACTGGCCCTTAGCATCATCTGAGAAGTCCTTATATTTTATGTCCTTTAATCTTATATTACTTATGCCTACTGCCATTTTTCAGAGAGTATTCGAATTGGAATGCTTATGTCGATTTTCATGGTAAGTTTTTAGTTGTTGCCCCAAAAACTCAGTACTTGCACTAGCCATGGACCATGTGAATAATTTTACATTGACTTTTCATTCTGTCATTTTGTGTTTATTATGTTTCTTTTTAAAGTGTTTTAATTTAAATTTTATTGTCTGTAAATAATGTGCATCAAAAAATAATGAATCCTTAAAAAAAGGTAGAGTTTCTACCAATTAGTGAATGCGTGATAAATCAACGAAATTTAATTCCTAAAAAATGTGTTTGTGTGCGTGAAAAACTTTATTCAAAACAAGGGCAACAACTAAAAACTCAGAGCAACAACTATTCTAGCAGTTGTTGCTCTATGGAAATTTATCAGTGCAACAACTGCTAGAATAGGGCAACAACTGAAGTGCCATGGAAATCGTCATTAGTTTTTTAATAATTTGACTTCAATGAATAATCAGATGGATGCTTGTAATATGATTTCCGAGTTTCCATGATCGTTGAAGTTTTCCATATTTACCTCCAATCCACTAGCCATAATCTGCAAAATGCTTTGTCAAATCTTTTTATTAAAATTTCATCGATACCTAGAATTCTTGTAACAGTTCCTGGCACGGAAAAAACGTCAACAAATGTGGATAAGGTGCCCCGAACATAACCCCCACGGAGATAACCCCCAATTCGAATTTGGGGATTATGTCCCCCCCGCGGACATAATCCCCAAATTCGAATGATGGGCTGAGAATCTGGGCAGCAAACGTCACCGTATATATTTAAGGGAAGAAAGATAAAAATTGGGCAGTAAATAATTCTTGTTATAAATAATTCGTGTTTATATTAAAGTGTAAGTTTATTGCTTTGTTATTTGCAGGGCTCGGGTGGAACCGGACCGGAACCGTTTTTATAGAACCGGAACTGGAACCGTTTTTAAAATTTTTGATGGAACCGGAACTGAAATCGTTATTTTATTTTTTACAGAACCGGAACTGGAACAGAAAACCAGAACCGGAACCGGAACTGGAACCATTACTAAATTAATTAGATCAGAAATTAATATATCAAATTATTGTCTATTTGCAATAAAACTTTATTTTGCCCCTTATCATGATCTTTTTATTATCGTCTCGTTTTCAGTCCCCTTCGTCTAAAATTGGTGTTACGTATTTAAAACTTTTTTTCATTTCGCTCTTTGATTTGAACGTTTGTTCAATAATTTTGTTTTGCCAACTATTTTTTTGATATACAAAAATTTCATTTTTTTTTTACCTTCGCGTATGATTTATATGAAACAACTCTCAAAACAAGCGTACTTAACGCTTAGTTTGATGCATGAATTAAAAACATGTGACTACAACCGATTTTAAACAAATTGTAGCCGATATCGTTGTTACCGGGAATTAATGATCAGGGGGGTTAATATAATAAATTGTCGCCCGTTCGAGCTTAATGGCTGCCGTGTGAAATTGTCTCCTAATATTCTAAAAATTCTGTCACCCAAATTTACTTCTTGAAAGGTCACTAAGTTTTGCCTAATTTCTAAAGTGTCGCCTGTTCATGATACTCCGTCCGTCTTACATCACCCCTATACTCATTTTGGTGCAGTTAAAGATAAAATGTAAATATTTAATATAGGTATATTATTTTAAACATTTTAGATATGTTCAAATCTTTGAAACCACACCATCTAGAAAGATTATTTTTAGCTAAGAACTTAAAATTGTGTTGTTTCACCATACTATACATGTTGGTGTTAAATAAATACGGAATGTAGTTAAAATAAATGAAGATGTATTAATGTATCTTCATATTTCGGACGTATTAAAAGAGACAAAATGTAGTTATTTTCAATACAAATGTATTAAAAATTGTATATAAATGCAGTCAAATTATGTAGTTAATTGCCATCGAAATAACTATATAAATGAAGTAAAAACGAATACATTTATGTATGGACGTAAATCAAATACATATTTATTTATTTTAAAGACATTGTTCTTCCTTTTGATACAGTTTTTTTCGTTGTATATATACTAGCTGGACATGAACACAGTTTCACCGGTGCGAAGTTTTTGTATATATTTTTTTGATTTGATTTGTATATTAGTACAATAAGAAGTGATTATATTACAGTTCAACAAAATTAAAATGACGTGGATAATCAAAAGGTAAGTTTATAAAAAAAATAAATAATTAAAAATTAAGAATGCAAAAATTGTATTAAAATTTTACATATTTAAAGAGAAATTAGATGTGTGGTTACTAATAAATGGTAGATTTAAGATGCTAATGGATTATAGTTCTGAAAAATATAAGAGTATTATAAGGTATTTCTTAAATCTACATGTTCTTTTTATATTTTAAATATTAAGTGGTCATGAATTCCAGAGTCGAATTAGTTAATGAAAAATAGTCTTTGCGATTGTAGATAGTTAAATTTTGGCAAAATTAAATTGAGGCTCCTATATCAAACGCTAGACGTAGCTTATCAGAAAGATATGATGGAGTTTTGGAATATAACAACTTTTGCAGAAATATGCAATTTCTTATATCCAGATAGTTTGTAATGCTACAAACTAAAATGCCCTTACTTACATATTCGACATGTGAAAAACATAAAGGGAAAAACGTATAGCGTCACATTATTAAAATCTCCTCTTAGGAGGTCAGGAGAAAAAGCATTTAAAAAGTTTGGTTGTATGGGACGTGCCACTCCCCTTTATCCAATCTATCCATAGTGGCTATATAAACGAATCCTCATTATTAAAATACAATTCCCATTGGTGGTGCACTTAATGCATTCTCATACAAAACGCAAATTTCGATTTTACCGATTTTCCGGTTTTTCCTTGGGAGTTTTCCGAATTCCCAGTATTGAGACGAATAAAACAATAAAACATGTTTTTGCGAAACTACTGCACGGCAATTAATATATATATATATATATATATATATATATATATATATATATATATATATATATATATATATATATAATTATTTTTGAATCCTTTCGCTGCAGATTTTAATGTAACAAGGCGGAAGTCCAGCAACTCCTTCAGCCTGATAGTTCCATTGTCGATGACAATCGATATTCGATTAATATTTCGTACTGCACAAAGTACACTCGAGACAAAATAAATGCAATTCAGGTAACAGATCTGAGTAGTACACTTATTTAATGTGTTGCTTTCAAATCTATTTGAATTTTACAATTTCTTCGTTATTTCATAATGTTGGATTCCCAGAAGCAAATCCATTTTTAAAGTCAATATTTTCAGCTATATGTAAGATTCATTCCATGAATCCCATCCAAAAATGTAACGTAGAAAGGACCAAATTTACATTCTTTAGTATTTCACATTAAATATTGTATTTAAAATATGTTGTTCATTTCTGTAGGCTTCGCTTCTCAAATATTACAAGTTTAGTTAAAACATTGACTGTACAATGTAATTCATAGTTTATATTGAATAATGTATCATCTTTTACAATTTTTGTTGAAAATACTTTTTAATTTTTTCAGTGTAATATCGATATTTTAAATAAAACATATGCCGAAACATATTTAATTAAACTGGAGACACTGATTAATGCATTTTCAATCCATTTATTTTATTTTGACCATCTGCTAAAAAGTTTTCAAAGCAGAAAGTACTTTTTTTACCCATATTAATTTTTTGAAGGAAGATTTAGCGTTTTCAATAAGAACTGAAATATAAAAAAAAAAACATAGTGACATGTATATATTTCTTTTAATATAAAATTGGTTCAGTGTATAAATTAAAATATGCATATACACTCAAAATAAAAACTGCTTAAAATACACGAAATCGTTCGTGAATTTTATGATAAAATTCGTGAATTTTGTCTACGAAATATCTTGTAATATACACGAACAAACTTTCAACAATTTATAATACATTTTATCTACGAAATATTTCGTAGAGTACAATGAAAAACTCTCGTAAATTTATGATAAAATTACGAAAACTATTTGTGTATTTTATACGAAAGTCATTCGTACATAATACGAGAGATTGGTATTTTTATTCGTAATTTATTGAATATATTTGTTGTTTTGTAGGAATTTTACGAATCGTTCGTAAAATAAACGAATACTAAGTTAGAAAAATGGTCGAAGAAAATGACGATTCATTCATAATATATGAAATATTATCCATTGATTTGGTACACTCAAAATTATCAATGCTACTATTAACGAAACACTTTTTCGTAAATTTAAATTTCGTAAAATATACGATATTTTTTAAATATAACTCACCATTCGTCATTTTTGACTTCGTTCCGATTTTTTATTTTAGCGTAATTTCGTATATTTACAATTTGATATTCGTAAAACAAAATAAAGCAGAAAACATGAAGAAACCATGAAGTAAACCAGAGGAAAACATGTATCATGTATGAATTAATTCGTATTTTCACAAATTATTTACGAAAATATACGAATTTAAACATAAATATATTTCGTTACTTTACAAAAGTTCATTCGTACTATGTATTCGAAAAATGTTAAGGTCTAAAATATGTTATTCATTCGTAAAAAATTGTAATAAAAAATATAAAACGAAAATTTCATATTTGAAAGGAAATATTTGTATTTTTGTTGTCAGTTTAATATTACGAATATTAATTCGAAATATATACGAACCGTTCGTAAAAAGTATTTTGGAAAAAAATAGATTTTCCAAATGTTTCGTGTATTCTACTATTTCGTTAAATGTCCTAGAAATTATTTAGAGTGTAGGCAGTGCTTTTAATTTTACACATACGAATTTCGAGAATTTTATTTGCACTATTTGGACAAAACGCAACTCGTCTGGAAAAACGTTTTATGCAATTTAATATAAATGACCTGCGGCGGCAACGCAAACGAATCGAGCTGTCAACAACATACATGAAAATACACCAAAAATATGTGTGACAAATAAAACAATAAATGTTTGTATTATATATAAAAAGGAATGGAGTGCCAACTATTACAATTTTGTTCAATTGTTGTTGCTACTTTGCATAATTTGTAATAACCAAAATTGCACATGTTACAACAATAATACACGTGGGGTTCTTTTGGGACGCAGTTAAAAAGAAAAACCCGTGTTGCCGAAAACAAAATCAGGTCAAGGATATTAAGCGAAGAATTTGGTTTGTTTTGATTTTTGGCACGCACCATGCGTTTGTACGCACTACACAACAGTTCCTCTGGTTGGTTGTACAAAAGAATGGAACCAGTTTAAGTCATAATAACACTCGACCGCCCAAGAAATCGATTTTCTTTGAGTTGCTGTTGACAAAATTTCAGGTGTCGCTGTTCCAGTCCCAGTCGCTGTCGTAACATTTAATTTGGCCAAATGCTTTTTGCAATGAGGGTCAATTGCGATTTCCGGCCGACGCTTTACCCAGGCCGGGTGCGCAGCAATGGTCTCGTGCACAATTTCATTTGATTTAAAAGCTTTCAGCGCGGAAACAGAGCGCTTGGAGAACCATTGCACAGGTGTAAGAAATTAAAATGGGCGTGCGTCATGGTTTTCTTTTGAATGTGGTACATATTTTGCCTACTCTGTCATCCTGCCTCTTCGGTGTGGTTAATACCACATTAAGGTTGTCAGATCCTTTTACCTGCCAGTGCCCGCTCCCTCTTACGCGAATTCAATCCAAAAAAAAGTGACCAATAATTTGTAATGTTTTTCATTTGCCTAGCTAATGGCTGCTCGTATGACGAACACTTTAATTATTTTAATGGAATAGTTTCTCGTGGGTTTTTCTATGTTATATTCAATGCAAATTCGTGCAAATTTCCTGTAAATGATTTCACATTTTTTACGTTTTACTCCCTTCATTAGATCGCATGTAATGGCGCACACGCCATCTCATCACATTTTCCTGCATTTTTTTTGCATATGACTATTAAATGTGGGTCAAAAGATGGCCGCAATTGTCTTAAATAAAAATGGCCTTGCGTGGTGGAGAATGCATTTGAAATTGGCGGGCGGACATTTAAGCATTTAAATTCGATTTGGGTGTAGTTCGGGCGCATTTCAACTTGATCAAAATAACATGAATTACGGGCATTTATATTAAAGTGCACAGCCCGTATTCATCATGAACGAAGAAATTAGACCAATAACGTAAATATATTCATTGTTTCTAGAAAGAAAAAAGACTTTACTAATGGAGCAAACAGTCGACAGTGTACACAGCGATACTCCTGAATGTGATATTTATTGAAAACACCACCGAAGTATGCTTCAGTATACGCCGATGACTTGAACTAATTTCGGTTGTTTCAAACGACTTTGAAGTTATCATATCCATTGGCACTATCGAATCAACAGCCATCTACACCATTTATACATGTAATTCAGAAAAGATCAATTGAAATTCAGAAATTCCATTTGAAATTCAGAAATTCCATTTGAAATTCAGAAGATATCAATTTAAATTCAGTAATTTCCATTTGAAATTCAGGAAATTTCATTTGTTATTCAGAAATTTCCATTTGAAATTCAGAAAATTTCCATTTGTAATTCAAAAATTTCCATTTGATATTCAGAAATTTGCATTTGACATTCAGAAATTCCATTTGAAATTCAAAAATATCCATTTGAAATTTAAAAAATGTTCAAATGGAATTTCTGAATTTCAATTCATGTCTTTTGAATTTCAAATGGAATTTCTGAATTTCAAGTGGAATTTCTGAATTTCAATTCATGTCTTTTGAATTTCAAATGGAATTTCTGAATTTCAATTGATGTCTTTTGAATTTCAAATGGAATTTCTGAATTTCAATTCATGTCTTTTGAATTTCAAATGGAATTTCTGAATTTCAAGTGGAATTTCTGAATTTCAATTAATGTCTTTTGAATTTCAAATGGAATTTCTGAATTTCAATTGATGTCTTTTGAATTTCAAATGGAATTCCTGAATTTCAAGTGGAATTTCTGAATTTCAATTGATGTCTTTTGAATTTCAAATGGAATTTCTGAATTTCAATTGATGTCTTTTGAATTTCACATGGAATTTCTGAATTTCATTTGATGTCTTTTGAAATTCAATTGGTCTTTTCTGAATTACATTTGTAAATAGTGTAGTTATAGTAACAAAAATTAGAACAAATCAGTTGTTTCAAACAAATTTAACTGTTATATCACCACATTGTTATTGTAAATGTGACATATGAAGCACATTGAAAACATTGAAAGATTAAATTTTTCAATTCTAGTCTATTCAGGGTTGATTTGTATTATGACAACAATTTTTTCAAAGAGCTTATATCCAACTGGGATACTATTATTACCCATACAAGGTATTGGTTACATTGGTAGATGGGTTATATCCCATCTTAGTTATATCCCATCTACGTGCTCACAAAATGGGCGTTATTTTTCTTTTAAGCATATCTATGATACTTTCCCATACATTTTGTATCCTCAATTTGTAATTGATAGCTCAATTACTTTGAAAGAGTTTGTACTAATTTTGGAATATTACGAATGCAATTTTGATTAAAATTTTGGTTGAAAAAATACTTTTTTCATGTTCTCATATCAAGTTATCTTAAACCAGTAAAGCAATTTAAAAATGTTGTGAATAATATTTATTTGATATTTAATTTTCTTTCAATCGGTATAACACTTGATCATATGAGTTATTTAGATCGTGAGATATTTAGAAATGTGACCACCGTTTGTAGCCACGGTAGCTCAGTGGTTAGTGCGTTGGACTGCGAGCCGAAAGGTCCCCGGTTCAAGCCTGGACTGGGGCGAACAACATCTTTTCATAGAAACATTTTTCTATACCGCGCTACCTCTCGGCAGTAAATGGCAAGCCTCCGAGAGTAAAAACATTGCCTATGAAAAAGCTCTCACCCGGCGTTCGGATTCGACAATAAACCACCGTTTTGAAAGCTCGGTTCAAAAGTTATTGGGCGATATTTTGTAAACCTATCTAAACAAACATTTTTAAAACGTATCTGTTGAATCAGGGAGTGATTTTATATAATACAAAAATTGTCCTGACTGCTACGCACAAAATATTTATGAACGTGTGAACATTAATGAAGATGCGTTTTTATTTTCTTGTTTTTCATAAGCTTCTTAAAAATAAGGTCCGTGAAGCACTTTTGAAGGGGTAAATCGGATACAAGCACATTTAACTCCAAAGATAAAATAGACAACACAATGTTGTTTCTCCTTTCTTCGCTACGATAATTCGTTCGTCGATTGTGCATATGCACTGAAATTCAACATTATTTTTTTTTTTTTTACTTTTTTAAAATTTTTTTAAAATTTTAAAATAATGAAGTTTTTCTTTAGTTAAGTTCTTGTGCATTATTTCATTTATATAATTTAATATATGAACATTTTAACAGTGTACCTTATTTGCCGATATTGCATTTTGTGTTTTTGTTTTTCCCAAATCCGCAGATTCGTTTGAAAGTGCAACAACAACAGCAAAAATGCGAACAAAGCAGCATCCAAGTTTTTGATATAATTTTTGGCGGGCAATTTTTTGTATAAAACAGAAAACTCGTTGTTGTTTCCAATTGGATGGCTGTACTATATACACAAATGTAGTGTGGTGCCATTCGACTGTATGTTGTCATGCGTCTGTTGGTTGCCATGCGTTGATACAGGGTAGCAACGAAAAGTTGTCGTTGAGATAGTGTGTGTATGCATCGTAATTCCTTATTGTATTCTCTGTGTTCGCAAAGATAACTCCCAATAAACACAAAAACGTAAACGGGTATGCCCGTTCTTGCGGTGACATCCCTAGTAGAAATTTCGGTAGGGCCATGGTCATGAAGTGATCATGTCATTATTTGAGATGATCGGGATATGACGAGGCCTTGTCCTGTCCGCAGGGTCCAGATCATGTACTAAACTCAGGGTTATGTACTGATCGGGCAATTCCCCATTTTATTATTTACCCGACAATTACCTTGTCAGAGCCCGAGCATAATAGGGTTTCTATTTCGATCATTCCCATCAAGACATGCCTTACCGAAACTCCAACAATAAGACAATATTATATTTTCTCACTCATACATAAATAATTTTAAATATATCCCTGCAGGATCAATGATAGATATATGACCCGTAATTTTACTAGTAATGAAAACTAATATTTTTGCGCGTCGGTTTGCCGCCATTATTTATTTTTAAGTTATTTATACGTTTGCAACAGTAGCCGCTACAGTAGGAGTTGATAAAAGATGTTACTTAAATTATAATCAATTGATAAACACTAAAAGAAAGTATATTGAAAAGAGTATTTGTATATATTGCTTATTTATCTATTTATATTATAGATATCATCAAAGTGGAAGGGTCATCTGCATTAAACAAATGCATGGAAGGAAGCAAAACAACGGCGAACAAAAGTCGTTTTAATTGACAATTTTGTAATGCAAAAATGTTGAATGTAATGCGCATTATATTCAACGCAATAAAAATGAAAACCATTTTTTGGTTTTATTTAGTCTAATTTTGGTTAGTTTACTATTAATTAAACCGTCCCTAACCTCAAAATTAAAACAGTTTATGTTACGTAAAATATTTCGTAAATTTACAAGTAATTTAATAGTCACTTATTACCAAAAGAACAGTGATAAACATATATTCAATTGTATCTCATTTCAGATGAGTGAGAAAGAGATAAAAATTCACACGCACACAAAAGTTTCGGTCAATTTTATCCCGACGCTCTTAACAATGTTATAGAAACTTTTACTGGAACTTTCAGTTTTGATACTTGTAATATTACTGCTCATATGACCGGTAGTGTTCTTGCTGGGTTGTCTGATGCTAATTTCGTTATGAGGAACAAATAATGTAGCTATGATCGGGACCATTGACTATTTAGATAATGTAAACCCTGGTATGGTAAGCATGATAAGGGCATGCAAAGGCAATGATCATATTTTCTCTAATAGGGCTTACCCAACGAAAACCCGATCATTTCCCGATGACGCATCGGGCAAATTTCTACTAGGGATTACGGCACAATATTACGTGTTAAATACGGGTCCAGTCGTAAATATGGTAGTAGATACGGATATCAATTTTTACGTACAAAAACCGGCACCGTTTCGGCCACGTAATTACGGTACCGTAAATTCGATTAAAAATACAAAAAAAACATTTTTACGTGCAAAGTATGGCAACGTTACGTGCACGTAATTACGGCTCAGAAACGACAGCTACCGTAAATACTGCTAAAAATACGCACAACCATTTTTACGTTTAAAAAACGGTAACTTTACGGCTTTATCTAATTTAAAGAAATATTTTTATGACTATAATGCCAGGGTTTTTTATTCTTCATGATTGAAAAATATTTTTCATTCGAAATAATAAAAATATAAATAATAATTGATATATAAAATTTTCTAGTTACAACATGTTAATGAATGGCAAAAGGTGGAATCTAAAGAATGCTGAAAACATGCTTTCAGTTATGCGCAGATAATGTATTTTTCTACAATTATAAAATTTTGATTTTACATAAAGCATTACATATGGCACGCATACGCATTATGTCCCGTTTTCGTGCCGCATTTACGTTCCTTTTACGTCAATATAGTCAACATTTACATGACGATTGACTTGCACAATCTTCATCATGTATACCAATTGTGTTTACTGCAGTAGTTGATTCGAAGTGATCAGATGAAACAATCTTTTCGACAATATCGCTAAATACACCCGCAACAAATTGATCATACTTGGTAGACGTGCCGTATTTACGTTCCCTTTACGTTACTTTTATACGTTCCGTTTACGGGCCGTATTTACGTGCCATTTACGTTCATTCATTGCTTTAAATTACCGTAAAGAAGTTCCGTTTACGGCCCGTAAATACGTTCACGCATTCACGTTTTATTGCCGTACCTACGGGGCATTTCCGGAAGGGGCCGTATTTTAAATTTCATTTCATATGTAAAACGTGTTGCTTTACGTTCCGTAAACGGCTGCCGTATGCCCGTAAATAAGGAACGTATACGGCACGTTTACGTGCCTTTTGGTTTATTGGGCTGTTACCCTGCAAGAAAGTGTTTGTGTTCTCTTGACATACGATACGTCAAACGTACCTTTCTTTTAATCTCTGACGAAAACCGAAAGATGCCTATTCGAAATATTTCTTGTATATATTATGTACATACACAGAAAAATCCTCTTTTAGGCATGAGGTTAATTGAACCAACGTTTCAGTGTTGCAACCGAAATATATTTGTTGTAACCTCATGTCATTGAAATGATCGTAAATTCATAAATTAAGTAAAAATGCGAAATAAATATATAAATATTAATAAAATAATGAATTAATTCAATACAAATTGTTCTTTTGCTAGTGAAATATAAAATAAATAAAAAATATGTGCCAATGGAAATAGTTTTTTATTTTTTGGTTATGAGGAAATAAAAAAATAAATGCATGCATATATTTATATGTTTCTTTGTACATGTATCGATTTAAATGTTATTCCAACCTCATGTTCACCGATTAGGAGGTAATATATCAGTTGTTGGCACAATATATCAGTTGTTGGCACAATCGAATGATTCGGTAGGGCAATTTAGTTGTTTGCCGCAATAAATCAGTTTTCTGTGTGCATATATATAACCTTGAGATTTTGAATTATCTCGTCAACATCACTTCATTTATACAATTTATTTAATCTAAATATAATTAGTTTTTAAATTCTATTCGTTTTCATAATTAATATGCAGTTTAAGATATTTGTCTACCATCTTTTATTTAAAATTAAAAAAAGTAAAATTTTGCAAGATTCTTGCAGCAAAAAAAATCTATTGCAAGAGCAAAACTTAGTGTGCAAGAACAAGATTATAATTTCTTGCCTTGCTCTTGCAAATAATCATCACTAGCGACTATTGCAGTAAGCCTAGACTTTGAGAAAGCATTTGTGACAGCATGGATTGAAGGAATCATCTACAAATTGTTTAAAAAATTTGATTTCAGTGCTGTTCTCTGCAGAATAATTGTTAACATTTTAAAAAATCGATAATTGGGAGTTGCACTCAAAAATGAATATTCCGAAACAAAACAAGTATTGGTGGGTGTCCCACAAGATTCGGTCTTGGGACCAGGTTATAGAATTTCATTTTGCCGACATACCTGACCCTAGCTCAGAAATGCAATTTTTAATATTTGCGCATTATATACGAATTTTATGTGGTCTTCCACATCGAAAAAAGAAAAATTTAGTTAAGAAAAACTATCTTGAAATATAATGCAAATATTTTATTACATTTAAATTAAAATTATATATAAATAAATGCGAAACCACAACTTTTAGAAGCTGGAAAAATATCTGTATCCGAACGCACGTAAATTTGACCCTTTGCTACCACCATACTGCTTTCCTCATTTTCGATGATAAACATTTTAGAAAACATGTATTTTTGTTATTCTATTTCTTTTTACATATGGTAGTAAACGCAAAGAAAAAAAAGTAGCATGTAGCAAATGTTATTATCCATTTTCTAACACTTGTCTGATCTGACTCGCTACTTTTTACTCGTTATGAAAAAGTTCCGTTATTCGATCTTCTGACATAAAATTTATTATTTTCTAAAAATGTAGAAAATACTATAAAAAGCAAAGAAAAAATAAATATTATTTGCCTAATTGGGTTAACTTTATTTTAAATAAATACTTTGTATATTTTCCGATCTCGACTAATATTTTGGCTATATACGTTGATATTATAAAATCGCCAAGAATAAGCAATGCTCCTATAGTCTTATTTCAAAATTTTTAAATTATATATTCTTGATGGTTCTAAGAATTTAAAACCAAACATGTTTATTCGAATGGCACAACAACAATACTTGTGAAATTAATAAGACAATTTTTCAAAAGACTGATGAAACAGAAATTTTAAAAACTAAAAAAAAAATCCCTAAAAAATAAACATGAAGAAGATTTCTTCACTAATTTGACTGTAGATTCACAGGAACGGTGGCAAAAAAAAAACAGAAATTGACCAGAAACATGTTAACGAGGAATACTGTTGCCAATCTTACTCTACCTCAATATCAACCCCTAATATAAATTCTTGTCAAGTTGATGAACCTAAAGATTCCAAAATTAATCCTCAAAAACAAACAGAGTAAATAATTGATATAAACAATGTTGAATTGCTACCTCATATACGCAGCGATAACAACATTGATATCATTGAATCTGAAAATCAACCAGTTGGGAAGGTTAGATCACATGGGAAATTTTAAAGTAGGTGTAATTATAATAGTTGGGATTATCAAAATTATAGTCGGTCTAAGCCGACTATAAATACCCTACACATATGTGTGGTTACCATTCAAAGTGATATATAGGTCACCAGGGTATACGAATCTTGAAAATAACTACAAACATTCAATCGCTGAAGAATTTCCATTCATTTGATACCCATATTTATAAATGGGTAGGTGTACCGAATTTCGATTTTTTTTTGTGAACCACAAGTCTTTGCGCCGGAAAACATTATTATCATGTATTTGAGCATGATGTCAATATATATTTGACCAAAAAAGTTTACCTAAGCACGTATACATAAAAATTGATCTTTATGTGTACATTTTATATGAGGTATTTGAACATAAGTGGTCGGATCATAGGTCACAATGGACCGATCTCGCACATACAGCGTAGTTATATTATTAATCTAAGTTATAAGTTTCATTTATCTAGCTCTTCAATTTGAAAAGTAGTAGGGATTTCAACAGACAGACGGACATCGCATCGACTCAGGAGGTCATGCTGATCAAGAATATATATACTTTTCCATACCGGAGATGCTTCCTTCTGGTTGTTACAAACGGCGTACCAAACTGAATATACCCTTTCACTCTTAGTGCAGGGTATAAAAATAAGTTTCAAAGAGAAACAGAAATAATTGATTTGGATAATGTTGAATTGCCATAAAAAACATGTAGCTATTATAATATTAATCTGTATAAGCACTTTATTGATATAAAGGGACCAAAAAATGCATTTACATCATCTCTAAAGAGAATACCTGTTTGCGTAGCGAACGTAAATTTTATTAATGTGAACGCTGCATCAAAAGGATTTAAAATAATCCACGTGCCAGGTGGCAACTCTGCCACAAAAGTCTGCAAGACCATTTTGACGGATACACACACATCTATACACATGAGAGAATTGACAAAGCAGAAGTGACATTTGTCTCGTGTGGCTGATCATCTGTCACTTCTAAAACAGAAACAAATCAAGCAGCACCTTTTCTCTTTCCTTAAAACTAAAAACTAATTGTTAAATACTTAAAACTAGCTCAAAACAATTACGTTAACAATACTTATAGTAAAGCGGAGTTTTTTCAATTGTTTTTTATTTTCTCATGAGACAAGCAACAAAGTCTAATAACAAAATCAGCGGCGCCTGGCGAAGCACCAGCAAACTACAACAGTCGCAACAAGGCGACTATCAACGTTTTTTTCGAGGTTTGCAATTGTGCGTGGTCCAAGCGGAAAATAAATACCGATTCATTACAACCAAATAAATGGCTAACTAACTTTGTTTTAGATGGAATTGCGGTAGCTATTAAAGAATCAAAAAAGGCATATTGCTTGTAAGGTGCATATCTAATATGGAACTTTTTCAAAATCATGTTCCAATTGACACTGTCAAATATCTAATACCAAAAATCCCAGATATAAATATTCCAATTTTAGAGTGTAGTCATTTTACTCTAATTATAGGAGATTTCAAATTATGCCAATTTATTTACTTAGATCCTTTTGGAGATGATAAAATTGAATCGCAACGAAAATTTTGAAAATAATCTAATCTCTATTTGAAAAACAAATGCAGATGGTTGAAATCTGATTTCAATGCAACATACAATCCAGAAAGACGGATTTAACTGTGGTGTTTTTGTTATCAACTTTGTTGAGAACTATATATTAGCAAAATCTCTTACTCCCGATAATTATCGGAAGAGGTGCATAACAGGACTTTTTCACCACAATTATTTAATTAATTCTGTATGCACTTATATAATTTTGAATAACAAATAAATCAAATTTATGTGGGATTGCAGCCAGACAAACGGACGAACCACGCAATGATAACTAGAAATAGTAGCAGAAAATGCAACCAAGAGTACCGACAGACAGAAACAAACAGACAGAACGAGTGAACAGGACACGAGAAAAAGAACGAACTTACAACGAGTAAGAGACGAGCCATAAAACAGACAAGACGTGCCACAATTTACTGTAAAGAAATCTGTACAAATAACTTAAAACTAAAACCTAATATAATAATCTAACTTAAATAAAAGAACTTATATCTAACTTAAAACTAAACGAAAGAATTGCGTTTTAATGAAGATAGTGAGAAGTGAAGAGGTATAAGAGGAAAATATCTACAATTGGGGACTCGACCGGAATGAATTCGGTATAGTTGAGTGAAATAAAAACAGAATTAAATTAAAACAGTTTTAACAAAAAACGAAAAACATTTTGTGAAGCAAAGTTGTGTGAATTTGTGAAAATGATTTAAATGATTGACAGTGCCAGCTTGATATGTTGCAACTATAAAAATGAAAACAAATTAAAGTGTTTTAAAAAACTATCAAATTGAAATATTATAAAAACATATTAGAAATTGCAACAAGAAATACAAAAGTGATTTTAACAAAATATAAATTACAACAAATACTAACAACAAAAATTACAACAAATTTTGCAAATCACAACTGCAAAATTCGAAGAATCTCGAAGCGTCACCAAAGCGACGCCAATAAGAAGCAGCAGCAGAGGGTTGTTGCTAACGTATCAGCGCGGACGCGGCAGAAGCAGCATCATCTACGACGCCGACGTCATAGCAACGGACAACTGAGAGACGCCTTCGAAAATGATGGTCGCAGAGAAGCAACAAGTGTGACGGCTGCGAGGGAAAAGCAGCGGCAGCGAGTGCAGCGCAAGTCGGTTGTGCAGAGAAAGCACACACACACACCAACTCAGTGTAGAGCGCAGACGCAGATGTGTTGCAAGGTAAAACTTATTGTTTAAATTGCGTAGCAGAGGCTGACGAAAATAGACAAAGCAACAGTAGCGGACGGTTACTAGTTGTTGCTGAATACGTGTGCGCAGGGGCAATCGCGTGTTGGAGAGAGTAGCGGACGGCTACTAGTTGTTGCAGAATACGACGAGCGCAGGGGCAATCGTGTATTAGTGAAGAGTAGCGGACGGCTACTGGTTGTTGATTATTGCGTGAGCGGACCGTGCGCATATATTGATGTTGTACTAAATGTACCCGAATACCGAATACCTTTTTTTTAATATTTCGGGTACCATTATATTAACACATGCTAACATTAAAATTGATTATTTTAAGCAGTTTTAAATAATATTTTTAGTTTTTGAAAATTAAATTAACTATTTAATATAACTATATTGATTATTAAATAATTTTTATAAAATATTGTTATTTTATTGGCATTGACAAAATGGACGTGACATCTATTTTAGCAATGACTGCTGACAATTTGAGAAGGGAATTGGGGGAGTTGGGGTTAGCTACGACCGGACTAAAAAGAGTTTTACAGGACAGGCTGCTCCAGCATTTTGATTTGAATCGAGATGATGATGATGATGATCCATCTGAATATGGTGATGTGGCATCCAACCATAACATACCGAGACCAGTGGAGCGATCGACATTCACTCTTCGCGATATCGAAGACTCGTTGTCGCATTTCTCTGGAACCGGGTACCCCGATGTCGACAGCTGGGTAGACAATTTTGAAGATTGCGCTGTGACAGTGCAATGGAATGAATTGCAAAAATTCATTTATGCGAAGCAGTTGCTCAGAGGCGGAGCAAAGATTTTTGTGCGAAGTCAGCACATAAATAGCTGGAACTCTCTTAAGGCTTCACTGATTAAGGAGTTTGGCGAGAAGTTGTCGTCAGTGGAAGTTCATCGCTGCTTGAGAAACAGACGCAAAAAACCAAGTGAGAGTTTTCGGGAGTATCTCTACAATCTTATGGAAATTGGCCGCCAAATAGATTTAGACGAGGCGAGTTTGCTAGAGTACTTCATCGATGGAATTCCAGACTCGAAGTTTAATAAAAGCGTACTGTATCAGGCGAAATCTGTGTCTGATCTAAAGGAGCAGCTAAAGGTTTATGAAAAAATTAGAGGTGGTCCTCAGCAGTCGTTAAACTCGAGGAACCAACCGCAAAATATTTCTAAACCAAACAACACTCAGCAGGCAGATCGAAAAGATGTCGATAGGAAATGTTTTAAGTGCGGACACGTAGGTCACATGGCGAAAGATTGCAGCATGGCTCAGTATACTTGCTTCAAGTGTCGCAAGCAGGGGCACAGGTCATTTGAATGCAAAGAAAGCGCCAAAAAAGAGAATGTGAAGAGTGATACCGCAAACATACACACACTGACAGGAGAATCTGAAAATTTCCGGTTGGTGAAACCGAATAACCGAATTTTTAAGGACCTAGAAATCGGTGGCTTGATATTTTCTGCGCTGGTGGACACTGGCAGCGACATTTCTGCCATCAGATATGATACGCTCACGATGCTGGATGACGTAGAATTAATTCCCATAAAAAAGAGTTTTTTTGGAATCGGCAAAAAGGAAGTTACGAGTATGGGGTACTTCAACATTGCAGTTATAATCGATGGTATTAGCGTAGATATCGAATTCCACGTCTTGAGAGAACGCGATTTGGTTTATTCAGTGGTACTGGGAAACGATATGTTGAAGTCGGTTGATGTCGTCATTAGCGCTGAAGGCGCGACTTTTAAGCAAAAAAGGGAGATCGCAGAATTGGAATCGAGCGTACCAAATGTTGAAGCAGAGAATCACTCAAGTATTGATGTACTGTCGCATGAATTTGAGCAGATTTGTTCGTCTACATCAATGGACGAACCGGTCTGTGATTTATCTCACCTTCAACCAGCAGATGCTAATTCGGTCGCAAACTTAATCGATAACTACGTGCCGATTAAGGAGATATCGTCGCCAGTAGAAATGAAGATTATCGTTACTGACGAAATTCCAGTGTTCCATAGACCGAGACGATTGTCAAACATGGATCAACATGTAGTC
This sequence comes from Dryomyza anilis, assembly GCA_951804985.1. Lineage (NCBI taxonomy): Eukaryota > Metazoa > Arthropoda > Insecta > Diptera > Dryomyzidae > Dryomyza > Dryomyza anilis. The sequence goes on from OX638133.1 coordinate 69,932,993, forward strand.
GAGCAACAGGTAAAAGATTGGCTAGCCGAAGGGGTAATCAAACCCAGTTTTTCTGAATATGCTTCGCCAGTGGTTTTAGTTGCAAAAAAGGACGGAAGTAAACGATTATGCTGTGACTATCGCAAGTTAAATGAAAAAATCGTGCGAGACAATTTTCCGATGATTTTAATCGACGACGTATTGCAGAAGTTGCAAACTGCAAAAGTTTTCACAACACTCGATTTGAGCAACGGGTTCTTCCACGTACCTGTAGAGCCGGCATCACGCAAATACACGTCGTTCGTCACACATAATGGCCAGTACGAATTCCTGTACGTTCCATTCGGTATCTCAAATTCGCCAGCGGTGTTTTGCAGATATATTTTCGCCATTCTTCGAGAACTAGTCCAGGACGGGACGATCGTGATCTATATGGATGATATAGTTATTCCATCGAAGGACGAGCAAGAGGGCATCGCAAAGTTGCAAAGGGTGTTGCAAGTGGCTGCGCCGTTTGGTTTGCGTATAAAGTGGAAGAAATGCCAGTTTTTGGAGAGGAGAATAAACTTTCTGGGGTATATAATTGAAAATTCCTCAGTGAGACCGTCGGAAGAAAAAACAAAAGCGGTTCGTAACTTTCCGGTACCGAACGACAAGAAGCCGCTGCAACGGTTCTTGGGCTTAACTTCCTACTTTCGACGCTTTGTGCCGAATTTCGCTCTGGTGGCAAAACCGCTAACGGATATGTTGGCGAAGAACGCTAAATTCAAGATTGGAGACAAAGAATTGGCTTCGTTCCAACAGTTGAAAGCTGTTTTGGTGAGTGCACCGTTATTAAAATTATATAATTCCTCAGCGTTAACTGAAATCCATACGGATGCGAGCATGTACGGTTACGGTGGAGTGCTGCTGCAGAAGGATTCCGATGATCAGGAGTTTCACCCAGTAGAGTACATGAGCAGGAAAACTACATCTACTGAGCAAAAGTACCACTCGTACGAATTAGAGGTTCTTGCTATTATCGAGGCATTGAAGAAATGGAGGGTTTACGTGATGGACAAAAAGGTGAAGATCGTGACTGACTGTAACGCGTTCGCTATGACAATGCGGAAGAAAGATGTACCTACAAGAATATCCAGATGGGCCATGTTTATGCAAGAGTTCGACTATACAATCGAACATCGATCCGGAACGAAAATGCGACACGTCGACGCATTAAGCCGTATTTCATGCTTAATGATGGAAGACACATTGAGGCATCGCATCAAGGAAGCGCAGTTGCTGGATACTTGGGTAAAGGCAGTCAGGAAAATCTTGGAGAGTGACAGTTTTGAGGACTATTACATCAAGTTCGACATACTGCATAAGGATCCCGTTAAGGAGCTGATTGTAGTACCGACGAATATGGAACAAGAGATCATACAGATAGCGCATCGACAAGGACATTTTGCGGCGAAGAAAACGCAAGATTTGATAGAGAAGTCTTTTTACATTCCAAACTTGAATTCCAAGGTTTCGGGTGTCGTCAAGAGTTGCGTGGCGTGTATCGTCACAGAAGCGAAAGCAGGGAAGAAAGAAGGGTATCTGAATCCGATCGATAAATCGGATAGGCCCCTTTGCACGTTCCATATCGACCACGTAGGACCCATGGAAATGACCAATAAGAGGTATAATCATTTGCTGGTAGTTGTGGACGCTTTTACGAAATTTGTCTGGCTTTATCCAACAAAAAGTACTGGCGCACAGGAAGTCGTCGAGAGATTGGGTAAACAATCGTCTATCTTTGGAAATCCGGAGCGCATTATCTCTGATCGTGGTACAGCTTTTACATCACATGTCTTTTCAAAGTACTGTGAACAAGAAGGAATACAACATTTAATGATCGCAACTGGAGTTCCGCGTGGGAATGGTCAGGTCGAGCGTATACACAAAATTGTAGTACCCATGCTATCAAAACTTTGTGTTGAGAATCCCGGTAACTGGTACAAGTACGTCGACCGTGTACAACAGACCGTAAATAGCACAGTGACGCGAAGTACGAAGCAATCACCATTCAAGATTCTTACTGGACTTGAAATGAGGACTTCTACAAATAACGATTTACGCGAATTGATTGCCGATATGAACATCAGGGAGCTGGACGAGGAACGTGAAGCCACGCGCAAGGATGCACGAGAAAACATCGCGAAGATCCAGGCTGAGAATCGAAAAACGTACAACAGAAAGAGGGTTCCAGAGGTGCAATACGAAATCAATGATTTAGTGGCGATTAAGCGCACTCAGTACGGGACGGGTTTGAAACTCAAACCAAAATTTCTTGGACCATACAGAGTGGTTGAGGGATTTCCTCATGGACGCTATTCCGTGGAGAAAATGGGAGATTTCGATGGACCACGTAAAACATCGACAGTGGCTGAGTTCATGAAGAAGTGGAACCCATCATTCGAGTCGAATGCGTCATCAGAATGGCCGAATGTGGGATTGCAGCCAGACAAACGGACGAACCACGCAATGATAACTAGAAATAGTAGCAGAAAATGCAACCAAGAGTACCGACAGACAGAAACAAACAAACAGAACGAGTGAACAGGACACGAGATAAAGAACGAACTTACAACGAGTAAGAGACGAGCCATAAAACAGACAAGACGTGCCACAATTTACTGTAAAGAAATCTGTACAAATAACTTAAAACTAAAACCTAATATAATAATATAACTTAAATAAAAGAACTTATATCTAACTTAAAACTAAACGAAAGAATTGCGTTTTAATGAAGATAGTGAGAAGTGAAGAGGTATAAGAGGAAAATATCTACATTTATTTTTTTTAAATTTGAACAATTTTTATTCGTTATTCATTATTATTTTTGTATTTTAATCAAAAAGTAATTATAATCACTCCATATTTATTTTGCTGTTCAAAAAACAAATAAATAAACATATATTTTTTAATTTCGAATACAAATGTATTTGAATAATGTCGAACGTTTGTGTCTATTAGATAATTTTATATAAAAACTATTAATTTGTATAAATTTCGCAGTCTATTCATATCAGTGCCGTGTCACACCAACATCTCATACAACAACAAAATTTACTCCGGACCAGGTTTTCCCCTTCGCAATTTATAACCAAATTTGGTTAATTTTTTTTGGCTTCGATGGTATTTTTTTTTTTTTGGTTGGTAATATTTTTATTTTTAAGATTTAATTTTTCAAGAGGATATATTAAAAATTTGTCTGTTATTACACCAAACAAAGTTTTGAGATCTTCTGAGTTATCATTATTACCTTTATTAGACACATTTTCATATTTATATGAAGAAGTTGTTACGATTGTCCAAAACGGAACTAAGAAAAGATATGGATATATCTACGTTTGGTATATAAAATTTGTTTTGAGAAATTAACAAATTTTGTATTCAATTTATTATCGTTGCCACATAGTTTTGCTGATGCCGAACGAAAATTTTCTGACCTTTCACTGATTAAAACCAAATTAAGGACCAAATTAAGGTCAGCAAAACATAGCATTTAGTCTTAATTTAAATTATCGCAGAACTGGTTTATATTGAATTATTTGAAAAATGTTAAGTAAAATCAGCCAATTTTAAGTTTATTTTTTATTTAATACATATTGATCTCAACGTTGTACCTAATATATTACATGTGTTTACATTATAAATGTATCTAAAATATTTAATATATGCATATTATATGTACCTTTAATGAATTGTTTTTGTTTTTTCATACAATAAAAAGTAAAATAAAAAATTCCTATTTTTTTTAATTGGTAAATTTTTTTTAATTTGGTAAGCATAATTATTTTCAGTGGCAACCCTGCTCCGGACTGGCTTAGGAATGTTGCACGCAGTTGTGCCGGAATTTCATACCCTAGCACTGTGAAAGAGAAGCAAACATTTTCACATTTCTCGTGTCGCAGTTTTTGTTCATCAGTTTAAAAAAAAAACGAAGTTGGAAGTTAGGTCACATATGTAAGTTCGGTCACATGAGGCGGATTTTTATAGTCGGTCGGGCCCGACTATGGAATACCCTACACCTATGGTGGGGATATTAATGTGGGATATTTAATTGCATACCTTAATTTTAAAGTTTTTAATTATGCTGAACCTCCCCACCCTCAGAATATTATTCATATATCAGAAATTTACGTCTTATGTTAAATTAAAAAATATATATAAAAGTATAAAAAAACTAAAAAAAAAATTGAAAAATATAATTGGGCGGACCACGCCTATATTTAAAATTTTTAAAGGCTTATATTTCATAGATTTGAATTTAATAATTTACGGATCAAATTTCCACTATGAAAACCCGGGAAATAATGAAAAAAAAAAGTGGGCGAATCACGCCCATTTTTGGACCAGGTAAATTATAATAATACCTTTTAAATTTTATAACTATACCTTGAATACTTTTCGAGTTATTAGTTCCGAAAGAGTTATATAAAAGTGACTTGTATGGGAGGTGGGCGTGTCCGTTAACCGATTTGGCTCATTTTCAAACTCAGTTCCTACTTTTGGCTAAAATATATTGAGTCGAAATTTTATCGCATTCTGATCAGTATTTCTCAAGTTATTCTGTATTCGGACAGCAAGACAGCAAGACGGACAGACAGACAGACAGACAGATAGACGGACATGGCTAAACGGACTCGGGTAGTGATGCTAATCAAGAATATATATACTTTTCCATACCGGACACGCCTCCTAAGGGGCGTTACAATATATGCACAAAGTTAATATACCCTGTACCTCATAGGTGTAGGGTATAACACAGCACGCACAAAGCAGGTACCGAGAATAGTTAAATTCCTGTTTCGTGGCGCCGTGTTTTGCTGTAAAAAAAAATGTGATGCACGAATGCGGAGACTGCGTAAATAAATTTGCGTATCATTGAAAGAAGTGCAGGCACGTGTGCAAAACCGATTTCTGGTTCGCGCTTGATAATATTTTCTTAGTTTTAATATTTATTTTTATGTTAATTATTGAAATTTGTGTTGTAAAGTCGGTATAAATTGCAATATTACTATTTAAATGTAACGTAAAACAAAAATTCAATAAAAAAAATCCCCGAGGAAGATGGAAAATAATCACCGAAACGTAAGACACTATGAAATAAATTCGTTTTATTTGCATTTAAAACCATCGACCAAGAAAGTCGTAAAATCAGTAGCGTCAACGCACTTATGGGGGACGGACGTGTCGTCTCTTGTCTTTTTTAACGTGTTCCGTCCGTCGTTTAGTATAAATGTGTTTCAAAACTGTGTTTAATGTGCCCGCCCAACATAAGAAAATAACGAAATAAAACAAAATTAAATTAAAACACAAACTAATAATAGATTTCATAAAAAATTAAAAAGAAACACCAAATAAATAAAACAATAATAAAACAATAATAATACAGCAACAACAACCACATAATAGAACCTGTTTCGCGCTGCCTGCTGAGTTGCCGCACTCGCTGTTTTTGCAATTGCCGACGCAAAGGGCTTTTCTATGCTCTTTGCTGCAATTGCACAGGTTTGTTGACGTATCCCCTCCCTCCCCCATCCTACTCCACGCTACTAGCGCGCACGGTTGAGGCTGCAGTGAGTGCGTAATCTATGCTGTGGTGAAGGCATAACACTCACCACGGCTTGACTTACGCTCTCATTTGTTTGTTTCAACTGCTGCGCCTTGGTAGTATGTATGTCTGTTTTGAAGTTGCCCAGTAGAAAAAATGTCGCAAAAATTTCGCATAGATTTTTGCAACATTCGTGGGCTAAGGGCGAACTTTTTCTCGGTATATGCGTATGTGTCCATCCATAGGCCACAAATAATGGCACTAGGTGAGACCCAGGTTAATGAGGGTGCAGATCCACTGGATTTTCATATACCTGGTTATCACCTATTGCCATTATTCTCTGCCCATAGGGGCCTTGCTCTTTTTATCCGAAGTGACGTTGTGTATCAACTGCAGCAACAACATAGTGTGTCGGATAGCGAATTTAATACTATTTGGGTTAAATTCAAAATACAAACACACATCATGCACTTGTGCTTTCTTTATAGGAGTCCGAATTTAGATAGGGTTTCCACCTGTAATAAGCTGGATGCCTTATCTGATTCGATCTCAAATATATTGGAGCAATTTCCAGGCAGTGAAATTGTTGTTGCCGGCGATTTTAATGTGCACAACGCCACTTGATTGAGCCACTCGGGTCTATCAACACAGGAGGGTTGTTATGTTGAGCTTTTTGCTGAGTGCAACCAACTCACTCAAATAGTGAAGGAGCCGACATATATTCCACGCGTCGGCGGGCAAAGCCCAAAAGTCCTAGACCTTTTTCTGACTTCACATCATGAAAAATATGATGTAAAAGTCCTTGCACCTCTTGGTAATTCCGACCACTGTACTGTTTCCGCTGAGTTTTCGTATTCTAGTTTACGCGCCTCTTCGATTAAAGCCCCGAAGAGGAATGTATGGCTTTACGAAAAAGCAAATTGGGTTGCGTTAAATGATTTTTTTCGCAACTTTAATTGGAAATTGTGTTTCGCTGACAGAGACATAAATGCTGCGGCTTTAATGGTACAAAATATTATTTTATTAGGTATGCGGTCCTTCATACCTTCTAAAAAAATTAGCATTAAACCTAAGGACCACTCTTGGTTTAATGAGACTTGCAGGATTGCAGTCAGGTCGAAAGAGGAAGCCTTTCAGACTTGGCGTTCTAACAAGAATGCTGATACTGAAAGACTTCGTATACAGGCTAGGAATCGCTGTAATGCCGTGATCTCGCGCGAAAAGTTTCTTCACGAACAAAACGCGCGCAAAAAGGTCCTACTCTATCACAGGGGTAGTAAAAATTTCTGGTCATTTGTAAAAAGGGTGAAGAATCAGACGACATCGTCTACTCCAACTCTTAGTATGAATGGCCAGACCTTCACTGACCCGGTTGATAAAGCTAATCTCTTGGCAGAATTATTTGCAAATAATTCAACGCTCCCAGATAGTAATCAACCACTGCCTGTCGTCGATTTTGTTTCTTCTGCAATGCCGGAGATACATTTTCGAACTCGGGCAGTTAAAAAGGTTTTAGAAAACCTCAACATTAACAAAGCCTCTGGGCCAGATGGCATATCTGCCCATGTGTTGAAGAAGTGCGCGTCAACGCTGGCTTGTCCGTTGCGTAATCTTTTCAACATCTCCTACACGACAGGAGTTTTTCCATCTTGTTGGAAGGTTGCCAATGTCCAGCCAGTTCCGAAAAAGGGCGAGGCCACGAACCCTGCCAATTACCGACCCATTGCAATATGCTCTGCACTCTCCAAGGTAATGGAGAGCGTAATTAACTTCCACTTTGTGAACTATCTTGAGCACAACGAATTGCTCAGTGACCGACAATACGGTTTCCGTAGGACCAGATCCACAGGTGACTTGATGGCGGTCCTCTCCGAAAAGTGGAATAATTGTGTTCACCTTTTCGGGGAGAGCAAGGCTGTTGCTCTTGATATCTCCAAGGCTTTTGATCGAGTGTGGCATAAAGCCCTCGTTTCAAAACTAATTGCATATGGTGTTGGTGAATCTTTTACTCGATGGATATCGAGTTTTCTCCAGGGTCGTTCAATACGAGTTGCGATGGATGGTGTTCTTTCGGAACAACATTTCATCAATTCTGGAGTTCCGCAGGGTTCCGTCCTATCCCCGTCCCTATTTCTGGTATTTATCAATGACCTTCTGTCATTGACCCAGAACCCAATCCATTCCTTTGCAGATGATAGCAACATTTGTCATTCATACTCGTTCAAAAAGCGCCCAACCTCTTTGGAGATTGAGAGTAAAAGACGCACTATGAATGACACACTCAATAATGACCTTAAAACAATCTCCGAGTGGGGTCTTGCAAATAGAGTTGATTTTAATGCACGCAAGACCCAATGTTGTCTGTTATCTCACAAAAGAATGGATTCAACCCTACCTCCCCTTAACATGGGTGCGGTGGATATTGCAGAGTCAGCTGCTCTTGACGTTCTGGGCATATCAATTCAATGTGATCTCCGTTGGAATGATCACATATTTGACGTGTCGAAAGAGGCGGCCAAGTGCCTCGGTTTTTTAAAACGGTGTAAGACATACTTCACTCCTGCTGACTTGCGCACTGTCTACACCACCTATATTCGGCCTAAGATGGAATACAATTCGCACATATGGGCAGGGGCTTCAAAATCTTCTTTGGAGTTCCTGGATCGAATCCAACAGCGTGCAATATATTTAATAGGGGATGAAAATATTTCATCCTCTATTGGTTCTCTTGAGCACCGAAGGACCGTAGGGTGTGTAAGCCTGTTCTATAGGTATTACAATGGTAAGTGTTCGAGGGAAATACATGGCCTGATTCCACCAGGTCGTGTGTCCTCTCGTTCTACTCGGGCATCGAACCAAGCCCACCCCTTCGTAGTTCACTCGGCTCTCAATAGAACCACGCATTACCGAGAGAATTCGTTCTTCAGTCGCACGATACGTTTGTGGAACAATCTCCCTGCGTCTGTTTTTCCCGACATTTTTGATATTGGCAAGTTCAAAACAAACATTCACCGACACTACTCCATCTTTCCACCCTCCATTTAACCTATCATCCCATCTTACGATCAACACTGTGCATTGCATGAATAGGGGGCATCCCCTGAGCGTTGGTTAATTTGTAAAAAAAAAAAAAAAAAAAAAAAATTTGGTTAATTTTTTTTGGCTTCGATGGTATTTTTTTTTTTTTGGTTGGTAATATTTTTATTTTTAAGATTTAATTTTTCAAGAGGATATATTAAAAATTTGTCTGTTATTACACCAAACAAAGTTTTGAGATCTTCTGAGTTATCATTATTACCTTTATTAGACACATTTTCATATTTATATGAAGAAGTTGTTACGATTGTCCAAAACGGAACTAAGAAAAGATATGGATATATCTACGTTTGGTATATAAAATTTGTTTTGAGAAATTAACAAATTTTGTATTCAATTTATTATCGTTGCCACATAGTTTTGCTGATGCCGAACGAAAATTTTCTGACCTTTCACTGATTAAAACCAAATTAAGGACCAAATTAAGGTCAGCAAAACATAGCATTTAGTCTTAATTTAAATTATCGCAGAACTGGTTTATATTGAATTATTTGAAAAATGTTAAGTAAAATCAGCCAATTTTAAGTTTATTTTTTATTTAATACATATTGATCTCAACGTTGTACCTAATATATTACATGTGTTTACATTATAAATGTATCTAAAATATTTAATATATGCATATTATATGTACCTTTAATGAATTGTTTTTGTTTTTTCATACAATAAAAAGTAAAATAAAAAATTCCTATTTTTTTTAATTGGTAAATTTTTTTTAATTTGGTAAGCATAATTATTTTCAGTGGCAACCCTGCTCCGGACTGGCTTAGGAATGTTGCACGCAGTTGTGCCGTAATTTCATACCCTAGCACTGTGAAAGAGAAGCAAACATTTTCACATTTCTCGTGTCGCAGTTTTTGTTCATCAGTTTAAAAAAAAAACGAAGTTGGAAGTTAGGTCACATATGTAAGTTCGGTCACATGAGGCGGATTTTTATAGTCGGTCGGGCCCGACTATGGAATACCCTACACCTATGGTGGGGATATTAATGTGGGATATTTAATTGCATACCTTAATTTTAAAGTTTTTAATTATGCTGAACCTCCCCACCCTCAGAATATTATTCATATATCAGAAATTTACGTCTTATGTTAAATTAAAAAATATATATAAAAGTATAAAAAAACTAAAAAAAAAATTGAAAAATATAATTGGGCGGACCACGCCTATATTTAAAATTTTTAAAGGCTTATATTTCATAGATTTGAATTTAATAATTTACGGATCAAATTTCCACTATGAAAACCCGGGAAATAATGAAAAAAAAAAGTGGGCGAATCACGCCCATTTTTGGACCAGGTAAATTATAATAATACCTTTTAAATTTTATAACTATACCTTGAATACTTTTCGAGTTATTAGTTCCGAAAGAGTTATATAAAAGTGACTTGTATGGGAGGTGGGCGTGTCCGTTAACCGATTTGGCTCATTTTCAAACTCAGTTCCTACTTTTGGCTAAAATATATTGAGTCGAAATTTTATCGCATTCTGATCAGTATTTCTCAAGTTATTCTGTATTCGGACAGCAAGACGGACAGACAGACAGACAGACAGACAGACAGACAGACAGACAGACAGACAGACAGATAGACGGACATGGCTAAACGGACTCGGGTAGTGATGCTAATCAAGAATATATATACTTTTCCATACCGGACACGCCTCCTAAGGGGCGTTACAATATATGCACAAAGTTAATATACCCTGTACCTCATAGGTGTAGGGTATAACACAGCACGCACAAAGCAGGTACCGAGAATAGTTAAATTCCTGTCTCGTGGCGCCGTGTTTTGCTGTAAAAAAAAATGTGATGCACGAATGCGGAGACTGCGTAAATAAATTTGCGTATCATTGAAAGAAGTGCAGGCACGTGTGCAAAACCGATTTCTGGTTCGCGCTTGATAATATTTTCTTAGTTTTAATATTTATTTTTATGTTAATTATTGAAATTTGTGTTGTAAAGTCGGTATAAATTGCAATATTACTATTTAAATGTAACGTAAAACAAAAATTCAATAAAAAAAATCCCCGAGGAAGATGGAAAATAATCACCGAAACGTAAGACACTATGAAATAAATTCGTTTTATTTGCATTTAAAACCATCGACCAAGAAAGTCGTAAAATCTAAAACTTAAATAATTTTATATTTGTTCTCAATTGTAAAATCGTGAAGTTTTCCTTAATTTGAGTTCTATGTGCATTTAATGCACATATGAGGTTTTTGTCCCAGCTGAAGGCATGAAGTGTGTGTCTGTCATTGGTCTGTTTGTTGTCATGCCATATATATAGTATATATATTCATGATCATTGGGCATGTCGGTCCATTGTGACCTGTGATCTGACCATTTATATTCAAATAACTCATATAAAATTTACATCTATTTACATCTATTTATATATATTTGACCAAAAAAGTTTACCTAAGCACGTATACAGTAAAATTGAACTGTAGATGTAAATTTTATATGAGTTATTTGAATATAAATGGCTCAAATACATGGAAATAATGTTTTCCCGCGAAATGACTTGTGGTTCCGAAAAAAAAAAATCGAAATTCCGTACACCTACCTATTTGTAAATATGGGTATCAAATGAATGGAAATTCTTCAGCGATTGAAAGATTGTAGTTATTTTCAGGGTTCGTATACCCTGGTGACCAATATACTACTTTGAATGTTAACCACACATATGTGTAGGGTATTTATAGTCGGCTTAGACCGACTATAATTTTGAATTTCCTAACTATCATAATAATACCAACTTTAAAATTTCCCATGTGATCTAACCTTCCCAACTGGTTATTATTTTTATTAGTCTTATTATGTGATATTAAATTCAGCTTGTGGTATTTTATTGTAACATTACATTTTTTATAACTTTTAAATACATTTTGTCATTAAACATTGCTCATGATCCTCCATCGTACTTCTTCAATATACGGCGTATGTAATTCTGGACCATCCTTTTTAAAATAAATTAGGGGAATATATCAATGGAAATTCGCCATTATGCATACCTGAAAGGTAGTGTGGAAGTTGCATTATAAAAAATCATATAAATTGTTCTTTTCAGCACAGCAAAAATAACAATTTTTCTTTCAGCACATAAAAAATAAAAATTTTAATTTTCAGGACTACAAATATGAATAAAAGTGTAAACAATTTAAATACAATTTTTCAATTATACAAAAACACAAAAACGACAAGAAATGGTACGAAGGATGCTTGCAGATAATCCTGAGTACTACAGTTGAGTGAGGCAATGCAGCATTAAATGGTAACTTTAAATTCAAGAAATTGCCTTTGTTCCACCATTAATGTTCAAAACTATCATTTGTTAGTCTGCAATGACGGAGACAATATTTAGTTATCTTTTAATGTCCTGCTCTATTTGGCTTGCTTTGCAATATTAAATTATTTTTGATTTTATGTTTCAAATTATCAGGCTATAACGAAAGAAAATCGATGCCGTCGTAGCGGAGTATTAACGGCAAGTAATTGATATGGTGTGTCTCCAACAACACCATCGAAACGAAGTTCACACGTATTTTCGAAATACGGAAATTGCCGGCATTTTAAAAGGTGTCGTCTGATTTAACGGCACGTTATCGTTCCGATTTATTACTTGCTTCGACAGTTACTTGTCTAATGTTCAGTTAACGTACCGGCAACGACAGAATTGTGATTTCGTTTGTGCCGAAACTCCGTATAAATTAAACATTTCTTGGGTAAGGTAAGAATCCTGTAATAATTTTTAAAATTAATTTTAAATAAAAATTTTCAATTATACAAAAACGAAATAAATCTGCATGCAGGCAACATATTGATGTTTGCAGTCATAAGTAGTGATGATCATTTGCAAGAGCAAGGAAAGAAATGGTAATCTTGTTCTTGCACAATAAGTCTTGTTCTTGCATAGCTAAATACATGATTTTGTTCATGCTCTTGCTTGCAAGAATCTTGCAAAATATTAATTTTTAAATAAAAGATCGAAGACAAATATCTTAAACTGCATATTAGTTATGAAAACAAATAAAATTTGAACACTAATTGTATTTCGGTTACTTATTTTCCATATTTTCAATGTCTTGAACAAAAATAAATTATTTTTCTAAACAAAAAAATCCAATAACATAAAATTTTGAATTATATTTTAACAAAAATTAACTAATAAAAACAAGTGATGTTGACGAGACAATTTAAAATCTCAAGACCATAATAAAATGAACATATACATTCACAATAAATATAAGTAATATTTCGTATCTGTTTTCGTCAGAGATTAAAAAATCCGTATGCTACACGTACCGTATGTCAAGAAAACACAAAAAATATCTTGCAGGGTAACATTTACTTTTGCAAACACAAACGCTACAAAGCGAACATTAACAGGAAGAAGAGAATACAACAATAACGAATTACTATGCGTATACACACACTTTCACAACGACAACTCTTCGTTGCTATTCTGTATCATCACATGGCAACAAACAAACGCATGACAACAGACAGACGCATGGCATCACACTACATGTATGTATCTAGTACAGCTATTTAGTTGTCAACAACAACGAGTTTTCTTTGTGGTACAAGAAATTTCCCGCCAAAAATTCTATCAAAAGGTTGGATGCTGCTTTATTCGTATTTTTGTTGTTGTTGCACTTTTAAACGAATCATCGGATTTGTTAAATAAAAAAACAAAAAACAATATCAGCTAAATGAGGTACGCTGTGAAAATGTTCATATACTATTTTTTTGTTTTGTTTTTATAATTTAAATGAAATAATGCACATAAAACGTAACTTGAGAAAAACTTCATGATTTTACAATTAACAAAAAACTATGTATAAAAGAAAAATTAAAATAATAATTTGAATAGCATAGTGCATATGTACAACCGATGTACGAACTAGCGTAGCGAAGCAATTTTTGAAGCACTTTTGATGCTATTTATTGCTTCAAAAGTGCTTCACAGACCTTATTTTTAAGATGCTAAACACACATCTTCATAACTGTTCACGTTCATAAATATTTTGCACGCTTTCCATTGTTACTTGTTGTTCAATATTTAGTTATATAATGAATTATTTTGAATTTCATTACTACATTAAAAAAATAATAAATGCATTAAAATTGCTTTTCTTGCAGTGTTAGTCTTGCTTTTGTTCTTGCATTTCATATCTTGCTCTTACTCTTGTAAGAAAATCTCGATCTTGTCCTTGCAAAAAATGCAAGAACAAGAACATGATGCAAGAACAAGAAATTTTTGATCATCACTAAGCCAAGCCCCCTTCATCAGCGATGTTTCTCTGCAGATTCTTTTCTCTGTAGATTATTTTATTCTATTCTACAAAACAAAATAATTGCATGTATTCACAATTATGGATTACTTTTAGGATCAACTTTTAGGATACTCGCAACTTAAAATACTAACCTATACTGGGAGTTAGGTGACAAACTATATGCGAATAGTTGCAAGATGTTTGCCACACGATTAATTAATGGCAAACGATTAATATGATATTTACAGGTGACTCACAGTAAACATTCTGATGTGAGGTATATTTTTTATTCTCATAAATTATAAATATATCTTCTTTGTAGAGCAAAAGTCACCAAATAATTTTTTCCAAAATCGATTTAATTTTCAGCCATATACGTTTAATACCTTTTTCAATGGCATTTATATCCATGTACTTTGGGTACCTTTCTATTGGAACACCCGTTCTTCAAAGTTAACTACACGGATAGAAAAGATTGGTTTGAATGTCATTAAAAATAATACGAAATTACCAAACATGTATTACGAAAGTGTAATTAAATTATAACCGAAATTTACGACTTTTGAGTTGCGTACCACGTACAGTGGGTCCGGAATCGGTTTTCTGGCACGGTATGGTACCTTGAGGTCAAGCTTCTGATCATAATTGTAAGTCGCTGTGGCACCCGTTGGCCTGTTAGATCCTGTTGAATTTTCTGCTTGTACTGTTGTAGTAGCCGCGGTAGCTCAGTGGTTAGTGCGTTGGACTGCGAGCCGAAAGGTCCCCGGTTCAAGCCTGGACTGAGGCTAACAACATCTTTTCATAGAAACATTTTTCTATACCGCACTACCTCTCGTCAAGAAATGGCAAACCTACGAGAGTGAAACCATTGCCTATGAAAAAGCTCTCACCCGCCGTTCGGATTCGGCAATAAACTGTAGGTCCCACCACTTTGAGTACAAATATAACACGCAATAGTGAGAGAGCTCGGCCGAAGTTCTATACAGGACTGTAGCGCCAAACTATTATTATTATATTATTTACTGTTGTTTCTATGGGGCTATTGTTACTGCTGTTGCTTGATCAATTGAAACGTTGCTTAAAATTGCATCCTTTATACAAGGCCGAAGCGTATTGTGAAGTATTTTACGTATATAAATTATTTTATAAAATCTCACATTTCAAATGCCCGACGAAACTTTTTCGTGTTCTTCATTTTCACGTATTTGTCGCCTGATGATTGGGAAAATTGTAATGATTTTTCAAATTCTGCATTACTATTAACAATTTGGTTAAAAACATTTTACGCCTATTTGGCATATAAAATATTTTATAAAATCCACATTTCAAATGCCTGACGGAACTTTTTCGTGTTCTTCATTTTCTCTAAATTGGCGCCTGATGATTGGGAAAATTTTTCAAATTCTGCATTACTATTAACAATTTGGCTAAAAACATTTTACGCATATTTGGCATATAAAATATTTTATAAAATCTCACATTTCAAATGCCTGACGGAACTTTTTCGTGTTCTTCATTTTCATGTATTTGGCGCCTGATGATTGGGAAAATTGTAATAATTTTTCATGTTCTGCGTTACTATTAACAATTTGGTTATAAAGATTTTACGCATATTTGGCATATAAAATATTTAAAAAATCTCATTTCAAATGCCTGACGAAATTTGTTCGTGTTCATTTTCTCTAAATTGACGCCTGATGTTAATTTTTCAAATTCTGCATTACCATTAATAATTTGGTTAAAAACATTGAAGGGAACATGATGCTGTAAATCATCAGACGTCTTAGCATTATTGTTTTCTTTTTTTGGTGAATTTGGCGTTTTATTTATTGGTAGCATCAGAAATATTAATAAGTAATAAATAAAAAACTATACAACTACAAATCGCGCCAATTTAATTCCTTCTAAAATTGGAAAGAAGAAGAAAATCATATAACGTGACTGCATCATACAACGCCTCTGCGTCATACAACGACACTGCATTGTTTTTCTCTTCTTCGTCGTCGTCTCTTCTTCGTCTCCTTGTGTTCTTACTCGTCGCTCTTGATATTTTCTCAGCTTCTTCATCTTCAGCAAGCAAAAAATTAATCTGCTTCTCATTTTCATCTTCCTCCGACTTCTCTTCTTCATCTCAAAAAAACATAAAATATAATAGTTTTCTGTTATTTTTATAAATATTTACTTTACGTGACGCATTGTCGCGTGTACTACGCCAACGCTTCGTTGCCATCTGAACGAAACGAATCGTAGTCACACGATAATAAAAAAGATACATGATTTGGATCTCCATGTATCATTAAAGGAAATTGTCCTTATCTTATTAAGAATCTTGATTTGAGGAAAACATTTTTTTAAATGCAGATAAATGATACCAACTCTGTTGATGTCTCTTTATATATCTGCAGTTGTAACTCCTAAATCAGAATAGAAGATCTGAAATTAAGCGGTAAAATCACAAATTTTATTTTCTTTTTATTCGGTTTGGTCAGTAGGAAATCGGCAGTAGGAAATATTTTAGAGTCCTTGATTTTTTTGTTACATGAGCAACATGATCAAGTCCTAATCACGTCTAACATTTTTAGTAGCAATATAAAAATACATTTTTATTTTACAACACACATTTCTATTGAAATTCAAACATACTTTATTATGTAAGTGTTATAAAGGTAAATTAATGGTAAATAAAAAAACATTTTTATTTTACAACATTTACAAACATTTCTATTGAAATTCAAAACATACTTTATTATGTAAGAGTTATAAAGGTAAATCATTTACACACAAATCTATTGATGTTATGGATTAAAGAATCTGAACCTGTGTTCACACTTTTCGCAAATGCAAATGGAGTAGATTTGAAAAATTTGGGGAATACGATGTCACACACTTTCCGACCAGAAACTAGCTAGTAAAACTTCGGTTTCTGACTACATTGAAGACTTAACTAAGTTTAACAAATTTTTATGCAATCACAATTCGGTAACCGGTAATTAGTAAAGTTTGTTTGTATGTATTCATTCAATTTAGTGAATTCAGTTTGCTCGAAAGTTTTAGAAATTGAAAAGCAAACACTGAATAATACCAAAGATACATCATAACAAGGCACATCTCATGCCGAAGAACATTTCGAACTAAAACATATCAAATAAAAGCGAAATTTTATACCAAAATTATAACAGTCGAAAGGACGACATGACATAGAGGGGATTGGGAAGACGTATCGCATACTTTTGAAAAGATATAGAATAGTCATTCACGAATAATTTGGTTCTAAACATTGTCCTGATACAATTTTAATTTTGACAAAATTGAATACTTACCAAATTTATGTTGGTCAAGTTCCAACCTCGTATTAAAGTTTTCGTCCAACTTGCGGGCCACATTCCTACAGGCCTCCGCTTTTATGTGGGTCTTGAAGAAGTCTTTAAGTGTACGCTGCCATATCTGCGGAAATGTGCGCACTATATTGATGAGTTCTTCGACCGTATATGGATCCGCATTAAATTCAGCTTGTTTTGATTTAATTTTCCCCAGTTTTGTTTTAATGAAAAATTCACTAGCTTAAAATGTACGTTTAAAATCGGAACGGGAGGATTCAACATCTGATTCCACACCGTTCCTCTTTGGGTTGATTCAAACGTCATTCCTCAGAGTTGCCATGTTATTAATCTTGATTGTTGCCATTGCTTGATGTTTGATATACCTAATCGTAAATTTGCAAGATGGTTTCTATCAATATTTATCGTCTTTGTCGGATATTTGAGAGATGATTGTCTCAAAGACGATCTAAATAATTTGTAAATAACTTGTTATTTAGGGCTGTGATATATCTGTTAATCATCTTTGTTTCCTTAGTGTGTCACTAATCAAAAAAAAAATTACTTGAGGCGCTAGGCTATTGCATTTTCCACATCACCTTTTTATTGAGTATGCATACCGATTTTTTAAGTGCGGTTTCCATAACAGAAAATCTTGAAGACATTGAAATTGATTGACAATTTCAATTGAACGACATTTTTTTTCCAAAACAAAGTCAATATATATTACGCACCAACATACAATAGGTAGAAAATGCAGCGCAACGTTAAAAACTTCGTCTGCCGATAACTAATCGAATGAAGACGAGCGTTGCGAACATACGTTATAATTAGATTTGAATATCATTTTCTGTTTGTTTTGAAACATAGTTATAACCAAGTAAACTGCCAAGAATAGTAAATTTGACAGTTTCTGCTGGACAATATAATAATATTTACACATAGTAATATGTTATTACAATCTCAACAAAAATAAATTAAATTTCATTATAATTTAATTACACTTCATTCCTAATACATGTATGATAATTTCGTATCATTTTTTAATTACATTCAAACATATTCAAACAAATCTCTTCTATTCGTGTATAAGACGAAAAGTTCACATATAGACCTAGTCCAGGGCAGTTTGTAGGGTTACATCGTTTTGAACAAATTGTATCAAATGGCTCTACGCGGATTTCAACAGTCCCACGCTCGTTTAGACCAGCGAATGGTATTTGCATGAACGCGTGCATTTGAGCTTTTATGTTTTGTATACGTATACAGTGTTGCCAACTTGGTGGGTTTCCCACTAAATCTGGTGGGTTTTAAAAAATAAAACGCGAAAAAAAATTGTACAGTGGACAGTGGGTTTTTTGGTGGGTATTTAGTTTCGACACAGAGTGTTTTTATAATTTAGCGGTTTTTTTTTATTAAATTTAATTGAAATTATACTTTTTATATTGTATAACTTTTCTTTGAACAGCAATACTGAGGTATTTGTAGGTTTTTGGACCGAAGTTGCTAACGGTTCGATTGTATAAAGAAGAATTCGGGCCCAACCCATTTCAGGATTTAGTGTATTTCGTTATGTTTTCTATTCGTTTAGCTCTGTAACTTGGGTATTTAAATAAAATAAGAAAAGCATTTTCTACAATATGCATATCGTCGAGGTGGTAAGACTCGCCAATATAATTTTTACAAAAACTTATTTTTAAATGTATTTTTGTTAATACTATAAAAATTAAAACCATATAAATACCATGTTCTCATTAATGTATGCCAGTGTCGGTCTAATAGATTTAAAACCGTCGGATACAAAAGTATTTTTGTAACCCTATTATTAAAATGTTTAAAATATAATTACACTCAGAAGAAAATGTACCATTAAGTACTTAATGGTACGACCATTGATCTTTTGGTTCATGTATTAGTAGTTTTTTCTTTTTAAAACAAAAGTTTTCTTATAAATTTGTCAGTATTCGAAAAATTTAGCACCATAAATTTAAATATTTCAATATTATTATTTTTAATAGAATAAATACTATTATTTTAATGGTTTCCTCCTATAATAGTAAACGTGTCAAAAAAATACATAAAAACGAATAAAAACATGTTCGTTTTGTGCGGCATTCTGCGTGTTTGCTCAAATTGGTTGCATGCCTTTTTTGTGATAATCGACATTATGATGCGTTTATCATTGGTAAGAACTCAATGTATTTAATGTAATTTCATGATATATAAGCTTTTTGTTTTATTTATTACAGAAAATAAATAATACATCGAATTTCTATTATGACAACGGACTCAAAAATATATGCAGACTCAAGTATTACAATCAATTATTGGAAACTGAAGCGAACATTAAATGTGTTATAATTTTTTGCAAGGAGAAGTGTCTTTTTATGTGTGTGATTTATAAAAGTGAATTTCCATTCCGACATATAAACAAAATAAAATATACCATAAATTATCTAAAATCCATTTTTTTTTTAATAAATTATTAGGAAAATTTTATTCGACTATACCATAAAAGTAAAAATATGTATCATTTAATTTTTATAGGTCTTGCTTATTGTAATTAAAAGAATACATAATAAAATGTATGGTACAACATCATTTTGTATTCAAAATTTGAATATTATTAAACTAATGGTACGCTTCCTATTGACCAATTTTAATAGTATAAATTGTTGTTTTTCTATTGAAATACTATTAATTTACCATGATTTTTTTCTGGGTGTAGTGACTTCTACAATGACGATATGTTCGAATTAAATTAAGAATAATCAAGAAACAGAAAAAACTAACCGATGCCACAATGAATCACATTTATTTCTCGTATTGACTTTAAGAATTATTCGACATTTATAAGTGATTCGACACATTGCAGACTGAAGTCAGTTTTGTCTGAATAATTTTGTTGTCCTTAAATTTCTAATTATTCCTAGTTCCTAGTTAAATGTAAATGCAAATAAAATTCAATGAAAAACCAGCAGTATTTTATTTAATTAATTTTCTTCAATTACTTAAAAGAAAACTGAATATATAAAAAAATAAATATTATATAAACTCAGTAAAAATATTTTTAAATACCTAAAATTGTTATTTTCCAGAAAAAAAAGGGGTCGTTTTGACCCAATTTGTCCAGAAGGGTTAAGAAATGCATATTCATGGCCAGATCATGATTGTCAAGTAAAAAACAATGCATTATTATATTAATGTGATATTCTTACGTTATCTGTTATTGTAAACGATTTCTGTATACAAATTTTAAAAATGTATTAAAACGGTGGGTTTTGATTTAATGCCTCGATTGGGTGGGTTTTGCTTTTGAAAAATTGGCAACACTGTACGTGTATATAGAGCTTTTACAACAAAAGCGCGTCAGTATCTGTTGAGCTGTCATACGAGCAACATCGCGTATCGCTGCTATATATAAATTTAGTTACTTCGTAGGTTTTGGGACAATCGTTCCAAATCATTAGTTTAAAATTATGAACTTTGCGATTCAGACAGCGACAATTCTATTTCTTCTTTTGTTGTGCTTAAATGAAATTTGCATATGTTAATTTTAATTTTGTGGGCTAAAAAATATTTCCGGCCGCCCACCCAAATAGGCGGCAGATTAAAAATATTTTTTTTTGCATCTGGAATGCAATTCATAACAATCAAAATAGAAAATAATAGTCGCATAAACATCTTCAGAGTCAGACGAGCAAAAAGAAAATGTAGTGCTCGGACTGCTCCGAGAAGGACTACACATATTTCATTTTTTGATATTTTAACTTCAGGCTGGCCAGGGCTCGGTAATTTCTGAAAATTTAATATTTTTAATAAATTTAAATTGTATCTAATGAGAAGAACTCACCCTTTTCAATGTATCACTCATTTTGGTAACTGAAAAGTATAAATGAAGAACTTTTAATATATTTTTTTAATGTATTTCCTGTTCAATTTGAACAAGATGTTTCAAGAAGATGTGCTTAAAATTCAACAAAACTTGTTGAAGAATAAACAAATTTAGTATATCAAAATTAAACATCTGGTTTCCTACACTCTAAGAAAAATTTACTATAATAAATGTACAACATTAACAACATTAAATGTAGGAAACCGGTTTCCTACATTTGCTAATGGTACTGCGACGCTCAGGTAACCTCCTGATGTACAAGAGGTCAGTTTAAGAATAGAACGCATATAACATCATTTCGAGGAACTATTATGAAGTGATTCACGACAAAGCCGACATGCACAACGATCTCCAAGAAAGGGTCGTCGTTCATCAACACCGGCGCACAATGGTTCGAATTTTTGCTGGTATCACGCGAAATATGCTGGTAACGCACGTAAATGTCGTGATCCGTGCGACTTTAACAAAGCATCAAAAACTAACAAATCCATCTGATTCGTCAGACGGCCTCGATATATTACCCGTCTGCTACTTAATGATAAAAACTAAAAATTAAAATTTTTAATTGATACGGGGGCAGACGTCTCCGTACTTCCTCCTCGATTCACCGATAATCACAACAACACCTTTGCTACAAAATTATTCGCTGCAAACGGATCACCCATTAAAACGTACGGAAAACGTCTGGTAAAAGTTTCGTTGGGATTGCGAAGATGTTTTGAATGGAATTTGGCATTGCCAACGTTAATTAATATAATAGTTTGGCGCTACAGTCCTGTATGGAACTTCGGCCGAGCTGTCTCACCATTTGAGCTGTACGTGTTATATTTGTACTCAAATTGGTAGACCTACAGTTTATTGCCGAATCCGAACGGCTGGTGAGAGCTTTTCAGAGGCAATGTTTTACTCTCGTAGGTTTGTCATTTACTGCCGAGAAGTAGCGTCGCATAGAAAAATGTTTTCTATGAAAAAGATGTTGTCAGTCGCTGGGGATCGAACAGCGGACCTTTCGGCTCATAGTCGAACGCACCATCGACTTTTCGCTCGTAGTCCAACGCACTAACCAGACGAGCTACCGACGCTACGCCCACGTAACTACGCCGATTATTGGAGCTGATTTTTTAAAACAAATTGTCTCGTTGACATGAAACGCGGTGTCCTCATCGAAGGAAAAACTCTTTTAGAGTCAAAAGGTTCCGCTACCAAAACAGACACCGCACGATTTATTCGTATGATGTTTCTAATAGTTTCGTGAGTATAACGATCTCACGGTACTCAATACTAATCGTGTACCGCTAGATTCCAAGGTAACTCATCATATAACGACAAAAGGAGCTCCAGTGTTCGCTCGTCCTCGTAAATTCGCACGTGATAAGCTTGAAGCAACTACAAAAGAATTTCAATACCTTATTGAGAATGGTTTATGTCGCCCATCAAAGAGTAATTGGGCCCGTTGCACTTGGTTGATTTTGTTCTACTGGCGAATGGAGGCCGTGCGGCGATTATCGCGCTCTCAACGTTCCTACAGTACCTGACAGATACCCGATTCCTTTTTTTCAAGACGTTACCAGTATATTACACGGAACAAAAATTTTTTCATCGATCGATCTACAACGCGCGTATCATCAGATACCTATAGAACCAGAGGACATCCCAAAAGCGGCCATAACGACACCTTTCGGTCTATACGAATTTAAGTATATGACTTTTGGCCTTCGCAACGCAGCGCAGACGTTTCAGCGCCATATTCACGATGTGCTTCGAGGTATCGAATTCGCTTTCGCATATATCGATGATATCCTCATTGCATCGCGGAATGCCGAAGAGCATGAACTGCATGTTCGAATCGTTTTAGATATATTACGACTACACAATCTAACGATTAATGCTGCCAAGTGTAAATGGGGGTTGACAGAAATTGATTTCTTGGGCCATAGATTTACGGCAGACGGGTTTAAACCTACAAACGAAAAAGTTCAAGCGGTACTTAATGTATCCCTACCAAGGATTGCAAAAGACTTAAAAAAGTTTTTAGGGATGATAAACTTCTACATAACGATACCACTCCTATTACTTGGTCAACTGAGACAGTGAACGCTTTCCATGCCAGCAAAGAGGAGTTAGCAACGGCAACGCTGCTTTGCTATCAAGCTGCAAATGCACAGCTAACGCTAGTGTCGATGCTTCCGACAGTGCTGTGGGTAGTAGACGGACAAATCCAACCGCTTGGATTTTATTCGAAGAAGTTATCCGACGCTCAAATGAAGTGCAGCACTTACGATAGGGAGCTCGTTGCGATTTATCAGGGAGTGCAGTATTTTCGTCACACTCTCGAAGGCAGAAACTTTAATATTTTTACTGATCACAAACCGATGGTGTATGTGTTTGTGCAGAAAAGTGAAAAGGCTTCCCCACGACGGGCACGACAACTTGATTACATTAGTCAATTGTCGACCGATATTCGCCACATTCCAGGAAAAAGAAACGACATCGCTGATTGGTTGTCGCGTATAAATGCTGTGCGCTTCGAGGCTGTTGATATGGAAGCACTAGCATCGAGCTAAATCGATGACAAGGAATTAAAGTTGCTCCTTAATGCCGGCAAGCAATCTTCACTAGAATTAAAGAAAATAAAAGTGCCTGGAAGCACCATGTTCTTGTATTGCGATGAATTGAACATGAAACTACGACCATACGTGCCGATAAAATTTCGAGAACCAATCATGCACAGCATATCGCATCCTGGCACTAGGGCAACACAGAAGTTGATTGCAGAACGATACGTATGGCCTTCAATGCGTAAAGATATATCTCAGTTTGTTCGATCGTGCATACCGTACCAAAAAAAAAACAAAATCAATCGTCACACAAAATCAGCACTAGATGTTTATCCTACCGTCGACAAACGCTTCGAACACATAAATATAGATTTGATTGTGCCGTTACCAACGTCAAAAGGAAACCGGTACTGCCTCACATGTATCGATAGATTTTCAAGGTGGCCGGTAGCAGTGCCTATTCCTGATTTATCAGCGGATACAGTCGCTTCAGCTTTAATCAACGGGTGGATTTCTCAATACGGCCTCCCGCTACGCATAACCACTGACTTGGGACATCAATTTCAGTCCACACTCTTCCGAGAGCTAACGCAGATGCTAGGTATTAAACATTTGAAAACATCGGCGTACCACCCGCAAGCGAACGGGGTAATAGAGCGATGGCATTTTAAAATCGTCCATTAATTGCTATTCAACGGATGATTGGAGCACCGTTTTACCTTTGGTTTTGCGTGGTCTAAGGTCAACGATTAAAGAGAACATCGGAGCGTCTCCTTCTGAGATGATATATGGCATTTAATTACGTATTCCGGGTGAGTTTTTCGAGGAGGTTATGCACGATAGCACCGAGTCAGAGTTCGTTATACAACTTCTAAGGTTTATGAGAGATCTAAAATCGACAACAATGTCAAGCCACTGCATCGATAAACCGTTTGTTCAGTCGGAACTTAAAACATGCAAATACGTATTTGTTCGTGTTGACCGGGTCCGAAAGCCATTAGAGCCAGCATTGGAAGGACCGTTTGAAGTAATCGAAAAAATGAAAAATATTTTAAAGTTAAATTGGAACTACGGGTAGTCAATATATCGATTGATCGGCTGAAACCAGCTTTTCTCTCCAACAAAGTTTCCAGCGAGACTCCCAAAATAGCAACAAACAATCCTACCAATGACAAGACACGCAATGATAGATTTCGACCACATCAACATTTGGAGCCACAGAAAGAACACACCGAAATAGAATCTACACGTACGCCAGATAGTATCCCAGTACAACTAATGCGTTCAGGCGGGTACATTTTCCAATGAGATTTCATTAGCTTCGTCACTAGCGAGGGAGCAATGTGGCAACCAAAAAATTACTACTCCTAAAATTATGTTACTCGACAACAATGTTTACACTTTTTTATGAACTTTTTTCACTGAATGCAACACTGAATATTTACGGCATCATCACTTTTCATTTTGACGATAAGTCAGTTTTTTTTTACTTTCAATATATTTTAATTATAAAATTAGTCTGCGACTTTTATTTAAATATCCAGCAACATAACATATTCCATAAAACTTAAAAAATACATTTTGTAAATATTTGATTTTTAATTATGAAAAATACAAAAACCTCTATAACTCGAATTTTTAAAAATGCTAGTTGGTGACTTTTATATATACATCTAAACATGATACAAATATTTACAGGTACGATCACTCTGACATTAGGCAAGTTTTTTTGACAAATTTGGAAATATTTTGTTTTGATTCAAATTCAAATTTTCAAAAATTGAAATTTATGTTCAAAGAAAATATGAAAAATATTTTTCAGATTTTGTTTTGATTATAAAAATTTTTGTGAACATTTTTAAGTTATCTCAAAGCATACCTTGATAATTATTTTACATTTCTATAGAATTTTATATTGATTTTTTTTTAATTGTCGATTTTGTTTTGGTTTTAAAACTAAACTTCAAAAAACTTGCCTAGTGTCACCTAAAGTAAACATTGGAAAAAAATGAGAGAGTGATCGTACCTGTATATATTTGTATCATGCATCTAAATATTTTTGAACATCTCAATCTCAATATTTAGACATTTCGTAATTGGAATGATGTCACAGATGTTCCTAACACATATATCGTCGTTGTAGAACGAAAAGTCACCAAATACATTTTAAAAATGCCAAAAACAAAATTCTTTATATATCTGTCAGTTTTTAAACGATTTAAACCACATGATAAGAAAATTTAAATCTATCAATTGATATTTTAACTTTAAAAATGCATGAATTACTTTTTATAATATTAATCAACAAACTCGAAATTTAAGTCTTTCAAAAAAATGTATTCGGTGACTTTTCGTTCTACAACGACAATATGCAAAAAAAAATTGTAGTTTGTTGTGTAATAAATATTTCAATTAATCAGTTTAATCAATTAATTAGCAAATTACGTCTATTATCACATGTCGTCATTAAAAACACGACAACATTTACAAAGGCAACAATTTTCTACCAGTAGTATTTGCAATTTGAGTGTGTAGCTGTTAAAATGTCTCGTTTGGCCAATGTACAGAAAATTTTTTTGATAATTTCTGTGTATTACCAGTTACTAATAGGGGTCTCTTCTAACTACTACGATTTCCGCAAGCACAGACATTTGCAAAATAATTTCACCAAATACTACGTTATTGTGGCGAATATCATAACGGTGTTGATATTGCCATTGATTCTGATGTACGGATTCAGTCTTCTGGACAGGCATCAAACTGATATTCTATTGGAAATCAGCAACAAGGTTAACGTCTCTTTGCGCACGTTAGTCATACTGTACACCATCGCATCTCGTTGGCAAAGGGAACAGCAGCTGATGCGACTTAACAGTGAATTAGAAAAAATCAATGGAGAGAAATTCTGCTCGTCGGATTATACCACTTTGGTTAGTAGTGCACGTCACCGGCATATTTTAAACATAAAGATTGCCGTGATTTTATATCAGAATTCTGCAATGATAATTAACGTCATTGTAGACGAACATTATAAAAACTGGAGAAATTGGGCTCTATTGATACTGAGTGCTAATTTGTTGAACATTTTAATCTTCACGATGTTTAACTATTTCTACTATATGTTATGGGTGGTCCAGACATTTCATTTTATGAACGCTAAGTTACGTGTATTACAAAGTCTTTTGCGACGCGGTTGCGATGCTGGAACAGTACTCGATGAACTGGAGGAACTACGTCAGAGTCATTGGCGTCTTAGCTGCATGGTTAAAGATGTCAGCAGTATCTATCAGCTACAGATTCTAGCACATCTTGTAACTTCTATGATTTCGAACATTGTTAATGGTTACCATATTATATATATTTTTACTGTGAAAAATGAGGACCTTTGTCTGACGTTGGTGTGGTCATTTTGTTACATTATGATGTTTGTGGACTTGTACCTGCATGACATGGTGTGTGACGATGTTTTTGAGGGATATCGAGAAACTGGGCAGATACTTCGACGTTGGAACGAAACTACAATTGCGTGTCCTGAAATATTACACAGTGTAAGTAGTTTCTGCATTTATATATTTAGTAACATTTATAAATTTTTCATGGTTTCAGTTTGAACAGTTTGCTTTGCAATTGAAATTTGACACAATATACATTTATATTTGCGGCATGTTTGTCATCAACAAGAAGAACTCTTTTTCTATTTTTACAGAGACTATTTATTATGTAATTGTTATGGTACAATTCGACTTTATTTTGCGTAATCTTGATATAAAGTAAACTTTTATTAACTAAATGTTGTAATATGTCAAACACTAAAAAATATAGTATTCAGAATTGTTGGAGAAGCACTGAAACATAAAAAGAATTTCTGAATAATGTCTCTTGCCATCTACTAAATATTTAGATAATGATACAAATTTTGTAAACACTATGTAAAGTTATGAATACATTTTGTAAAATGCGGAACTTGTTACTTATTCTTTGGACTTTCGAACACGTAATCAATTGGGTTTTTTTTTTCTTATTCTTTATTTCATACGAAATCGAATATCGCAAACTTCGATTTTTTTTATTTATAATAAATAATTACAAAACGAAAATGTCGATATTTTCGATTTTCCGGATTTTCCTTGGGGTTTTTCCGAATTCCCAGTATTAAGACGAACAAAACCAAAAAGAATCATCCAAATCAGTCGATCCGTTCTCAAGTATTTTGCGAGACTAACTCACGGCAGTTAATTTTTATATAGATAGATTATAAATAAATATAAATAAATTTTATTATTTTATATTTTTGTCTTGTTTGTGGAACTAGAATCGTTATTTTATTTTTTGTTGGACCGGAACGGGACAGGAATCGCAGAGAATAGATAATCAGGAGTTAAAAAAACATTTTAAAAAGGCTAAAATTGTCTGATCTAATATCACAAAAAAAGTTACTAAAAACAACAAACTTTCGTTTGCTGTTTTATCATAATCCGGTCCTTTCCTCTTACAGCGGACATTTTTGCAATAAATGTGGCAATGTTTTGAGTGTACGAAACATTTTAATTTCGTCAGTAATAAAAGCATATATGTTTTTTCGATACAGATATCCCAACGGCGTAAGCAGTCGTGTCTTAAGACCCAAATTGTTTATTTTTCATTGATAACATGCTCCAATGGGAATGAATGAAATGTTCAAATGATTATATTTTCATATCCAGGTGAATAATAAGAACATTTTTGCATGAAACTATTCCATTGCATCATATTGTTATGAAAATTCAGTCTACGGAAAACTGCTCTACAAGTTAGTATCTCTGGATTGTGTACACAATATTAACACTTTTATGTTTGGTTTAAATTATAACAATTAACTTTATTAATTCACGTTAATAAACAACTTTACTAATAACATATTCTAACAACTACTGCATGTCCACTATTTAACTCGACATTGATCACACACGAGATGCACTTGACCACTTTCCAATCATTTCTAAAGTGCTTCGCCTCAGATCCGGCGCCCTTATATATTGCATACATCAGTTCGCCACGATTCGATAAGCTTCGACTTGTTTCGAGAACTTTCTACTCGTTTCGTGAAAGACGCATGCTATTGGCATCTCATTCTCACTCATGTGTTTTAATGTGCTGATCTTCCATCTCTTTCTCGCACATTGCTCAGTACGCTGAATGATCTTCCGTCTCTTTCTAACACATTGCTTAACACATTGCTTTTCTTGCGTCTCAATTATTATTGTTGAATGCCTGCACTATGGGGCAAATTACATCTTTTCGTAACAATATATTTACCTCCATGTGCGACTTTAGACATTTTCTTGTAAAAAAGTATTCCATTTGGTTTGGGCAGAACCCAAAATGGTATTTTTTTTTGGAATTCATTTGGAATTTGGTCAGAGCACAACTGGGTAATAAGACATTATTTAGGAAAAATGTCTTTCTTAGGGATTTGGTCAGCACCAAACTAAGTCATTGGACATTCTGTTGTAAAAATTTGGTCCATTGGGATTTGACCAGAACCCATCTACGTCATTGGACATTTTTTATTTTGGAAAAAAAGTATCCTTTGAGATTGTCCGAGAACCCAAATGAGTCATTGTACATTTTTTTTTAAATTCGTCTCTTTGGGAAAATTCACTCCTTTTTTACTCATATCTCGGAAACCATGATATAATGCATTCAATTTCGATATTATTATTAAGAATAAGAAACATGAGTTTGAATTTATAATGAGAAGTTTACATCTAACGCCAACCAAGCAAAATTGTGTCTTAAATCACGGATTTTACTCTTTTTAGAATATTCTTGAAAACAGGACGTTTTGTGAAAAAACACGGCATTATTCTTAGAATGACGAAATCCATATAAATAGTGGTTTCATTTTTGGTCGTAAAATACACACAGTGTAAAGAAAGCGTTAAATGAAAACATCGAGAACTATACCGTTTGGGTTGCAAACTGTGGTGTTAAGCTTTCCACCTAGAATATGTAAAGAGCTTAAAAAAGTTGTAATGCTTTTTACATGTACATTAAAAGTTGTAGTTTGGCGCTTTAACATAGCACAATGTAAGAAAAATTTATTTTACAAACAGGGCTTTTAAATAACAAAGGAGCTTTTTTGTACATACTAAATAAAAAAAAATATATATCCAAAAGAGGAGCTTGAATGCAGCAGTAAGACATTTTTATTGTCCTTTACAGTGGATCTGTGGTGTATAGGACAAAAATACGACAGAGAGAACTAGGTTACGAATTGAATTTCTTAAACTCAGCCGGCACGAAATAACCTCCAATTAAATTAACCTAAATTAAAGAACGCCCAATGCAAAAAAATAACGAATTAAAAAAAATTACACTCAAAACAAAAATGAGATAAGACCCTATACGGTGCTCTGGAGAAGATTTAAATACATTTGGGTGTTAATCGAATCTGCAAACGAATATAGTTTCTGGACGGTGTATGGACGATTTTGAGACCAAAAAATCCACTAGGCGCATTTTTCTGACTTATAGTTGTAGAAAATTAAGCCGATATTCGACCCTGGACTTCGAAAACTTTTGATATTACTTCTACCTATTCCATTATAAGGATATAAATTAGAATAGAATTTAGCTGATTGCAAAATGTACATTTGTTTGTCACACGTAGGAGTTAATAAAAATCAGACAAATTATTTTCATTTAAATGTCAGTCATTGACATCTCATGGAAAAAGCGAATGAGAACAACATTAACCTGAAATTTGTTTCCTCCATGTCAGAAAGTCGTCCCTACTGGAGTTATTTATTGTCCGACAAAGTTTCGATGTTGTTTCAACATTTTTTTTGCTTACAATGGCACATAATACAGCGTCTACATATTAATATAAAGTTAAAATCGTTAGACGAGTTTACTCAATTTCGCAAAGCAAAAAATCCGTGTGACTTTTATTTGCGGTGCTTTGGTGGCACGCATTATAATAACAACAAATTCGAGACGTGTGCCTTCCTTGATTCTTATTCTATTTTTATTGTTGCTCACCTGTCAGAAGTTTCAGATGACTTTTCTGCAAGGACAAAACTAATATCGATTTCAATTATATACAATCACAGGGAAACAATTGATTACGTAGTCATATTATCACTTAATTTTTCCATATCACGTACAGTGCTTGAGAAAATGTATGATATACTATACACTGAAAAAACTAAATCTTAACGATAGTTAGTATACATTTTTGCATTGAAGCAAAAATATACAAACATCCCATAAGTTTAAATAAACACATGCAAATAGTGAAAAAATGTTTGCCATCCCGGGATTTCGGGATTGAAAACGGAATTAGTTCAAACTACAAGAAATTTTCAATATTCTTTCTTTTACTTCATACTCAAACCATAATTGGATTAGATATTGTCTAAACTGCCGATAAAAATTACAAAATTTCAGAATTTTTCTTTATTTTTAAATTTGTTATTTACTCGAATATGTGTATTTTATAAACATGGTAATCTTCAGCAGATTTCTTTTCAAAAAGTTACGTAAAAATAAAAATTAGTATGTAATAATAATTAATAATAATTTTGTTGCATTATGTTTATAAAAAAACAGAACAGAACCATATTTTGAAAATACAACCGATAAAAAAAGTTAGTAATTTCACTCATGATTTTGACTATGTTCTAAATACCAATAAACCATTTTTATTATGATATCCAAAATATCCATCAACATTTTTCGAATTTATATCCAAATATATAAAAACTTATTAGAATGTTAGCATTTCTTTATTTCTTAAAACTAAATCGAATCAAATAAAACATGTAATGATGCTATTTCAGAATTTCTCTAAGTAATCTCTTGCATATAATTTTTTAATCTCATGGATTTAACTCGTATAAAAGACTTTGGTTTTAGCTTTTCTAATTAATCTTTTTTATACTAAATTTTAGTTCATGTTTTGTAAGTAGAATTATATTGAGAGCTTTGTAATGAATTTCATATCGTATGGTTTCAGTACTATTATTAAATAGTAATTTAACTAAAACAAAAATAATTCTCCGCCAAAAGAACTTTTTGTCAAAAACAATTCTTCCTCGAACTGTTCTTCCCCGTAGAATACTGTAACGAACTACCTGGCGGCCAAAGGCTGGGGTAACCTCAGCGGCGATCCAGGGGTAGGTCGACAAATTATTTATTTATGTCAGGGGTACCTTGCAAGTTAAACTCAATCGTAACCTATTTGATTCAGTAAAAAACCCCCACGTTTTTAATTTTAATAGTTGGGTTTTAATATATCTTCTAGTTCTTAAACTAACAAAATAATAGTATTGAGGATATAGTACTAATAAATGAAAGAAGCGGGTAGTGATGTTCAGTCCGGTATTCTCGGTCTACGCCGTTCGCTGCGTAACCGAATATTATCTTTGTGCGTGCCGATACAGTTCTCCGTATCGTAGTCGGTGTACCACGGCCTTCGTGCGGTTGCTCCGTTTCGTCACCGCCCTCGGCTCGTCGGTGATACTCGTTCGTATAGTCGCCCGCTCGGGTATCTCCGGCTTCGTATCCCCTACTCGTCGACTACGGTTGTGATTCGTTCGTATTGTCGGTTACTCGGACGTCTGTAAAATTCTTCCCCATACTGTTTTTTCTCGTAGAGTTTTAGAGTGGTGAGTTTCAGTGTGGTAAGTTTAAGTATGGTGAGTTGCAATGTGGTTAATGTGTAGTGATTGGTATACCATGGAGTGAAATATCTTGATATCACTATAATAACACCATCTTGAAAATGTGTCTTCTATGGAAGGTAACACACCCAGTGGTCCAATCCCGTCCACATTTGGCAAGACCGTTTATAATGGTGAAATATATCGCTGACCAACATTTCATTAAAATAGCAATTCTAATTGCTGACATTATATGGGAGGTTCCACGCCCAGACCACCAATCCCTCCAAGATATAGCCTATACTCTGCCCAGATACAACATACATATTGTGTCAAAAGTTTCTTCGATTCGGTTAAGCCGTTTACATATTGACATACAAAGATTCACAAATATATCGTCGTTGTAGAATGAAAAGTCACCAAATACATATTCAAAATGCGAAATATTCATTTACAAAAATCTTTATATATCTGTTAATTTTTAATCGATGATCTCAATTTTTTCACCACATGATAAAAAAATGTAAATCTATTAATTGATATTTCAACTTTAAAAATGCATCAATTACTTTTTATAATATTAATCAACAAACTCGAAATTTTAGTTTTTCATAAAAATGTATTTGGTGACTTTTTGTTCTACAACGACGATATAATATATATTTTTACGAAAATTCAGAGTACGGAAAACTGTTCTACAAGTTCGTTTATCCGGATTGTGTACAAAATAAAAACACTCTTATGTTTGGTTTAAATTACAACAATTAACGTTATTTATTTTATTAACAACTATACTTATAATAAATTCTAACAACTGCTGCATGTCCACAATTTAATATGATAATTATAACACACGAGATGCACTCGACCACTTTCCAGCAGAGATCGGAAATGCCCGTGTGCGTGCGCCCGCACATGCCCCTTTCTTCATACACTGACGAGCAAATTTGTTTTACGCAGACACTGCACTCGGGCATCACACTTTTTTTACAACACATCCCGTCGCAACGAGTGATGCTTTGTATTATTCTCGGTACCTGCCCTCGTGCGGGCTACGAAACTAAAAACTGCAGCCCGCGCAGACGTGGAATGAGAAAATAGAGAAGCATATCGCGCAAGTGCTATGGTATTTATTTCGCGGGGCAACTCCGTGCAACAGCGAAAACAGACTGCCCCTGGCAGCACGCGCATTTTTCACAGCCAGTAAATTTTATTGGCACTGTTTTACTAGACTGCGCAATGTTTTAATAATGTTTATATAAAACTATTGATAATACAGACAAGTTTGGCAATACTCAAATACACTTTTAATCGCAGTTTTGTTTTGGTTTATAAAAATTGTATCTTTTAATTGTTCGTTGAACAGAAAAATAAATTTAACATGAAATCTTAATCAACATTTTTATTCAAATACAAAAATTATTATGTGCAAAAATCTATTTTAATAAAAAAGCTACATGGTAGGCTTCGAAAAATAATGTATATCCTCATTTGTAAAAATGTACACTAAGTTTAAACTTGCACTGAAAAACTAGTACTAAATTATACAATTTTTATAAACCAAATTAAAACTTCGATTAAAAGTGTATTTGAGTATTGCCAAACTTTTCTGTATTAACGATAGTTTTATTTAAAAATTATTAAAACATTGCGCAGTATATTATAACAGTGCCGTACTCTTGCGCCACATAAGAATGTCATACAAGAACAAATTAACTGGCTGTGAAAAATTGCCCCGCGTGTTGCCCGGGGCAGTCGGTTTTCGCTGTTGCACGGAGTTGCCCCGCGAAATAAATACCATAGCACTTGCGCGATATGTTTCTCTATTTTCTCATTCCACGTCTGCGCGGGCTGCAGTTTTTAGTTTCGTAGCCCGCACGAGGGCAGGTACCGAGAATAGAGCAAAGCATCACTCGTTGCGACGGGATGTGTTGTAAAAAAAATGTGGTGCCCGAGTGCAGAGTATGCGTAAACAAATTTGCTTCTCATTTACTTAAGGGCGCGGGCGCGGACGTGCGTGCAAATCCGAACTCTGCTTTCCAGTCACTACTGAAGTGCTTCGCCTCAGATGCGACGGCCTTATATACCGCATACATGAGTTCGACAAGTTTCGATATGTTTCAGGAATCTTCTACATTTATCGTGAATGCTGCATGCTATTTGCATCTCATTCGCACTGATGTGTTTTAAAACGCTGTACTTCTATCTATTTCTTGTACACTGCCCCAGTGCGCTGAATGATTTTTCGTCTCTTTCTAACACATTGCTTCAGTAAGCTGAATTGTCTTGCGTATCATTTAATCTTATTCATTGCTTGTACAATGGGGCAAATTACCTCTATTCTTAACAGTATTTTATCTTTTTACAGAAATGAAATACAAATGAAAAACTGCATTAAAAAATTTACAATTTTCTAAATATTGTGAATTCGAACATTGTTCCGATCTAGAACTTAACAATTATATATTTTTTTAAATTGGATTTATGAACTTTGTCTTTGTGTACAATTAAACATTAACAATCGTATTTAATCTCGAATATATAATTATTAATGATCAATGTAAGATGATTATCCAGAATTTTCAATTAATAAAAAAAAGGATTTTAATAAACGTTGATATTTTTATTAATTATCCGTTTGCATATACAATGTGGCCCAAAATGTATCACTCAATCCAAATATACTTTTGCAAATGATTCTCAGTTTTATCATGAGTGACGAAGCTCATCAGTGTTCACACTTTTCGCCAATACAAAAGGAGTAGATTGGAAAATGTTGGGAAGTAGAAATGACTAAAAGGGAGTAGAATTGAAAATATTGCAAAATATAGTAGATTTGATGTAAAAAGAGTTGACAATTAAATATAGGAGTAAATATGATGCAAAGGGAGTAGTATGCATTAGTGTATTAGAATTCAAATAAATTAATAGATATGTTAATTTTTAATATTTTTATTCATTCCTGATTTTAAGGGTGGTCTCTTCTAAAGTTGGGGTGTTTCTGAAAAACGCAATGAAATACATGGTGTATTCAAAATTGAATTTATAAAAGTTGATACAAATGTATATTTTTTTATAACTTCTACAATTTAAAGATCATGGAAGAAATATTACATTTATTTTATAGATAATTGATCATAGTTATTATGAAAATTATAACATTGAGAATTTATTTGTGGCGCAAGAAATTGTTCTCATCAAATTGTTCTCATTAAATTAGTAAGCAATGTTTGCAAAGGGAGTAGATTTCAGTAAAACGGAGTAGAAAATTATGAGACAGGAGTAGAAAATGCTACTACCGGAGCAGAGGAGTAGATTTTTAAAATATAAATAAAATGGAGTAGATCTACTTCGATCGGAGTAGAATGAGAACACTGAAGCCCATTTTCCTCGGAACGGATACGTAAACAAAAAACATTTGCGCTCCTGGGTACTGAGCATGATACAAATATTTACATATTTACAAATATTATATATTTGTATCATGGTACTGAGTATCAATCGCGAAAATTCATTACGTCCACTTAAAATGACAGCATGGTGCGCCATTTATGCCGGAGGTGTCCTTGGTTCTTATTTATTAGAGGACGCCAAGAGGAATACGGTTACGAGATTTTAATGCCAGAAATTAATGAACTGGTACTGAAGGCGAGCTTGCGCGAAATTAGTTATTTGGAAGAATGCTTTTCCGGGTTGCCTAATGTGTCGATTTGACAAGAGATTGACCGTTCTAGACTTCTTTCTTTGAGGTTTTTTTACGGGTCTATGCGAACAAGCCAGAGCCTCTGTCTGCAAGCTCTCACAAGAGAATATCCGACAAGAATGTGAGAACTTACCGTCGGAAGTACTCACCAGAATGATTTAGAATTCGGTAAAAGAGCCCATATGATCATCAACAATGGCGGCATCCAATTGACCGATATCATTTGTGCCCGTTTCATTTAAAGATAAGCAAAACAACATCGGACGAGTGTTTTTGGGCCACCATGCAAACGAGATGTGCACTTGAGTGAGTTTAACTCACGATTACGATAGCAATTCTCTAAATCACTCCCTCATGTGCTTTTTTTCTTCTCACACTTTTCACAAAATTCATAGTCACGCATGAATCAGGCTAAAATCTGCACACGTTTTAATTTGTACTCCATTTACAAAAGTAATTCAGAAAAGATGAATTACAATTCATAAGATATCATTTGTAATTCAGAAATTCCATTTGTTTTTCAGAATACATCAATTGATATTCATATCTATGGAATTCTGAAAATATCAACATAAATATTACAATTTCAAATGATTACCAAATTAATTACAATTGATGTGTTTTGTATTTCAAATAGAATTTCTGAATAACACTTGATGTGTTTTGAAAACTGTAATAACTGAATTACAATTGAGATGTTTTTAATATTAATTAAATGTTTTAATATTAAATTTTTGAATTACAATTGAAAGAGTTTTGAATTTCGATAGTAATTTCTGAATTTCAATTTTTAAATGGTGTATTATATAAAAATAACTTTTATATCACGAACTTTTAAGTAAAGTTCTTGTAATCATACTGCATCAATACAATCGAATGTGAAAGTGTGGATGAGAATATGGAGAAACTCGTTTCCTTGCTGAAATTAAACAGACCCAGGAGATACATTTCGATCGGATGGCAGGCCAAATAAATTGAGAACAGCTGACACTGCAAAGAAACGAAAATAATGAACCAACTTTTCAATCGAATCACATCAGAGTTACCGACACTGTGCTCCAGACGTGACTCATAGTACGGACAGTTAAGTTGACGCCTCAAGAGCGACGCTGTTGTCTCATGCTGCTGTCGCATTTCGTTTAAGCCACTCAAAAAATACAGCAGATCTGCATAATACGCCAAAATACCGGTGGCCAATAGCACAATGTCCACGACATTCGAGATTTGCGCCGAGAATTTGGTTATCGCGTAGAAGAAGTAAATCATCGAGATATTGTTAAGGTAGAGTGTGGCTACCACAATACCACCATGCAGATTGTACACAGAGTTAATTTTGTTGGTCAATTTGAACAGCGCATGATGCACCTGCCGCAGATCATCCAACCGGTCACTGAGTTGACAACAGAACAAACTGGTGACGCCCTGACCACGCGTCTCCAGATATTGCATCGACGCCAAGATGCGATTGAACTCGGCATGCAACATGTCGTAGTAGAGGTTCGTACTCATTACTGCAAAATAATAATGATTCATGATCATATTAAAGCTGAGCACGAACATAGCTATTAGGTTGGTCAGCAGGAAGAGGCGCCAATGCATATGTTGCCACATGACGCGCATAGTGAGCCCCCACATGGCCAGCACGGCGTAGTGTGAGTACACAAACTTGCCGAGTAGCGATTTTTCAAAGTACCGCCCTCTGCTTGCCGGAAAGCGTATGTGCTGGAAGTAGCAGCGACGCAGACGCTCAAACTCATGCGTTATTTCGATAATATCCTGACGGCGCATCCAGCCAAGTATTGCAAACGCGGATACAGCCACCACACGTATCAACGTCATGATGATGTACACCAACTGGAACATGTGGAATGTCGTGCTGTTCCTCATTATGAACAAAATTTCACCACTCAGCAGCATCGGCATCGTTACTGCCGCTAGCACATTAGTCGTCAAGCAGTAGACAGTTATCGCTGTGCTTCTGCGACCGCGTCCTGTCTCCATGTCAAGCACGAACGGCAGCATTGCAACGAAAAGCGAATAATAGTAGGAGAAACTTAGAATTAGACGTGTGATTTTTTGCATATTATGCACCGACGAGCCGATTCGACGCGTTGACTAGAGTTGTCGTTTTGATGTATGCTACTGTTTTTCTGTTGTATCCCTGCCGCGCTGGTGACCAGTCTACTATGGTGGTCTTATTTTCTCAGCGTCCGTTTGTAGATGTAACAACTGATAAATTTTGTAATTACTTAAGCAATGTAGTTAATTAACCAACAGTGGAACAAATACACGAAGTTCTTCAAATGAGTTGAATCAATAAAATTGGTTTAATCATTTCTAAAATGTAATTGCCTGAAAGAAAAAAATGCGTAAAACCCGCCGAAATCGTTTTTCATTATAGCTTTGTTATTTGGTGTCCGATCATCAAGATTAAAAATCGTTGTACAGGACTCGGCATTAAATATATTTGTCCCTGCGAATGGTGATTGTTGGCGGATTCCAAAATGTGTTTGTTGTTTCTGACACTCGCACGAGGTAAGCTTTCATTTTATGGGCGGACTTTTAATTTATTTTTGTATGGAGGTCCCACATTCCACACAAGTTATTTAGATTATAATAATAATATAATAGTTTGGTGTTACAGTCTTATAAGAACTTAGGCCGAGCTCTATCACCATTTTGAGCTGTGCGTGTTATATTTGTACTTAAAGTGGTGGTGGAACCTATAGTTTAATGCCGAATTCTAACGGCGCTTGAGAGCTTTTCATAGGCAATGTTTTACTCTAGTAGGTTTGCCATTTAATGCCAAGGGGTAGTGCGGTATAGAAAAATGTTTCTATTAAAATATGTTGTTAACCCCGGCCCGGCTTGAACCGTGGACCGTTCGGCCCGCAGTACAACGCACTAACCTTGAACTACCGACGCTTAGTTGCCTTAGGTTAAAATGGCTGCTACATAAATACTTAGACCAAAAGAGGTCCATTGTGATACCAGGTAATTACAATTCTCCTAGTTGAACCAATTCGCCCTTTTAACAAAGCTAAGCATAAGTATTATGTCGGTGTTATCGTTTAGGTTTCCTAGGAAGTGGTTGTCGAAATAATTCTTTCTTTAGTGCGAAAAGGCTTGACGTGTATAGAGGAGATGTAGAGTGGTTCACTCTTCTTCGTAGTCCATACAATTTCTACAAAAGTCAGGAATTCGTACGACTAATCTATTTGTGTATCTGCATAGGTCAGTAATAACTCCAGCCACTGTGTTAATATCGTATCATATGAATGGCTCAGATCTCTTTATGTAAACATTTCAAAAAATTAAGAGTGATTGTACCTGTAAATACCCAATGGGAAATATTCCGACCTAGTTCGAACGGTAACCAATGTTTTCTTCAATACATATTCTACAAAATTGCTTAAATTGGAAAAATATATGCCTTTAAAAAAATTAAATAAATTTACAGCTTTAAGCTGTATAAATTCATGAGTGACACATTTCGTCAGGTTTTCACTCACATACGTAATAAAATTGTATGCTGTATATATTACGTATTGGTTCTTCGGTCTTTACGCCACATTCGTCCGCCGTTGAGTAGTCTCTCAATGTTCTCAATTTCGCGTTTCCAATCAATGTATTTGTATTTAACAGAGACAATTTTCAATACAATTGTTTTCGTTTTTTTCAAAATTTGTGTATTTGGCAACTCAAAAAACATACACGCATAGAAATATATTGTTACAAAACACAATATACTATTGTTATTTCAAAATTGTATTATTCACAATCCTATTGTGAACACATTGTATAATTTTAACAATAATAAAATCAATTAATTTCCAAAATCCTATTGTTGTTTTTGAAAATTGTATATTTATTTGTAAATAAATATAAATTTTTAGAAGTGCTTGGAAAAAAATTTCAATTTTTTTAAAGAAAAATATTTCTGTTTGCAGCACGAAACATAAAAAGAGTAATCTTAATATAATTTGTTGGTCTTTCATTAACTATTCTTTAATTAATTACAGATATTCATTAAAATGCAATCTTGTTTTGCATGTACGAAAACATTTGAAAATGTTAAAATTCTTGGTCGACATTTCCGACTATTTCATGGTTTCAAGAGAGATCACCACTACATTTGCACATGGCACAGCTGTGCCTTCGAAAATACTGACCAATCCAATTACCTGAAACATTTAAAAAAACACAAAGAATTCATTGAGTCACATGTAAGCGTTTTTATATATTTTTTTATGAACATATCGTAGGCCCTTATAATGTACATATATAAAGAAAAATGGGAGGCTGTATAACCGAATGTGTGTTGTGGCCAAAAATTAATTATATTTGGAAATTATTAGAAGACCAATTACAATTAAAATTACGTTTTACTAAATTACTTTGAAAATTTGTATAAAAGTAATAAAAAAAATACAGAATTCTGGGTGCATTATCTGTACCAATGGGCAATATATACTCAACATCTGCACTAATCTATAATAAATTTTATTCAACAAATTCACTTTGTTATACCCTACACCTATGAGGTACAGGGTATATTAACTTTGTGCATATATTGTAACGCCCCTTATGCCCGTAACTTCAACGAGTAGATATCTATTGGTGTTCGTACCGAACAGATATCTCTTACCTATCCGGTGATTTTACTCCTTAACTATGAGTTGAAGTTACTCAATTTTGCTTACACGATAGATAACTAGGCACCAGTAGATACCTATTCGTTGAAGTTACGGGCATTAGGACGCGTGTCCGGTATGGAAAAGTATATATATTCTTGATCAGCATCACTACCCGAGTCCGTTTAGCCATGTCCGTCTGTCTGTCTGTCTGTCTGTCTGTCTGGCCGTCTTGCTGTCTTGCTGTCTTGCTGTCTTGCTGTCCGAATACAGAATAACTTGAGAAATACTGATCAGAATGCGATGAAATTTCGTCTCAATATATTTTAGCCAAAAGTAGGAACCGAGTTTGAAAATGAGCCAAATCGGTCAACGGACACGCCCACCTCCCATACAAGTCACTTTTATATAACTCTTTCGGAACTGATAACTCGAAAAGTATTCAATGTATAGTTATAAAATTTAAAACGTATTGTTAGAATTCACCTAAAAATATGTGGCCCAAAAATGGGCGTGATCCGCCCACATTTTTTTTTTCATTATATCCCGGGTTTTCATAGTGGAAATTTGATCCGTAAATTATTAAAATCAAATCTATGAAATATTTGCCTTTCAAAATTTTAAATATAGGCGTGGTCCGCCCAATTACATTTAAAATTTTTTTTTTTTTGTTTTTATACTTTATATAATTTTTAAATTTATGGGGATATACTGGTATCTACTGGTGCCTAGAGGAAATTTTTGAAAAGAAAACTATGATGCATTTATTTATATTTATAAATATATATTTTTTGCATATATATGATTATTTTTAAGCTTTAAACCAACTCGTGCGGAATCAGGCACTAGGGCGGAATTAGGGTGTTTTACCTTACTTGTTGAATTGTCAATGCATAGAAAAACATATGTGTATATTTAAGTCTGAAAATGTGTATATAGTACTATACCAAGTTGGACTTATATTTGTCACAACCATAACATGTATGTATAGTAGACAAATTATTTTTTTTCTTTCGCTCCGTCCAAAAGCAAATAAAACAAACAAATAAATATCATGTGATGTTCCGCAAAGGGCTTAAATGACATTTTTAAACATTTAAAGACAATTTTCAATAAAATTAGTTTTACTTCAAGTATTAAACATTGTTATTAATTTTATATCTATTTCTTTAATTAGTGTAATGCAAAAATTTATTTGTCGGGCTGACAAATATTACTTTAATTATTTTTTTTAATTATTAATTTTTAGTGAATAGTTTGACTAAACACTTTTACTTTTACTTTGTTCTTAAAATATGTCCGAAACATATTGTTAAAAATGTGGGATGGGCATCGACTAATAATTAAAACAAAAATTCAACTTTCAGAATAATAAATCGAATATAAATAATAACAGTGAAATTCCAACTGAAAAGCCAGTTATACCAATGGATATGGATGAAATACCCAACGTTTCACAGAAAACTATTTTTGGGGAAGTTGAATCAAAATTACTAGTTGAATCAACTGGGTAATGCGACAGTCCTGCCTACTTTAAAGTCCTCGCAAAAAGCAGTTTTCATCATGAGTGACTCTTCAGAATATAACGACATAATATTGGATCGACATGATTGCCATCCTTACATTATTGGTATTGGAAGCAATTTGGAAAAAATAGAATATTTTTTATTATGTTATAAAAATTTAGTATATAAGATAAAAAGTTTTCTAAAAGTATTCGATTTATGCTTTAAAATGCATAAGGTATTTAAAATACCATTTGTTGTAGATGCAACAAATTTTTGGAGTTTCTGTGAGGCATTTCTTTATGAAATGCCTCATAGAGTAAATGCAAATGTAAAAAGAATAATATCAGATTTAAATTGATATTTAATTTTATTAGATAATTATTATTGTTTAAAACTTTGTCATTCTAATTCCATTTAATATATAATTTCTTGTTATATGTAATTACTTGTTATATATATCTTATTTTTCATATATTCGATAAATATGTATTCGATTATATATGTAAATAAAATGTCATATATATGTGCAAAATCTCACAAAATTTTTTGCATTTTTCTGAAAGTTGAACAACTTTTCTAAATTTTCATGTTAAATGGTATGCTAACCACAGCATGTTGAGGGAACGCTCATCATTTTAGAAAACCAACAATTTTTTAGCTTCATTTTTGAGCTGCTTCATTATTTTGAGCTGCATAAAATGTACTGTGTTCTGAATGTACCAATATTATAAATATTTTAAAAATAATAATATTATTGTGAATTTAACAATCCATTAACGACAATGGAATTCACAATATTATAATCAAAATGACAATGGCATTGTTTTTAAAAATCACAATATAGTTGTTAATTTTCAATACCAGACTATTGTGAAATTCACAATTTTATTATCAAAATGACAATATTATTGTTTTTAATAATGGCAATACTGATTGTTACAATTCACAATACTTTATTTATTTAACATTGAATAATTTAATTGTTATATCCTACAATAATTTAACAATTTCCATAATGGGATCTATTTTGAACATGCCTATTGTTATTTTATTGTCGGATCTAACAATATATTTCTATGCGTGTACCTTTGACAATCAAAATAAAAATAAAACAAATTTAAAAAAAAAATTGTTTACAAGATTACTTGAATATTTCTATGTTTATTTATCATTACCGCGGCTGTAATTTAAAAAATAATAATTGCCACGGTACTTTAAATGGGCGGCAAATGATCAAATAACGAATAATTTTTGCAGAGGGGTTTCGATGTTCCGCCAAAAAATAGAGAACTGAATATCGACCGAAACAGTTTTTCATTTTTTGGAGGAAACCATAAGACATTTTGGTCAATTTTTTTTTTGATCACACATAGCATTATCCAAAAAAGTACGAGTTGAAACGAGTTGCGTCGGTCAGTTATTGATTTTTGTGGGGTACTAGAGATTTCACCAAACAAA
Source organism: Dryomyza anilis (assembly GCA_951804985.1). Classification (NCBI taxonomy): domain Eukaryota; kingdom Metazoa; phylum Arthropoda; class Insecta; order Diptera; family Dryomyzidae; genus Dryomyza; species Dryomyza anilis. Next base: position 69,976,655 of record OX638133.1, read on the forward strand.
CTTATGTCCTATCACGTCAGGTTTACGAGATATATGACCATAAAGGTCCTATAGTGACCGCAATATTAGCGTTGGTTTATTGAGAAAATTGTAGTAGTTATGTGTTTGTTGTCTGAGAACCAAATGTAGACACTATCCAAGGCTTCATATCTGTAGTACATATTAAATTTTCAAAGGATCAATCTACATAATCGACTAATTTCATATTAAGGAGTTGCAAATGTAACATATTTTCCAATGATAAAATATTCAGCATAAAAAAACATAAAAAGTGGCCAAATATGTCAAAGCCGTATGAGTTATAGTTTCTCAAATACTGAGCACTGCAAAGTATTTTTTTATTTTATATGAATCTGCAAAATACTAAAGTTTTTCGTAGCTTAAAAACGAATGATCCTTTATCGGTGCCAAAGATTTGGCTTTATTTTTAAAATCCTAAATGTGTGAAAAATTTTATCATACTATAGAATTATGTTCTATCACGTCACCATTTCGAGATATTGACTCCCAAATATCTGGTAAATCCTTAATTTTCATTGAACATTTTGGAAAACGGTATTAGATATGGATTTCTTGACTGAAAACAAAATGTTGGCATTCACTTAAGGATCTTTTCTGTAGTACATTTTAATGTTCTATCTCGTCCTTAAAGCTTAATGTATAAAGCGACCAATCTTCATTACGATTGCGTGAAAAGTAATGCTGAAATGGAAGTACCCTTTGAGACTGTTTGGTTACGAAGTAATGTTGTATGGTTCACCCCTTATTACGATACTTCTAAACATTCGGTTTCTTTATACTTTGGATGCAGTGTGTAATGGGTGGAAGCTCCTACATAGCATTATTTTATAATCTACAGTGTATGCATATTTACCCTAGGCCATGTCTGTGTAAAAGTAAACAGAAATCAGTATTGAGATACCGACGCATTACGATTAAATAATAATAATGCAGTAATCGACTACGTAAAATGCTATTTCCTATTGGGTATTTGTATCATGCTTAAATCTGTTTGTGTTTTTTTCTACATTTTATTTCAAAAACAAAATATAGAAAAATCCAACACAAAATATAGAAAATTGTTTTGCTCAAATCGATGTCTAGCTTTTTGTAGCTATTAAATTGCTGCACTCAAAAAAAAATGACATTTCAAAATCACATTACTTTCAAATCCATTTTCAATTCATATCAATTTAACAATAAACAATGTTAATCTAACAAGAAACTTTATAGATTGACAATTTTAATGTTAAATTGATATTGAAAATGTAAAGTTGATATTATTTAAATTAACATTGCCATATCAATTGTTAATGTTATAATCATTTCTTGTAAAATCAGCGTTCTAAGTAAAGTAGTTTCGTACAAATTACATTCTTATAAGGCATTATTTTGCAAATCGGACGGATTTCGTCAAAAATATTCAGTTGCACTTTGGATTTGGATCACATTTTTTTATGAATTGCTTATTGAAAATAAGCCAGCCCATATTTTGTATTTACTTTTTGTCAATAGGTTTGAAAATACAGAGTATTCAATAAATGAAAAATGACGCATAGACCGTTTTAAAAATTAATAATAATAGTTTGGCGCTACAGTCTCCGGCCGAGCTCTCTCACCATTTTGACCTGTGCGTGTTATATTTGTACTCAAAGTGGTGGGACCTAAAGTTTATTGCCGATTCCGAACGGCGGGTGAGAGCTTTTCATAGGCAATGGTTTTACTCTCGTAGGTTTGCCATTTACTGACGAGAGGTAGCGCGGTATAGAAAAATGTTTCTATGAAAAGAGGTTGTTAGCCCCAGTCCAGGCTTGAACCGGGGACCTTTCGGCTCTCAGTCCAACGCACTAACCACTGAGCTACCGCGGCTACTTTTAAAAATTAAATAACTTTAAATCTGTGTATCGTATAACGACAACCTTGGTTTCATTTTGAAGGTAATAAAATTTTCTACTACTATGGATATGTTCCTAATTTAAACTAGAAGATAGTGGTTTATTACTATTTTTTTAAGATAGTAATTTTTTTTTCAAATTTATCATTATTTTCTTCATTATCTTCAATGATCTGTTGCTATTATATTCGCGAACATTAACGCTCTTATTATCTAGATGAAAAAAAAATAACACACATGGGATCATATTTTTAAACTTTAAAAAATAATACATTTTCTGAGCAATATTGTACTTAGGAATTTCGTAGTTTTACAAACTATAAAAACGATTTTTAACACTTCAATGCTTCATTTAATACATATACTGTTGATATTTATAGTTTAAATAAAAAAAATTAAAGATTGAATTTTAAATGAGAGTTTAATAAGGGATGATACAAGCTGTCTGGCCTAATGATCGTACAATTACACCAACATTTATTAGAATGCATGTTTAATTATATTAATTATATGACAAACACATTTTTTTTATTTATTTACCTGTTTATTGAGCTTTTACGATTTTACAATATTGTGGTAAAGGACCAAAAAAGCAGTGTCTTAAAAAAATGTAGTAAAAAATACAAGTATTTAATGTTAACATAATATATTTGCAACCGTGCATCACGTCTGCGAAAGCTCTTTAGCAACACTGTTCAAAATGTTTTGTGCGCAAGTGAAGTAAGTTCAATTTTCAAAAGTGTTAAAAGTGTTTTGTGTTAAATTTTTGTGTTAAATAAAAAATTAAAAAGTGAAAATGGACAGCAATGTTTTATATACGGCAATAAGCCCAGATCAACTCGAGTTTATCACGCAGGCTACCGATACTGAGGTACTCAGTATTCCAATAAATAACAGCAAATTAAAAATGTTGCTAATAGATTTAAAGATGAGCTCAAATAAATTGGAGGAAAGCTTTGCCGCACTTACAGATATGTTACTTTATTTACCATTTATATATTTTTAAGTACTAAATTAAGAAGTTTTAATATATACTAATTTTAAGTTTTTTTTACCATTTTTAATGTAAAATTGATATGATTTCATATTATTTTTACTTTTTCGATGTAAAATTGATATGATTTCATAATATTTCTACATTTTAGATGTAAAATTGATGTGATATGATATGATATTTTTTTTATTTAGAATGCGGATTTACTGCTGAAAACCTGCGGTACATTAACAAAAATGATTTAGAAATTGCATTTCCAGGCAGAGAAAATACTGCGCTAAAAGCTGAATTAAGAGACAAAATATTTATTTGGAAAACAAAAAATGTATGAGAAATATTAAATTAAAAATAAAATATTACTAAACATAATATTTTTTTAGTATCCAGAAGATATTGTTAGTACGGTCACATGTCATTTGAAAGTAGATGGATGGATTGAATCACAAGATTTTAATAAGGCTTCAACGGCATCATCATCACGGACAATCTGCACAATTGAATTAAATTATTGAATTAAATTATTTTAATTTGTATGTAATTAATTTTTTGTAATTAGTGTTATTACATTTTAATTTTAAATAAAAAAATGAATTATCAACCTAAAAATTTGTTTTTATTATTTATATTTAGTATACATTTTAGCTTACATATTATACATTTTTAATGTATAATTAGCATTTAAAAATGAAAACATTTTAAATATTTCCATGTAAAATATGATTTTATATCTTTTTAACATGTAAAATTGATATGATAAAGTTATTTAATTTTTTTTGATGTGATATATATTACAATTTTCATGTAAAATTGATATGATTTCATGTCTTTTTTACTTTTTTCATGTAAAATTTATATTATTTATTGTATTTTTTAACATTTTCAATGTAAATTTAATATGATTTCATATCAAATTTACATTTTTCAGCTCAAAAGTAATGTCAATTTTACATTAAAACTGACAGTTTTACACGTTTTCAATATCAAATAAAAAGACATATCAATATGAAATTTTTTCATAACAATTTTGATATTTTTAACGTTGAGCGAGTTTTGTAAAGCAATAATGTTATTTTAACGTTGTTTTTTACAATTTTTTGTTTCGGTGTGACTAAACTAAACTACTAAATTGAACGACTTTTCATTTGATCTTCTTTTGGTAACCGGTCTTTTGGTAAAGTCCATAATCAATAGACTATCATATGTCTGTTTTCTGTCTTCCAATTAGTTCAATTTAGTCTGCTCGAAAATTTGCTAAATTAAAAAATCGAACACTGCATTACCGACAAAATTTAGTTTAGTTAGCAATTTAGTCGAATTCGCACAAACCCTAAAATCAATATTTGCACAGTCACTGATATCCAGCAATAGATTATGTCAACCTGTTGCGAGAGAGAGATTTGGAATTTAGAGAGAGTTATTTGAAATTCTAAATCAGACATAAGTAATAAAAAAAAACTTTGCATTAGAGAAAAACTAAGTAGCTCTTGAATTTCATTAAAAATTTGCATAATATGTACAAGACCGGAAAACTCAACTTATCCTATATGTCGCGTTAATATCGATACTAACCCAAGAAACATTTTAACGTAGCTCCGTAAGCATACGGAATCACAATTCCGTTTGTAACGGTACGTATACAGTATGCACAAGACAGATACATCGATATTTGATTGAAAACGGAAAATTTACGGCATGTCAAATTATTTCACTCCGTTCATATGCCGTTTGTTGTCCGTATTTTGAATATTCCGTATATATGCCGTTTTCACTACGTCGTAACGTATACGTTTAAAATCCGTTTGTTACGGGGCACACCGTTTTTGTGTCGTTTCTACTCCGTTTTGTACGGGCAGTATACACCGAATTTTATGCCGTTTTCTTTCCGGTTATTATTTTAGAATTTTTAGTTCATTTATGTTGATTGTAAGTAGCAATCAACATAAATAAGATTGATGAACATTTTAATATTGATTAAATTTATATACTAGCAATTAAAACGGTGCTGCGTTCGGATCGCGAAGAAAAAGCTCAACACGCGACGATATGACTTCTATCTGCTTTACCACCGAAACGTAAGTAGTTGCGAGTAGTTGACACTACAAAAATAGGATATATAATTAACTTTAAAAATGTCTGCTGATTGTGACTTGGACAAAGACCGCCTACATAACGCAGAAGTATCGTCTGCGGGAAGCGGCATGAGCAATTTCCGCGAAGCTGGGCACTAAGATCATAGATTCCGATTCTTCGGATTGCAGTGGCGATGATTTGCAGCGGCTGAAAAGTTGAGTTACATCGCCTCGCGCAATAAGCCACAGATTTAAATTTGGAATTAAATATCCACAAACGTAAGTTATTGATTAATTGACACTTATAATCATAGTGGCCAGACTGTTGTACATTTTACATTTGTTTCATGGTTGCCATTTATATGATATATTTCCCACTTGTGAAATTTTTAAATACAGTGGGAAATGGGTATAACTTATAACTTTATGATTAAAGTGTATATTAAATTTTTGTATAATATTGATTTATTTTTATTTATTTACAGATATTTATATCAAGAAATTGAAATATGCACGGCGGACGGACATATTTTAATACTTTGGCGCAACAGCTCTGATGAACCTATTCTTATATTTGTCAATTTTTAATAATTTATTGTACAATGTCTTTTGTATTTATATTAAATTTGTTTAAATATGCTTTATTTTAATAACAAATAAAAGTAACATATAATTAAAACTTATATTACTAAATTTAAAATACATTAAAGTAAATCAAAAAATATGACAATCCGTATTTTTTTAAAATTACGGCATAAAAACGTACCGTATACGGTACGTTTTTCAATGCACTCAACGGAGTCCACTCCGTTTTTTAACAAAAATACGGACCGTATATGGCACTGAAACGTAACGAAGACAACGGAGGTCACTCCGTTATATTTTAAAAACACGGACCGTTAACGGTCCATCGATACTGTATGAAAAACGGTTTCGAACACCGTTTTCGATGTCACGTTTTATCCGTTCTCTGTTCCGTATACGGCTCCGTAATACGGTACGTTTACGGAATCTGATTCCGTATTTGCTGTACCGTTAACGGCACGTATACGGTACGTTTTGTTTCTTGGGAAGTATTGGTCCAATGAAACCAATTTTCATATATTCTGTTTAATTATCCTACTATAAATTTTCTCCTTGGACTCAGAACTTTATACTTGCAAAGCAATTCGAGCAATTTTCCAGAAGCGGAAACCGCACAAAAAACTATCGCAGGAACAGCCTGTACGTATATGATGACGTCGGGTGAAAGAAAACTGGAGTCTTACATTGTAACAGATTACGTATCGCATACCAAGCTAGATCAGATGGCTAAATCAACAGTAGGAAACTACGTAGAATGCAGGTTGGACATGTACAAGAGCGTGAACACACAGCCTGTGACAATGAGAATAGCTGTACAAACAATCCAAAATGAGCTACATTCGTAACGGCGCTGAACACTCTTATACAAAATGGCAAGGAAATCGTCTGGATAGACGAAACTAATTTTAACCTTTTCTGCCACTCTACGTGTTGGTCGATCAAGAGTTGGGCAATGAGCAGTTCAGCAGCCACCAGCATCTAGAGGCCCCAATGTATATCTCATCGGAGCGATTAGTACATCATGTCTTCCGATATTGCACCGTCACAAAAACTTGTAAAAACTCGATTGACATACAAGACCAATGCAATAATCTCAATGATTTGGTCATCGTGTGTGACAATTCGATATAATAATGATAAATTTTAGATATAAAACACAAAGTATTTGAAATTTTAATTACGTGTTCTTTGTACACTCTGTACACTCTCAGAAAATAATTGTCAAAATTTAACAATAAAGATTGTTGTTCATTTCACAATTATAATTGTTAATTTTTTTGCTTTGATTTGAGTGATAATTGTAGTTTTTTCACAATTAACAATAATTTTTTGGTGATTGTTAAATTTAATTTAATTCTTAAATTCAACAATCCGATTTTTAAAAAATTGTTTGTTCGAATATAAATAAATACTTCAAATTTTGAATTTCAAAATATTAATTTATTCCCAAGAAACAAAACGTACCGTATACGTACGGTTAACGGTACAGCATATACGAAGTCAGATTCCGTAAACGTACAGTATTACGGAGCCGTATACGGTACAGTGAACGTGACATCGAAAACGGTGTTCGAAACCGTTTTTCATACAGTAAATACCGATCGTTAACAGACCGTATTTTTAAAATAAAACGGAGTGAGCTCCGTAGTCTACGTAACGTTTCAGTGTCGTATACGGTCCGTATTTTTGTTTTAAAACGGAGTGGACTCCGTTGAGTGCATTGAAAAATGTACCGTATTCGGTACGTTTCTATGCCGTAATTTTTTAAAAATACGGATTGTCATATTTTACGATTTACTGCTAATTCTAATTGACGTAGTCAGTACCATAAGTTTTAATTTTTAATACATTTATTTGTAATTAAAAAATAGGATATCTAAACAAATAAAGAAAAATACAAAAAAGAATTGAAATAAAATTACATAAAATTCAATCTTCCCACAAATAAAATTATTTTCAAATTTACCTCTTTTTTCACTATAAATAAAAATTCCACACATGGAGAAACACCAAAGAAATGGAAACTAATGCCCGATTTACATAGTACCCAAGAAACAAAACGTACCGTATACGTGCCGTTAACGGTACAGCAAATACGGAATCAGATTCCGTAAACGTGCCGTATTACGGAGCCGTATACGGAACAGAGAACGGATAAAACGTGACATCGAAAACGGTGTTCGAAACCGTTTTTCATACAGTATCGATGGACCGTTAACGGTCCGTGTTTTTAAAATATAACGGAGTAATCTCCGTTGTCTTCGATGCGTTTCAGTGCCGTATACGGTCCGTATTTGTGTTATAAAACGGAGTGGACTCCGTTGAGTGCATTGAAAATTACCGTATACGGTACGTTTTTATGCCGTAATTTAAAAAAAATACGGATTGTCATATTTTTTGATTTACTTTAATGTATTTTAAATTTAGTAATATAAGTTTTAATTATATGTTAATTTTATTTGTTATTAAAATAAAGGATATTTAAACAAATTTAATATAATTACAAAAGAAATTGTACAATAAATTATTAAAAATTGACAAATATAAGAAAAGGTTCATCAGAGCTGTTGCGCCAAAGTATTAAAATATGTCCGTCCGCCGTGCATATTTGAATTTCTTGATATAAATATCTGTAAATAAATAAAAAAATCAATATTACACAAAAATTTAATATACACTTTAATCATAAAGTTACCCCTTTCCCACTGTATTTAAAAATATATCATATAAATGGCAACCATGAAACAAATGTAAAATGTACAATAGTCTGGCCACTATGATTATAAGTGTCAATTAATCAATTAACTTACGTTTGTTGATATTTAATTCCAAATTTAAATCTGTGGCTTATTGCGCGAGGCGATGTAACAGCCGCTGCAAATCGTCGCCACTGCAATCCGAAGAATCGGAACCTATGATCTTAGTGCCCAGCTTCATGGAAATTACTCATGCCGCTTCCCGCAGACGATACTTCTGCGTTATGAAGGCGGTCTTTGTGTTATCAAAGGCAGCCAAGTCACAATCTGCAGACATTTTTAAAGTTAATTATAGATCCTATTTTTGTATTGTCAACTGCTCGCAACTATTTACGCTTCGATGGTAAAGCAGACAGAAGTCATATCGTCGCGTGTTGAGCTTTTTCTTCGCGATCCGAACGCAGCACCATTTCAATTGCTAGTATATAAATTTAATCAATATTAAAATGTTCATCAATCATATTTATGTTGATTGCTACTTACACATCTCCTCATCTTGTAATGAACTAAAAATTCTAAAATAATAACCGGAAAGAAAACGGCATAAAATCGGTGTATGCTGCCCGTACAAAACGGAGAAGAAACGATACAAAAACGGTGTGCCCCGTAACAAACGGATTTTAAACGTATACGTTACTACGTAGTGAAAACGGCATATATACGGAATATTCGAAATACGGACAACAAACGGCATATGAACGGAGTGAAATAATTTCACATGTCGTAAATTTTCCGTTTTCAATCAAATATCGACGGATCCGTCTTGTGCATACCGTATACGTACCGTTACAAACGGAATTGTGATTCCGTATGCTTACGGAGCTACGTTAAAATGTTTCTTGGGTATCTTCTGTGAGTCTCACTGTATCTCCTAGGGTTGCATTTTTTTAAATTTTCATATAGAAATAGTATTTTTTTTGAAAAAATGCACCCCTAGGAGATACAGTGAGACTCACAGAAGATACAATGTAAATCGGGCATAATGCACAAACGTTTATGTCCCACGGTCTGGCAACAATAATTACAAATGTCAATATTATTCACATTTCTTGATTTTGAATTCAATTTCAAATCGAAACGACGCATCTCCACATTCGAGCCCACAAGCATTCCGAAGTAGCCACCATAACATTTCCAAAATGCGGACAAAATTCCGAAAATGCATTCAGCAGCAGTTCGTCGCTTGTTTGATCCACCAAATCCTGGACCAGCTTCACTGGCATTGTTCATGCTGCTGCCCAAATGGGCCATGGCGACGTTCCCAAATGATGCTTCTGTTTTATGTAGGGTTCATTGTGTTGACGCAGCCATCCAAGTCACCATATGTATGAATATATAGTTAATTATATTATTTCTATTAATCCGCGAGTTGAACTCATTAACATACTTATACTTCTGCTGCACATCTTGATTTGATACGAACTAAAAATCAAACAAGAACAATAGAAAAACGTAAAGAAAACGGCATAAAAACGGTGTATGAAGTCCGTACTTTACGGAGTACAAACGATATAAAAACGGTGTACTAACGTATACGTCACTACGGAGACAAAACGGCAGAAAAACGGTATGTTCGAATTACGGACAATATACGGCATTTAAACGGAGTGAAATATGTTAGCATGCCGTAAATATTCCGTTTTCATTCAAGTATCGACGGATCCGTCTTTTGCATTCCGTAAACGTACCGTTACAAACGGAATTGTGATTACGTTTGCTTACGGAGCTACGTTAAAATGTTTCTTGGGTTTTATGTTTGATCAATTTTGAAAACCAAATTAAAACGTGCGTTTTTATTTCAAAAGAAATTAATAGAGCTCGATGATACAACCATGCGGAACAGTAAGTATCGAGAAGTATTACATTGATTAACCTATTTGAATGCTTCTTTAATTTGCCAAAAAATAATTAATGGGCGCGCTGGACAAAGAAGTCAATCTGATTAACGATGACGTTGCCAATGCAGAATTTACACAGGTACATAAATACTTGACGCCACTTAAGTGAGCAGTACCAATCAGCCGTGGGTCCAAGAAAGCTGTTGAAGCTGCTACAGGGATTGCGATGGCAGTGCAAGGGTCTGCTGAATCGCTAGTTCGAGGTGAATATGTACAAAATATCCACTGGCATCGACGAAATACACATCGACTCACTGACCGCACTGACCGCACTGACCGCACTGCTCAACGCGCTCATCTGACGAACGCTGGCAAATACCGCATGTTTCAGGATTACATGGAGCTGCTAGCCTATCTCAAGCTAGTTTCATCAAGACGTTGGCTGTCGAGGACAAACATTTCTACAACCCTATCCCCCTATCGTTTTCGTATCGTTATAGATTATCGTAAACGATATCCTAAAATTATCGTTTGGATTGCTAGGTTGTTATATCAACAAAATAAATTACTAACGGCAACTTCTTGTCTATAAGCAGTTCGGATGCCAGCTTTTTGCCTACTATTATAGATACTTACAGAAATAAAGAACCGTCAAACATTTTTCACTAGTCGAAAACAATAGGAAATTCATTAAATTAGTAAAGGTGCGAAATAAATATATAATTATTAATTAAAAATTAATTAATTCAATACAAATTTGCTCTCTAGCTAGTGAAATATAAAATAAATAAATTAATAAATAAATAAATATATAATAAATAAATATATAAATAGCATTTTTTAGAGATTAGGTTGTTATATCGAATCATTTGGCGCAACCAAATGATTTGGTATGGCAATTTTGTTCATTGCCGAAACAAATCAGTTTTCTGTGTGTAAATTTTTCAGATATACAACAAAGATTCGGTGGGGCATGAAATTGTGAAAATGTCTTTTTGTAATAATTTTATAGCATGCTACATTCTTCAACTAATAACCATAATTATTCGAAATTTCTAGAAAAATTCATATATTGCATTAGTCCAATTATCATTTTTCGAATCACAACCATATCAATCATTAGCATCATTATGTCATTACTAGCCCGTAAGTATGCAACGATTTATTTTAGCCATTTCATCGCGATGCGTCGCGCTGCACGTTGGGCTATTTTATTTACGACGTACTACTCAATTTTCATCGGTATTTTGCCTTTCACTTTTGATTACAAAACCGGACGTGGTCGCAAGAAAACCCTCATTACAGTTTACTGCATACTATTCAACATATCGGGCTTGATCGTCGTGACCGCTCTTTACAACGATGAAATACGCTTCAAAGTACGAACCCGGGACATGTACTTTCATGAAATCGTATCATTGGTCAACAGTGCCTTTAAAGCCTTTGCAGTGCTAGTGGTGCTGCTGCTCAACTGGATAAATCGCAATAGACTTCTGGCGGTGTTGCGTGGCTTTGTGGACATAAAGCGCGATTACTTTGGAGGATTCAAGGTATAAATAACAAATTTTATGTATAAATGTTATCTCATTAATCACGGAATCAATATTAAGGTGAGTGTAGGCACAAAACGGTGTTTTGAATACGCCATTATAGTAAAGTTTAGCTTCACATTGCTGACGGACCTCTTCACTGGTTCGTTCTATATCTATGTGCTCTGGCCACGCCTTGATTTTTTGATGTTGCTGTTTTTAACGATCGTTTTTTTATTCATCAACATCTTGAGTGTGATCAGAAACCACTATTACTACGGTCTGCTGAACTTAAATCTGCTGTTTTACATTCTGCATGACGAATTACAGCGCATACTGCAATCTGCAGAGACCTTATCTAGTGGTTATCGATGTAGCCGCCCGGGTGTCTTTGTCACACAGTGTTGCCAGCTGAGCGATCGTCTTGATGAACTGGCCCTGGTGCACTACAAGCTGGTGCAGCTGACCAAACGCTACTTCAACATATATGAGTGGCAAGGTTTCGCCACAATGCTCAGCCTATATCTAAATAATATAACTCTAATCTTTTTCTTCTACACTCTACATAAACCTGAGGTGGAACTGGACATGGGATGGATTGGTATTATCCTAATGTGCGTCGCCATTGTAACCTACTTGTGCGATATGGTTTGCTTTGTCGTCATATTAAACGATGTTTTGCAAAGCACCGAAAAGATCTTAAAATTACTTGGACGTCGCACCAATTGGGGTCCACTCGATATACGTTTGGAACAAAGTGTGGGTTGTGTAATTATTGAATTATTTTATTGTGTCAATGAACTATTTTTGCAGTTTGATATTTTTGGCGTTCAATTGGTTACGAATCCGTTGGAATACTTTATGTGTGGCCTTTTTAAAATTGACTTGCAGTTGTCTTATTCTATTGGGGCATCCTTAGTACCTCATTCGATTCTGCTGGTGCAGCACGATTTGAAAATCGCCTAAATAAATATGGACTATTTTCCAACTATTCAATTGATCTTTATGCATGATATCATTCGTTATCCCCATATTGATATTACTCAGTATTATTTGCTATAAATGAGTGAATAATATAATAATACTTTCTATAATAAACTGACAATTATTAAGAAAAAGAAGTTATTTAAACAAAAGTGTGCTTTTTTAATTTAATTCATTATGTCGAAGCCAGCTCAAGTTTTAAAAGTTGTAAATTCGGTCAATCTTAGCGCTCTATGGACTATATTGCTAAGTGTCTGATTTTGTTTTTATTATTTAATTCAACAGCCCCTTTTTATTGTAATTCTTTGACAAAACCTGGTAATTTCATTTTTCGCGCCGCGAATGTCAATTTCTATTCATTAATTGATGTGAACGCCGCATTATAAGATTTGCAATTACTCAACATGACAGATGGCAACCCTGCCACCAAAGTCTCCACAATCAGATGACATATATACACAAACTCACATGCACACGAGAGAATTGGCAAAAGAAAAAAGTGACGTTTGCCTCGTTGCAATTAATCTGTTACTTCTTCGTCGAAAACATCGTTTTTCTTAAAACTAATAAACTTTAATACTAAATTAAATAGAAAAAACAAATCGCATTGTTGTCTTCATGAGGCATTGCTGGCAATAACAACAATCAACTGTGTTACGTACGAGCCCCGAATAGCAGCGACTGTCTATGCAAACAGCAGCAGTGTCCCATGGAATACCTCTTTGGTAAAAAAAAATTTCCATACACAAAATTTTGTTTTCGTTTTTCTAAAATTTTAATAGAAATAAAAGGTAATATAAAGAAAATCGAAATATCTTTGAATTCTAATAAAAATAAATAAATTCAGACGGTTTTAAATCTAAAGGCATTAAAGGTTTAAAACGTGGTTCAGTGTTTTATGTGATTCAATAAAACAATTTTTGTTTTTTTTAAGTTATTAATTTATTTTTGTATAGCTTTACAAGCTAAATAAAATTCAGCTTGTAAACGCTTTCCTGCACAGGGTCGACATGATGATGATTTTTTGAGTTAGGATCTTTTTCCACCCACGTTTGAAAAACCGGATCCTGCAGCCAACGTTCCTGGAAAACCATTGTTCTGGCTCCAAATTGATTAATAACACTACACAACAGCCATTCTGCGCAGCAGTCAAAGTTATTTTTGTATTATGTAAAATGACGCCCTGATTCCGAAAATATGGTTTAATAATGTTTCTTTGGATAGGTTTTCAAATTATGGGCCAATAACTTTTGAACCGAGCTTTCATAAAGGTGCTCACATTTATTTGTAAATATCTCGCGTTCTAAATAACACATATGATCAAGTGTTATATCGAATGAAAGGTAATTAAATATCCAATAAACAATTTTCAGAACACTTTTAAATTGGTTCATTAGTTTAAGAGAACTCGATAGGTGAACTTGAAAAAAGCAACAAAAATTTAAGAAAAAATCTATTTTAAAAAATGGAAATAAATCGACATAATAAGATGATACAAAAATTTTTATTTTCCAAAATTAGTTCACACTCTTTCGAAAAAATTGAGTTATCAATGATAAAAATATATGGGTAACATTTGAGGATAAAAAAGTTATGTGAAAGCGATATAATTGAGTGCTATACAAATAGTCATAAAATAAAAAATGTGAGCGGATCACGCTTATTTTTTGAGCACCTATTGATAGATGATTGCTTGTAATTAATTTTAAATTTTATAACTTTATTTTTAATACTTAACGAGATATGCGATCCTAAAAAGTAAACCCATATCTCGAAGTGGATATAATAGATTACATTGACTAATTCGACTCATTTTCGAACTTTGAATTACTATTCTACTAAAATATATTGAAAATAAATTTCACATCATTCGGAATAGCAGTTTTAAAGTTATCGTTTATAGTCGTACTAACAGACGGTCATATCTAAATCGACTCGGAAAGTGATGTTGATCAAGAAAATATATACTTTTTCATTACAGTCATGCCTACTAAGAGGCGCTAAAATATCCTGACATACATTTTATAACTTGTAACCCATGGGTATAGAGTATAAACATAAAATGTGATTTTTATACCCTACACTAAGAGTGAAAGGGTATATTCAGTTTGGTACGCCGTTTGTAACACCTTGAAAAAAGCATCTCCGGTATGGAAAAGTATATATATATTCTTGATCAGCATGACCTCCTGAGTTGATTTAGCGATGTCCGTCTGTCTGTCTGTTGAAATCACGATTACAGAAAAAGTTGAAGAGCTAGAGCAATGAAACTTTAGATTTTGATTACTTATATATCTAAGCTGCATGATCGGTCTATTGTGACCTGAGAACCGACCACTTATATTCAAATACCTCATATAAAATTTACATCAACAAATCAATTTTACTGCATACGTGTTTAGGTAAACTTTTTGGTCAAATATATATTGACATTATGCTCAAATACATGAAAATAATGTTTTCCCACGAAAAAAAAAAAATGAAATTCGGTACACCTACCAATTTGTAAATATGGGTATCAAATGAAAGAAAATTCTTCAGGGATGAAAAGTTTTTTCTTTTTTTACAAATTAACCAACGCTCAGGGGATGCCCCCTATTCATGCAATGCACAGTGTTGATCGTAAGAAGGGATGATAGGTTAAATGGAGGAGGGAAAGATGGAGTAGTGTCGGTAAATGTTTGTTTTGAAATTGCCAATATCAAAAATGTCGGGAAAAACAGACGCAGGGAGATAGTTCCACAAACGTATCGTGCGACTCTCGGTAATTCTCTCGGTAATGCGTGGTTCTATTGAGAGCCGAGTGAACTACAAAGGGGTGGGCTTGGTTCGATGCCCGAGTAGAACGAGAGGACACACGACCTGGTGGAATCAGTCCATGTATTTCCCTCGAACACTTACCATTGTAATACCTATAGAACAGGCTTACACACCCAACGGTCTTTCGGTGATCAAGAGAACCAATAGAGGATGAAATATTTTCATCCCCTATTAAATATATTGCACTTTGTTGGATTCGATCCAGGAACTCCAAAGATTTTGAAGCCCCTATATGTGCGAATTGTATTCCATCTTTGGCCGAATATAGGTGGTGTAGACAGTGCGCAATTCAGCAGGAGTGAAGTATGTCTTTCACCGTTTTAAAAAACCGAGGCACTTGGCCGACTCTTTCGACAAGTCAAATATGTGATTATTCCAACGGAGATCACATTGAATTGATATGCCCAGAACGTCAAGAGCAGCTGACTCTGCAATATCCACAGCATCCATATTAAGGGGAGGTAGGGTTGAATCCATTCATAGGGACGGGGATAGGACGGAACCCTGCGGAACTCCAGAATTGATGAAATGTTGTTCCGAAAGAACACCATCCACCGCAACTCGTATTGAACGACCCTGGAGAAAACGCGATATCCATCGAGTAAAAGATTCACCGACACCATATGCAATTAGTTTTGAAACGAGGGCTTTATGCCACACTCGATCAAAAGCCTTGGAGATATCAAGAAAAGGTGAACACAATTATTCCACTTTTCGGAGAGGACCGCCATCAAGTCACCTGTGGATCTGGTCCTACGGAAACCGTATTGTCGGTCACTGAGCAATTCGTTGTGCTCAAGATAGTTCACAAAGTGGAAGTTAATTACGCTCTCCATTACCTTAGAGAGTGCAGAGCATATTGCAATGGGTCGGTAATTGGCAGGGTAAGTGGCCTCGCCGGAACTAGCTGGACACGGGCAACCTTTCAACAAGATGGAAAAACTCCTGTCGTGTAGGAGATGTTGAAAAGGTTACGCAACGGACAAGCCAGCGTTGACGCGCACTTCTTCAACACATTGGCAGATATGTCATCTGGCCCAGAGGCTTTGTTAATGTTGAGGTTTGCTAAAACCTTTTTAACTGCCCGAGTTCGAAAATGAATCTCCGGCATTGCAGAAGAAACAAAATCGACATCGGGCAGTGGTTGATTGGTATCTGGGAGCGTTCAATTATTTGCAAATAATTCTGCCAAGAGATTAGCTTTATCAACCGGGTCAGTGAAGGTCTGGCCATTCATAATAAGAGTTGGAGTAGACGATGTCGTCTGATTCTTCACTCTTTTTACGAATGACCAGAAATTTTTATTACCTTTGTGGTAGAGTAGGACCTTTTTGCGCACGTTTTGCTCGTGAAGAAACTTTTCGTGCGAGATCACGGCATTACAGCGATTCCTAGCCTGTATGCGAAGTCTTTCTGAGTCAGCATTCTTGTTAGACCGCCAATTCTGAAAGGCTTCCTCTTTCGACCTGACTGCAATCCTGCAAGTCTCATTAAACCATGAGTGGTCCTCGGGTTTAATGCTAATTTTTTTTAGAAGGTATGAAGAACCGCATACCTAATGAAATAATATTTTGTAACATTAAAGCCGCGGCATTTATGTCTCTGGGTGCGAAACACAATTTCCAATTAAAGTTGCGAAAAAAATCATTTAACGCAACACAATTTGCTTTTTCGTAAAGCCATACAGTCCTTTTCGGGGCTTTAATCGAAAAGGCGCGTAAACTAAAATACAAAAACCCGGAAACACGGAAACAGTACAGTGGTCGGGGTTACCAAGAGTTGCAAGGACTTTTACGTCATATTTTTCATGATGTGAAGTCAGAAAATGGTCTAGGACTTTTTGGCTTTGTCCACCGACGCGTGGAATATACGTCGGCTCCTTCACCATTTGAGTGAGTTGGTTGCACTCAGCAATGGTAACCACACATATGTGTAGGGTATTTATAGTCAGCTTAGACCGACTATAATTTTGATAATCCTAACTATCATAATAACACCTACTTTAAAATTTCCCATGGTTTTTAGTTAATACTCAATTGCAATGCTATCACATGATTTTTTCTGTTCTCAAAATGTATCCTTAGAATTCTTTTATTGTTACATTATTTTCTTTAAAAATGTGCAGGCTAATTTTGGAATATTACAAACTCTGCATCATCTTGCGTTTTCAATTTTTCGCCATTTTTTAAGTGCATTTTTGAATAAAATTTTGGTCGAAAAAATGTACATTTTTCGAGTTCTTCTATAGAGTTATCTTAAACCAGTGAACCAATTCCAAAGTGTTGTAAGAAATATTTGTTGTTATATTTAATTGAAGATATAAGATTTATTAAAAGCGAGATATTTACAAATATTTGTGACCATCTTTTTGAAAGCCAAGTACAAAAGTTATTGTCCGAAATCTCGTAAACCTATCCATAAAAATTTTTAATTCATATATTCTAATTCTGCGGGTCATTTTCAATGATACAAACATAATGGAATTTACTGCACAAACTTTTTTTTCTCATTTTGTTGTGTAGTGTAATAAATGTTTAAATTATTTTTGAGGTACATCACAATTGTTTACCTTTTTTTAACGGGTTTTCGTAATCCACACTACAAAATGATTCCCTCAGTTCGCCACTTAACTCGTGAAAGTCGTTTATTCACAAAACAACTGTACTTTCAATTGTGTTTTCGGGTCTTATTTGTGCATTCATGTCAATTAATATCTCAGCAACTTCTGTCCTCAGAGATTTTGAGGGACAAACGCACGTATTTTCCGCAGATTCACAAATTAAGCAATTTTCATTGCTCGTTCTATATATATTTATACCCTACACTAAAAGTGAAAGGGTATATTCAGTTTGGTACGCCGTTTGTAACACCCAGAAGGAAGCATCTCCGGTATGGAAAAGTATATATATTCTTGATCAGCATGACCTCCTGAGTCGATTTAGCGATGTCCGTCTGTCCGTCTGTCTGTCCGTCTGTCTGTCTGTCTGTCTGTCTGTCTGTCTGTCCGTCTGTCTGTCTGTCTGTTGAAATCCCTAAGACTTTTAAAATTGAAGAGCTAGATAAATGAAACTTATAACTTAGATTACTAATATACCTACGCTGTATGTGCGAAAAAATTGGCGAGATCGATCCATTGTGACCTATGATCCGACCACTTATGTTCAAATACCTCTATAAAATGTACATATAAAGATCAATTTTTATGTATACGTGCTTAGGTAAACTTTTTTGGTCAAATATATATTGACATCATGCTCAAATACATGATAATAATGTTTTCCGGCGAAAAGACTTGTGGTTCACAAAAAAAAAAATCGAAATTCGGTACACCTACCCATTTGTAAATATGGGTATCAAATGAATGGAAATTCTTCAGCGATTGAATGTTTGTAGTTATTTTCAGGATTCGTATACCCTGGTGACCTATATATCACTTTGAATGGTTACCACACATATGTCTAGGGTATTTATATTCGGCTTAGACCGACTATAATTTTGATAATCCTAACTATCATAATTACACCTACTTTAAAATTTCCCATGTGATCTAACCTTCCCAACTGGTTTTATATTAGACTTATATGTATTTATTCAAAATATTAAAAGTTACGTAGATGCTGGAGAAATTCTTATAAAATTCTCTTTCGTAGTCGTTTCTAATATTATTTAATTTTGAGCCATAGATTTCTTTTTTCTAATTTAAATTTGCATAGAATATTTGGCACTTGTTGTTTATGTTGTGAATTTTCAGGTAGAATTTGAAAACCGTCAGTTTCACACATGTCAGAAAAAGACTATATGTGGTAATTTTTATCCTACATGATAGAGAAATCGTACATGTGGTAATTTTTATCTCACATGAAAGAAAAATACGACATGTGGTAATTTTTGTGTGTGGTAATTACCAATTGTTAAAAATGATGAAACATTACCCAAGGCATATTTTTCCTACATATCTGGCGACACTGTTGTCGTGGATATAATCAATTTAAATGAACTGCCGTATGCAGATTTTTCTTGTTCGCAAAGATTTTTCAACTTCGATGTACCAATTTTAGCTAAAGCCAAAATAATATAAAATATATAGATTCGCAGTAGCTTGTTTTGCTATCGAAAAATTTTGGACCCACCTGTGGTAATTATATGAAGAAAAAAAGTGTTCTACTGTTGGATGGATAATGTAATATAGATGTAACTCCCAAGGAGCCTTGAATTTTGTTTTACTTATATTAAAGTCTATGAATACTAATTCAAGCTACAGATGCTCTTTAGCATCTCATAATTGCTTAATGTCGATTATATTCTTAACAATTTCAGAAATACAAGACAGAATTTAACTATTTTACCATTTAAATGTATTCTTCAATATTGTGTATGTAAAAGTTTCTTGACCAAAAAAATAATTTGTTAAAAAATTGGTTTTGTATACTTGTTAAAAATAATACTGATGATATAATGAAACTTAGGGACTATAGTTGTGAAGAATTATATAATGTTACAATATATTATTGCAAAATTACTCTGTGAAGGTATTTTGAGTCAAGTAGGAATTTCATGTTGAATTAAATTTGACCTCTACAAATGACCCATGCGCGCAATTAAATTATGTCTATTATGTGCACTGGACATCTAGCTATTGAATTCAGAACAGTTTTATTTCAAAATAGTTAGCGCTTTTTTTAAAATATTGAAATTTAAAAGTGTATTTAAAATTTTGGAATTCGTGAAAAAATGAATCATATTTTTAAAAATTTCAATGCATTCCGAACCATTTCACAAAAATGTACATGTTTTTTTCGCATAAATGTATGAGATATTGACCATTTAGAAAAATCTTACTTTACAATTTTCTTATAGTCGAAAACAGAAACTCGTATTGCGCAACCTCTAAACATCCGCGAATTCAAAAAAAAAAAAAAATAGATGTGTGCTTTTTCCACCATTTGTGATAATATGGTGAGCGGTCCCGTCAACTTTTTTTGCATCACCCTATTGAAGACCATAGTATGGTTGTAGAAGGATTCTCACTGATGATCATATTATGGTACGCAATATTGTCACTGAGGGTCATATTAGACATATTATATGATTGCCTGCAACCATTACACCCAATCATAGTATGATGCCCTTCAAATATGATCACCACAACCATGTTTTTCTCTGCGTGTACGTAACGTTTACATGTCAAATATCGTGTTGAGTAGTGTTATTAGCAAAGTTTTCAACAAAAAAAAAACTCGTGTTCATATCTTTATCTTTAAAAATAGATATTTTCTGAAGTGATAATATTTTCTTTAGATCTTAATATAAGATTTTCAAAACTAAAGAATTTTTAGTATCGGATAACTTTAGTTTTTTTTTTGCAATTTTCGAAACAAATTTCATAAAAATAATATAATATTTACAGATTTTTATCTCAATAACCATTAAAGATACAGTCTCCAATTTTGCAAATTAAGTTCTCACAAGAATGCTCTTTCCAGGATAATCTTTTCTCAATACAATACTTTTCCAATTTTTAAAATCTGTTGAGTGGTTTCAAAAATAATAAATTTCACTCAATTTTAGAGCGTTTTTAAATAAAATTCGTTATTTCGATTGAAATATATATATATTTTTTTAATAACATTTGAAAAACTAATGAATACAATTTATTTTTTGTATTGGTTGAGTGGTGTAAGACGAACGGACAATCATGGACAGGCTACGCTATAGAAATTAGACAAAACTTAGTGACGAACGAATTTAAGACAGCATTTTTAGAAATATTGAAAGACAGTTTCACAACGGCAGCCATTAAGCTCAGAACGTACATTGATTTATTATATTAAATAAACTTTTATTGATAAAATAAAATAATTTGTGTTTCTTTTTAAACGAAGTGCAACTCAATCCTTTAAAAAACTAACTGTCGCGCATATTGAAAGCCTATTTCTGCCGATTCGCATTTGGATGCCCTCTACAGCCTCTCGTATGTATATTTCAAGCCCACGAATTTTTTTGAGACAACGGTGACACTTTCACGAGTATTTCCGATAAATATTTAGAATTAAAATTATGTAATAATATTGTCTTAACGTGCTCAAGGTCCAGTCGGTACAAATTGGGTGTTTTGTACCAACAAATAAAACAACAAACAATTGGCAGTGGCAGATCGTACAGGTGTTTCAGAGGCAGCCATGCCCCTTCATCAGCGATTTTTCTCTGCAGATTCTACATTTCAAGTCGCTTAAGTTTTCCTTTTCCAATGAACACAATAAGAATTAAGTGCATTGAAGAAAGAACCCAAAACAAAGTATGCAAAAACTGCATCAACTCAAAATTTTAATTCATTTGAAATTGGATAAAATCAATTCAATCCTTTTTTATTGCGTGTGCTATCGATTATAGGAAAAAATGAAATATTTTAACTTTTGCTCTCACTCGTTATCGCTTGCTATAAAACGGTGTTGTATGTACTCGTTTTAACCGAGGATTTACATTTCTGGTTTCCAATGATTTGTATTTAATCTCTGTTTAGCGAAATATTGATGACATATGATATATTTTATACATTTTTATCAGATTGTTTTTTCTTTTTAATCATAATTTATCTGATATGACATAAATTATTAATAAAAAGAAATAAAATAATTTTTGTTCAGAAAATCATTAGATATATTTAGTATACAATCTATAGATGAAATTGTGAAAATGTCTTTTTGTAATAATTTTATAGCATGCTACATTCTTCAACTAATAACCATAATTATTCGAAAATTCTACAAAAATTCATGTATTGCATTAGTCCAATTATCATATTTCGAATCACAACCATATCAATCATTAGCATCATTGTGTCATTACCAGCCCTTAAGTATGCAACGATTTATTTTTGCCATTTCATCGCGATGCGTCGCGCTGCACGTTGGGCTATTTTATTTACGACGTACTACTCAATTTTCATCGGTATTTTGCCTTTCACTTTTGATTACAAAACCGGACGTGGTCGCAAGAAAACCCTCATTACAGTTTACTGCATACTGTTCAACATATCGGGCTTGATCGTCGTGACCGCTCTTTACAACGATGAAATACGCTTCAAAGTACGAACACGGGATTTGTACTTTCATGAAATCGTATCGTTGGTCAACAGTGCCTTTAAAGCCTTTGCAGTGCTAGTGGTGCTGCTGCTCAACTGGATAAATCGCAATAGACTTCTGGCGGTGTTGCGTGGCTTTGTGAACATAAAGCGACATTACTTTGGAAGACTCAAGGTATAAATAACAAATTTTATATATAATTGTTATCTCATTAATCTCGTAATCAATTGCAAGGTGAGTGCCAGCACAAAACGCCGTTTTGAATACGCCATTATCGTAAAGTTCATCTTCACATTGCTGACGGACCTCAACGTTGGTTTCATCTATATCTATGTGCTCTGGCCTCGTCTCGATTTTTTGATGTTGCTGTATTTAACGATCGTTTTCTTATTCATCAACATCTTGAGTGTGGCCACGAACCACTATTACTTCGGCCTGCTGAACTTAAATCTGCTGTTTTACATTCTGCATGACGAATTACAGCGCATACTGCAGTCTGCAGAGACCTTATCTAGTGGTTATCGATGTAGCCGCCCGGGTGTCTTTGTCACAAAGTGTTGCCAGCTGAGCGATCGTCTTGATGAACTGGCCCTGGTGCACTACAAGCTGGTGCAGCTGACCAAGCGCTACAATAGCATATATAAATGGCAAGGTGCCGCCACGACGCTCAGCCTATATCTACATAATATAACACTCATATTTTTCTTCTATACTCTACAAAAACCTGAGGTGGAACTGGACATGGGAAGGATTGGTATTATCCTAATGTGCGTCGCCATTGTAACATACTTGTGCGATACGCTTTGCTTCGTGGGCCTAGTAAACGATGTTTTGCAAAGCACCGAAAAGATATTGAAATTACTTGGACGTCGCATTAATTGGGGTCCACTCGATATACGTTTGGAACAAAGTGTGGGTTGTGTAATTATTGAATGATTTATTTGTGTAATTAACTATTTTTGCAGTTGGATAATTTTGGCGTTCAATTGGTTACGGATCCGTTGGAATACTTTATGTGCGGCCTTTTTAAAGTTGACTTGCAGTGGACTTTTTCTATTGGGGCATCCTTAGTTCCTCATTCGATTCTGCTGGTGCAGCACGATTTGAAAATAGCTTAAATAAGTAAAGACAAATTTTAAACTAATCAATTGATCTTGATACATAATATCATTCGTTATCGCCAAATCGATATTACGCAGTATTATAAATTGGCGTTTATTAAAAAAAAATTTTTTTTTTTAATTTAATTCACTTTATCGAAGCCAGCTCAAGACTTCAAATTTGTAAAATAGGTCAACCTTAGGGCTCTATAGACTATATCGCGAAGTAAACGGATAGAAAAGATTTGTTTGAATATGCTTGAATGTAATTATAATGTAATTCTAAATCACAATATCCACTATTTATATTGTTATTTAGAATTACATTATAATAGTAATATCTAATTACATTATAATTGAATTGTATTATTACTTTGTTCAGATTGAAATATTATTATACGATATTTAAACATAAATTGCTTTAATCGCGGATTTATATGGATTTACTATAATAATATATATTTTTCATCAGATATAAATATATGTTTGATATTTCTGCTATTTAACACACCCAAAGCCAATAAAAGGTTCTTTGAATTATATGTATTTGGTTATTCGTGATTGTTACTTGTCACCCAGTATTTAAATTAAAAATACTAGCATTAGTTTGATTATATGTATACTTGGCATTACCAAATCACAATAAAAATAACAACGCTGCCTACTTTTAGCACTCAGTAACACTCACATCAGATAGTTCAAAAGTTCTTTTTGGTAAAAGAATTTGTTTAAGTACCGCCAATTACTGTTAATACCAGATAGTGGCTTTTTGTGAAATATCCAATTCATCCGTAATTCACTGAACTCAAAATAGGAACAATAGATGGAAATAATTAAGTATAAATAAAATATGTGTAATAAAAAAATAAAAGTTTAAGTTTATAATTAAATAATATAAATAATTAAAATGTAATTTAAAAAAAGAAAAAAGTAATATTTTGTAATGAAGATATTAGCACTAAATTTACTATTTTTACCTTAAAATTAAATGTAAACATATATATGTTAACGTGTAAATTCAAACATATATATGTTTGCAAGAACGCTGAACATAAATTTGTTTGAACGAAAACAAAAACATGTTGACTGTTAGCATAATAATGTTTGAAAATGAAATAATACTTTTGTTTGCATAAAGCTCCAAAGATATAAGTAAAACCTGCAAAATTATGTTTGGGGGAGCCCTTTGCAGCATGTGTACCGATTTGGTTTGCATTATTTTATTCAACAGCCAATTTTTTATTGTAATTCTTTGCCAAAACCTGGGGATGGCAATTTTTTTATTAAATTTAATAAAAGTTAATAATAATTTTGAAAAAGAATAATATAATCTATTTATTATTCTCTTTTTGAAATGTGAAATGTATTTTTAATGATTACATTCTGATAATTAAAAATAATAATAGTTTAGCGATACAGTCCTGTTGAACTTAGGCTGAGTTCTTTCACCATTTGAGATGTGCGTGTTATATTTGTACTCAAAGTGATTATGGATAATTTAAAAAAAGAGTTATTGGGAATTATGCTAGTTTTTCTGATGATCACGCAAAGTTCTCTTTCGAAAATTGCATATGATTTCGAAGAAATATGGTAATTCCCTCATTCCCTTAGCAAAACATGTTGTTATTGAGGTAAGAGTAAAACAACCCAGCAAACGCCAGGGTTCAAGTAACGCTCAGGCTCATGTACCTTGAATCTAACTTGAATCTATTTCTTTAATGTTGTGATTTTATATGACAAATATTTTAGAACAATTTGTCTGCGTTTTTTTT
The DNA here is from genome assembly GCA_951804985.1 of Dryomyza anilis. Lineage (NCBI taxonomy): Eukaryota > Metazoa > Arthropoda > Insecta > Diptera > Dryomyzidae > Dryomyza > Dryomyza anilis. The sequence continues at coordinate 70,002,078 of OX638133.1, forward strand.
TTAAACAATTTTTCAATCTTTAATTGTCTAAAAAGTGGCTCAATTTGACAATAAGGAATATGTGAGGGGTTTCGAGTTGCATCAAAATGAGGCCATGTAGCAGCAGGACAACAAGTCTCCAAAGAAATGCTTTTTAGTTAATTAGTATTTTAATTATTTGGCCTGTAATTCTGCAATTAAAATATTTAAAAAATTAATATATTTGTTGGCCCATTTAAATTGTTATTAATGTTCATTAATGAATCGTTTTAAATACTTTTTAGAGGCCGTTTATGCTCATGAACATGATCATCCAAGATTCTTCATTGGGACGCTTTTGGCTCCAGTTGAAGATGTTTATTAGGCTCAAATTTGAGAGTGTAAATAGATTCTATTCAAACGATCTCGTGTTGTAAATATTCTGTTGTAAATATTCTGCCACAAAACTATTTTTTTGCAGCTCGACCCCATGGAACCGACCGAGGTCATAAGTGGTTTTTGATTTATTACTAAGTGGGCGGTGCAAATTAAAAATTGTCACACGATTAAAAAAAAAAAGTGACCCCAAGGTCACGTGGACCCCCTTAAAAATCAAAAACATGTTTATTTTTTCAAACTCAAATTCCGGGAAAAGTTGAGTGGCAAATCGAAAATAATAATACTTATATTGAAAATTTCTTATAAGCACATAAATACAGCCAGAAAAATGTATTTCCCAAAAAAAATTCTGAAACCGAAAAAAAAAAAGTAGACTGAAAATAATTTTGCTTGCGGCGCTATTATCTAGTACTTCAACCGTGAAGTCTGTTATGACTTCACGGTGACCAAAAAAGAGGTATTAGGTGGGATTGGAAAAATAGTAGAAATTGACGAATCATTAGTAGGAAAAAGAAAGTACAACAGAGGAAAACATGTCGATGGACAATGGATTTTTGGAGGTATAGAGAGAGATAGTGGGCGAGCGTTGCTAGTTCCCGTACCGGCTCGGAATCGGGAAAAACTTTTTCGAACAATTTGCCCATATCTATAAAAAAAGGGACCTTCTTTGAAAGGTCACATTTGTCAGATATGTGGAACCTTAGTTGATTTGGCCTCATTTTCACGTGAAGTCTGTTATGACTTCATGGTGACCAAAAATGAGTTACTAGGTGGGATTGGAAAAATAGTAGAAATTGATGAATCATTAGTAGGAAAAAGAAAGTACAACAGAGGAAAACATGTCGATGGACAATGGATTTTTGGAGGTATATAGAGAGATAGTTGGCGAGCGATCCTAGTTCCCGTACCGGCTCGGAATCGGGAAACCCTTTTTCGAACAATTCGCATTTATTTATAAAAAAAAGGACCTTCTTCGAAAGGTCACATTTGACAATTTGTCAGATATGTGAATTTGTAATAATTTGGATTGACAATGTCCCCCTAAATGTCACTGAACTACACTCTAAAAACTGAGTTTAAAATTACTACGTAAAAGTACGTATTTTTTTTAGTGTAAAATTGCGAATTGTGTGCATATATGTGTGTGTAAAAAAACCAATTTAGACAATTATTGTTTAATATTATAACTAGTTACGTGTACATTTTATTTGCATTTTTAAACCTTTGTTGTGCGATATTAAGCACAAAATATTTAAAATTAAACACGCGTAGTACATTTACACATTGTATGTTTTTTATTACACAAGCTTAGTTGCAAAATAACTGTAGTGCAAATGACTCGAAATCAAGTGACGACAAGAATGTTCGTTCATTCATGCAGCGTGCAGAAAAGTCGTGCAATTAGCCTGTCATTGTTTTTTTTTTTAAGATCATACATTTAATAAAGTATGCATAGGTGTAATATTTGCTGATTTGTTTTAAAAACTATAATAAAATATGATAGACATTTATATGTTTATAGATTACAAACAAATTTTAGTTTAAAGTGTATCGGCATCACATCAACAAAAATGATAATGTTATGTGGCCAAAAACATCGGGTTGTTATAAGTGTTCAGTTTTTTCTTTTGAAACAAAAATTTTTAAACAAATTGTATATCATTTAAACATCCATTTAATAAATAGACATGAATCCACAGATGTGGAATCAGATGCGACAACAATGACGATGTCCAGCGGAGCTCTCACTTCAAGCTTGGAAACTACAGAGTCGGCAAAGCAGTTGTTCGAAAATTTTCAAATTGATCTGCTCGACAATCGTATGAACTTAGGAATTTGCTCGTTGATGTTATATACCAATTTACGCATGTAAATCTGGTCACATTTTTGAAATTACTTAAATTTATATTCGAATTATATTTTTTTGCACTTATATTTTCTTTTTTTGAGTTTATATATGTACATTAAATATATATTTTAAAGTTAATATCACACAATTTTTATACCCTACACTAAGAGTGAAAGGGTATATTCAGTTTGGTACGCCGTTTGTAACAAGACTTGTGGTTCACAAAAAAAAATATCGAAATTCGGTACACATTCCCATTTTTAAATATGGGTATCAAATGAATGGAAATTCTTCAGCGATTAAAAGTTTGTAGTTATTTTCCGAATTTTTTACCCTGGTGACCTATATACCACTTTGAATGGTAACCACACATCTGTGTAGGGTATTTATAGTCGGCTTAGACCGACTATAATTTTGATAATCCTAACTATCATAATAGCACCAAATTTGAAATTTGCCATGTGAACAAACCTTCCCAACTGGTTTTATTTATTTTTACAGTGTGCCGGAACGTCGTGTATCATTTTTGATGTGTGCCAATATTATTGCATTTATTTTAAATTTAAAAATTTTAAAAATCTTCCTTGTTTAAATAATGTTCATTATTTAAATAATAAAGAAATTTAAACAAAATGTTTTTAAAATTTAAATAATAAATGAATTGATGTTCTCAGAACAAAAGACATTTCGGAAACGCAACTCTAGTTGAAATATAAAATTAAATGTTTAAACAGAAACATTTTAATGTTTAAATTGAAACATTTTAATGTTTAAATTTAAACACTTAATGTTCAAATTTAATTAAACATTTTAAGAGGGATTTTCAAGGGTCCAGTGACTGGTGCATGTACCAATAGAATTGAAAGCACCTTGGTAGCCATGAAGAGAACCTTTACCGGGTCATCCCGTCGTATTGGCTACCTAGCTAAATATGTATTTCGTAAACGATGCAGATTACAAAAATTAAATGCATTCGAGGAATTTATGAAGGCTGCCGGTGGTTTATATAACCCAATGGTGCCTTCAAAAATTCCTTCGGATGAGGAAACATCCACTGATTATGAAAATAATCCAACAATCCAACAATCGGATATAAACTAATTATATTCAAAAATTTTATAATTTTCTCAATTCCACCTATGGAAATGAGTAGTGATGATCATTTGCAGGAGCAAGGCAAGAAAGGGTTATCTTGTCTTGCCCTTGTTCTTGCAAACTAAGTCTTGCTCTTGTATAGGTACATATGATAGTGTTCTTGCTTTTGTTCTTGCAATACCTTTCTTGCTTGCAAGAATCTTGCCATATTTTACTTTTTAAATTTTAAGTAAAAGATGGTAGACGAATCTCTTAAACTGCATATTAATTATGAAAACGAATAGAATTTGAACACGAATTGTATTTATGTTACTTATTTTCCATATTTTCAATGTCTTCAACAAAAAATAAATTATTTGACTAACAAAAAAAAAATTCCAATAACATAAAAATTTGAATTATATTTTAACAAAATAAACAAATAAAAAATAATAGTATGAGATAAAATCTCAAGGCCATACTAAAATGAACCTAATAAATATAAGGAATATTCCCTATAGGCATATTTCTCTTTTCGTCAGAGATTTAAAAAAAACCGTATGCTACACGTACCATATGTCAAAAGAACACAAACACATTTATCTTTGAGAACACCAACTCAAACGCTACAATGCGAACACTAACAGATAGAAGAGAATACAAAATGACGAATTACGATGCGTATACACACACTTTCACACTGACAACTTTTCGTTGCTACCCTATATCATCGTATGGCAACAAACAGACGCATGATAGGGTTATATTAATCGACGTTTGATTAGACGACTAATCGACTTTTGGATATGAAAAGTCGATTAAAAAATTAGTAATATAAATAAATGATTGAAACTCTGAAAAAATATGGCTACACTGACAATTTCACATTGGGACTAAAATCAATTCTTATGGCCAAAATTATAAAAAGTTTTCAGATTATTATTTGTTTATTTTTTGTAGTAATATATTTAAGGATGTGTTATTTATATTAAAATGAGAAATAAAAAATATGAAAATAAAAATGGCGAACTTAAAAACTTATATGAAGGCGAACAATATTGCTGACAGAAAATGTTGTCGGCTTTAAGATGCAAATACTTTATGGACTGATTCATTGGATTTTAGAAAGAAGATTGTAAAATATATATATATTTTTTTTTAATTTTATGGGGAAAATCTCTGTTCCCCATAAAAAAAAAGTAAATTTTTACAAAATATGACTTTTTCGACAATTTTACAAGGTGCAAAATGGAGCAAATCATGTTTATTCACAATTAATATATCATTGTTCCCCAGTATTTGAAAATAAAATATCGCGTGTTAATCCGTGTTAATAGTTTTTTAAAGTGAAAAATAATTTATCTAAATCGAAATACCTAACTTTAACATGGCCGTATCCAGTAGATTCGAATTATTAATGAATGTATCTGTTCTTATCTTCTATGGAATATGTTACAATTTTGTCGTTATAAATATACGAGAATTATTTGATATATTTGGGGTGGGGCACAAACATTTAATTTTTCATGTTTCTTTGGTTAAACACAAACACAATAATTATAAAAAAATAATACTTTAAATAATCACAATATACCCTTCCGCGAATGCCCATGATTCTCAAAAGGCATAGGGGCCTATTATGATTAGCGAAGCGAATGTACTTGGCGAAGCGAACGCTTTGGGGAAGCGAACGCAATTTGGCGAATGAACTGGCGAATGTACTAATTTTTATGGTTTTATGCCCGTAACTTCAACGAATAGATATCTACTGGTGCTTAGTTATCTATCGTGTAAGCAAAATTTCGTAACTTCAACGCATAGTTAAGGAGTAAAAACACCGGATAGGTAAGAGATATCTGTTCGGTACGAACACCAATAGATATCTACTCGTTGAAGTTACGGGCATTAAAAGTGAGCAACACTTACAACATTGACGGATAGAATTATCATTTCAGAGTTGAAAAAAATAGTATCATGTTGCGTACTTTAAGTACTGCCTTTTTTTCAGAACAGATACTATTTTATCTTAATATCTATTTTTTTATTATTAAAAAACCATTTAATATTATTTATGGTTTAAAAAACGTTAACTCGATTCAGAACAATAATACTTTTACGGTTTTTTGTTATTTTTTGTCTATAAAAGATTAAAAAGTATCCAAATAAACTTCGGAACAATTCAAATTAGTTAAAATGTACAGTAAAATATGTTTTTAAATGTTAATATTGGAATTATTTTTACATAAAAATAAATACTTTTTATTAAAAAAAGTAGTTTTTTTATTTGGAGCAATACTTCTTTTATTTTAATTTAAAGAAACCCTAGAGTTTCAAAACAGCTGATGTGAATATACTTGTTTAGAAAAATAATAAAAATGTTCCAAAAAAACGATGGGCCCAAAGCAATCAAAGAAGAGCGTGTTAAACAGAAGCCAATGCGGTGTGCAGAAAGCTGGAGCGACGACGAGGAGGAAGACTACAATAAGTTACAGTGATGGTGGTGTGTCTGTGAACTTAGCATATCAATTCCCAGAAGATCAACAAAAAAGGTGAGTTCTCTTCGCATGCAGGTGAGTTCTATAGTTCCTCATACTTTTTTTTAATAGTTCTGCCCATTTGAGCCCAAAAAAATACACTTAAAAAAATGATCTGCTAACTTCCGGTAGCATATCATTTTCCAGAAAATCAAAAAATTTTTAGAGTTCTCTTCGCATGCAGTCGAGTTCTATAGTTCCTCATACTTTTTTTCAATAGTTCCGCCCATTTTAGCCAAAAAAAAAATACAGTGAAAAATATTATTGATCATTAAATGAGTGTCTGTGAACTTAGCATATCAATTCCCAGAAGATCAACAAAAAAGGTGAGTTCTCTTCGCATGCAGGTGAGTTCTATAGTTCCTCATACTTTTTTTAAATAGTTCCGACCATTTTAGCCATAAAAAATGCACTCAAAATAATTTGAAAAACCGTAAATCAAATTTTTTTCAAAATGCTAGAAAATCAAAAAAAAATTGAGAGTTCTCTTCGCATGCAGTCGAGTTCTATAGTTCCTCATACTTTTTTTAAATAGTTCCGACCATTTTAGCCATAAAAATTGTACTCAAAATAATTTGAAAAACCGTAAATCAAATTTTTTTTCAAAATGCTAGAAAATCAAAAAAAATTGAGAGTTCTATTCGCATGCAGTCGAGTTCAATAGTTCCTCATACTTTTTTTTAAATAGTTCCGACCATTTTAGCCATAAAAAATGCACTCAAAATAATTTGAAAAACCGTAAATTATAAAATTTTTCAAAATACCAGAAAATCAAAAAATTTTGAGAGTTCTCTTCGCATGCAGTCGAGTTCTATAGTTCCTCATACTTTTTTTAAATAGTTCCGACCATTTTAGCCATAAAAAATACACTCAAAATAATTTGAAAAACCGTAAATCAATTTTTTTTTCAAAATGCTAGAAAATCAAAAAAAATTGAGAGTTCTATTCGCATACACTCAAAATAATTTGAAAAATCGTAAATTATAAAATTTTTCAAAATGCTAGAAAATCAAAAAGAATTGAGAGTTCTATTCGCATGCAGTCGAGTTCTATAGTTCCTCACACTTTTTTTAAAAAGTTCCGACCATTTTAGCCATAAAAAATGCACTCAAAATAATTTGAAAAACCGTAAATCATAAAATTTTTCAAAATGCCAGAAAATCAAAAAATGTTGAGAGTTCTCTTCGCATGCAGTCGGGTTCTATAGTTCCTCATACTTTTTTTAAATAGTTCCGACCGTTTTAGCCATAAAAAATACACTCAAAATAATTTGAAAAACCGTAAATCAAAAAAATTTTCAAAACTCCAGCAAATCAAAAAATTTGGAAAGTTCTCTTCGCATGCAGTCGAGTTCTATAGTTCCTCATACTTTTTATAAATAGTTCCGACCATTTTAGCCATAAAAAATGAACTCAAAATAATTTGAAAAACCGTAAATCAAAAAAAATTTCAAAATGTCAGAAAATCAAAAAATTTTGAGAGTTCTCTTCGCATGCAGCCGAGTTCTATAGTTCCTCAGACTTTTTTTAAAAAGTTCCGACCATTTTAGCCATAAAAAGTGCACTCAAAATAATTTGAAAAACCGTAAATCATAAAATTTATCAAAATGCCAGAAAATCAAAAAATTTTGAGATTTCTCTTCGCATGCAGTCGAGTTCTATAGTTCCTCATACTTTTTTTAAGTAGTTCCGACCGTTTTAGCCATAAAAAATACACTCAAAATAATTTGAAAAACCGTAAATCAAAAAAATTTTCAAAACTCCAGCAAATCAAAAAATTTGGAGAGTTCTTTTCGCATGCAGTCGAGTTCTATAGTTCCTCATACTTTTTTTAAATAATTCCGACCATTTTAGCCATAAAAAATACACTCAAAATAATTTGAAAAACCGTAAATCAAATTTTTTTTCAAAATGCTAGAAAATCAAAAAGAATTGAGAGTTCTATTCGCATGCAGTCGAGTTCTACAGTTTCTCATACTTTTTTTAAAAAGTTCCGACCATTTTAGCCATCAAAAATGCACTCAAAATAATTTGAAAAACCGTAAATCAAAAAAATTTTCAAAATGTCAGAAAATCAAAAAATTTTGAGATTTATCTTCGCATGCAGTCGAGTTCTATAGTTTCTCATACTTTTTTTAAATAGTTCCGACCGTTTTAGCCATAAAAAATACACTCAAAATAATTTGAAAAACCGTAAATCAAAAAAATTTTCAAAACTCCAGCAAATCAAAAAATTTTGAGAGTTCTTTTCGCATGCAGTCGAGTTCTATAGTTGCTCATACTTTTTTTAAATAGTTCCGACCATTTTAGCCATAAAAAGTACACTCAAAATAATTTGAAAAATCGTAAATTATAAAATTTTTCAAAATGCTAGAAAATCAAAAAGAATTGCGAGTTCTATTCGCATGCAGTCGAGTTCTATAGTTCCTCATACTTTTTTTAAAAAGTTCCGACCATTTTAGCCATAAAAAATGCACTCAAAATAATTTGAAAAACCGTAAATCATAAAATTTTTCAAAATGCCAGAAAATCAAAAAATGTTGAGAGTTCTCTTCGCATGCAGTCGGGTTCTATAGTTCCTCATACTTTTTTTAAATAGTTCCGACCGTTTTAGCCATAAACCAGTTGGGAAGGTTAGATCACATGGGAAATTTTAAAGTAGGTGTAATTATGATAGTTAGGATTATCAAAATTATAGTCGGTCTAAGCCGACTATAAATACCCTACACATATGTGTGGTTACCATTCAAAGTGATATATAGGTCACCAGGGTATACGAATCCTGAAAATAACTACAAACATTCAATCGCTGAAGAATTTCCATTCATTTGATACCCATATTTACAAATGGGTAGGTGTACCGAATTTCGATTTTTTTTTTGTGAACCACAAGTCTTTTCGCCGGAAAACATTATTATCATGTATTTGAGCATGATGTCAATATATATTTGACCAAAAAAGTTTACCTAAGCACGTATACATAAAAATTGATCTTTATATGTACATTTTATATGTGGTATTTGAACATAAGTGGTCGGATCATAGGTCACCATGGACCGATCTCGCCAATTTTTTCGCACATACAGCGTAGGTATATTAGTAATCTAAGTTATAAGTTTCATTTATCTAGCTCTTCAAGTTTAAAAGTCTTAGGGAGACAGACGGACAGACGGACATCGCTAAATCGACTCAGGAGGTCATGCTGATCAAGAATATATATACTTTTCCATACCGGAGATGCTTTCTTCTGGGTGTTACAAACGGCGTACCAAACTGAATATACCCTTTCACTCTTAGTGTAGGGTATAAAAATACACTCAAAATAATTTGAAAAACCGTAAATCAAAAAAATTTTCAAAACTCCAGCAAATCAAAAAATTTGGAGAGTTCTCTTCGCATGCAGTTGAGTTCTATAGTTCCTCATACTTTTTTTAAGTAGTTCCGACCATTTTAGCCATAAAAAATACACTCAAAATAATTTGAAAAATCGTAAATTATAAAATTTTTCAAAATGCTAGAAAATCAAAAAGAATTGAGAGTTCTATTCGCATGCAGTCGAGTTCTATAGTTCCTCATACTTTTTTTAAAAAGTTCCGACCATTTTAGCCATAAAAAATGAACTCAAAATAATTTGAAAAACCGTAAATCATAAAATTTTTCAAAATGCCAGAAAATCAAAAAATGTTGAGAGTTCTCTTCGCATGCAGTCGAGTTCTATAGTTCCTTATACTTTTTTTAAATAGTTCCGACCGTTTTAGCCATAAAAAATACACTCAAAATAATTTGAAAAACCGTAAATCAAAAAAATTTTCAAAACTCCAGCAAATCAAAAAATTTGGAGAGTTCTCTTCGCATGCAGTCGAGTTCTATAGTACCTCATACTTTTTTTTAAATAGTTCCGACCATTTTAGCCATAAAAAATGAACTCAAAATAATTTGAAAAACCGTAAATCAAAAAAAATTTCAAAATGTCAGAAAATCAAAAAATTTTGAGAGTTCTCTTCGCATGCAGCCGAGTTCTATAGTTCCTCCTACTTTTTTTAAATAGTTCCGACCGTTTTAGCCATAAAAAATACACTCAAAATAATTTGAAAAACCGTAAATCAAAAAAATTTTCAAAACTCCAGCAAATCAAAAAAAATTTTGAGAGTTCTCTTCGCATGCAGCCGAGTTCTATAGTTCCTCATACTTTTTTTAAAAAGTTCCGACCATTTAAGCCATAAAAAATACACTCAAAATAGTTTCAAAAACCGTAAATCAAAAAAATTTTCAAAACTCCAGAAAATCAAAAAATTTTGAGAGTTCTCTTCGCATGCAGTCGAGTTCTATAGTTCCTCATACTTTTTTTAAAAAGTTCCGACCATTTTAGCCATAAAAAATACACTCAAAATAATTTGAAAAACCGTAAATTATAAATTTTTCAAAATACCAGAAAATCAAAAAATTTTGAGAGTTCTCTTCGCATGCAGTCGAGTTCTATAGTTCCTCATACTTTTTTTAAAGAGTTCCGACCATTTTAGCCATAAAAAATACACTCAAAATAATCTGAAAAACCGTAAATTATAAAATTTTTCAAAATACCAGAAAATCAAAAAATTTTGAGAGTTCTCTTCGCATGCAGTCGAGTTCTATAGTTCCTCATACTTTTTTTAAAAAGTTCCGACCATTTTAGCCATAAAAAATACACTCAAAATAATTTGAAAAACCGTAAATTATAAAATTTTTCAAAATACCAGAAAATCAAAAAATTTTGAGAGTTCTCTTCGCATGCAGTCGAGTTCTATAGTTCCTCATACTTTTTTTAAAAAGTTCCGACCATTTTAGCCATAAAAAATACACTCAAAATAATTTGAAAAACCGTAAATTATAAAATTTTTCAAAATACCAGAAAATCAAAAAATTTTGAGAGTTCTCTTCGCATGCAGTCGAGTTCTATAGTTCCTCATACTTTTTTTAAATAGTTCCGACCATTTTAGCCATAAAAAATGCACTCAAATTAATTTGAAAAACCGTAAATCTTTTTTTAAAAAGTTCCGATTGTAATTTATATCCGATTGTAACTTATATCCATTCATATCAATATCTGTTCACAATAATCTTTTTTTTTTTTTCATTTATGTAGTTTTTATGCCTTTAAAACTCAATACGCCCATATATAATTTTCTTTTTATGCAATAAAGGCGTACAAATAATTAATTTATTTTAATAAATTATTTTATTTATTAATAGTAGCTTTAAAACAAATTTGAAAAGTGCGCAACAAAGCTATAAGTTTAAACTTTAATGGAAAATTGGTGCCAATAATATTGGTTGTATTTTTTATAGGATACGGAAATTTAAAAATGTTCAACACATATATCTCTCAAACTTACTTTTTCAACCCAACGCTACAATTGAAGCGTTGGGTGCAATAAGGGCGTTAGGCATCATAACGCCCTTTTTGCAATATTCGCATCGAATGATACCAGCAGTGCATTCTACCATCCTGTAAAATCGCTGATCGATTGCATAAAGTTTTTTTGTCGTTTTATGCAATATTTTTTTTATGTTTTTACAGAGTCAGTTTTCAACAGAGTAAAATTAGTTTGGAGCCATATTGACCGTAATTTAATTTAATTTCATTCCATTCATATCAATAAGTATATCTAGACTATGCACAATAATCTCTATTTTTATCATTTATGTAATGATTAAAGCTCTAAAATTCAATACGCCCAACTTTTATTACTCGTTTTATGCAATAAGGGCGTATAAATCATTTATTTTAATTTATTATTTTATATATTATTAGGAGCTTCAAAACAAATTTGAAAAGTGCATAATAAGCTAAGAGTTCAAATTTTAATGGAAAATTTAAATCAATAATTTTGGTTCATTACATTTTGAGAAACGGACTTTCAAAAACTTAAACGCAAATATCTCAAAACATACTTTTTCACATAACGCCCTTAATGCATTTATCGCTTCAATTACAATTGATAAAATAATTAAAATGGTATATTTGAGATCATAAGTATTTATTATTTTTTTTATTCGCATATTAAATATACAATTAAATGTGGTAATGATCTATCTAGGCCGTCGTATTTGTGCCAGTATTGTCCAGTGAGGCAGTAGGCCACGTAGTGTTTGAGTAGAATGTTGTAATCAATAACACCTATTAGTAGGTATGTTATTTGTTTTATTGTTATAGTTTTTTGTATGGAATCTAATGTGTATCTATTATGGTTATTTTTAATTTTATAATTTTTGTCTGTTATAACGCTTGTATCCACAATAACGGTTGATCCGTAGTACGTAAGATATGGAGTTTTCTTGTTGCATTTACAACACGTTATACTTTCAGTTTCGCAATCATTTATTGCTTCTTGCATATTTTGTAGACCAGATAATAATATGTCTATATTTACATTAAATAATGTATTTAATTTACTATTAGTATATCCGCAAGCGCAGTTAATTGTAGCATAGTAGCATGGGTTAAATAATATTTGCGCTAGATGGCCAGCATTACAATTAGCCTCTAATAGTTTTATTTGTCCTTTTAATGTTGATGATTTAAAAATTGATATATTTGTTAATATATGTGCACGCTGTATGTAATTATCTTTAGATATTCTTTTATTATTACTTATGTTCAGAGCCAGTTTTATAATTGGACACTCTGATCGCATTGCGTATTCTTCGTATGTGGCATTAGACAAAATCCCACTAAGAATTATTTGAAGAGTTGCATCAAATGCACACGTTTGTTTGATATTATATAATGAACCATCTATTCTTATAGGCCCAGAAATATTCCCATTTAATATTATTGGAATACGACCTGTATTTGAATTTTTTACGTAATCCCATTCCGGGCAATCATCCAAACATGTTGGCTTTTTACGTTTTTCTTTTTGTGGACAAGCTTCGGATTCCTCATTTTTATTTTTATTTAAGCCCATCCACTCTTCAGTTATATTCCAAACATTACTTGCTCGAATGTTGTCGTCCACCTCTATATTATTTTCATTGCTTGATAATGAGTTATTTGTTGCATTTAAATTTTGTGTTGTGTCTTTTGCAGTGTTGCTGAAATGTTCATTACATATTTCGAAACTAATATCATCCACAATTAAATTTTGTGTTGTATCTTTTGCAGTGCTGCTCAAATGTTCATTACTTATTTGGAAACTCATATCATCAACATTTTCCGCGTCTGCTACTTTGCAGCGTTCCAATATTTTTTCATTAATACGCTCGAGATGTTGAAAAACGAATCTATCGATACGCATTGGTATTTCGCCTCTAAAATCACGGTGTTTTAAATCAGCAAATTCTGATTCGACAGCCGCTGATGTTGCAACTGTTGAGCCTCGTCCGAATACAGGGATCATTACTCCAGTCCATAGTGGAACGTATGGCAGCAAGTATCTATTGAGTTGCTTCGCAAAATCTTCGTTAAAACAGGCATTGATCATTTCACCGTCAGACGATTGATCAGCAATGTCCTTTGCCGAATTGAATAAATTGTCACCCCATTGTTTCCATTCTGATTTACCGCAATTATTTTCTTCGGGACAATACTCAATTTCAACAAGATCTTCATCTGCAGTTTCGCTCTGATCTTCATCGTTGTCTTTGACTTGAACTCCTTTTATTTTTTCGTTTAGGAACCGTAATCGCACCACAGATGGCAAAGGCTCGTCATTAAAATTAGATCCGACACATTTGCTAAGGCAAACTACTAAAATTGATTCTATAAAGTACGACAAATCATTAAGATTTGAAATTTGATATGCTTTTCCTATGCAACGTTTATAAAATCGACGTACTAAGAACTTATCTTTTCCTTTCAGACTTGACCAACGCACTATCATTGCCGAGAGGTGACATATGTCCAAACGCATAAACGTTGATGGCAATAAATTAGATTTGTTTACAAGAGCATTGTAACATTTTTGTAAATAATCGTTGAAGCTCAAGCATTTTCCAAATATTTCCGCAACTGCAATTAGCAATGCCCAACCAAAATCAGTTACTACGACTGGTGGTATTGGTGCATTTGCAGCCAGTATGAGGCGCAAAAAATGAGCAACAGTTAGCGACCTCTGATCTGCAGAAACCGTTTGGAATGTAGGTACACTACCTTCGCTTGTAGAAAGAACACATTGATACAAGAAAATGTGCGGATCGTGAGATTTTGAGCGCTTTGCAATGCCGCCCGTTGCATCAATAGTAAATATTGCATTAATGTTTTTACGACAGCGTGATACGTATATTTGTAGTTGTTCGGGACGCCAATAAAAACAGTTAAATTTCAATAATGCGACATGATGGATGCATCCAGCAAACTTTCCATATTCAGAGCTTTTGAGTAAATTTAATGCAGGATTTGAGAAATCTAAACCATATTTATAAAGAAGACGTTGTTCTTTTGCTTTTCGAACAACTTCGTTACTCGGTAAAATTGGTGGATTTTTACATCCGAATTCTTTTAACCGAACAGATTCTTTTCGACGCCAAGTTATTGCAACATTTCGCCCATCAATAAGAAAGTCGGCGACTTGCAAACGGCGTTCTCCTCTCAATTCCTCTCAATTGATTTACGGTTTTTCAAATTATTTTGAGTGTATTTTTTATGGCTAAAACGGTCGGAACTATTTATAAAAAGTATGAGGAACTATAGAACCCGACTGCATGCGAAGAGAACTCTCAACATTTTTTGATTTTCTGGCATTTTGAAAAATTTTATGATTTACGGTTTTTCAAATTATTTTGAGTGCATTTTTTATGGCTAAAATGGTCGGAACTTTTTAAAAAAAGTATGAGGAACTATAGAACTCGGCTGCATGCGAAGAGAACTCTCAAATTTTTTTTATTTTCTGACATTTTGAAAATTTTTTTGATTTACGGTTTTTCAAATTATTTTGAGTGCATTTTTTATGGCTAAAATGGTCGGAACTATTTAAAAAAAGTATGAGGAACTATAGAACTCGACTGCATGCGAATAGAACTCTCAATTTTTTTTGATTTTCTAGCATTTTGAAAAAAAAATTTATTTACGGTTTTTCAAATTATTTTGAGTGTATTTTTTATGGCTAAAATGGTCGGAACTATTTAAAAAAAGTATAAGGAACTATAGAACTCGACTGCATGCGAAGAGAACTCTCAAAATTTTTTGATTTTCTGGTATTTTGAAAAATTTTATAATTTACGGTTTTTCAAATTATTTTGAGTGCATTTTTTATGGCTAAAATGGTCGGAACTTTTTAAAAAAAGTATGAGGAACTATAGAACTCGACTGCATGAGAAGAGAACTCTCAAAATTTTTTGATTTTCTGGAGTTTTGAAAATTTTTATGATTTACGGTTTTTCAAATTATTTTGAGTGTATTTTTTATGGCTAAAATGGTCGGAACTATTTAAAAAAAGTATGAGGAACTATAGAACTCACCTGCATGCGAAGAGAACTCACCTTTTTTGTTGATCTTCTGGGAATTGATATGCTAAGTTCACAGACACTCATTTAATGATCAATAATATTTTTCACTGTATTTTTTTTTTTGGCTAAAATGGGCGGAACTATTGAAAAAAAGTATGAGGAACTATAGAACTCGACTGCATGCGAAGAGAACTCTAAAAATTTTTTGATTTTCTGGAAAATGATATGCTACCGGAAGTTAGCAGATCATTTTTTTAAGTGTATTTTTTTGGGCTCAAATGGGCAGAACTATTAAAAAAAAGTATGGGGAACTATAGAACTCACCTGCATGCGAAGAGATTGTTGATTGTTGATCTTCTAGGAATTGATATGCTAAGTTCACAGACACGATGGTGGTCTCCTCCTCTGTGGCACAAATAACTTCGCGCGATGAACCAAGCTGCATCCTCAGCAGCAGTCGGAGCAGTTCCAGACATTTCTTTTATTAGTGTTAAGTTTAAAATCAAAATAAAAAGTGTGAAAAAAATGTTTTTTTTTACGTTTATTAGTTAGGTCACAAAAAACTCAAAATTATAGACATCCTTCTATAAAAACTAAAGGATAAGATAAATTGAATATCAGAAAAAGACTAATAAACAAAAGCACAAAAGAAAAAAAAAGAAAAATCAAATGAAAAACTGAAAAACAATAGATAAAGGTACGTTCGCCGATTCGTCACATGAACTGTTGATTCGCTTGATTTTGACACTTGAAGCGAATGAAAATCGGTTGAGTGTTGCATGTTTTTTTACGTTCGCTTAACTTTTCCCGTTTTTGGGCGAATGAAGTCTGGCGAATGTAACCGTAATAGCTTTTTGGACGTTCGCTTCGCCAAAACCATTCGCTTCGCTAATCATAATAGGGCCCATAATGTGGTTTAGTGTGGTGCAGATGCAAATCTCTTGTTTATTCTGCAATTAAAACCAATTAAATAAATCTAACTGTTATAAATACAATAAATAATGTCAACGAAATATCGAAAAAAAAAATGTCGAAACTTTAAAATGTCGAAATTATAAAAGCCTTAGAACGCCGAAACAATATTTGGCCGAATCACAAAATGTCGAAAAATATTTTAAAGACCAAATCGCAATGTTGCGTTAGGTCGTGCTTGCGTTGACAGAAAAAGTAGAATCAATAGAAACCAATGATTCAAACCGAAAGTAGACATCATGCGTTTTATCGTAAATTCTCACAAATATCGAAAACGCATCAGCAACGCAAAAGTAGAGCTACTCTCTACTAGGTCGACCGTTTGACATTTGTCTAATAATCGCTTTTCATAGAATTTAGTTTCAGTAAAAAAATTATTTGAATAACAATAACAATAATTTAATTTGAAAAAAAAAAATATTTTTAGAGCGCGAAAATGGTTTATTTGTACCGCGAATAAGAAAAATGCGTCAAAACGCAACCGTAACGCAATGCTTAATTGCGATTTAAAAAAGTATTCTGAAGCGTTGGGAGAAAAAGATCGTAACGCCTGAGCAACGTATAAACAAAGTCGATAAACGGACGACCTACACAACGCAACGTTGCGATTTGGCCTTAAAGCTAGAAAATGTCGCCAAATTTTTTAAACTATAAATACAAAAACATTTTTTTTATAGGATCAAAAAATGTAGAAAATTAAAATGCCGAAATATCAAAATGTTGAAATACAAATTTCAAATCCTACATGAGCAAGTCCACACCAAATCTCGTAGGATTTGCACTCTCTTCGATTTAAATGATATTTTGGCAACTGATAAAGGGTATCGGGATCTGCATTCAACATTTTTTTTCCGACCACTATTTCCAAAGCTATCACTTTTTCCAGAGATACAGTCCAATGTTAAAAAATTGTCAATGATAACTTTTGTATGGTGGTTCCTATTGAAATATCCCTTGATGCTAGAAACTTTGATAATGTTTCGTTTCAAAACTAATAAAACAATCTATTGGAAAATTATTCTTAACATGAACATATGACCAATGGTCCTTGTTCTTGAACTTCGAATTGCATGTCCTTAAAAAAAGTATTTTAAAAAAAAATCCGACATTTTTGTGCATTTTTTATAAGTGTTGAAGCTAAATTCCAAGATGGTATTTTGAAGGCAGCATATTTAAAAATCTCCGCAAGAATCCTAGAGTAGCTAAAAATCAGAATTCGTTCTTTTTTAATATCTTTATCTTCGAGTTTTGTCGACATTTTCCATAATTTTTTCGGCAAAAAATGATTTCGTCATATTAAATTTCGACATTTTTAGTTTTCGACATTTTGTTTTTCAACATTTTATTTTTCAACATTTTTTTTTCGACATTTTGGTTTTCGACATTTTTGTTTTCGACATTTTCAGGTTTCTGCATTTTTTTTTTACATTTTTGTCTTCGGTATTTTTAGTATCGATATTTGAAATTTCGACTTATCGTACCAGACCCATTTATATATATATATATATATATATATATATATATATATATATATATATATATATATATATATATATATATATATACTAGCTGGACCCGTGCACGACTCGTGCCAAGATTTGAATTCATAGATATAAAACGATTTTATTAATATAAAAAAAAAATATTATTATTTTTTATATCAGGGGCCCGTGCCGCTGTGGAAGTTTTTATTAGTTTTTTAAATGTAGTAACCAAATAATAATTCTCCGCCAAAACAACTTTTCTCAAAGACAATTCAGACAGTAGAATATTTCGCCGTAGAATTCTTCCCAGTAGAAATCTTTGCCGTAAAATTCTTCCCCATAGAACGCTTTACTGTAAATTCTTGCCGGTAGAACTGTTCCCGGTTGAATTCTTCCTCGTAGAGTTTTCCCAGTAGAAGTTTTAGTGTGGTGAGTTTTAGTGTGGTGAGTTTCGGTGTGGTGAATTTTTAGTATGGTGAGTTTTAGTGTGGTGAATTTTTAGTATGGTGAGTTTTAGTGTGGTGAGATTTAGTGTGGTGAATTTTTAGTGTGGTGAGTTTTAGTGTGGTGAGCTTTATTGTGTTGAGTTTTATTGTGGTGAGTTTTAGTGTGGTGAGTTTTTGTGTGGTGAGTTTTTGTGTGGTGAGTTTTAGTGTGGTGAGTTTTAGTGTGGTGAATTTTAGTGTGGTGAATTTTAGTTTTTTGTTTCATCTTTTTAGATTGTGTATGTGCTGAGTTATGTCATTTTGAAAGTTTAGGTTGTATGCGAGGTACCACGCCCCTTTGTCCAATCCCGCCCATATATAGCCTATGACACCCTCCGTACTCCATAGTATCCTGGTGCAAAATTTCAGTTAAATCGGTTCAGCGGTTTAGACGTGATGCTGGAACAAACAGACAGACCGACAGACTGACAGACGGACCAAGAGTTTTATATATATATATATATATATATATATATATATATATATATATATATATATATATAGACATCTGTACAAGTCCATTTGAAACCCACTTCAAGACATTCACTTCGTTTCAAAACATTTACTGTCGTCAACTCTATGCTTGAAAATCAAATTAATGTCTTGCTCACAACACCAAAGAACCAAGTACTGTCAAAACAAAACAAAAGCAAAACAAAACTGAAGTGAAGTGAAGAGGTCTCTGATGATGGGCAATAAAAATTTATATACTGAAATGAACTGCTTATGACACCGAGTACTTAGTGCATTTTTCATTTTTTTTTATCATTCTTACTAGAGTAAGGAATAGAGTAGGAATTTTCATTAATATTGAAAGAAAGAAAGAAAGAAAGAAAGAAACAAAAGGTATAAAAAAATCACATAATATTTTATATTAATTTTTTTATTTATCGAAAAACATTTTTTTCATTATTTATTTTTTCATTATTTATTTTTTTTTTTGTTTATATTGATTTTCGACCAAAGCGTTGTTTTTGTCGTACAACATTTTTTTTTAACAATTTTTTTTTTTTTTTTTAATTAATGTTTGTTGTATTTTTTATTAACACATAACTACCAATAACAACATTACTGCCGTCGAACGAGCGTCAGATTTGTTGTTGTTTTCAATGTTCGTCTTCTCACTCGTTACTCGTTGCGCTCACTCGCTGCACCTACTGTATTCGTTGCAGTTTTGTCGTTTGTTGTGTTTTTCAAAACGTTGAATGTTTTGAATGGCTTGATGTTTTGACAGTGCTTGGCACCAATGAAACAAATACTGAAGTGAAGTCACTCAGAGGGACTTTACTGTCGATTGTCATTTGCTCAATGAATTCCAAACTGTAGAGTGCAGTAGTGCATATTTGCAGAGGAAACTTTAAAACCATTTGTGCAGGTGTCTAATATACATATATACAGTCCCTCTACTTTTGGTATCAAAAAATGCTATTTTCATACAAAAGTCGACTAATAGATTTTTACTAGTGAAATAATCGATTAGTCGAAAAATCGACTTTTAGACTTTTTGAAAAAGTCGAATAGTCGAAAAGTCGACTTTTGTGTTCGAATTTATAACCCTAACGCATGACAACAGATCTTTGTTGCATAAAAGCGTAGTTTTCGTAATGTTTACATTTTGCGTGTATTTTGTTATTGTTGTTGCTTAGCGAGTAAAACATTACGCTAAGTTGCTGTTGTCGTGCAACGGGATTGGAAAAAAGGGCATGGAAATATGGGCAGGAAAAAAAGCGACGTAAGGATGCCATAAAAATGGAAAAGGGTGAGTAAATGCATCCACACATTAAAAATGATATAGTTTTGCAATTACGAAAACTTAGCACGGGCGAAGCTGTGCACGGGTCCATCTAGTCTATAATATAAATAGATAAATAAGCAATATATACAAATACTCTTTTCAATATACTTTCTTTTAGTGTTTCTCAATTGTTTATAATTTTACTAACATCTTTTTTCAACTCCTGCTGTAGCGGCTACTATTGCAAACGTTATAAATAACCTACAAATAAAAAATGGTGGCAAACCGACGCGCAAAAAATATTAGTTTTCATTACTAGTAAAATTACGGGTCATATATCTATCATTGATCCTGCAGGGATGTATTTCAAATTATTTATGTATTAGTGAGGAAATATAATATTGTCTTTGTGTTGGAGTTCCGGTAAGGCATGTCTTGCTGGTATGTAGTACAGCCATTTCCCGCCAAAAATCGTATCAAAAGCTTGGATACTGCTTTATTCGCATTTTTGTTGTTGTTGCAAAGGAATCAGCGGATTTGTGAAAAAAAACTCAAAAAGCAATAATGAGGCACACTGTTAAAATGTTCATATATTATTTATTATTATTATTTTTTGCTTCACAGACCTTATTTTTAAGATGCTTATATTCTTTAGCCTTGAAAAACAAGAAAACACACCTTCACTAATGTTCACGTTCATAAATATTATGCGCGATTTTCATTGTTACTTTGAATTTCATTACCTTAAAAACATAATAAATAAATGAAAATGATAAAAAAACGCAACAGTCTTGCATATCTTGCAGTACTAGACTTGCACTTGTTCTTGCACTTCTTATCTTGGTCTTGCTCTTGCAAGAAAATCTCGATCTTGTTGTCGCTCTTGTTCTTGCAAAAAATGCAAGAACATGAGAAAGATGCAAGAACAAGCACTTTTTGATCATCACTAGAAAGGAGGGCCGATAGCTAATTTCAGTAGTATCTATCCAAAATATAACAAAGTCGCATGTTTTACAAATGCTTTTGAGGAATTACTCCCCAAAAAAAACATAAAAATAAACGAGTTGGGAAAGTTCGGTCAAATGGGGCGGATTTTTATAGTCGGTCGGGCCCGATTATGGAATACCCTACACCTTTGGTGGGGATATTAATGTGGGATATTTAATTGCATATCTTAATTTTAAAGTTTTTAATTATGCTGAACCTCCCCACCCTCAGAATATTATTCATATATCAGAAATTTACCTCTTATATCTCCATAAATTAAAAAAAAAATATATAAAAGTATAACAAACTAAAAAAAAAAATTGAAAAATATAATTGGGCGGACCACGCCCATATTTAAAATTTTGAAAAGCTAATATTTCATAGATTTGATTTTAATAATTTACGGATCAAATTTCCACTATGAAAACCCGGGAAATAATGAAAAAAAAAGTGGGCGGATCACGCCCATTTTTGGACCACATATTTTAAGGTGAATTCTAACAATACGTTTTAAAATTTATAACTATATCTTGAATATTTTCGAGTTATTAGTTCCGAAATAGTTATATAAAAGTGACTTGTATGGGAGGTGGTCGTGTCCGTTGACCGATTTGGCTCATTTTCAAACTCAGTTCCTTACTAAAAAATTAAAAATTATAAAAAAATAAATAAAAACAAACATTTTACGTTACTTAAACTACTTGAAATAAAAATTATTAATTTTTTTTCAGTGCACCCGAAATTTTCAGGTCATAAAAATGTCCTGAGTAAAGAATTTTGAATTTCGTATCAGTTTACACAGCTAATGAATACAATTGACACAACCAATTTGTTAAGTTGTGGTATCCATTTTAATTATAAGAAATCGGCCAATTTTACCAAGCTCTAGCGCTCCAACGTGTTGCAAACACGAAGTCAGCGTCACAACAGCGTTCCCGAGATCGAACATTGCCGACGATTCGTTGTGCTGCTGACTTCGTGTTTGCAACACGTTGGAGCGCTAGGACTGCATATAACAGAAACACAACAGATAGAAAGAAAATAGCAAGAACTCTGTACAATAGTATGCCCGTTGTTGAAGAAAGTATATTTAGGCATGAAAAAACCGAACAGTAACAACGAAGAAGCTTTAAAACAAATCCAAATTTTGTTTTGTACGTGGCACGCGCTGTCCGCAGTACAAAAACAACGAGTGAAAAATATGAAGCTTGTGCGACTGATGTTGTCCTGCTATGGCATCGCAAAACAGCTAATTCCGCAGTTGAATCAAATAAATATTGGTTGCTACAACCTAATGTTATATCATTTAGTCAATATAACCAAATATCTGTTAAGTCAACTAAATATCGGTTATGTCTCATTTTGAATTTAGTTGCCGTAGCAATGGAAATAAAAAAAATTGAAAATGGATAAAAAGTTTGTTTCCCCAATCAATGTTGCAGTTGCTTCAACTAATAGTTGGTTACACTTCATACTATTGTTTACTACAAATGAATATCAGTTGAGGCTGACTACATTTGGAAGATGCAAATGTATATTCGTTGAAACAACTGTACGCCAAGCTATTATTTTTTTGTGTGCAGGGAGAGCGATAATGGCGTAATTAATAGATGCAATTTCGGATAATTATATTACGAACGAAAACTCCGAAAGTAGCTATATTTTATTTTATACTATTCATTAAAGTATTGTGTAATGTAGATACCGTCGCCTAGCGATGTCATCGAAAATTTAAATGAAGGAAGTCCCATACGTTTTCATTGCCAGTACCGAAAACAATTATATTCAGCCATAATTGGCTGCGTATGCAAAATTGGCTACCTATGCAGAAATGCAAAAAGTACCTAACGTCTGAATTAGTGATCGCGTTAAAAATGGTGAAATACAAATTGGAGAGTGGAGAAATGAGTCTTCAAATTTTACAAAAATTGACGCCTAATAAAAAAAAGTATTATGCAGTAGTTTCAAACGTACTTAAAGTTATTTCATATATAGAAAATTTATTAATTTTATTGCTCAACAAAACGAGACAAATATTTGCCAGGAACATCCCATACATCAAATTCCATATAATTCGCGATTGCTGATTTTGACAACATACTCTATTTTTTCCTATAACGTAACATTTTTAAGAAAATTGATATACATGATTTATGGTTATGAGAAACATAGTTCAAAGTAATGATCAAAATTACAAACTTTTTCTCATCGGATTTAATTTTTAAAATATGCGTCAAAAATGTAAAAAAAAAACTAAAATGTTTGTATATTTTACGTATTTACTATAATTTTTCTCAAAAAGGATATGTTATAGAAAAAAAGAAGAATAAGCTTACTTTAATTAACGTGTTCATATCTATATCTTTTAAACTAAACTAGATATTTTTTTAAGTGAGAACATTTTCTTTAAATCTTAATAGAAGCTTTTCAAATAAAAGATTAAAAAATCTTTAGTATTTTTATTGCATTTTTTCAAACAAATTTCCTGAAAAAATATAAAATTTACAGATTTTTATCTCAAAGACCATTAAAGATACAATCTCCAATTAAGTTTTCTCAAGAATACTCTTTCAACAATACAGGTTTCTGAGTATAATACGTTTTAAATTTTTAAAATCTGTTGAGTGGTTTCAAAAGTAATATATTTCACTCAATTTTAAAGAGTTTTTAAATAAAATTTTGATTCTAATAACGATTGAAATATGTTTTTTTTTAATAACGATTTAAAAACTAATAAATATTTTTTATTTGTGTGAGAGAGTTGTAAGACGGAAAACAATCATTTTGTACCTGTTTTATTTCAGTTTTACAAAATTTTAATATTTTTCGAAGAATTTATTTTATTCAGGCCAAAAATTATAAATCTAGACCTAGCTTAGGGCAGTTTGGAGAATGTACAGTCCTTTTAAACAAAATGTATCTTACGGTTCGATACGGATTTCAACAGTCCTTTGCTCGTTTATTTGGATCTTTAATCCATTTCTTCGATTTTATTTGGAACTTTAAATGATCTGAATTTAAATTTCATCTTTACTTTTTGAAATGTTGAAATATGTTACATTTTTTGTCACATATCTTATTGATTGTTGGGCTTAGATCTAACACTTTACTTTCGCCGAAGATTTAAGTTTCGTAAATCCTGATTTTCGACTTGAGTCACGTTTACTACACGGATAGAAAAGATTTGTTTGAATATGTTTGAATATAATTAAAAAGTAATACGAAATTACCATACATGTATTAGGAATGAAGCGTAATTAAATTATAATCGAAATTGAATTTATTTTTGTTCACGTGTAAACATTATTATATTGTCCAGCAGAATCTGTCAAATTTACCATAAATATGTTACAATACCAACATAAAATTTTAATTCCATTTGAATAAACTATTTCTTGGCAATTTACTTGGTTAAAGCTATGTTTCGAAACACAGAAAATGCTAATGAAATCTAAATACAACGCATGTTCGCATCATTCCTCTTAATTCGATAATTTATCGACTGACGAAGTTGGCAACGTTGTGCAGCATTTTCTACCTACGCCATCTTTTGCCATCGTTTGAACATATTGATGTTTAAAGACAAACAAAAAAGAATCTTCTTGTATACGAATTTGGCACTCGTTGAGCAGAATTTTCTACCTATGTACGTCTCTTTTGTCGTCGTTTAATACTTCAAACGTTTCTGCGTAAGTGTCTTTTGTTCTTGGTTGAGAAAACGTGTTCGCGTCGATAATAATATAGTTATTTGTAAATTATAGTAAAAGAGTACAATATAGTGCAGTATATAATTTCAGAAACTAATGTGAAAAAATCACAAATAAAAATCCGTGTTTAGATTTTCAAAAGCCTCCATGAATTCCTTGCCTACGCTATGTTCTGTACTGAGATCAACTGTAACTGTCCAAATATAAAGCGAACCTGGATCGTTTGGTTTAGCGTCTGCTGGTGCAATTGTGCATTTATTGATGCCGTCACTTGTACTTGCAGTTTTAAACGAATTATTTATTTATGCATTTAAAATTTTTTATATGAATTCTACTATTATAAATTCCCACTGTGATTTTTATAAAAATTAATAAAAAAACAACATTTTATTTTTATTTTATTTTCAGGATTTATTTCCAAAAATATTTAAATTTGTTTCTATGCAAACATACTACGTTTTGTACTGAAACAACTGATATGTTTCACTGGAAACATATTTATATTCAGGTCGTTCAAAATCATGTTTTATTTTCAACTTATTTATGTTTCGGTTCAAATATTTATTTTATTTGGATGTAGTCATTATTATGTTTCCATTAGAACATACTCCATTTTAAGGGGAAACATTAAAATGTTTCCGTGATATTATAATGTAAGTCAGAGCTCATTACAACACTGTTCGAGTCTCAATATAAACCTGTTTACAAATGATTTATCAGTCAATTATATATTATGTTTACATAAAATTCCAAACATACATGTTAATGCCTGCAAAATTATGTTTGGGAGTCTTTTTTTTTTGCAGCGTGTATTTATGAAGATGGTTTCTCGTAACCGAATATTTATATTTCTAGCAGTTTCCCGAGATACACATGCTATACTTGGAATAATTGCATGCAATGTTGAACGGTTAGCTAATCAAAATTTCCACAATTGATTTTCACACTTTTTTGAATTTTTCTATTGACTACGACTCGACTTATAACTGACTTATAACTTGTTAATTTGTTAATTTTATTGTTTATTATAAATCAGTGAATTTTGAAATTTACGGGATTTTTTTTCAATATTTGCTTTGACCACAATATCTGCATTTGAATTTGAAAAATAAATTTCAAAAATCCAAAGAATACCGCGTGTCAATAATGTTGTAATCAATAAAATAATGTAACTTTTTTGTATCATATCGGTTATAATCATTACCATGATAATGGCAGTGTAATTGTGCACAATTGTTCGATATTGAGTTCGATATTGAGTTAGTCGTCGCTGCTTGTAATCCCCATTATGTACCTGAACAATCAATAACCAGTTTTTACAAACTGCCATGAGTTTTGAACAAAAATGTGTTTGCAAAAAATATACGCATTATTAAACGAGTTCTCGTAAAGTGTTACAGTTTTAAATGTTTGAATATAATAGTTTGAGAAATTTTCTAACAGAACCTTACCCCCAAATCATGTATCTTTTTATTATCGTGTGACTACGATTCGTTTCCAGTCCCCTTCGTCTAAAATTGGTATAACGTATTTCAAACGTTTCGTTCGTTTCGCTCTTTGAATCGAACGTTTGTTCAAAATTGTTGTTTTGCCAACTATTTTTCATAAAGAAAAAGTTTTTTTTTTTTTTTTCTTTGTCGTATGATTTATATGCTGGCAACAAAAATACTCTCAAAACGAGCGTACTCAACGTTTCGTTTGATACATGAATCAAAAATTGTAGTCACACGATATTCAACCGACATTTAAACGAATTGTAGCCGATATCGTTGTTACCGGGAAATACATGATCGACACGTAACAGTTTAAAAAATGCCTGAAATTTGCTCCTAGAAGTAAGCAACGTTTTAAGTGAAAAAGTTTTTATTTTCACACATACAAAATATTACGTTTAATATAAATGTTATAAGCATTTGTCGCAAACGTATTCTGGCAAACATTTCTGTTTAGCGAAATAGTGATGACGAGTAATAGCTTGCATTATAATTATTTTTAATAAAATTTTCTCTGATTGTTTTTTGTTTGCAATCATTTCTTATGTGATATCACGAACGAAAAGATTTGTTTTAAGGAAATCAATAGATATACAATCTATAGATGAAATTCTCCAAATGTCTTATTGTAATAATTTGGAAGAATGCATAATTTTTCAATTACTAACCTTAATTATGCCAACATTCTACAAAAAATCATAAATTGGATTAGTCAAATTATCATATTTCGAATCACAACCATATCAATCATTAGCATCATTATGTCATTACTAGCCCGTAAGTATGCAACGATTTATTTTAGCCACTTCATCGCGATGCGTCGCGCTGCACGTTGGGCTATTTTATTTACGACGTACTATTCAATTTTCATCGGTATTTTGCCTTTTACTTTCGATTATAAAACCGGACGTGGTCGCAAGAAACCCCATGTTACAGTTTACTGCATACTGTTCAACATATCGGGCTTGATCGTCGTGGCTGCTCTTTACAACGATGAAATACGCTTCAAAGTACGAACCCGGGACATGTACTTTCATGAAATCGTATCGTTGGTCAACAGTGCTTTCAAGGCTTTTGCTGTGCTAGTGGTGCTGCTGCTCAACTGGATAAATCGCAATAGACTTCTGGCGGTGTTGCGTGGCTTAGTGAACCTAAAACGACATTACTTTGGAAGACTCAAGGTATACATTAAAAATTTTATATATACCTAAATATTATCTCATTAATAACGTAATCGATTTTAAGGTGAGTTCCAGCACAAAACGCCGTTTTGAATACGCCATTATCGTAAAATTTAGCTTCACATTGCTGACGGACCTAATCACTTTTTTCATCTATATCTATGTGCTCTGGCCACGGCTCGATTTTTTGATGTTGCTGTATTTAACTATGATTTTTTTATTCATCAACATCTTGAGTGTGGTTTCGAACCACTATTACTTCGGCCTGCTGAACATAAATCTGCTGTTTTATATTCTGCATGACGAATTGCAACATATACTGCAGTCTGCAGAGACCATATCTAGTGGTTATCGATGCAGCCGCGCAGGTGTCTTTGCCACACAGTGTTGCCAGCTGAGCGACCGTCTTGATGAACTGGCCCTTGTGCACTACAAGCTGGTTCAGCTGTCCAAACGCTACAACAGCATATATGAGTGGCAAACAGGCGCCACTACGCTCAGCCAATATCTACATCATATAACACTAATCTTCTTCTTCTATACGTTACAAAAACCGGAAGTGGAACTGGACATAGGACGGATTGGTATTATCCTAATGTGCGTCGCCATTGCAACGTTCTTGTGCGATACGCTTTGTTTCTTAACCGTATTAAACGATGTTTTGCACAGCACCGAAAAGATTTTAAAATTACTTGGACGTCGCACAAATTGGGGTCCACTCGATGTACGTTTAGAACAAAGTGTAGGTAGAGCAATTATTAAATTTTGTTACTTAGTCAAAGAACTATTTTTACAGTTGGACATTTTTGGCGTTCAATTGGTTACGACTCCCTTGGAATACGTTATGTGTGGCCTTTTTAAAATTGACTTGCAGTGGACTTTTTCTATTGGGGCATCATTAGTACCTCATTCGATTTTGCTGGTGCAGCACGATTTGAAAATCGGTTAAATAAATAAATCAAGACAATTTTCCAACTTATTAATTGATTTGGATTTCTATCTTTCATAATCGAATAAACATACACCTTTACAAATTATTCAATTTTCCTTTAATTCACAGGATTGGTTCATTTTTTTATCTATCTTGATTTTAAATGCCAAAGATTATTTTCAAACTACTTATGTGTTTGACCGTATCCACTGTTACGATCGTAATTCGTGCGTTGGGTTTGGTGCCGACCACTAGAAAAAATATAACTCAAATGAAAACAAAAGTTAAGCCTCGAATAACGACCACCACTATGACAACACATGAAAACGTTTTAAGAACCGCGATTTATGGATATACACTTGGAATGTACCCTTTGTACGGAAGGTACCCTTATCCCGCTGGTAGATGTTCTCGATAAACAGTGACATCACTGCTATCCACAAAATGCGATGGACAGGGTTATTTCAAAACAGCATCCCGTGATATCTATTACAGCTGCCCTGCGGAGAACACGTATTTCGATGTAGTTTTGTAGCCGGCAAGCGACTACGACACCTTGTGTCTAAGTTCACGCTCATGTACGAAAGGCTGGCAATAATTTGCATCAAGGCTAAGTATTTCCACATCAGCATAATTTGTGCGCACGTTTCGACGAACGAGAGAGATGGCGAGAAGAAATAAGGGCTTCTATAAGCATCTAGACAACGCATACGTGTGCTGTCCCCGCCACAATATCAAAATGAATGTCAAGGTGGGCAGAGAAGGCATCTATTGTCCCACAGTCGAAAACTTTAGCTTCCACGTCAACACTTCCAATAACAGAACTAGGCTAATCGACTTTGCCGTAGCACGAAACATGGTACTTAGTAGCAGTAGATTCGAACATCTCGACATCCACAAGGTCACATAGTTGACGGTTGATCAAAAAACCAAATCGTAATGTTGCGATTGACGGAAGTCATGCTTCGAGCGTGATGAACGTACATAATATTGGAGGTGCTAATATAGACTAGGATAAATAGCTTGTAGCAGCCAAGGTCCGCACACGCTTAAGTGCTGCAAAGAATGTACGAAACCAAACGCAAAGAAAGCTTGACGTCGCAAAGCTACATTCACAACAGACAACGCAAGCCTTTTCTACTCGACTCTCACACCTACTTAGACAAGGCACTCCTCCTCTCGATCATATAAGCGCGCAGTAGAACCAAATCTCCTGCTCTATGAGTACGGCTGTAGAAGAGATGCTTGGATTCCAACGCCCTCTGAGGAATCAGTGGTATGACCAAGAGTGTCGCGAGGTGCTGCTTGCAGATCCACCCCGCAGTCAGTAGGTACGAGTGCTGCAAAGAAACGATGCAATGAGTAAAGGAGGGAAGAGTGACGTCTTCGAAAGAGAGGCAGAATGACGTGAGTGTGAGGAGATAGAGATTTATGGGTACAGGAATGAAACTCGAAAATTTTTAGAGAATATAAGACGCTAGACCGAGGTGTAAATACCGGAAAGTCTTTCTTTAAAGATGAGATGGTGAATCTAGTAACATATATCCAGAGCTCACTAAAAAGTTGAAGGGAACCCTTCTCTAAATTGATTTTTTTTACGTTTTAACCAACGCTCAGGAGATGCCCCCTAATCATGCAATGCACAGTGTTGATCGAAGAAAGGATTATAGGTTATTGCTCTGCAATGCGTGGTTCTGTTGAGAGCCGAGTGGACTACGAAGGGGTGGGCATTGTTCAATTCCCGAGTAAAACGAGAAAGAACACGATTTGGTGGAATCAGGTCTAGAATTTCCCTCGAACACTTACAGTTGTAATACCTATAAAACAGGTTTACACACCCGATGGTCTTTCGGTGCACAAGAGAACCAATAGACGATGAAATATCAAAATATATCGCACGTTGTTGTAGTCAGTCCGAAAACTCCAAAGAGCATTTTGAAGCCCCTTCCCAAATGTGCGAGTTGTATTCCATCTTAGGCTGAATATGGGTAGTGTAGACAGTGCGTTGGTCATCAGAAGTGAAGTATGTCTTACACCGTTGCTTTCGACACATCAAATATGTGATCATTCCAACGAAGGTCACATTGAATTTATATGCCCAGAACGTCAAGAGCAGCTGACTGCGCAATATCCACATAGCCCATATTGAGCGGAAAAAGAGGTGAATCCATTCTTTTGTGAGATAACAGACAACATTGGGTCTTGCTTGTGTTAAAATCAACTCTATTTGCAAGACCACACTGGGAGATTGATTTAAGGTCATTATTGAGTGAATCATTCATAGTGCGTCTTTTAATCTCAATCTCCATAGAGTTTGAGTGCTTGTTGAACGAATATGAATGACAAATGTTACTGGAATGAGTTGGATTCTGTCAAAGGAATGAGTTGGATTCTGGGTCAATGGCAGAAAGTCATTGATAAAAACTATAATTAGGGACGGGGATAGCGCAACTACCTTGCTCTCCCCGAAAAGGTGAATACAATTATTCCACTTTTCGGAGAGGGCCGCCATTAAGTCACCCGTGGATCTGGTTACGGAAACCATATTGCCGGTCACTAAGCAATTCGTTGTACTCTAGATAATTCACAAGGTGGAAGTTTATTACGAGCTCTCTATTATCTTGGAGAGCGCAGAGCATACTGCAATGGGTCGGTAATTGTTAGGGTTCGTAGCCTCGCCTTTTTTGGAAACTGTCTGGACATTGGCAACCTTCCAACAAGATGGAAAAACTCCTGTCATATACTAGATGCTGAAAATATTGCGCAACGGACAAGTCAGCGTTGACGCACACTTCTTCAACACATCGGCATATATGCCATCTGGCCCAGCGGCTTTGTTAATATTAATCTTAGCTAGAACTTTTTTAACTGCCCGAGTTCGAAAATGTATCTCCGGCACTGCAGAAGAAACAAAGTCGGCAACGAGCAGAGGCTGAATTATTTGCAAATAATTTTGCCAAGAGTTTAGCTTTATCATCCGGGTCAGTTAAGATCTGGCCTTTCATAACAAGAGTTGGAGTAGACGACGTCGGCTGATTCTTCACTCTTTTACGAATGGACAGAAATTTTGACTACCTCTATGGTAGAGTAGCACCTTTTTCCTCACATTTTGTTCGAGAAAAAACTTTTCGCACGAGATGATGGCGTTACAGCGATTCCTAGTCTGTATGCGAGACTTTCTGTATCAGCATTCTTGTTAGAACGCCAATTCTGAAAGGCTTTATATTTCGACCTGACTGCAATCCTGCAAGTCTTCTTAAACCAAGAGTGGTCCTTGGGTTTAAAGCTAATCATTTTAGAAGGTATGAAGAACCGCATTCCTAATAAAATAATATTTTGTACCATGAAAGCCGCAACATTTTTGTATCTGTCTGCGAAACACAATTTCCAATTAAAGTTACGAAAAAAAATCATTTAACGCAACCCAATTTAGATTTTCGTAAAGCCTTACAATTCTTTCGGGGCTTTAATCGAAAAGGCTCGTAAACTAGAATACGAAAACCCGGAAACGCGAAAACAGTACAGTGGTCGGGGTTACCAAGAGTTTCAAGGACTTTTACGTCATATTTTTCATGATGTGAAGTCAGAAAAAGGTCTAGGACTTTTTGGCTTTGCTCACCGACGCGTGGGAGGTACGTCGGTACCTTGACCAATTGAGTGAGTTGATTGTACTCTGCAAACAGCTCAACATAACAACCCTCCTGTGTTGGAAGACCCGAGTGGCTCAACCAAGTAATGGATATTAAAATCGCCGGCAACAACAATTTCACTGCCTGGGAATTTCTCCAATATATTGGACATCGAATCAGACAAGGCATCTAACTTATTAAAGATAGAAACATTGTCTGGATTCGGATATAGGGATATAAACCCCAAAACTCCAGTAACGAGGTAATAACAGCTGAAATTCAACGTTTTTCGAACGTCTGGAAATTATAAAAAAATTATTGAAATTCCGGCTCGTTTTGTATTGACGCCAATCGCCAAGTTTGGTTTTTGGAAGTCTAAATCTGAGTTGAAAGGACCAGTTGACAACTACTTAGTAACGCTTGGTAAGTCCGACTGACATCAGTGCGCATAGCAGAAGCGCCTGGCGCGCCATGGTACGCCATGGCGCGGCTTTTTTCCAGCGGTCAAGACTGAAAGGCTTTACGGGCCATATAAGTAGTTCCGTTTCTGGTTCCAAGATAAACTTTATAAAATTAAAAACGAATTAAACGGCGGAGGAAAATTCGATTCATCATACAGAATTTTTAACATTCTAAATATTTTAATACATAACTTCTGAACCCGTGATTTTACCACTCTAGTTAAAATCTTAAATAATAGATAAAAAGACAACTGTCCTTTTAAAATATACTTGTTTAAAGCTGATCAATATTGAAGTAATATGGTATAGACGTTGTAAGACATATTTTTAGAAATTTTATATCTTTAAAATGAGACTTTTGTGTTATATTTTAGTTCACAATATCTTAAGTAACGTTCATGGTGCTGCCAATGGTGCTGCCAATCACTCGATGGATTTGATATTTGATATGATTGCTTTGATTTGCATTCCGCATTTTGTATCCGTTTATTTATTTTATGTAAAATAAAGATTATATAAAATTAAAATAAAATTTGTAATTTGTTCTTGCTACGCCACTGGTATTAGTACAAAAATTCGTTATCTGACATCGACTCATAACCATATCAATCATACGCATCATTTTGACATTACCAGCTCTAAGTATGCAACGATTTATTTTAGTCACTTCATCGCGATGCGTCGCGCTGCACGTTGGGCTATTTTATTTACGACGTACTACTCAATTTTCATCGGTATTTTACCTTTTAGTTATGATTATAAAACCGGACGTGTTTGCAAGAAAACCCATATTACAGTTTACTGCATACTGTTTAACATATCGGGCTTTATCGTCGCGGCCGTGCTTTATAACGATGAATTACGCCTTAAGGTGCAAACCCGGGACCTGTACTTTCATGAAATGGTATCGTTGGTCAACACAGCTTTTAAGGCATTTGCTGTACTGGTGGTGCTGCTGCTCAACTGGATAAATCGCAATAGACATCTGGCGGTGTTGAGTGGCTTTGTGGACATAAAGCGGCATTACTTTGGAAGACTCAAGGTTTAAAAAAAATAATGTTATATATAGATGGAAGTTAGCAACGCCGTTTTGAGACAATCAAAAAATGTTATTGTGCTGACTTGTGTTATAGAAAAATCTTGTTTACTGCAAACAAACAATCAATCGAATACTGAAAGTGTTCGAAGAAAAACACAATAAATATCTGTAACAAACGATATAGTTTCGATTATAGTTTTAGCAAACTCTATTGTTGACTGGTTAGAAAAAGTGCAAAATTGTTTCCCCGAAATACATTATTTCTGACATTATTTCTGCTCTAATTAGCTCGACATTAAAACTATTTGTAGTATGATTATGCGAAGATACTAAAGAAAACTATTGACTAATGTATTTTTAAATTACTGTTCATTAATAATACTAGCATTATGAAATATGTCATATTTAATTTCAATTCATATGAAAATGCGCCTGAAGAGGAAGGATTTCATTCATTCAACTTTGAGTTAAATTTTACGCAGTATTCGTTTGCTAAAAGCAACACGTGTTTTATTTCATCACAACAAAAAAAGCAGGGCTGACAGACTCCGTATTAACTGAATTTTTGATTTAAAAATATCCGTGTAAATCCGATTGATATTTTTTATTGCATCATTTGTTATACATTAAATTACGTCTAATTTTTTTTGAAAATTGTTAATACTAGCAATTGAAATGTTAGGGTTCAATCAAGACAACTCTGCAGTGACATTAGTTCCCAGTTGTATTTTATGTAACAACTCCAATTAATATTAATATCATTATTATCATTGTTATGTTGAAAAATGAACACTAGAAAAGAGAGTACAAATTGTATGAAAATTATACTTTTATACAAACCACGCTTCAAAGAGTGGAGCTTCTATTCATGTACCGCAACTCGGTAAAACGGGTTCAGGTGACAAAAGCCGATTATCCATTACTTGTTATATACTAATATAGCAATTCCATAAGATGATTTAAGGATTACTTTGTTTTGTTGAAGATACAAGCTGATTTACTTACAGAAAACTCATTCGAATTCTTTTTGCAACACGATCTCTACCGTGAGCTAAACAAGTAAATTCTTCATTTTAGGACAGAATATTTACTTATATAAATATAAATGTTTAGCAGATTTTATCATATAATTTTTTCAATTATCTGTTCGTGGCATTTTACAAATATGTTTTCCTATGTGGGGACTCTTCTGATATACTTCGTTTTACATACTTCTCCAAGTATGTTCGCCATATATTATTGTTAAGTACACACAAAAACTAATTGCTTGGCGTACAGCTGTTGCAATGAATAGTCATTTGCATCTAACAAATATAGTTTGCCTTCACTGAAAATCATTTGTGGCAAACAATAGCATGAAGCGTAACCAACTATTAGTTGAAGCAACCGCAACATTGATTGGGAAAACAAACTTTTTATTTATTTATAATTTTTTATTTCCATTGCTACGACAGCTTAATTTAAAATCAGACATACTCAATATTTTGTTGGCTCTGCGGATTGTTGGTATAACATTAGGTTGTAGCAACCTATAATTATTTGATTCAACTGCGAAATCAGCTATTTTGTAGAAAAACATTGCCAGATAAGGACAACATCTGTCGCACAAGCATCATCTTTTTCATTAGTTGTACTGCGAACAGCGCGTGCCACGTGTAAAACTAGCTTAGAATTGGTTTATCTGTGATATCTTGAAGTTCAGTATTTCCATGCCCAATTACACTTTACTTAACAAGAAACATACTATTCTGCAGATTTATTGGTGTTTGGTTTCCATCTGTTGTATTTTCATTTTCAGCCAGTCAGGATTACAACGAGTTGACAATTACCGATGAAGCTTGTGAAGTTCGGAAATTGTTGTGCAGCTGATTTCGTGTAAATTGGCTGATTTCGTGTACTTTTCTTTAATTGGCTACCAAGACTTAACACTCCCCGATTATTTGGTTGTTTTAATTGTATTCATTAGTTGTGTGAACTGATACGTGATGTTGCAATAACTGAATCAGTCGAATGTTGACAGATCTAAATAAATCGGTTGGCAAAAATACGGTTGTCCCAACTGATACGTTCTCTGGATGTAACCATTGCCTTACATAACACATGATTGATTTACAGTCGGCGTTTTATATAATCCTTAGATGTTGAATTTATTGAGATTTCCTTCTCTAGTACTTAATATTGTTTTTGAAATAAACTTTATGATTATTACTAATATCAATATTTACCATGTTATTGCAAAAATTGCACCAACTATCTCCATTTCTTTTATTTCGAAAAATGGTTCATTTATTCCGCTGAGCCATTTTTTAATGCGAAAAGTTTATTTATTTTTGGCATTGTGTTCTTTTAAAATATATTTTTCGAATTTATAGAGATTTCAAAATTTTTGAAAATAAGCCATAAAAATAAAAAAATAATGACACGCTGCAGCTAATCTTCAAACATTTTTGGGTAAAATTTGGTTTTTTTTCCCACTCTTGGTGGTCATTGACCACTGCAAAAGGAGACATTAGGCATTCTATGAATTCCGCAATCGATTTCGGAGAAACAACATGTTTGGCAAAATATTGGATTTTGACTCACTTTCGATGGTCATGACCACAAAATTCGTTTGTATTCACATTCGAAGCGACAACTTTGACATTAGCTTGTCAAAATTAAAAAAAAAACATGACAACAATTGTCGTTGTCGCCAATATAGATTCAAATCTAATTTGACAGGCGACAATAGATATTTTTATTAGTTTTGAGAATTGTTTTTGCATTTTTCGTAAACAAATTTTTAATTGGTTTTACTAAATATTTAATAAATTTCTATTAAAAAACGTGTCGATCGAAATAAAATTTTAGTTGCTGTTATTAATTAATTAATGATACATTAATACTCAATAAAATATTTAATATATGGGGCATTCCACATCAATTCGCCGAGATTTGACCCTGACTGCCTTCGATTTGCTTCGTATCTTAATCAGTCCAATCATGAATTTCATAGGAAATTGAATTTCATGTGAAATTTTATTTTCCTCCGAAATGAAATTTCATATCATCAATTTCCTGAGAAATAGATTTGTTTCGAAATAATTGTCAAATACATTTCGAAAGTTTGACAATTGCACAAAAAAATTAAATTTAATTTTAAAATGTTATAAAAATAATTTAAATTGAATTGTCTGTAATAATTTGCTGGATTGAGACTTCTCTAGATCCTTAATTGATGTTTGCTAATCTGTTGCAGGCTCTTGCATTTCATATCTTTTTGGTGAAGTCAATCCTTCCCAATCGATTAAAGCAAGAAACTAATGGGTTGAACTACCGATAGAAATACGTCGGTCGCTCAATTGATTAGGGCTTTGGACTACGAGCCGAATGGTCCCGGATTCAATACCAGCGAATGCAAGATCTTTTCATAGAAAACATTTTACTATCCGACGCTACCTCGGCAGTCAATGACAAATCGACATGAGTACAACATTGGCTATGAAAAGCTCTCCCCGGCTATTTGGATACGACATAAAACTGCAGGTCTTTGAGTACAAATATGCACGCACATCTCAAATGGTGATAGAACTCGGCCTAGGTTCTTCAAATCTGTTGCGTCAAACTATGATAACTTTCTGCACAACAAAATTTAATTCGGTGGCTCAGATGGTTAATGTGTTTAAGTACGAACCAAAAGGTCTCTTGTTCGCCTGCGACCAGCCACTGCAACATCAACAAAAAAGACAATGTTTTGCTATACCACCCCTCTCGCAGACAATGGAAAACCTCCGAGAGTAAAACACCGCCTATTAAAATATCTCACCCCACCGGCTTTTGCATTAAACTGTAGATCCCATTAAGCTTTAGGACATTATTTTTACTTTCTTCCAAATAAAAGATGATAGGTCTAATATTATTTAAATCCTGCTCCACTTGTTACCGGAACCCCTGATTTTGTATGCCTGTATAGCATATAAATCCTTTAACAATATCATGTCCAATTTTTTTTGGTCGGTAATTTCGATCTGGTGCACGAAAATTTGAAGGGTTTGCTAGAAAATCAATAAACACTGTTAAAATTTGCGGATTTTGCGATTTTTGGTTTTAAAAAAATTCATGGTATAAAATACGCATGTATTGATGGGTTGGGTACTTTGGCTTAAATTGTATTTTAAACTGCATTTTTGTTTATTGTTACACCAATAATAAAACTTACATTTTTTAAACTTCAATTTCCTCAAGAATTTTCTGTCGGAATATTTATGCGTAAATCAGGAAAAAAATTCCTATAAAATGAAATTCATGATATGAAACTGTTTCCAGTGAATTATTTCCTACATTCGAAATTCACTGTGATACCAAATTTCCTAATAGTAAAAATATTTCGGGGGAAAATTTGTTCATGATTGGGCTGAATATGTTTTTATTATTCGTCAATGAAGTTCAAATTTAATTAGTCAGTTTCTATCGCACTCCCTTCAACCCCTTAGCAAACTCTAAAAACACGATTTCTGTTGTTTTGCACCATAGCATCCAAAGCTGCCTTTTTAAAATTCTGAAAAAATTTATATAAATTCTTGACATTGAACAAAGATCATTCCATGATACAAATATGTACAGGCATGATACAATGAGAAGGTAAAAGGAAGGAAACGTTCCTCTCTCAAAACATAAAATGTTTGAGATGGAATGATATTGTGTATATCTTCTTTTTTAAAAAAGAAATTGTTTTTAAAACAACAATTTACTGACATTAAGAACTGAAATAATTTAAAATCAAAGCAATTGACATTTACAATTTAATAAATTCAAAATAAAATTTTCAATATCTTTAATAATTTCGCCAATGTTCGCAAAGCCGAAAATAAAAAACAACGAAGAAACAATTTTGGTGGGCAACAATTGAAGGATTCATCAACTGTTTTCGAAAAACGATTTTTAACACCGGCTACCTTGAGCGCCCGAGTTTTGCATGCTAACATCCACTGTTAATGACTTATACTGTTTTTCAGTATATTTGTAACCATTAACGCAATCGGTTAGCCTTTAACTTCCTAAACATTAATGCATCCGAACACATTCATCACAGAAATTGTCAATACCGATGATATATGACCGTCATCCGCTGCAACTATTACAGTCAAACGATAGACGCAACCGGAAAATGTCGTACAGTATACTGAATTACTGATCCTAATACTGCCCAAAATGTTCACCGGAATACCGTGAAAATTTCACAAATTTGTTGATCTTTTGATTGTTGTTTTCGTTTTATAAATTTATAACAAATTTCTTTAATGAATTGACTTGACATATGTATATGAATAAAATAATTGAAAACAAAAACAACTTCAAGTATTTGACAGTAATAACTAAAACTTTTGACTTTTTTACTTTCCCAATTTCTTGCTTTATTCGTAAAGCACTCTCGGATCCTTGTACCTTATAGTTGTATCATGATGTACAGGTACGATCACTCTCTCATTTTTTTTCCAATGTTTACTGACACTATGCAAGTTTTTTGAAGTTTAGATTTAAAAGCAAAACAAAATCGACAATTAAAAAAATTTCATATAAAATTCTATAGAAATGAAAAATAAGTATCAGATAATTTAAAAATGTTCACAAAAATTTGTATAATCAAAACAAAATCTGAAAAATTATTTTCAGTTTTTCTTTGAACATAAATTTGAATTTTTAAAAATTTGAATTTGAATCAAAACAAAATATTCCAAAATTTGTCAAAAAAAACTTGCCTAATGTCAGAGTGATTAATAATAATAGTTTGGCGCTACAGTCCTCTATAGAACTTCGGCCGGGCTCTCTCACCATTTGAGCTGTGCGTGTTATATTTGTACTCAAATTGGTGGGACCTACAGTTTATTGCCGAATCCGGGTGAGAGCTTTTCATAGGCAATGTTTTACTCTCGTAGGTTTGCCATTTACTGCCGAGAGATAGCGTCGCATAGAAAAATGTTTTCTATGAAAAAGATGTTGGCAGTCGCTGGGGATCGAACCGCGGACCTTTCGGTTCGTAGTCGATCGCACCAGTAACTTTTTCGCTCGTAGTCCAACGCACTAATCAGACGAGCTACCGACGCTATCAGAGTGATTGTACCTGTATATATTTGTATCATGGATCATTCCACTTTGATTTGGAGTGGTAATAATTTATCTTCTATTTTTTCTTAAGTTGGAACATCCTGTTTTTTTTTAGTATATAATTCGCCATAAATTTGGATAGGTATGTCTTAAGTACAGTGTTACGAAAAAATTGTCAACTGCCACGCATAGCAGCCATATAACATTTATAGTAAACACGCTATAACTCTAAAGATATAAAAGTTATATTATTGAAATTTTGTCCAACGTGTAACAGGATATAATATCAAATGTAACTGAATGTAATATAAAATGTAACAGAATATATTAAACAAATTTACCTTGGCCACACTTTGAGCACTAACCGATTACAATTTAACACAATATACGATTTTTGATTATCTGAAAATGGTGGTTATTTGGAAATATTGTCTCACAAATCACAATTTTAAGGTGAGTGTCAGCAGAAAACGCCGATATGAATATGCTATTATCGTAAAGTTTAGCTTTTCATTCTTGACGAACCTCTTCACTGGTTGTGTGATCTTCTATGTGCTCTGGCCACTTCTCGATTTTTCAATGTTGCTGTATATAACGCTCTTTTTTTTATTCATCAACATCTTGAATGTGATCACGAACCACTATTATTTCGGTTTGCTGAACATAAATCTGCTGTTTTACATTCTACATGATGAATTGCAGTGCATACTGCAGTCTGCAGAGACCATATCTAGTGGTTATCGATGCAGCCGCGCGGATGTCTTTGCCACACAGTGTTGTCAGCTGAGCGACCGTCTTGATGAACTGGCCCAGGTGCACTACAAGCTTGTTCAGCTTACCAAGCGCTACAACAACATATATGACTGGCGATGTGGCGCCACAACGCTCATCCAATATCTTCATCATATAACACTAATCTTCTTCTTCTATGCGCTACAAAAACCTGAGGTGAAACTGGACATGGGCCGGATTGGTATTATCCTAATGTGCGTCGCCATTGTAACATACTTGTGCGATACGCTTTGCTTCATCGTCATATTAAACGATGTTTTGCATAGCACCAAAAAGATCTTGAATATACTTGAACGTCGCATTAATTGTGGTCCACTCGACGTGCGTTTGGAAAAAAGTGTATGTTGAGTAATTATTTAATAATTTAGTTGGACAAAGAACTATTTTTTTCAGATGGACATTTTTGGCATTCAATTGGTTACGAATCCCATGGAATACGTTATGTGTGGCTTTTTTAAAATCGACTGGCCGCGTGCTTTTTCCATTGTGGCATCGTTAGTACCTCATTCGATTCTACTGATGCAGCACGATTTGAAAATCGCTTAAATAAATACATTTCTTCAAAAAAAAGACATTTGTGCCTTTCCACGTCAGAAATATCATTCTTGACACGATGTCTTCCGATTTTGATGAAATTTTGTGGATAGATAGTGACCGAAAAATAAAAAATAATTGTGTTCTTAGTTTTTTTGATTTCTCAACTCCAACAAAGTTATTTG
The DNA here is from genome assembly GCA_951804985.1 of Dryomyza anilis. NCBI lineage: Eukaryota > Metazoa > Arthropoda > Insecta > Diptera > Dryomyzidae > Dryomyza > Dryomyza anilis. Next base: position 70,043,016 of record OX638133.1, read on the forward strand.
AATCGAAACATCAAAGTACTATATAAGAAAATTATTTATATCTCTTTAACTATTTAACATATTTTAAAGAAACTTAAGGTTTATATAAGCTTTACGATCACGCATTTAAATAAAAATAAAAAAAAACAATTTAAAAAAATAAAATACATTTAACATACAAAAAGTTAAAAATATTTTTCAAATCTGTTTTCTATTTTTTTAAACCTGGAGTTTTCCCCGTCGATAAATTCGATGGAGACTCCCATAGTTTCTGAACTATCAAGTTTTAAAGATCAATTGATGATTAATTGCACGATTAATTGACCACTGTAACGCAGAAAGTGGGAGTCCCATTTTCTACGAACATATTTTTTTATTTAATATTGAATTTCTTTTATTTTCTTTTATAAATAAGTTTAATAAATAAGTTTAGAAATAAGTTAAGAAGCATATTGAAGTTTTGTTTAATGTTAAACTAATTAAAATTACCCACCTATTATTCTTTACCTTAAGTCGGCAACCCTACAAATCTATTACAATGCAGATGCAGAATCCAACACTGTCATTTCGGACAAAGGATGTTCGAACCACCTGTTCAACGTTCGAAAATGACAAAGCGAGACTACAAGTAAACGACATCAACAGCACTCGGTCAGTTTGTTTTAGGTCTACGACCAAGACGGTTCACCAGCTATGCAGAGTTCATAGTCTACGATCAGAACAATTTAATTTAAATATCAGTGGTGGATACAACTCAATGTAAGTAATATTTTGAGTATTTAAATTTTAGTTGGGAAGTAGCTGTGCCGCTGTCGGGACTACGTCCGATTGCTGTCACAGAAGTAGTAGTAGCATAGGGCTAGTGAAGTCAGGACTACGTCCGACCGAACTACGGCTGGATAGGTGCGCCGCTGTCTGGACTACGTCCGATCGCTGTCGCAAATACAAGAGTAGCATAGGGCATAGGACTGGTGAAGTCAGGACTACTTCCGACCGAACTACGACAGGATAGGTACGCCGTAGTCAGGACTACATCCGATAACTGTCGCATAGTTAGAAGCAGCAAAGGGTCATTGAGGTGAAACTACGGCAGAGCAGACGCGGAGTCGTTCAGACCACGGCAGCAGTAGTAGCAGCAAAATCGGGACTACATCCGATAGCAGAAACAGTGCCGTCAACGACGACGTTTAACCACGACCACCGAAGAAATATAAATCACCCAGCAACACGTACTCGTAAAAAGGGGTATTTTATTAAAATCGGTATTTTATTAAAATTAATTTATTTTATTAAAATTAAGAATTGTTGAGTTTTACATTTAATTAATATTAAAAAAATGAATTACTTGGAAAAGAAAACATAAAGTGTTGTATGTTGACCTGCGAATATAAATCATTGCAACGAACCCCTCACCTGGACACTGCGAGTGATATCTCGGCTTAGGCCGAAAAAGTTCGTTACAATGGCGCCCGAGCAAGGACTACTACTACAACAATCGTAAAAAGTGATCTAACCACAATATAAAAAAAATGATCACACCAACAAAAGTGAACTAAATTAAAATCAGTGCGCGTGAATAGAAAATTAACTAACTTATAAAAGATAACAATCGAAAGAAAAATATTCGAAAGAAATTAAAGTATCGAACAAAAAAATAATAAACTCATAATGAGTAGTGAAAAGTGTGTGAATTATTTCACCAAGAAAAAACTTGTCGCATACGCAAATGAATTCGCGTTTGACCCAACAGGCAACGCAGCCCAACTTAAACAGCGTTTCACGGATCTCCTCAGGACGAGCATAAACCAGAACAGGCGCGACTTCGAAAAATACATGCGTTACATCGTAGAGGGACTTCCCCCGCGCCAAAAACTACCACATCAGATGCTGAGGTCGACGCAGAATTCAGCGTAGCAACACTACTAAAGCTACCGAAGATGAACCGCAAACCGTGTCAAAATCCACAACGATTATTCTGCTGGGATTGTGGGTGTCCAGATGTCAGAACTACCAACTGTTGCTGGCGTCGTAGGGAAAACAGCAACGGAAACCGCCGTGCTTAATGAGCCTTGTTCCAACGAGACGCAGCAGATCAACGAATTTCTGCGGAATGAACTACTACGTTTCCGAACACAGGGTCGTCATGGCCAACGATCAGCCCATTAAACAGAGGTATTTTCCTCGTAGTCCCGCAATGCAGCCAATTGTCGATGAAGAGATCAATAATGAGCTCGATAAAGGATACATTGAGCCATCACGTAGTCCGTACAGCGCACCCATCGTTTTGGTTCGTAAGAAGACGGGGGCATAGAGATTCTGTGTTGACAATCGACAACTCATCAGTTGTGTCAATGCTTTTCATGTCTTTTAAATGTGTTCCGTCCGTCGCTGTTAAGTCTAATTGTCGCGTAAAATTGTGTTTAATGTGCCCGCCCAACATAAAATAACAATAAAATAAAAACAAAACTAAAATAAAACAAATTAAATTAAACTTACATAAAAACAACATTACATTTCAATAAACACCAACCAAATAAATAGAACAATAAAATAACAAACAACAACAACACAATAGAACCGGTTTCGCGCTGCCTGCTGAGTGGCTGCACTCAACGTTTAATTTGTAATTGCCAACGCAAAGGGCTTTTCTATGCTCTTTGCTGCACTTGTACAGGTTTGTTTCGTATCCCTTCCCTGCCTTACCCTACTCCACGCTACTAGCGCTCACAGTTGAGGCTGCACTGAGTGCGTGATCTATGCTGTGGCCTAATACTCACCACCGCTTGACTTACGCTCTAATTTGTTTGTATCAACTGCTGCGCGTTGGTATACATACTAACAACCTGTTTTGAAGTTGCTTTCTTTATAGGAGTCCGAATCTAGATAGGGTTTCCACCTGTAATAAGCTGGATGCCTTATCTGATTCGAACTCAAATATATTGGAGCAATTTCCGTGAAATTGTTGTTGCCGGCGATTTTAATGTGCATTGCTTGGTTGAGCCACTCGGGTCTTACAACACAGGAGGGTTGTTATGTTGAGCTGTTTGCAGAGTGCAATCAACTCACTCAATTGGTGAAGGAACCGACGTACCTCCCACGCGTCAGTGGGCAAAGCCAAAAAGTCCTACAACTTTTTCTGACTTCACATCATGAAAAATTTGATATTAAAGTTCTTGCACCTCTTGATAACTCCGACCACTGTACTGTTTTCGCTGAGTTTTCATATTCTAGTTTACACGCCTCTTCGATTAAAGCTCCGAAGAGGACTGTATGGCTTTTCGAAAAAGCAAATTGGGTTGCGTTAAATAATTATGTTCGCAACTTTATTTGGAAATTGTGTTTCGCAGACAGAGACATAAATGCTGCGGCTTTAATGGTACAAAATATTATTTTATTAGGTCCTTCATACCTTCTAAATAAATTAGCATTAAACCCAAGGACCACTCATGGTTTAATGAGACTTGCAGGATTTCAGTCAGGTCGAAAAAGGAAGCCTTTCAGAATTGGCGGGCTAATAAGAATGCTGACACAAAAAGACTTCGCATACAGGCTAGGAATCGCTGTAATGCCGTGATCTCGCGCGAAAAGTTTCTTCACGAACAAAACGCGCGCAAAAAGGTCCTACTCTACCACAGAGGTAGTAAAAATTTCTGGTCATTCGTAAAAAGAGTGAAGAATCAGACGACATCGTCTACTCCAACTCTAATTATGAATGGCCAGACCTTCACTGACCCGGTTGATAAAGCTAATCTCTTGGCAGAATTATTTTCAAATAATAGAACGCTCCCAGATACCAATCAAACACTGCCCGATGTCGATTTTGTTTCTTCTGCAATGCCGGAGATTCATTTTCGAACTCGGGCAGTTGAAAAGTTTTAGCAAACCTCAACATTAACAAAGCCTCTGGGCCAGATGACATATCTGCCCATGTGTTGAAGAAGTGCGCGTCAACGCTGGCTTGTCCATTGCGTAACCTTTTCAACATCTCCTACACGACAGGAGTTTTTCCATCTTGTTGGAAGGTTGCCAATGTCCAGCCAGTCCCGAAAAAGGGCGAGGCTACGAACCCTGCCAATAACCAACCCATTGCAATATGCTCTGCGCTCTCCAAGGTAATGGAAAGCGTAATTAACTTCCACTTTGTGAACTATCTAGAGCGAAACTAATTACTTAGTGACCGACAATATGGTTTGCGTAGGACCAGATCCACAGGTGACTTGATGGCGGTCCTCTCCGAAAAGTGGAATAATTGTGTTCACCTTTTCGGGGAAAGTAAGGATATTTCCAAGGCTTTTGATCGAGTGTGGCATAAAGTCCTCGTCTCAAAATGGATTGCATATGGTGTCGGTGAATCTTTTACTCGATGGATATCGAGTTTTCTCCAGGGTCGTTCAATACGAGTTGCGATGGATGGTGTGTTCTCAGAACAACATTCCATCAATTCTGGAGTTCCGCAGGGTTCCGTCCTATCCCCGTCCCTATTTCTGGTATTTATCAATGACCTTCTGTCATTGACCCAGAACCCAATTCATTCCTTTGCAGATGACAGTAACATTTGTCATTCATATTCGTTTAACAAGCGCCCAAACTCTTTGGAGATTGAGAGTAAAAGACGCACTATGAATGACACACTCAACAATGACCTTAAATCAATCTCCGAGTGGGGTCTTGCAAATAGAGTTGATTTTAATGCAAGCAAGACCCAATGTTGTTTGTTATCTCACAAACGAATGGATGCGCCTCTCCCTCCCGTCAATATGGGTGCTGTGGTAATTGCGCAGTCAGCTGCTCTTGACGTTCTGGGCATATCAATTCAGTGTGAGCTCCGATGGAATGATCACATATTTGATGTGTCGAAAGAAGCGGCCAAGTGCCTCGGTTTTTTAAAACGGTGTAAAACATACTTCACTCTTGCTAACTTACGCACTGTCTACACTACCTATATTCGGCCTAAGATGGAATACAACTCGTACATATGGGCTTCTAAATCTGCTTTGGAGTTCCTGGACCGAATCCAACAACGTGCAATATATTTAATAGGGGATGAAAATATTGCATCCTCTATTGGCTGTCTTGAGCACCGAAGGACCGTTGGGTGTGTAAGCCTGTTTTATAGGTATTACAATGGTAAGTGTTCGAGTGAGATACATGGCCTGATTCCACCAGGTCGTGTGTTATCTCGATCTACTCGGGCATCGAACCAAGCCCACCCCTTCGTAGTCCACTCGGCTCTCAACAGAACAACGCATTATAGAGAGAATTCGTTCTTCAATCACACCATTCGTTTGTGGAACATTCTCCCTGCGTCTGTTTTTCCCGACATTTTCGATATTGGCAAATTCAAAACAAATATTCACCGACACTACCTCATCTTTCCTCTTTTCCTCTAACCCTAATACTTTCCTACGATCAACACTGTGCTTTGCATAAATAGGGGGCATCCCCTGAGTGTTCGTTAATCTGTAAAAAAAAATAAAAAGTTTTCAGAAGCCTACGCGTAGCCAACCTGCGCATCAACCAGGAAAGATCGTTAACTCGTGAGGAGAACGAAATGATGCCGGACAAATTGAAGTCCACAAGTAATCGGTTCCGGGAAAGTCAGCAGAGCGTCAGCAGAACCAGAGTCGACGTACTCTACGATTGGCCGATGCCTTCGAAGAGCGCCTTGCAGTTACATCACGGCGTGGTACACGCATTCAAGTGCGACAACGACAGACCGAAGACTCGGGTACTCCAGGAGCGGGCCTCCTTCGTGATGTACACCAGTCGGCGCACAATACTCATTCCGGGTCAAGCATTGCTGATGATGGCCCAAGTACATCGAGAGAAGCGCCACTTCGTAAATCCCACCATCCGAAGCGCTACACCCGTGCCGTGTCGGATAATAACGATGATGGTCCAAGTACATCAAGAGAAACACTACTAAAGGAAGCACGCCAGCAGGGCATCGTATACGCACCGTACCAGACGAAAACAATGATCCGTCACCGGGGCACAAGCGAAGTCAACCAGCCAATGTCCAGCTGTCGAATCCCCTGATGTAACGCTTACAGACACGGTTGCCCCCACGCCCTACGGGTTCAACACGACCGCCAGTTACGAATATTGAGGGCCAGCTACCACGCCATCCACCTCGACCACTGCTGGGATATGCGCTCGAACGACGTTTTAAACATCCACTGCCAACGAGAGTGTTTCGGCCATTCCGAATTGGCCAGAGATATTTTTTGAACCCAGAATTGGCACAAGCAGTCACAAGTACGATGTTGATATATACAGCCGATCCACCGCCACTAGTAGAGTTTTAATAAAATACCGAATGCGCAATGTTATACCCCTTTTTACGATTACGTGAATCTGGGTGATTTATATTTCTTCGTCCTAGTTAAACGTCGTCGTTGACGGCACCGCTTCTGCTATCTACTATAGCTGCTGTTGTCTGAACGACTCCGCGTCTGCTCTGCCGTAGTATCACCTCAATGACCCTGTGCTGCTTCTAATTATGCGACAGCGATCGGACGTAGTCCAGACAGCGACACACATATCCTGCCGTAGTTCGGTCGGACGTAGTCCTGATTCAATATTTTTGTTTTGCCATGTTCAATATTTTTGTTTTGCCAACTGGCAATCTAAAAAATTGAGTATGAAATCGTGATAAGAATATTGAAGTATATAGTGATGAAATATAATCCGTAATTGACATACCTGGTCTTACCTCATTATTGTAATGAGCCATGTAACAAACGTTTCTGGCCGGTGCCGAGGTATCGTCGTGCCAGGAATCGTTGCAAATTGTTTTATATTTTGCAGGTGCACACAACAACTTCCATTTGTTAGACTGTTTTATTTATTTTTTCAATTATGTTAATTCATTTCACTTATCGTATTATTTCACTTATCTTGGAACATTTTATTAATTACAGTGACGCGTGCACTTGTGGACGGGGTGGACGAGGTAGTTGTCGAATTTAATTGCAGCGACCACAGAAGAATTGGTGGTGTGATCACTTCGATCACCGCTAGTGAAGGATATTTCTGGGTACCCAATTATTTTTATTCGATACTTGTTTTATATCGATATCGAATATTTTCGTTTAAAAAGTATTCAGTACTTTGTATCGACATTATGATTTTTTTGCCCAAAAATGCAACATTGTTGTTCGCAAAAAACAACGTATTTTGTAGAACAGTAAGTTTTTATTTTGTGAACCCCAGATCTTAGTGAATAATATTCAAACATATCTTGGACTTTAAAGCTTCTATAAAAAATAATTGATCTGTTTTTATCCCTTTATAAAACCGGTATAAAACCGAAACCGGAATAAAACCGATACTGAGAAGGGCGTAGTCAATATATAACTATACATATATGTATATACAAGTTGAAGTAAAAAAAGTATTCAATGCCGATAAAAAAGTATTGAATATTGGACAAAAAGTATTGGGTACCTGATGACCCGATTGTAGCAAGTTAACATGAGTAAAATGGTTTTATAATAATAATAATATAGTTTGGCACTACAGTCCTATAAGAACTTAGGCCGAGCTCTCTCACCACTTTGAGCTGTGCGTGCTATATTTGTACTCAAAGTGGAGGGACCTACAGTTTATTGCCGAATCCGAACGGCAGGTGAGAGCTTTTCATTGGCTTTAGGTTTTACTCTCGTAGGTTTGCCATTTACTGACGAGAGGTAGCGCGGTATAGAAAAATGTTTCTATGAAAAGATGTTGTTAGCCCCAGTCCAGGCTTGAACCGGGGACCTTTCGGCTCGCAATCCAACGCACTAACCACTGAGCTACCGCGGCTACAATGGTTTTACTTAATTTAAATTCGTCGAATTAAGGCAGAAAAAATATAAATATTAATAAAACAGCTATTAACAGTAGTGACATAGAAAATTTGTATATTTTCGACGCATTTAACATCCAAAAACAAATTTACACAAGCTACAATCGACTTATTATTAATATAAATGCAAAAAATATATATAAAAGAAAAAAAACATAATGAAAAAATAAATAAAAAGTGAAAAATTAAGAAAATAATAACTTGTGGCACTGCATGACTTGATATTTTGGTTTTATAGCAGGACGAATAATGACAAAGAAACAATTCAATGAAAAAAATTGATCATGACTCCAGAAAATTTCTACTAGGGGTGAGTGCTATAAACAATCAATTAAGTCAGCTGATTCAACGACTCTCCTGATCTTTAAACTGACATTCTTTATCAATTTCACATTTTCTACTCCGAAAACATAAATCAAACGATTTATCAAAATTACTTCCGACACTGACTATTGTAATTAACGTACAATTAACGTGAGTTAAATGACACGTTAATTGCACTGCAACCTTTCATATTTTCAAATGCACGCAGCCGAATATAATTTTGCAGCGGTTCCCCCTGTTCTAAAATGAGATTAACCGTTCCCTTATTTTGTTAACATGTAAACAAATCATACTTTTGAAAATAGCCATCTAATGCCAGCTGCATTTATTATTTTATGATTTGGAACCCCGAAATATTCTTGAAATTCTTTAAATTCTAACTGCCGTTCTATGGCAAACATGCTTGTTGATGTTGTCTATTTGAGACACGTGCACTTCCAAACCTTGAAAAGCCCACGATGACAGTCGCCTTGTTGAGGCTGTTGCAAGTTCGTTGGTGCTTGGCTTCACAAGGTGCTGATGACTTATGCTGCGGTTGCTGCTGTTGCAATTTGTTTCGTGAGACAATTACGTTATAAATTTATTTTAAGTATTTTAGGCAATTATATTTTTAAGTTTTATAATAGTTTTAAGTTTTATACTAGTTTTAAGTTTCTTATGAACAAAAAAGAGACTGCTTTCCTCGCTGCTGTTTTAGAAGTTAAGTGTCGGCTTAATTTTTTTTATGTGGCCTTGATGATCCTCTCACCTACGTGCATGTATGCGTATGTCAAAATCTGTTGGAGACTTGGTTGGAACAGGGTTGCTACATGTTAATTTGCATCACCGCAAATATTTAATTATGTTCACATCATTAAATTAATATAAATTGAATTACGTTCGTGGCGCGAACAGATGTGATGAACTAAATACGTAACTGATTTCGTAATATACTCAGTATTCGAACAAAGTAGGTATGTCCAAAATACATCAATGTTTTAAAAACACTCGATGTATTGCTTCGATGTTTTTCGATTAAATACAAGAATCCTTTCCATTAAATAATGGAAATCAGTATTCTCTTGTTACGATTGCAACGATATTTGGCAAGCCCAGTATCAAAATTAAACGAAATCCCATTCAAATTGTGGATCCAAGTTAATGTTTTTTTTTTTTTGCAATCCCAAGTTATACGAAAATGCAATAACATATTAAACGATGGTTTTATTATTATTTTATTATGTTGGTTATTTAATATATTTTGACATATAAAAACTTATAGTCTTCATCAAAATTGAAATTATTAACCTAATCATTTTTTTAATGCCGCTTGGAATTTTCGCGTTTCATTTTCGTGGTGGCTCGTTTTTTAAATGCAATTGAACAAATGCATGAAACATTTTTTTTTTCAATTTGTCAATTTTAGTTTAGTGTATTATTATCAGTTTTTGTCTTAGTTCAAATAACTCCTAATTCTATCTAAATTTGATTGATAAGAAGTATTTATTATCTAGTCTATAATACTATTAATAAATAAACAAATAAATACATATATTAAATAAAATTTTACTTTATATTTAGATTACGCAGAATCAAATCAAACTGTACCATGACAATTGTGTAATAAATAGTCTCTGTGAAAATAGAAAAAGAGTTTTTCTTATTGATGACAAACATGCCGCAAATATAAATGTATATTGTATCAAATTTCAATTGCAAAGCAAACTGTTCAAACTGTAATCATGAAAATTTATAAAAGTTACAATATATAAATGCAACAACTTACACTGCGTAATATTTCAGGACACGCAATTGTAGTTTCGTTCCAACGTCGAAGCATCAGCCCAGTTTCTCGATATCCCTCAAAAACATCGTCACACACCATGTCATGCAGGTACAAGTCCGCAAACATCAGAATGTAAAAAAGTGACCACACCAACATTAGCCAAAAGTCATCATTTTTCTCCGTAAAAATAAATATAATGGCATAGTAACCATTAACAATGTTGGAAATCATAGAAGTGACAAGATGTGCTAAAATCTGTAGCTGGTAGATTTTGCTGACATCTTTGACCATGCAGCTAAGACGCCAATGACTCTGACGTAGTTCCTCCAGTTCATCTAGTACTGCTTTAGTATCACAACCGCATCGCAAAAGACTTAGTAATACACGTAACTTCGCGTTCATAAAATGAAATGTCTGGACCACCCATAACATATAGTAGAAATAGTTAAACATCGTGAAGATTAAAATGTTTAACATATTGGTACAAAGTATCATTAGAGCGAAATTTCTTAAATTTTCAAAATGTTCGTTTAAAAAGACGTTAATAAACATTGCAGAATTCTGATATAAAATCATGACAAACTTAATGTTTAAAATGTGAAGGTGACGTGAACTACTGATCAAAGTAGTACTGTCCCACGAGCAAAAGTTCCCTCCATTAATTTTTTCCAATTCCGTGGTAAGTCGGATCAGCTGCTGTTCCCTTTGCCAACGAGATGCGATGGTGTACAGTATGACTAACGTGCGCAAAGAAACGTTGACCTTGTTGCTAATTTCCATAAGAATATTAGTTTGATAGATTTCCACAAAACTATATCCGTACATCAGAATCAATGGCAATGCCAACACTGTTACGACATTCACCACAATAACGTAGTATTTGGAGAAATTAGTTTGCAAATGTCTGTGCTGGCGGATATCATAGTAGAAAGAAGAGACTCCTATTAATAACTGGTAATACATAAAAATTATCAAACAAATTTTCTGTACATTAGCCAAACGAGACATTTTACCAGTTACACACATAAGTTACAACTGAGTGGTTATATTTTTGAACCTGCCATCGTTTTTTATGATGAGATGATAAGAAACGTAATTTACTAATTACCTGATTAAACTCATTAATTGAAATATTTATTATACCTACAACCAACACCATGATTGTTATATCAAGAATATCTATGACATCCTTCCAATTACGAAATGATTACTTTTAAAATTATGTTGATTAAGGAAAATATATTAATAAATTACATTTGATTTCGTTAATTCTAGCTCTTCTGGTTTTCCAGTAATCGGGATTTCCACAGACAGATAGGCAGGCAGGCAGAAAGGCGTCAACTCAGGAGGTGACGCCAAACAATATGATATACCGGATCGCAGCTACAGCCCCAACAAGAGTCTTTCAAGATTCTAATCAACTTCATTGATTATAAAAGCTTTCAAACGGCAAAATGTAATTATTGAGTCGATAGTTCTCTCTCATCACAAGTGTTGAAGTTTTGGTTTATGTTACAGATGTTATTCGATAGAACAAGACTCTATTTTCTCTTATATCAATTTATGAAAATCACAGCTCTTTGGTTTCGATATTGAAGTATAGACAGACGGACATAGATACAAATGAATGACACAAATAAAATTACCCTTTTAAATATTAATCTCACCAACCAGAAATTCAAATTCATTTATTTACTCTTCTGGTACCTAATGATTCATTTTTTGATCGTAAACAATGAGTAAGGGAGGGGGGGCTATGGGGGCAACGTGTCTGAGCGCAATCCTTGTCGGTGTCGTCTCAAGTCGACTCACTGGTCGCCAAAATCGAGAAATCGGCTAAAGTGAGTGGCGAGCATCTCCCTCAGATAGAGGGTTCGTACGTTGGGTTTGGGTTCCACCACTGGAAAAACCTATCCGCTCAATGAAATCAAAAAAAAAATGCCTCGGATAACGATCGATTACCACGATGACAACCCAAACGTTTTAATATAAGGCTGACATCGCCGCTATCCAGGAAATGCAAAAACGGGACAGGACTCTTCGTAACAAGAGTCCTGCGATATCTATTACAGCTGCTATGCGGAGAGACACCAATTTGATTATGGATTTGTGGTCGACTGAAGACTCCGCCACCTTGAGTCTTTGTTCACGCCCGTGGATGAAATGCTGGCTACAATCCGGCTAAATATTTCCACATAAGCCTAATTTGTGCTCATGCTCCGACGAACGAGAAAGATGACGAGAAAAAAGAGCGCTCTACGAGCGACTAAACAACGCATACGAGCGCTGCTCCAGCCACGATATCAAAATCGTGCTAAGCCATTTTAACGCCAAGGTGGCGTTAAAGTCTTCTATTGTCCCACAATCCGAAAATGTAGCCTGCATGCCAACACCTCCGATAACGGAAGAGGCTAATCGACTTCGCCGCAGCACGAAACATAGTAGTTAGTAGAACTAGATTCGAACATTTCGATATCCACAAGGCCACATGGTTGTCGCCCGATCAAAAAACGCGTAATCAAATTGATCACGTTGTGATAGACGGAAGGCACGCTTCGAGCGTGATGGACGTACTCACTATCCGACGTGCCAATATGGACTCAGATATTTATCTTGTAGCACTCAAGGTCCGCACACGCTTAAGCGCTGCGAAGAACGTACGGAACCAAACGCAGAGAAAGCTAGACTTCGGAAAGCTGCAATCACAACAGACAACAAAGCCGCAGGTGCTGATGGCCTGTCTGCTGAGATTATTAAGACCGGAGGCGACGACGTGAAAGACTGAATCCCATCATCAACAGACGGATTGGACGATATCAGTGCGGCTTCAGACCTGGAAAGTCCACCATAGACCAGATTTTCACATTGCGCCTAATCCCGGAAAAGACCCTAGAAAAAAAGATCGACACCTACCACCAGTTAGTAGACTATAAACCGCCGTCGACTCTCCGATAAGGGACCAATTATACGCCGCAATGTCTGAGTTCGGTATACCTGCGAAACTTCAAAGGCTTTGAGGGATGACCCTGAGCAACACACGTTGTTCAGTGAGAATAGGAAAAGACATCTCCGAGTCATTTCATACCGAACGAGGTTTCAGAGGGGTGACTCCACATCGTGCTACTTTTTTTAACTTATTGATGGAGAAAATAGTTCGAGCTGCCGAACTCCGTCAAAGCAGCACTATGCTCAACAAAAGTGTCAAGCTGCTCGCATATGCCGACGATATTGATATCATTGGAAGGAGCACACGGGCAGTTAGCGCAGCATTCTCCAGATTGGAGAAAGAATCGCGTCGAATGCATCTAGCTGTGAACGAGGACAAGACGAAGTTCCTTGTGTCAACAAGCGAAAAATAGTCTTGCGTCTTGGGCAAAAGGCTAATTTTGACACCCACAAGTTCAACATTGTGAAGTACTTCGTCTATCTGTGATCCTGCATAAACAGTAACAACGACATCAGCCTGGAGATCAAACAGAGAATAACGCTTGGTATTTCTAACTGGCGTCAGCGCAGAGTAGATCCGACTGGCGCTGCTTCATTTCAGCGTAAGAAAAAAAGCATATGCAATCCAGACAAATTGTACTTACAAATTATTACTTTTTTGATACCTAAGAACATAATGTCTGAATATCTAGAATTTTTTTACAATAAAGTTTATTTATTTTTTGACAACTAAGTAATTGCTTTCTTAATATTCAGATAATAAATTCTAGAATTTTTTTGATATTAGTCAAATTCTACTAATTTTCATTCGAACAAAATTTTATTTTTAGTTTTAAAATTTTATTTCCCTCCGTGTAGATTACGCAGAATCAAGTCGAACTGTACCATGACAATTGTGTAATAAATAGTCTCTGTGAAAATAGAAAAAGAGTTTTTCTTGTTGATGACAAACATGCCGCAAATATAAATGTATATTGTATCAAATTTCAATTGCAAAGCAAACTGTTCAAACTGAAATCATGCAAATTTATAAACGTTACAAAATATATAAATGCAGAAACTACTTACACTGTGTAATATTTCAGGACACGCAATTGTAGTTTCGTTCCAACGCCGAAGTATCAGCCCAGTTTCTCGAAATCCCTCAAAAACATCGTTACACACCATGTCATGCAGGTACAAGTCCACAAACATCAGAATGTAACAAAATGACCACACCAACATTAGCCAAAAGTCCTCATTTTTCACAGTAAATATAAATAAAATGCCATAGTAACCATAAACAATGTTGGAAATCATAGAAGTTACAATATGTGCCAGAATCTGTAGCTGATAGATTCTGCTAACATCTTTCACCATGTAGCTAAGACGCCAATGACTCAGACGTAGTTCCTCCAGTTCATCTAGTACTGCTGTAGTATTGCAACCGCATCGCAAAAGACTTAGTAATATACGTAACTTCGCGTTCATGATATGAAATGTCTGGACCACCCATAACATATAGTAGAAATAGTTGAACATCGTGAAGATTAAAATGTTTAACACATTGGTACAAAGTATCATTAGAGCGCAATTTCTCAAGTTTTCAAAATGTTCGTTTAAAAAGATGTGAATAAACATTGCAGAATTCTGATATAAAATCATGAAAAACTTAATGTTTAAAATGTGACGGTGCCGTTTAGCATTTATTAAAGTAGTACTGTCCCACGAGTTCTCTCCATTAATTTTTTCCAATTCCGTGGTAAGTCGGATCAGCTGCTTTTCCCTTTGCCAACGAGATGCGATGGTGTACAGTATGACTAACATGCGCAAAGAGACGTTAATCTTGTTGCTAATTTCCATAAGAATATCAGTTTGATATATTTCCACAAAACTATATCCGTACATCAGAACCAATGGCAATGCCAACACTGTTACGACATTCACCACAATAACGTAGTATTTGGAGAAATTAGTTTGCAAATGTCTGTGCTGGCGGATATCATAGTAGAAAGAAGAGACTCCTATTAATAACTGGTAATACATAAAAATTATCAAACAAATTTTCTGTACATTAGCCAAACGAGACATTTTACCAGTTACACACACAAGTTACAACTGAGTGGTTATATTTTTGAACCTGCCATCGTTTTTTATGATGAGATGATAAGAAACGTAATTTACTAATTACCTGATTAAACTCATTAATTGAAATATTTATTATACCTACAACCAACACCATAATTGTTATAACAAGAATATCTGTGACATCCTTCCAATTACGAAATGACTACTTTAAAAATATGTTGATTAAGGGAAATATATTAATAAATTATGGAAATACTTAGTGTATAACTTTTGAGTTTCATTAATTCCAGCTCTTCTGGTTTTCCTGTAATCGGGATTTCCACAGACAGGCAGGCAGAAAGACCAAATTAACATATTCAGTAACTTTCTATTGCTTTTCTGGTACTATGTTTCCGTTTCAATCGGTGGATGAAACATCAGAAACAAAGCATGTTTCTACAGAATTAGCTTTTTCCAGATGCCCACGAAGATTTGTGGTGTTTGCTAATGTTTTCAGGCATTTGTTGCATGTTTTGCACACAGCTTCTGATTCGCCACACTTCTTAAAGTAATGCCATACTTTACTCTTAATTTTTTTAGAATTTTTTTTCGAAAATCGGCGTCCTCAACATCTGGTTACAAAAATAAATCATTAAAATTAATAACTAAATATCAATGACCGGAACTTATTCGTTTTGTCAAAAAAAAAACAAAATTGATATTGATAGAGCTGCGCAGTTCTGTCGCACTCACAAATTTACAAATAACTTTTTGCGAATATCTAAGTTTGCCAGCACATTTAGTTATGAAAAAAATAATCATAATATTACTCATTAAACGTCAATGGGTGTTATTAACTTTACTTCTACAAACTAATTCAGTAATTTCAATAAAATGTTTATTTTGGATCGAAGCTGCGCACGTTCACTAATTTACAAATAAAACAGTGCTGCCATATATGAACACTTTATTGCAACTTTTAGGAGTATACATTTTTGAAAAGGGGAATAAGGGCAAAAAATGTATAAAACGAATATAATTAATATTACATTTTTGTAAGATCTTAATAAATTTTAACATACCGTATGTATAGATATACAAATTGATAAATAATTGTGAACATTGCAAAACATAAGTATCGTTTTGTAGTAAAAAAAATTACCCATTTTACCAAATTTCTTCCCTCTATTGTTTACAATAAATGAAATACTGTTTTGTACAGACTTTTCCCTTTTGGTTTTGAATAATATATTGACGTCCTTTTCTTACTACTTTATAATGCCATTACAACAAATAAAGTGTTTAACTACTAGAATATTCTATGACGAAAAATCTGATTTTACAAAGATAAAATACATTTTTATTGAAGAAAGCAGAAAACATCGGCTAAAATTGACGAAGATACATCGATGTTTTTCGAGCGCTCTTTTTTGGCTCGCTCAAGTTTTTTTTTCTATTTTCTTTGCAAAAATTACTACAATTACCCAGTGGTAAAGCCACCGAAATACTTTGGAAATCATCGATGAGTTTTTAGATATGTACTCCATATGTAATGTGCCAATAATCTAAGAAAAAAAATGTCCCACAATGTACAATGTAATGTGGGCCGAATGTGCAACCGAATGACTTTGGTTGATTGTCGCAATGTTCCAACGACATTCTAAATGTCGCATATATCGTGATGACAATCGAACGATGTTAACCTCGAAAACCGTTATTTGTTTTTCCATCGATCATATGTTTAGCTGCGTGTGTGCATTTGTGTCTATAGTGTCGATGTGTTGATTTTTTAAAAAAATAAAATATAATATTATTAAAATGTAAGTTTATGCAATACAAATACAAAATAACCAATGAAACGATGCTTTTCCGCAAGAAATATTAGAAGATCATCTAAAGAAAAAGATACATTAACTTCCACTTCACAAGCTAAAAAAATACGTGTGTCCTTAAGTACATCTTGCATAATTTCTCAAAATATTAAAAACTCATCATTTGAAATAAAGCTTTGTAATGGTACAAAAAAGATAATCCAGATCGTAGGGGTTTTGATGAATTATTAGAAATTTGAATTTCTAAAAACATAAATGTTCCATTTTCAACGAATTTTTACATGCGTTTTACATATCTTGAAGCTATGAAAAATAATAAAAAAATGATTTATACTTAGACGTGGGTATTGATTGTCTCCCACTATTCAAATGCTCCCGGAAATCGCTTTAGCCCATTTTAGGTAATTTCTGTAACATTGATAATTCAAAAATATGTTTAATAGGTTCGTACAATGGAGACCAAAAACCTGCCAAATATTATTAGGTCCATACATTCCTTCGGACTTTGGAGTTCTTAACGATATTGTTCGACGGAAAGCAATTGAATTCCGTCAATTTCTTTTATATTCATAAATTGTAGTCTTGAAAGACATTTTAAGTGATGATTATTTTTATCACATATTGTTATTCCATTGTGCATATAGGCTATTACTAGAAGTAGAGTCCATCAACAATTTTCCAACAATTTTCCAACAACTGCACAATCAATTTATAGACCACAACAATGTTACTGATGAACAATTTTTGGGTTTAAAAAAAAAGTTAACGAATAACGAATAACTGATTACACGTTAGCATTAACCCATTCAGATGTTTGTTCCGTATCACCTTTTAATAAGTGTGTTGAAGAGAATGGGGAAGTTTTAATAGTAGGAAAAAGAATCAATGATATTATAAGTTTTTTTGAAGCTCCACTAAATTCTATGAACTATTTAGGCACAGTATTAGCATCAAAAAACTTTACAGATTTTGAAGAAACTTTTCCTATTAAACTCATAAATTTTAAGTATGTACGCATTCCCTATAAAGCTGAATTTCTCCACTTGCCACTTATTCACACATTCGATTAATATGTATTGTAGCGAGACAAATTTGTCGAGCACAAATTTGCCGCACACACATATATGTATATATGCCTTTATATATATGTATTTTTAATAATTATTATATATTTAAATAAACTGCATCATACAACGCCACTACGTCATACAACGCCACTGCGTCATACAATGCAGCATGCAACACATCATGCATCACAGCATGTTTGATGCTGGTTGCAACATGAAACACACACGAAGCGCATGTACAAAGCATAAAGGCCAAATCGCAACGTTGCGTTGGGTCAGTCGTCCGTTTATCGACTTTGTCTATACGTTGCTCAGGCGTTACGATCTTTTTCTCCCAACGCTTCAGAATACTTTTTCAAATCGCAATTAAGCATTGCGTTACGGTTGCGTTTTGACGCATTTTTCTTATTCGCGGTACAAATAAACCATTTTCGCGCACTAAAAATAATTTTTTTGTTCAAATTAAATTATTGTTATTCAAATAATTTTTTTACTGAAACTAAATTCTATGAAAAGCGATTATTAGACAAATGTCAAACGGACGACCTAGTAGAGAGTAGCTCTACTTTTGCGTTGCTGATGCGTTTACGATATTTGTGAGAATTTACGATAAAACGCATGAGGTCTACTTTCGTTTTGAATCATTGGTTTCTATTGATTCTACTTTTTCTGTCAACGCAAGCACGACCTAACGCAACATTGCGATTTGGTCTTAAAGCAAATGATACAGCAACAACAACAACATAAATGCTGCATACTGTTGCTGCATACGATGCAGCCAGTACAACGAGCAACACTACACGAAGACTACAACGAGATGCACGACTGCAGCAGCATTCACCAGTTGGGGTGTATAAAAGGAGCGTCTTTGTGCAACATAAAATAGTCTAATCCAGGCCTCCGAGGAAGATCAATTCCCAACAGTAAAAGCCGGGCTCAAGAGGAATACCAATTCCCATAAGCATTGAGAGGAATAGCAATTCCCATAGTACACCGACAAAAATAACCTAGTACACTTAGAGGAATAACATTTCCCATAAGCATTGAGAGGAATAGCAATTCCCATAGTGCATCGAGAAAATTAACCAAGTACATCGAGAGGAATAACGATTCACGAAAAAACAATAAATAATTTGAATTTACAAGATAATAAAGTAATATACCGAAGCCAAGCAAAAGTTGAATTTTTTGTACGAACCCTGGACACCGCTGAACATACCCTGGAAAGTTCGTTACAGTATATATACAAAATATTATATATTCATACATATTTTCAAAAAAATTACAAAAAAGCAGCGAATTTGTAGCTGATATGCATGATGTTGAATTGAAAGCTCAAATAAATAGAATTGAAAACAATCAAAGCTTAATTTTGGAAAATCTTGAAAAAATGGAAGAAAAAATATATGAAATGCAGAGTAAGATTATATTTCATTTGTATTATATAACCCTGATAATAATAAACATTTTCCAAAAACTTTTTTAGACAATGTAATTGCCCAATCGAAAATTTTGTCAATTTTAAATCAAGTTATAAACGGAAACGTTAACGTAAAATACGTTCCGGAGTTTCCGAACAGGCGATGATTTGCAGGCCTTTAATGAAAAGATGTTGGAAAATATGGTAAAATATGTAATATAATTAATTCTATTTGTTTTTCGTTCAAATATATGAAACAATTTGTACTCCAAGAGGACTATACAAAAATTTTGACAGACTATTTTCAAATGATGTTATTCTGGACTACAATTATGACGGGATTAATAATAAGAAATCCTTTAAAATGCATCACGCTCTAAACACAGCTATATTTGGTAAGAAAGACTATATTTAATAAAACTATTATAATAATTAATGTTTGTATTTATTTACAGAAGTAACGAAAACAGAGGAATATACCGAGGAATATATAAAAGAAATTCGAATGTGCTTCAAAAATTTTAAATAAAGGACTACTCTTCCGAATGGTCTGCCAAGATAAAAAGTTTATTGCTAGAGGGGGAAAAAAACCCATTCGCCTACATTACTCTCGATCTTGGAAATTTGATTAGGCCACATCCCATTACATATTTACTTTGTAAGTGAAAGTATGGTGATAACTACTCCAAATTCTCAAATTGTTTGTAATCTGCATGTCATGATCCCTCATTCGCTTATCATATATTATTCGATGATCTAATGCGGCCACTCCAGAACATATGTAATGCGGAAACATTTTCCACTGGGTAGTGCTCGCGTCTTAAGAAATGTATGATTGACGATCTCCTGCCTTGTCTTGGTAGCATTTTGTTTTTATACCCTACACTAAGAGTGAAAGGGTATATTCAGTTTGGTACGCCGTTTGTTACACCCAGAAGGAAGCATCCCCGGTATGGAAAAGTATATATATTCTTGATCAGCATGTCTGTCCGTATGTATGTCTGTCCCTTTGTCTGTCTGTTGAAATCACGATTACAAAAAAGGAGAAGCGCTGGATCAATGAAACTTTAGATTTAGATTACTTATACATCTAAACAGGCTGAACAAGAAAATTGGCATGATCGCTCTATTGTGACCTCAGAACCGACCTCTTATGTTCAAATACCTCACATAAAATTTACATCTACAAAGGAATTTTATTTTGTGCGGTCTTAAGTCGAATTTCTTGCTCCAATATATATTGACTTTATGCTCACATATTTCAAAATAATGCTTTCTCGCGAACCGACTTGTGATTATCCAAAAAAAAAAATTCGAATTCGGTATACCTACCAATTGGTACATATGGGTATCAAATGAAAGGTTATTCTTCAGCGATTGCAAGTTTTGAGTTATTTTTAGGATTCGTATACCCTAGTGACCTATGCAGTACTTTTAATAGTACCCGCGCACATTATCACTATGTGTAGAGTATTTATAGTCGGCTTAGACCGACTATAAATTTCAAAATTCTTACTACTTCATCACACCAACTATCACAATTTCCCTACACCCAGAAAAAAATCATGGTAAATTGATAGTATTTCAATAGAAAAACAATAATTTATACCATTAAAATTGGTCAATAGGATGCGTCCCATTAATTCAGTAATATTGAAACTGTTAATACAATGTGTGGTTGTACCATAAATTTTATAATGTGATATTTTAATTACAATAAGAAAAACTTATACAAATTTATGAAACGTATTATTAATTTTATGGTATAGTCAAACTACATTTTCCTAATAATTTATTAAAACAAAAATGTATTTTAGTTAATTTATTGTATATATTATTTTATTTAAATGTCGAAATTGATATTCACTTTTACAAAACACACATAAAAAGACACTTCTTGCTGCAAAAGGTTATAACACTTTGGTTCCAATAATTGATTGAAGTACTTGGGTCTGCAGTTATTTTTGAGTTTGTTGCCATAATAGAAGTTCGATGTATTATTTATTTTCTGTAATAAATAAAAATATAAATATAAATAATTATGTAAATATAATTTATTTACATTAAATACATTGAGTCCTTACCAATGTCGCGTTTAATAATGTGGAATATTACAAAAAAATACATGCGACCATTTTGAGTAAACACGCAGAATGACGTACAAAACGAACATGTTTGTATTCGTTCTAGTGTTTTTTTTACACCACGTTTATTATTATAGGAGGAAACCATTAAAACAACAGTATTTATTCTATTTAAAATAATAATATTGAAATATTTAATATTATGGTACTGAATTTTTCAAATACTATTGAATTAATTAGAAAACTTTTGATTTAAAAAGAAAAAACTATTAATACATGAACCATAAGATCAATGGTCGTACCATAAAGTACTTAATGGTACATTTTCTTCTGAGTGTACTTCAAGATTCGCCATGTGATCTAACCTTTCCAACTTGTTTAAAAATTTGCACAGTTCAATAAATGTATTAGAAGAGAAAACATAAACAATTTAAATACATTTGATGAAAGTGGAAACAAAGCCACTTGTTTGAAATGTGAACAGAATACTTTCTTAAAAAAAATACAGAGATATTGTATTGCGGGACACAATTTCTAAGGTTAAAAATAAATAAACTATAATATTGAAGACGAACTTAACCAAAGCACCATTTATAAAACGTTGTGTTGGTATTGCTGTGGTCAAAAATTTCACACATGTTTACGGTTTATATAAAAGCCATTCGAGGAATTAAAATGAATACCAAAAATTTGTTTGGAAATGTAGACTCTGTGATGTTGTTAGAAAATATTAACAGAAATCACTACAAATACAATTATTTCTCCTAAAATGGATATTACAAGCGGTTTAGAATATGCTTGATAGGCTATATATGGGCGGGATTGGACAAAGAAGCGTGGCACCTCCCATACAACCTAAACTTTCCATACGATATAACTCGGCATTTTCACCAGCTACGAACATGAAACAAAAAACTCAAATACAAAAAAAATTAAAAGCAAAAAAACAAAAGCAAAAATACAAAAACAAAAGCAATAACATAATCCAAACTAAAGGAAAAACAAAAAATGAAAGAAAAAGAAAAACAAAAGCAAAAACTATTTTTTTTCGACATTGTTTTTGGAGTTTTTTTTTTTTTTTTTTGGCAAAATGGTGATATTGACCATTGCATTGTTTTTGTCAACCAACAATTTTTTTTAACATTTTTTTTTTCGAAATTTTTTGAACATTGTTGTTTTTGTTGAATATTTTTTTTTGTAAAATGTCGACTTCGACCATTGCGATCTTATTGTCGTCCAAAATTTTTTTTTAACAATTTTTTTTTTCGTAATTTTTCGAACATTGTTGTTTTTTTGTCGAATATATATTTTTAAATTTCGAATAGACGTCGAAACTGCTGAACCGAATTGAATAAAATTTTGTCACAATATGTATGTTGGGCGTGGGCAGAGTATATGCTATATCTCAGTAAGATTGGTGGACTCGGCACCTCCCATATAACGTCTATCACCAATTGGGATAGCAAATTTTATTAAATTTTTGTCGGCGTTATTTTTAACCATTCTAAACGGTTTCGCCGAATGTGGGAGTGATTGGACCATTAGGCGTGGCAATCCCCATAGAAGATACATTTTACATTACGTGTATGTCAACAGTTATTATAGTGATATCAAGATATTTCACACCAGGTTAACAACCACCCAAAATTCTTATAACTCACCACACCAACATTACCTACATTAAAACTCACCACACAAAAATTCACCACACTAAAACTCACGACAATAAATAATAATAGCTACAGTCCTGTATAGAACTTCGGCCGAGCTCTCTCACCATTTTGAGCTGTGCGTGTTATATTTGTACTCAAAGTGGTGGGACCTACAGTTTATTGCCGAATCCGAACGGCGGGTGAGAGCTTTTCATAGGCAATGGTTTTACTTTCGTAGGTTTGCCATTTACTGACAAGAGGTAGCGCGGTATAGAAAAATGTTTCTATGAAAAAATGTTGTTAGCCCCAGTCCAGGCTTGAACCGGGGACCTTTCGGCTCGCAGTCCAACGCACTAACCACTGAGCTACACGACAATAAAACTCACCACAACAAAATTCACCACACTAAAACTCACCACACTAAAACATCTACTGTAAAAAACTCTACGGGGAAAAATTCTACGGGAAATAATTCAACAGGGTTCAATTCTACCGGGATGAATTCTACGGGTAGAATTCTAACGGAAGGAACGGGAAAGCGGGAAAGCGTTCTATGGGGAAGAATATTTACGGAGAATATTTCTACTGGGAAGAATTTTACGGCGAAATGTTCTACGGGGAAGAATTCTAAGGGGAACGCAGTCTGAGAAAGAATTGTCTTTGAGGAAAGTTGTTAAGGCGGAGAATTATTATTTGGTTACTACATTTATAAAACCAATAAAAAAACTTCAACAGCTAAGCATGGCCCCCTCATATAAATAATAAAAATGTTTTTTATATTAATAAAATCGCTCCATATCTTTGAATACACAAAATCTTGGAACGAGTCGTGCACGGGTCCAGCTATAATATATATATTTTAATTTAGAGCTTATCATAAATCTTGAGATATCAACGTTGACATCTACTTGATCGTTAAATAAATCCATCAGTATTATTTCGTGGTAACACTCATTGATTTCGACAAAAATATAATAAACAAGTTCATCAATATCAAATCATTTATTCTAATTAACTTAGCAATCAAAAGTTGCTGTATACATACATCATACAACTCAGAGAGCGGGACACATCTCTTCAGGATTGAATTCAATTTATAATTAATTTTCATCATGCTAAGACTTGAAATAAATCACCATTAACAATTTGTGGTTATCATCTTGAAATTATAATTCAGAGCTCTGTCTATAATTATTAAAAATTCAACATAAAAACGACATAATGAGCTTTGATTGTAATAATCATGCACAAGCGATATCAACAAGATTACCATATAATATGTAAACGCATATTTTTGTCATATAAATGCAACAATCATACAGCCATCGTTATTGATGTAACAGTACATTGAAATCTGCAAAATCATTTCAAAATTTAAATGCTGATTTCTAAAACAATAAGTTTAATGATTTGGAATTCATTGAGTAGATCACCTGCCTTCATAAAAGAAGGCATTGTATATTGAAATCATAAACAACACAAATCGTTATAATAATGTCGAGATTTGACTATCGACATCAACTCCAACAAGATTCATCTCCAGCATTCGTAATATAATTCAGCGTAGATTGAAACAATTCATTGCGACACCACCTCTCTTCTTAATAGAAGTCAGATTAGATTGAAAACGCCAACATCAGATCATCATAATTATAATAATTTCAAATTAAAACGTCGATATCATCAATGAGATCATCATATTCATCACCTGTCTTTGTCATATAATTCAGCGTCGATTGAATGAAATCATTGCGTTCATCACCTGTCTTCTTAATAGAAGACAGAGTAGATTGAATTCGCCAACATCATCATTATAATAATTTCAAAATTTATATATCGATATCATCATATTCATCACCTGTCTTCGTCATAGAATTCAGCGTCGATTGAAAAAATTCATGGCGTTCATCACCTGTCTTCGTAATAGAAGTCAGAGTAGATTGACATCGTCAAAATCATTTTCAATGTAATCGAGATCCAAGAGGATGAACATTCATTTCACCGTCTAATTAATGCAAAGCAACTAAAATTCGATATCTACTATATATTTGCGAATGTAAGTATGTATGTCTGTATGTTCCGAATAGGCGTCAAAACGGCTGAACCGAATTCAATCAAATTTTGACACAACATGTATGTTGGGTCTGGGCAGAGTATAGGCTATATCTCGGTGAGATTGGTGGACTGGGCGTGGCACCTCCCATATAACCCAAAAATTAAAAACACATTATGTCAGCAATTAGCATAGCAAATTTAATGAAATTCTGGTCAGCGTTATATATAACCATTCTAAACGGTCTCGCGGAATGTGGGCGGTATTATACCACTGGGCGTGGCACCCCCCATAGAAGGTACATTTTCCAAATGGTTTATTTCAACAGATATTATAGTGATCTTTGTAGTGATCTTATGATATTTCACACCTGGGTATACCAACCATCCCAAATTCTTTAAACTCACCACACCGAAATTCACCAAACTATAACTCACCAAACTAAAACTCACCACTCTAAAATTCACCACACTCAAACTCACCACTCTAAAATTCACCACAACAAAACTCACCACTCTAAAATTCACCACAACAAAACTTACCACACCAAAATTCACCACACTAAAACTCACAACACTAAACTCACCACACTAAAATTCACTACACTAAAACTCACCACACTAAAATTCACCACTCTAAAATTCACCACACTAAAACTCGCCACACTAAAACTTCTACTTGGGAAAACTCTACGGGGAGAATTCAACGGGAAAGAATTCTACCCGAAGAATTTTACGGGAAAGCGTTCTACGGGGAAGAATTTTACGGGGAAGATATGAATAATAAATATGTTCTTTATATTAATAAAATCACTCCATATCCTTGCATTCACTAAATCTTGGCACGAGTCGTGCACGGGTCCAGCTAGTCACTAATAAGATCATCGATTTAATCGCCATATTTTATCTGAGATTTCATAAATTGATAATTTATATTACCGTGAAAAAGTAATAAATAAATAAAAACAAATAAAAATAATAAAATCAAAAATCAAATAAATTAAAATATTGTTTTCACTTTATAAGATTGTTTTAAAATAAAAAATAAAACTAAGGTACCCCGTTGCGCAGCGCTGGCAGAAAAAAAAATGTGCACGAGTCGTGTACGGGTCCAGCTAGTTTTCAATATATATAGCTGATGGGAATATTTATATCAACACAATAGGCTAGAAATAAAGTTACCTTACACTGAACCAAATTTTCAGTGAATATTTAAATTAATAATAATTGTATTTTTAGTGAAAAGATGTTTTTGTACTATACTTTTTTAAAATATTGGTATAACATTTCAAACAGAAGATTGATTACATGAAGTATTGTTTGAAATATTCTAAATTTCGAATCCTAGTACAAATGCACCTCGTAGCGGCACGTGTCCCGGAGTTCAAAATAAAAAATTAAAAAATAGTCCTAATAAACAATCCTGACTTGATGAATTCATAAATTCCATTGTCATAGATTATCCGACTAGGACATCCCTGTGTACAAGTAAAGGGAACTTGGAAGCCTCGGGGATCTGTTGTAATGGATTAGGAAATTTCCTACTGGGTTCTTGCGTTACACTCGCAAATGATCTTAAATACAGGTATCATACAGATTACATTTAATTCATTCCAAAATTTAATATATTTTTATGAACAATTAAAGTCGACATTGTTCAATTGTTTACTGATATTAGTTTACTACAATCCCTGATTTTACATGATATACTACATCTGTTTTGAAATATTAAATTCTGTCAATTTTCGCTATTTTGAATTCTACACATTTTCAGCAGCTTCATTTCGTTTTGTAAATCTTTCAATTCAATGAGCATGCTTCTGGTCAACTGACCCTCTGGGGAATCGATAGGTTCATAGATCAGCATTTGTACAGATTCACGTAATAAAGATTCGGATTTTTGCAGCAATTCCTGAAATATATAGTTACTATTTTTTTGTATACTTAAATTACCAAATTTTCAGTACTTGCCAATAATTCTACAGCACTCATATCATTCTCATCGAAGCGCAAACGGCCCAATTCACCCAATGAATTGGACATCTCATATAAAACAATGGCTTTCATACGCGACATATATGGCTGCACAATTCGCATTACCTGTAAAATGTCCTCGCACAAACGCACCTTCCGCTCGTAAACCTGTCTGCCAGGACGATTTGAAAGATTTAAAATTATCGAACGTAAAATGGCCGCCACATTTTGCTTAAGATCAATTATGAGATAATGATTCGGGTGCAGAATGCGACTCAATTTGGCAATCAACAGTTCATATATGCGTATATCGTTCTTGGCCATGACTGTTTCCTCCTTGGCCTGTTCCAAGAGCCGCTCCACCTTTTCGGCATCCATGACATGGCTACACAGCTGACAACGCCATTCTTTGGAATGCTCACATACAATATACGCTTCCGTTCCTTGGGACAAACAGAGGTGGCAGCGAAGACTGCTCATGTGCGAACCCAGTTCAGTGGGATCATCGCAGCGAGCGCAGCTGCAATGGAAATATTTGCCGATGAAGAGATGTTTACGACGTTCTGCGGTACCCTGTATAGGATAAAACAACTTAAAGTCGATGGGAATTTTAAGAATAGGTTTTAAACTCTATCTTGAATCAATACTCGTAATGTGTTCGCGCATTTTTAAAATATATAGGTGCAGATCTCACAGATTTGTTTTAAAAAATGTACGACTAATTATCTAAAACAATGTCAAATAAATGCAGACGGATCACGCCCTCTTCGTAACACATATCTAGGTGAATTCTAACAACGCATTTTAAATTTTATAAGTATATCTTGAATATATTAAGTGTTATTGGTTCCTAAAGAAGGAAGGTGAGCGTTGACCTATTTCGCTCATTTCCGAAGTCATAACTACTTTTTGGCCCAAACATATTGAAAAAGAAGTCATCGCATTCAAGTTACATTGTTTCGGAAAGAGAGAACGTGGACGACAGACGTACATGGCTAAACTGACTAGTGATGTGATGTTGATCAACAAAATATATACTTTTCCATACTGGACACACCTTCTAAGGGGCGCACTAACTATACCCTGTACCTCATAGGTGTAGGGTTTAATGAATGCTAGTTTTCGATTTTAAACAGAGTCACACCATTTATATCTGAAATGATCTATCTTAAATCAAT
This sequence comes from Dryomyza anilis, assembly GCA_951804985.1. NCBI lineage: Eukaryota > Metazoa > Arthropoda > Insecta > Diptera > Dryomyzidae > Dryomyza > Dryomyza anilis. Next base: position 70,071,184 of record OX638133.1, read on the forward strand.
AATTTTGTTGTGGTCATGCAAGCGAAAGCCTTTTTCGCAAATAATGCTTCATTAAAAAAGTATGTTCCAGGGAGACCATTTAGTTTTGACCCGTCTGTATGGAAATGGATCCCCGGTTTGCTTGACAGGATCATGCGGTTATTCCATTCCTCCCTAGTCGAGAAGACGAACTTTGTGGCGATATGCTTGTTTGATCGCAGTTCCAATTTCAGTACAATTCTGCGAATTGAGTTAATCGTTGAGTGCTTGGTTAATATCTCAGAATTGAGCATTCCCCTAGAATATTAAGTCTGTACATATGACCTCGCACCTGTGATGCCAAGACAACAAGCCCATCGCACCTTCTCGAGTGGAGTGAAGTTACATTTTCGTTCCATTGCCGTCCATACAAGTGACCCATATGTGAGAATTGGTCGTTCAAAGCTGGTGATATCGGGTAGGTCATCTTGGGTCGAAGTCCCCATGTACGATCAATACATCTTTTGCCCAAGGTTGCCCAAACCCTAATAGTTTAGTGGGCCCTGCTAGCTATTTGTTCCATCCAGTTAAGTTTAGAGTATAGGATTACACCTATGTAGTCGATTCGAGCTGTGAACTAGTAATTCACCATTTACATATGGACGGGGAAAGTTAATTATCTTCGTTTTTCTAGTAAAAAGGCAAATTTCGGTTTTTTCGGGGTTTATACCCAAACCCCTTGGTAACGACCAATTGACCGAGATGTCCAATGCTTCTTGGATCTGTCTGGAAAGGAGAATAGGAGTCCCGAAAACTTTTTATATTTTAAATTTATCTATGTCTGTGAACAATGTATGACTTTCTGAATTCAATCTGAAAATAGGCTAAATCAGTACAATTCATACAGTTGATACTCACAAGCAGCGGATTTGTATAGCATAAACTTATAATCTCATTTTCGTTTATATCTCGTGTAGCGTATATCTTCATCTGCCGCTGCGTATCGATGGAAACAGACGTGTTGGCCATGCAATCGTGCGACAGCAGCGCTGCTTTCAGGTAGATGGCGCGCAGTGAATCCACATCCGGTGCCCGCAATTCAAAGCAGTTCACATCGATGATGCCACAAATTTGGTGCAGCTTTTCCACATCCACGCCTTCAATGTTACGCAGATACTTAAGAAGTCCCGAACTCACGATTGGATCGACTATATTACGTGTCCTCTCCGACCAGACCTCGCTATTGCGTCGCTTCTCCTGATGAGCCTCCATAGCAAGCATACTCTGGAAATCGTTTGCTGTTGCAGGATTTTCGCCGAGCAGCAGACATTTCAATGGTCCCAACAACTCAGGAAACTTTTGCAGCTGGCTGATGTCAATTTCAGGCATTTGTACTAGTAACTGACACTCAGCCGCGTCGTGTTCGTTGCAATAATCACACAGTGGGAACACATTACAGACACTAAAATATATAAGTAGAACAGAACGAGGTTAGGGAAATAAAGTCACAAAGTTATTTACAGACCTGCATAGTTTATTCGATGCCAATTTAAAGCATGACGAGCATCGCTTCGCAGCTCCAGTTGCCAAAACCAAAAATGGATTTTCCAGCAATACGGTCTCTCCGGTCTTAATCTCTCTGGACGCTAGAACATATCTGGGGACATAGATTTATATAACCTGTGTTCAGATGAACGATCTGTTATGGTTAATAATTTGAATAAATAATCACCGTCCCATTACGTCATTGTGTTCGATTTTGCACTTTTTCTCAAAAGAATCCATTCTAAGATGGTTTTTAACTTATCTAACTGACTGATTAATCATTTCTCTAGCATCACGCTAGCTGAACTGTTTGACTAATTCGCAGCGATCATTGCCAGACCGAGTTTGCTGTTATATCTATTTTTTTGGCGACATATTTGAAAATTTCTAAATAGATCAGTTCACGCTATACCATTCAATCTGATAAAATAAACAAATAGAATTCATAACGTAGACTAAAGAGTGCACTAAATTGTCTCTTACTTTTTAACCTCATGTCTCACCTCGAAGGATTATGGATTAGACCCCAAAAAATAAGTTGTTCAAAATTTCATGGAATTTGAAGAACGAAATTCATAAGTATGAGCAGATTTTTTTTCTGTGTAGTATACACTCAGATAAAAAAATTTCAGACCAACCTATGTCCATTCAATCTTTTGCATATGCTAAATACGTTTGCCACGCCTACCCTGAAAAAATTTTAACTCATAAATCGATGCTTATCCTAAAATTTTTAAGAATATGTTTCGGACACCCTCTCGAGTATTTCAAGACGAAAATAAAAGTAATTTATGAATTTGCTTAACATTTTGATCCAATACATGTTTCAAACGAAAAAAGTGACTTTGATATAAAATACTAGTCAACGAGTTTCAAAACTGTCTGTCGACACGCATGGAAACAAATTCTTTTCTCACAAACGAAAAATTTAACAAAAGACCTTTTTCTGAAAAAGAAGCAGAGGGTTATAGTAGGAACATTCGTTTGAATGTTACAGTTTTAAATGTTACAGTTTGAATCTAACATTTTGAAAGTTTGCTCCCAGAGGTATGCAATGTTTTAAGGGAAATGTTTATTTTTTTAGTTTCTCGTTTGCATTTGTCGCAAAAGTATTTTGCCACTTTGTTCAAAACATAATAAAAACAAAGTAAAGTTGGATCACGTTGCAAATGAACTCTTTTACCGTAAACGAGCTGTAAGTTATTTTTTTTTGTGTGTACTTTGGTTTAATTTCATTTTCTGTTTATTTTAAAACATAATTATAATCAAGTAAACATTCGAGAATAATTTTATATAAATGCACTTAAAAAGTTATGTTTGTTTTGAAATATAATATATGGCAATATATTCTGGCAAAAATAACAATAAATGTCTTAAACAAAAATATGATCTATATATTTCGATTAAAATGTAATTAAACTTAACTCCAAATACATGTATGATAATTTTGTATTACTTTTTATTACATTCAAAGAAATCTTTTCTATCCGTGTTCATATCAAATTCAATTCGAAAAAGAATGTTTCTCATTGTTCGTTCCTATTTTTGAAATATGAATATACTTGATGAATGGAACTGGATCCTTTAAAACTGATTGTAGAGCACTAAAATGTTTTATTTCTTTTTAAACGATATGATTTCTGGCTAATATACATTGCTACTTGGTGATCAAAATGTATATACACGCAAAGAAAAGAATTTTATTGACATAATGTCTACAACGCAGATTATCAGGCTTGTCTGATTTCAAATAATGTGATAATCATATTTCGCATTTCAGAAATTCGAAGTTGCTATCCTGATCAGGTTTCCACATTCGTTTCTTCGGGTTTTAAATAATAAATACCCTAGTCGACCCTGATCAGGATTATTTCTGGTGGCCTTTGGTAGGTATGCCTTTTCGTATACTGGTCAGAGACGGTTGCGACATAAGGCTAACCCTAACCAATCTGCACTCGGATGTATTTAAAATGCATTAAAAATAAATTTTCTTGAAACAAATGCATAAATTATATTCATTCTTTGAGTGTACACTAGGAAATTAACGTTCAACGAAAGACAACAAGTGTTTAATATTAAATAAATTATAGAGGATATTGCGACCAAATAGACGTGGCTGTGCATGTCAGCCAAATTACATGCAGTTGTTCGTTAGTGTTTTCCCCCGATGTCACTCAGTCCCATTTGAACAGGTGTCTAACTTTGAGTTGCATTGTGCGACACTCATTGGTGTCTGCATTGATTTAGTCCGACCAGTGCACAGTGGATTGGTTTTGTATGTATATCAGAGCTCTCTAGTAATCGTACTTATGTTCAATACAAATGTACTAAAATTTTGTATGGAAATGGATGTTTGTATTTCACTGATAATTTGTAAAATACCAAGTGTAAATTTGTTTCGTCAAATCTACGATAAGTGTTCTGGGTTAGGTTTTTTATATTAAAAATGAACAGAAATATATGATAAAATAATGGTGAACAATATATATTACAACCTATAGGTAACAGTAGATCGTATTTCCATCGAAACACTTCACACAACTGGCAAAGAATTTTTGGTAAATTTCTCAGAAAAATTAAAAAGATTAGTTACTTATTCTTACATTGCAAAGTAACTTTTTAGTTAATAAGAAAAAAACTTTTACAACTCGGAGATAGTTTGGTTATTTGCGTTTTTTCATATGATGCAAATGATGCATTTTGTGTCACAGGATTTAATTCAAGGTATACATTGATTGGAACAACGACCAATTGGTTGGCCAAGCAACCATACACAGTTTTTATAACAATGAAAATGGAATTAAAAGAAATTATATATCTTATTGTCTTTAAGTATTTCAACAGGTACTAAACAATTTTTTAAATAAAACATAAGAGCACTTAATAAAATATACCTACTTTTTTACTGAAAATAATTGATTAAAATAAAATGTTTTATCTTTTTATTTCTAGTTTACTTAATTTAATTTAAAATGCTCTTCATTTGTTTTATTGCATTTGAAAGAAGCCCTTATTATTTTAATTTCTTAATTTTATACTGTATGCTAAACACTGAATTATACTGTTAGACTTATAAAGAAAATCTATATATATAAAAGAACAAGTTCTGATTGACTGACTGACTGACTGACTGACTGATCAATCAACGCCCATACCAAACCCTTAGACCTAGGAACATGAAATTTGGACAGGGTGTTCATCTTCCGACGTAGGCGCGCACTAAGGCGGGATTTTTTGAAATTCGCCCCCTAAGGTACAAACATAGGCGTGGCAAACTTGAATTATTAAATGCAAATATCTGTGTACATCAGATAGCCACAGTATTGAAATTTAGGCCAATGATGTATATTGTGGTTGTTTATCATTTTTCCAAATGTGGGCAGGATTATACCACGTGGCGTGGCACCTCCCATATAACCAAAACATTTAAATTACTATAACTCCTGACATACTTAGAGTTATAAAAATCGAACCAAATGTTCATATTTAAAACTCCAATCGTCACGTAGAATGTGGGAGAAATTGTACAACGGGGCGTGGCACCTCCCATATAACCAAAACATTAAAATTGATATAACTCCTGACCTACTATGATCAGAGTTGTAAAAATCGAAAGAAATGATCATATTAAACATTGTAATCTTCACGTAGAAAGTGAACGGGAATGGACAAAGGGATGGCACGTGAGCGGGCGACGTAGGCACTAAAAAGGGGCAAAAGGGCCGTAAATATAAATATAACTTTGCATTTACAAAATTTATCGCGGGCAACGCTGTGAACGGGTCTAGCTAGTAGGTATATATTTAGCAGTATTTTTTAAATTCAATTCAATTCTAAAATATCTTCAAACACAATATTCCAGTCCGATATTGCTTCGGACGAAAAATGTTTTAAAATGGTTTTATTTTTTTTTTTTAAATAAAAAAAATTATATCAAAATTTCTAAAAAGAAAAAGATCGCGATATAAGAAGCCCGATTACTCTACGCGATGAACCAATAAGACCTGTTTAATCTATTTTATTTCGCAAAATAATTGATTATATAATAACAAGAACTTATGCCGAGATCTCTCACCACTTGAGCTGTGCGTGTTATATTTCTACTCAAAGTGGTGGGTCCTACAGTTTAATGCGGAATCCAAACGGCGGGGTGAGAGCTTTTTAATGGGCGGTCTTTACTCTAGAAGGTTTTCCACTGTCTGCCAAGAGGGATAGAAAAATGTTTTTCTATGAAAAGATGTTGTTTTATTAGCCCCGGTCCAGATTTAAACATGGGACCAATGCACTAATCTCTGAGCTATCGACGCTATAAAATAGTTGATTATTATATATTAATTTATGTGCTGACCATGAAAATTTGTGTTAAAATTTTTATGAATGAAAAATCTATTAGATCTATCTACCCCTATCTATCTATCTATCTATCTATCTATCTATCTATCTATCTATCTATCTATCTATCTATCTATCTATCTATCTATCTATCTATCTACCCCTTGCCAGTCGCTTCTGCATTGCGCGCCTGGCGCCAGTTTTTCACTACTAGCCCTCTCCTACGTGTACAGAATTGAATACCTTTTTTGCTGGGGCGCTTTCATCCATACGTTCGACATGTCCAAGCCAGCGTAGGCGCTGGATCTTAAAGCGCCTGACTATGTGAATGTCGGCGTAGAGCTCATACAGCTCGTCGTTCCATCTAATTCTGTGATCGTTTTCAACGCATATCGGGCCATAGATTTTTCGAAGAGTCTTTCTCTCGGACGCTCCTAAAGCTCGCTCATCGGTGTTGGCAAGTGTCCATGCCGCAGCGCCATAAAGGAGGACTGGCTGGATGAACAACTTATAAGCGTCATTTTTGTCCGTCGAGAGAGGGCTCTGCTCCTCAATTACCTACTGAGCCCAAAGTAACACCTGTTGACAAAAGTTATTCTTCGGCTCTCCAGGCTGACATTGTTTTCCTTATTGATGCTGGTACCTAGGAAGACGAAGTCCTTCACTACTTCGAAGTTGTGGTTGTCAATAGTAACGTATTGTCCAAGACTCCGGGACTCTTTGTTTGTTGACACCAGGCACTTCATCTCGTTCACCGTAACACTCATTTGATGCGATTCCCTCTCTAAACTGAAGAATGCCATATACACCATGTAGTATTAAATGAAAATTTAATAAAATATTTATTCACTAAATTTCACAATGTTTCAAAACTTTAAAATTATTTTTTAAAAATTAAAAGTAAAACTAAATTTAGAAATCAATGAAACCTAAAATATAATATATAAGGTAGAAGTGTTACAGTGTACTAAGAAGTAGACTGTTCCCACAACCATTCCCGAGTGGAAATTGGTTAAGGTTAGGCCTGTTACGCATCCGTCCCTGATCAGAATAAAATAAGGCATCCCTACCAAAGGCCACCGGGAATGATCCTGATCAGAGTCGAATTGCGTAATTCTAATTTTAAATCAATCTGATCGAAAGGCTATTAATGGAACCTGAACTGACACTTATGAAAAAACCTGATTGGATAACGTAACGTAATATAACGTAACGTAATATATATCAAAATATTATAAACCTTTAATAATAAAATTGGGTAAAAAAATTATTCTTATAAAATAAAATATTTTAATAAATAAATGTTTAATACGAATGTAAAAGAAATACCAATTTATGTTGAACATTTTGAAATTTATCATTTACACTAAAAACGTTGGCCCTTTGTCATTGCAAAGGTTATTAAGACAACTTTGTGTGTTCACAAAACTATTTTTTGTTTGAAAGGGCTCGAATTTTATAAAAACAGTTTCAAAAGAATTTCAAGATACATGGAATAAGATAAGGGTATGATCAGGATGCTTGAACCTGATCATTACCTAGTTTAAAGTCAGGCAAGTCTGATCAGGTAATGATCGCATCCTAAGTTAAATTTCTACTCAAGTTATGGTTCACATGCTTAGTAGGTAAACCGAATGCAAAAAGTTGTTTTTCAACAAAACTACTCAGTATTATTTTTTTATTTATTTTGTTACTTCTTCAGCATATATGATTTCGCATTACGTTCCACTTAAAATATAACGATACAAACTGACTGAATAATATCCACTGTGCAACGGCGATCATCGTACACATTTATGTGTCCACTGTTATAAGCTAATTTAGCTATTTTCGCCTCATTATCTTGACAAGGTCGTCCCTATAGAAAGATGCAGTAAAAATAGCAATTGTTTACAAGTTTTGACTTTGTATTTTATTTAGTTTTGTTTGTTTTGTCGATAGTACGTGCGCTATTATTAAATACACACGACCACAGTGTGCAACACATTGTTCGTTTTCATAAACTTTACTTTTATAAAAATGCTTATACAGGGACCACAAAGAAACGAAATCGGTACCGGAACTGTTTCGGTTCGGATCACATATAATTGTTTTTGGTTGGAACCGAAATCGGAACCGATATTTTAAAAATCTTAGAACAGAACCCTAATTCCTAAGGATTTTAGTCCGTGATTTGAAGATAAACAATGGATTTTTTTAATGTCTACTACGTCCAGCAAGTCAAGCGCGCATACCTCTGGACTACTGAAGCCGGCATATGGCTTTTCGATTTTCATAGTTTTAAATCGAAAAGTTAAAATCCGATTTTGCTCGTTGATAGATTGTTGAAAAAGCAATTTCCTAGCAGATGACATATCCACTTTTTTTAATTTTATTAAACTTCAATTAAATTAAAAAAAGGTTTGGCTATCAAAACGCATTCCAATTTCCATTTTCAGATTTCGATGCAAATACAACACATCGATTTTTCTCTTCCAATTGTGCATTTTTAGGAGTTGGTGGAATCTAAGAATTGTAATCCGGGTACTGAAAAATGTTGGTTTAATAGTTTTTATTTTGCCCCATTTAAGTAATTAAATAAAATACAATAGGTAAAATACTTCGACGCCCGAGTGGAATTTAGTTCATTGTCTGATCAGGATTTCTGATTTTGAAATAAGGTAATGATCAGGGCTTCACATCAGTGCCATATTCGAAAAGTGACGCTTTTCGAAGTTGCTATCCTCACCAGGTTACCTAATCTTACCCTTATCCTGACCTCATATTGTTCGATGTATAAATTCTTATGAAACTGAAAAATAATTTTGTGAACAAAGATGTTTCAATAACTGATGTTATGAGATATTTCAAATTTGAATTTATTTGGAATTTGAGTTTGACATTTATTTATTAGAATGTTTTATTTTATTAGAATACTAATGTTACAATTATATCCAATACGATAAACAATCAGTGTTTTTCATAAGTGTCAAATCAGGTTCCATTAAGTAGGCTTTAGATCAGAATTTTAATACCCTACACTAAGAGTGAAAGGGTATATTCAGTTTGGTACGACGTTTGTAACACCCAGAAAAAAACAACTCCGGTAAGGAAAAGTATACATATATATATATTCTTGATCAGCATGACCTCCTGAGTCGATTTTGCGATGTCCGACTGTCTGTCTGTTGAAATCACGATTACAGAAAAAGTTGAAGAGCTAGAGCAATGAAACTTTAGATTTAAATTACTTATATATCTAAGCTGTCTGGCATGATCGGTCTATTGTGACCTGAGAACCGACCACTTATGTTCAAATACCTCATATAAAATTTACATCTACAAATCAGTTTTACTGCATACGTGCTTAGGTAAACTTATTTGGTCAAATATATATTGACATTATGCTCAATTACATGAAAATAATGTTTTCCCACGAAACGACTTGTGGTTCCCAAAAAACATTTTGTATACAACACTTTGTATATAAATATTATCATGTTTCTGTAATTTTGCTTGAAATATCTTCGACTTCTGTGTCTTAGTATTTAAAAATTACAAATTTAAATACAAAATGTATTAAAAACCAGTAAGGAAGGTTAGGTTACATGGGAAATTTTGAATTAGGGAAATTGTCGTAGTTGATGTGATGAAGTTAGAAAGCATAATGAAAGTTATAGTCGGTTTAAGCCGACTATAAATACCCTACACATATGGGCATTTCCTGGGTTCCGGACGGGAAATTCGTACGCTTAAAACATTAATATCTCGAAGGAAAATTAATGAATTTACATGATTTTTTTGTGCATGTAGTATTTAAATAGCAAATTAATATTAATATGGTACATCAAAAGATATAAATAAAATAGTGGGAGTTCCGGACGGGACAAAAACGAGAGTAAGGTAAGTATCGAAGTTCATATGGATATTCCAAAAAGTCAGCGAATTTTACGTACAAATGATTTTTTTGAAATATTTTTAAAAATAGCTGAAATCATGTGCTTTCTTTGTATATTTACACTTTGTTCCTAGAGTTTATAGTTTTTTTTTTCAAAATAAATCACAGAAATATTCCGGACGGGACAAAAAATTCCATATTCAAATTATCAGTAAGATTTTTAATTCAAAAATACTTTTTACATACAGAAAATAATGTTTTGTATCTGTCTGTCTTTAAAGTTAATTAATTTGGCTACTCAAAATACATGAAAAATGCGTATATTTACATATCGCATAGTAACGTAACTTTATGAGTATTTTTTTATACGTAACCGTTAACGGAATAGAAATTTCTTTTTAAATATTTAGATTCAGATATTTAAGATTCCAAATCCATCGTTGTTTCAAAGATTTGAGCATTTTGAATTTTTCGGTAGTGGTTGTCGTTTTTCTGGAAATGCCCATATGCGATAATGTGTGCGGTTACCATTCAAAGGTCATATAAATACCTTAAATAGCCGACTATAAATAACCATCACATATGCGATAGTCACCAGGGTATACGAATCCTGGAAATTACTACAAACTTGCAATCACTGAAGAATTTCCGTTCATTTGATACCCCTATGCACAAATCGATAGGTGTACCGAATTACATTATTTTTTAAGAACCCCGAGTCAGTTCACGGGAAAACATTATTTTAAAATATTTGAGCATAAAATCATTATATATTTGACCAAAAAAGTTCATTTTAGTCCGCATAAAGTAAAATTCGTCTGCAGATGTAAATTTTATAAGGTATTTGAACATAAGTGGTCGGTGAACAGGTCACAATAGACTGATCATGCCAATTTTGGAACAAAGTAGATATCTAAATTAGGAGTTTCATTGATTTAGCTCTTCTAGTTTTCCTGTAATCGTGATTTCAACATACATAGAGACGGACATCGCTAAATCGACTCAGGTGGTCATGATGATCAAGAATATATCGTCGTTGTAGAACTAAAAGTCACCAAATACATCTTCAAAATGCCAAAAATTTATTTACAAAATTCGTTATGTATCTGTCAATTTTTATTCGGTGATCTCAATTTTTTTACCACATGATAAGAAAATGTAAATCTATCAATTGATATTTCAACTTTTAAAATGAATCAATTATTTTTTATAATATTTATCAACAAACTCGAAATTTCTGTTTTTCATAAAAATGCATTTAGTGACTTTTCGTTATACAACGATGATATAAAGTTTTCCATACCGGAGATGCTTTCTTCGGGGTGTTACAAACGGCGTACCAAACTGTATATACCCTTTCACTCTTAGTGTAGGGAATAAAAACAAATGTATTTTTTATTTAATCTTTTACTTAACAATGTGGAAACCCAGAAATTTTAAACTGAAACTTTAAAAAGAACAGCAATAGTGGCGCCAAATATTTCATTTATTTTTGTCGTATCGAAAAGTTACCAAAATGATTTAAAAGTTACCAAGTTACCAAACGGACATAAAGTTACAAAGTTTGGTTTTAAGTTACCAAGAGTGGCAGCCGTGTATGTGACTATTATGCTTTGATCTAATAACTTATGAACGAAAAAAAATACAATAATATTAAAGCAAATAACATGTCATTATTTATACTGTTAATCGAGTTATGTTGTTATACCCTGGGACCACGAACAGCTCATACTAAAAAAAGTCCATACCAAATTCGAAAAATATCCAATAAGAGTCTCTTTCTGTATTCCGAAAGCAAACAATGATGGAATGGCGAAAATGATGCCAATATTATTTAAATTTTTGACGTTTGATGCAATACTTTATATAGGTTCTGATTATTTTGAAGAAAGGGGTATTCATTTCCATGTTAGACGGTATACTGGTTCGATATCTGTTTTTGTCCCTATTTTTAATATATTGCACAAACAAATTAATTATTTTCCCAAACAAGACTTAGAGATAAATTACATAAAAATTGTAATTATAATTATAATAAAATATTAAAATAGTAGCGTCGGAGCTCATCTGGTTAGTGCGTTGAACTACGAGCCGAAAGGTCCGCGGTTCAATCCCCAGCGACTGTAAATATTTTTTACATAGAAATCATTTTTCTATGCGACGCTACCTCTTGGCAGTAAATGGCAAACATACGAGAGTAAAACATTGCCTATGAAAAGCTCTCACTCGCCGTTAAGATTCGGCAATCCCACCAATTTGAGTACAAATATACAAATATAGGACTATAGCGCCAAACCATAATTAAAATAGTTGTTTAAAATTGAAATGTTTTATGATTGTACTTCTGATTTTAGATAAAGTTTATATGAATGTATTGGGTTTTGTCTAAATGATTGTACTTCTGATTTTAGATAGGTAACGTTTAGGTGAAAGTATCGGTTTTAAAAATTAAGCTGTTTTAAAATGATATCGTTATCGGTTTTAATTACTACTTCAAAATATTCCGCCCGTAACTATAATCAAAATTAGCCTATAATTTAAATTTGATAACGAATTTTTCATATAAAAATAATTGTCAAATACGGTACATTAAATTAAGTTGTATATTAAAATTGTCTATAGTTATGCGCCAATCAGTAAATGTATAGTTTTGGGAAAGGGAATTTTACTAAAATAATCTGGGGAGAACTTGGGTACTTTTGATATTGAAATTGTACTGAAAAAATCATCACTGGTTAGGTATACTTTTGAATGTTGTATTTAATTACCATCTTATGCTTCATATAGCCTAATACCATTAGTTAAATTATGCTATATGAAGCACATGTTCATTGCATTATTACACGGGCTTGGTATGATGTGTCTTGGTATTAGATAGAGATGGGCACGTCAGCAGAAAATATATTTCTTTTTATACCCTACACTTAAAGTGAAAGGGTATATTCAGTTTGGTACTCCGTTTGTAACACCCATAAGGAAGCATCTCCGGTATGGAAAAGTATATATATTCTTGATCAGAATGACCTCCTGAGTCGATTTAGCGATGTCCGTCTGTCTGTCTGTCTGTCTGTCTGTTGAAATCACGATTACAGAAAAAACAGAAGAGCTAGAGGAATGAAACTTAAGATTTAGATTACTTATATATCTAAGCTGTATGAACAAGAAAATCGGCATGATCGGTCTATTGTGACCTGAGAACCGACCACTTATGTTCAAATACCTCGTATTAAATTTATATCTACAGATCAATTTTACTGTATACGTGCTTAGGAAAACTTTTTTTGGTCAAATATATATTACCTCATGCTCAAATACATGAAAATAATTGTTTCCGGCGAAACAACTTGTGGTTCAAAAAAAAAAGTGAAATTCGGTACACCTACCCATTTGTAAATATGGGTATCAAATGAATGGAAATTCTTCAGCGATTGAAAGTTTGAAGTTATTTTCAGGATTCGTATACCCTGGTGACCTATATACCACTTTTAATGGTAACCACACATATGTGTAGGGTATTTATAGTCGGCTTAGACCGACTATAATTTTGATAATCCTAACTATCATACAAAAACTTACTTTAAAATTTCCCATGTGATCTAACCTTCCCAACTGGTTTATTGTTACTTTTTTATATATTTTAAATTTTATTGTTTTATTTAATTTGCCTTCTACTTCATGCATTCACATTTCACTAATGATTCTAACACTGCATACGTGCATTATAATTACTTCATTCATACATTCATTAATAATTCGTATTAAATTTGAATCTGCTGGACACGGCCATGTTGAAGTTAGGTATTTCGATTTAGATAAATTATTTATCACTTTAGAATACGATTAACACGGATTAGCATGCGATATTTTATTTTCTAATACTGGGGAACAGTGATATATTAATTGTGAATAAACGTGATTGGCTCCATTTTGCACTTTTTTTAGCGTAGCTCTTGTAAAATTGGAGTTTTTGAAAAAAGTCAAATTTTTAAAAAAATTCTTTTTATATGGGGAACATAGGGATTTTCTCCATAAAATTAAAAAAAAAAAAAAAAAAATATATATATATATATATATATATATATATATATATATATATATATATATATATATATATATATATATATATATCTATATATATATATATATATATATATTTATATATATATATATATATATATATATATATATATATATATATATATTTTACAATCTTCTTTCTAAAATCCAAGGAATCAGTCCATAAAGTATTTGCATCTTGAAGCCGACAATCCGATAACATTTTATGTCAGCAATATTGTTCGCCTTCATATAAGTTTTTAAGCTCGCCATTTTTATTTTTATTTTTTTTTATTCCTCATTTTAATATAAGGAACACATCCTTAAATACATTAATGTAAAAAAAAAAAAATAATCTGAACACTTTTTATAATTTTGGCCATAAAAATTGATTTTTTTCCCAATGTGCAACGGTAAAGTTTAGTAATTATTAGATGTCTTTAATTTTATGAAAAAAAATGCATTTAGGGGGGTAGAAGTCTGAAAAAGTGACGTCACTTATCTAAGACGAATAATTCTGTAATTCCTATCTTAAAATGCACCCACTTTGACCCCTCTAGGACGCTCCGTTTAAAATTATGAGCGTTTAAAGAAATCATTGACAGATCGGCTGATTTTTCGGAAATCGCTGATGCCAATTGAATGCTTTTCTTAGTAAATAATTCTGGAATCCTATCTATAAAAAGCCTCTAGGATGCTCCGTTTAAAAGTTATGAGCGTTCAAAGAAATCGTTGACAAATCGGCTGATTTCTCGGAAACCTCTGGGACCAATTTAATGATTTTCTCAGTAAATTAAAGAAATCGTTGACAAATAATTTTCCTTATTTTAAATCCAGATAAAGATAATATCTGAATCAACATAAGCTTTATTTAAGATTTATTATTTTACACTTAAATTCAAGTCGAATTGAACCAGTGTCACAAAGTAAGTCAGAGCGGTGGCTGCCGTCAAGTAGGTGAGGCGACGATCCAAGAAGAATAGACCACAAATGCGGATTCCGGAGTTCGAATTAAGCAGCTGCAGTGAAAACTGCTCAATCTGCAACAGCAAAAAAAAGCATCAAATGTTGCAGTATTTCCCTACGAAAAATTATATAAATCGGTCCTAGTTATGAAACCAACCGAATGAAACCAACCGTCATTTCAAACACGGCATTGTCGTCGGAAGAGAAGACTTAACACCTCATAAAACCAGACCTTTAGACATATCACTGAACAGTTCTTTAATTGCAGACTTTTAAGAAGAACAATAGGTCTAAAAATCTGTATGAGATCTGGGAACAATGAACTCAATGGTAGGTTTCGTAGTACAGAGGCAGAACTAGGATGAATGAATATAATTTTCCCAGAGAGAACCATGATCGAGAACTGGAGTTGAATCGCGTAACTCGATATCGAACAAAAACGGTAATTTTTTATCGTTTTTGCTTCACGTATCTCTATACTCTATCGAACTGACGATAGTAGCTGCTCGACATCACTTGAGGTATCGTTTTCATAGAATTTTTGTTTTGCGTTAGTGGACAAAAATTTTGTTGATAAAAAAAAATTACAAAATTATTCTAGAGTTCAAAACATAAGATTTAAATTTTTAAAAAATGTTTAGCGGAAAGTATAACTAGCAACCCTATTCTAGCGAGCAATGACAATTGTTATCAACAACAATTGATACAAATGACAATTGATTCAGACTTTTACGTCAATATACATAGAAAATGAAATTGAAAGAATACGAAATTGTGACAATTGTGACAAAGCGCACTATTGTGATCGATTTGAATATGTGACTCGTGCCAGAATAGAGCTGTAGTATCAAAATGATGGTATCGCTTAAAAGTTACGTGAAGCAAGAATCTGCAATCGAGCAGACGATATCGTTCACAGCTCTCTTTGAAACGATTGTCGAGTATCGACTTACGCGATTCCTCTCCTGATCATGAAAATAAAAACTAATCAATTAGTTCATGTTACATGATCCACTATATGACCATGATGATCGCTTGATTCGACTTACACTGCGCTCCAGACGCGCATCCAATTTCCCGAACTGATTCAGCAGCCGCATGCTGAGTCCAATGCGCCGTAGCTCTGTATTGATGTTCTCGCTGACCAACGCCACGATGTACGTGTCCACATAGTAAGCGACGGCGTGCAGTGTGTTCAACACGATGGCTGGCGTGGCTGTGGCCGAGGCCAACGAATGCTTTACCAGCAGATTGAACAGCGTGAACGAGTTGGTGAGGTTGCTAATCAACGTGGTCAGCACCAGACCGAATATCTGGAACTGATGCAGCTGCACGCTGTCCACATACAGCGTGTGTATCTTGTGGTAGACAGACGCCAGGTCATCCAGCCGATCGCTAAGCGCGCAACAGTGCTGCATGTGTGCGCCGTGCTTCAAAGTACGCAGCAACTTTGCATCGTCCACCAATTGCAGCAGTTGCTGGTGCAGCTGCTGCAGAAACTTAAGAGCGCTGCTGTTGATGAAATAGAAGTAGTCGGCCATGTTTTCCGTGTAGTTCCACAGCACGAACGTGTAGGCGGCAACGTAGACGCGCACCGAACTGGCACCCGTCCACCAGAGGTACCACACGTTCACCGACTGCAGCAGCATCATCAGGTTAATCAGCGCGAACTTGAAGAGCAACATGCGCTCGAACTGCCGCCGCGGCCGCTCATCGCAACGATAGCACAGCGCAAAGTCGTCCTCGAGTTGCTGACGCGTCGATGTTATCTGACGTATGGCTGGATAGTGGGCCAGATTCGCCAGATACGTCACTATCACGGTGACATATTTGATCAACGTGTTCGCGAAGCTTACCACCAGCAACAATTGTCGACGCCGATCGGTGGTGTCCAGCAGCGACGCAATGTTGCTGACAAAGTACACGGGCAACACGATCACCAGCAAGGCCGTCAACAGATGACTGTAGAGCACGGCCATCCGATGCCAACAGGTGTTGGTCGGACGCTGTGGTATGTAGTTGACCACCACGAGTCCGCAGATGGTCGCATAGATGTGACCGTACTTGTAGATGTTATTCTTGTGTTGCTCCCAAAAGCTCATGGAGTTCGCGGTGTGTGTTGAGGTGCGCACGTTAGGACTACTAAAAATAGACTGTTGCTTACTTTGAGGTAGTTATTCGAAGCATGACGACGCTCATGTTACGATTCAAAATTGAATTATTTCTTGCATTACAATATGACAGAACTAGAGTGCGTGCTTCAGTCGTTCAGTTGCGTGCTCTTATATTGAAAATTTGAAAAATTGGCTTAGGTATTTATTTTTATTAAATGCACATGTGTCACGAAATCATTTCATGGTTTTTTAATTATTTCCATTAAGTTGTCTGATTTGGCGATAAGTAAAATGCGAACAACATAGTTAAGATATATATGGGACATTCCATGATTGAACGGGTACTTTCGATTTCAGAATCTCGATGAAATCAGTTTTGCATGCATGTTTTTATACCCTACACTAAGAGTGAAAGGGTATATTCAGTTTGGTACGCCGTTTGTAACACCCAGAAGGAAGCATCTCCGGTATGGAAAAGTATATATATTCTTGATCAGCATGACCTCCTGAGTCGATTTAGCGATGTCCGTCTGTCCGTCTGTCTGTCCGTCTGTCTGTCCGTCTGTCTGTCTGTCTGTTGAAATCCCTACTACTTTTAAAATTGAAGAGCTAGATAAATGAAACTTGTAACTTAGATTACTAATATACCTACGCTGTATGTGCGAAAAATCGGTCCATTGTGACCTATGATCCGACCACTTATGTTCAAATACCTCATATAAAATGTACATATAAAGATCAATTTTTATGTATACGTGCTTAGGTAAACTTTTTTGGTCAAATATATATTGACATCATGCTCAAATACATGATAATAAAGTTTTCCGGAGAAAAGACTTGTAGTTCACAAAAAAAAAATCGAAATTCGGTACACCTACTCATTTGTAAATATGGGTATCAAATGAATAGAAATTCTTCAGCGATTGAATGTTTGTAGTTATTTTCAGGATTCGTATACCCTGGTGACCTATATATCACTTTGAATGGTAACCACACATATGTGTAGGGTATTTATAGTCGGCTTAGACCGACTATAATTTTGATAATCCTAACTATCATAATTATACCTACTTTAAAATTTCCCATGTGATCTAACCTTCCCAACTGGTTTTTTATTATTTTTGTAGTTATGGTAGAAAACAAAAAAAAATTGAATATTTGTAGAAATTGAAACAAACCCCACTTTTATGATAATATTTAATTTCCAGTGCAATTCTCCCTGGTGACTACACTTTGACATATGGGCATTTCCTGGCGTTCCGGACGGGAGATTCGTACGCTTAATACTTTAATATCTCGAAGAAAAATTAATGAATTTACTTGATTTTTGTGCATGTAGTATTTAAATAGAACTACATCTGCAAAAAATTATAGAATTCTATACATAGATCAAAAGATATAAATAAAATAATGGGCATTCAGGACGGAACAAAAACGGAAGTAAATATCGATGTTCTTATTAGAGACTAGCTGGACCCGTGCACGACTCGTGCCAAGATTTTGTGAATTCAAAGATATGGAGCGATTTTATTAATATAAAAAACTTTGCAAAAATATTGTTTTTGCGGGCTCAAGGTCTTGCCAGATACAAAGTGCTATGTACTGGGGAGTGAAACAAACAACAATTGACAAAAACAAAAAGTTGTTGGCTGACCGTACAGCTGTTTCGGAATCTGCCTAGCTTCCTCATCAGCGGTCTTCTGCACAACTTCTGCATAGCAAGGCCTATAACATCATTTTGTGAAATGAACTTAATGCGAATTTTGCACAAGCACAAAACAACCAGGCAAAACATGCAAAAATTGCACCAACGTTATGCTTGTCAATTGTAGTATCACTACAGAATCAAATACAACCACTGCACGCTTATTAAAAATTAAAATCTGACGATTTTATGATATTTTTATGCGCTGTGCCCTGCGAATGTATAAATTGTTGTTTGTTTTTCGACCTAAAATAGAGTTATTGCAAAAACATTTTTATTATTTATATGCTTAGCTGATGAAGTTTTTTATTGGATTTATAAATGTAGTAAACAAATAATAATTCTCCGTCATAACAACATTTCTCAATAACAATCCTTTCTCAGACTGCGCTTCCCCTTAGAATTCTTCCCCGTAGAACATTTTGCCCTCGAATTCTTCCCAGTGGAAATATTCCCCGTAAAATTCTTCCCCGTAGAACGCTTTCCCGTAGAATTCTTCCCGGTAGAATTCTTCCCGAAGAATTCATCCCGGGGAATTCTTCCCTGTAGAATTATTTCCCGTAGAATTTTTCCTCATAGAGTTTTTCACAGTAGATGTTTTAATGTGGTGAGTATTAGTGTGGTGAGTGTGGATTTGGTAAGTATTGGTGTGGTGAATTTTTGTGTAGTGAGTTTTAGTGTAGTTAGTTTTAGTGTGATGCTTTTTATTGTGGTGAGTTTTATTGTCGCGATTTTTATTGTGGTGAATTTTCGAGTAGTGAATTTTATTGTGGTGAGATTTAATGTGAGGAGTTTTAGTGCGATGAATTTTAGTGTGGTGAATTTTGGTGTGGTGAGTTTAAAGAATTTTGGGTGGTTGTTAAGCTGGTGTGAAATATCTTGATATCACTATAATAACTGTTGACATACACGTAATGTAAAATGTATCTTCTATGGGGGGTGTCACGCCCAATGGTCCAATCCTCCCAAATTTGGCGAAACCGTTTAGAATGGTTAAAAATAACGATTACCAAAATTTAATTGAATTTGCTATCCCAATTACCGATATAATGTGTTTTTAATTTGTGGGTTATATGGGAGGTGCCACGCCCAGTCCACCAATCTTTCCGAGATATAGCATATACTCTGCCCAGTCCCAACATACATATTGTGCTTTTATGCTTTTGCTTTTGTGTTTTTCATTTTACAATTTTTTTTGTACAAAGTTTTTGTGTCATGTTCGTAGCTGGTGAAAGTGCCGAGTTATATCGTTTTGAAAGTTTAGGTTGTATGGAAGGTGCCACGCCTCTTTGTCCAATCCCGCCCATATATAGCATATCATTCCTTCCAGAACATACCGCATGTGTGGTAAAAATTTCAAGAAAATCGGATCAGCCGTTTCTTTTGTGAACATGTGATATAAAATAAGTCATAATTCATTTATTTGCAAAAAAATAAATGTTATTTTGATATTTCACATTCAATTTTTAACTAATTCCCTGAGCTTGAGCCTAACTGGAACCTATGTATTTATTGTGTTGTTAAGGAAAAATATATAATTTGTTTAACTTTGATTATACAATTGAAATTTGTAAAGAATGTATTAAAAAATCTATATTTTACGTATTTGCAAAAATATAAAAAGCTACCATTATTTTGTGAAATCTACCACTATTTTTTTGCCCAATCTACCAATAATTATAATTTTAAAGTGACAACACTGGCTGCTGGTACAACAAATCACTGTAATAAAATCGTCGCCGAGTGAAGCACATAAAAAAATAGTTGCGCTGAGACATACATTATTGTGAAGTAATAGAATTTTTTCGGTTCAATTTAAATATTTAAATATATTTTTTTTAGTGCAAATTAATTAAAATAAACCGTAGATTTGGCCGGAAACAAATAGATTTTTTTTTTATTTTTTTTTCAGGTACTAGCAGATGAATGGAGGCTTAGAAACGACCTCAACAAAACTCCGGATTTATAAGGAAGGTTTACAGGATGCTATAAAGACGGTGGAAAAAGGTCGCTAATTTAGCAGTTATGTTCAGCGCCCAACGTAGGTTCCGCCCACAGCCTGAGTATACGAAGCACATGCTTCGCCGACTAAAATACGCCGGGCAAACAGTATCGATAATGTTCACCCCTGTGCCACATCAGGATACATATCAAGTGGCTTCGAGGCATTTCACGTCCACGATATATAAATATCCTCGATATTATTTTGTGACTAGATGATAAATTGCACAATATTGGAGGTATTTTAAGTTTTTTCGTATCACAGACGTTATTTTAAATTATTTATTTAATTATTTATCGGTTTGACGACACGACATTTTACGAATTTCCGGCGGAATTTTGCGTTGATGTTGCGCTGGAAATCGCTCAGGACGAAGTTGCGCTTGTAAACCTCTTGGCCCGGTACAAATTTCAACTCTCGTACACTTTTATTATATATTTTCGCTCCCTTTTCGAATGCTTTATGAATATATTCATTCACTGCCTCTCTCTTTAATTTAATTTAATTTTGTATTGTCTTTCCAGAGACTGGACCTCTCTGTCTTCTAGAGCGCCCAGTTTCCTCGCCAGCTCGTACTCGGTGCCATCCAGGAACATATGCTGCCCAAATAGACAAAAGTACGGGGACACGACAGTCGCAGCATGCACTGAGCTGCGGATAGCACACTCGATTTGGGACAAATTTTTATACCAGTCGCGATGGTCTCCTTCTAAGTACGCCATAATGCCAGCAAGAACAGACTAGTTTACTATATAATTTTATTATTATAAAATTTCAGCATCTGTTAGAACTCGCCGGATACAAACTGCTTGCCGTTGTCGGAGTTGATTATCTCCGGTGTTCCGAATTTGTAGAATATTTCCGAAATTAAACATTTCACCACCGTCGCTTTTTCATCGCTATCAAAAATGTGAATTTGGACAGGTAGTCTACAACTATGAATATATAGGTATTCTCGGATTTGGACCTACGATACTTTCCCAGAAAATCAATATACATTTTCTGGAACGGTCTGTCTCAAACATACTCTGTAACAATTTTTGGTCTTAGTTCACTATTAACCGGTTTCATTTCCTTACAGGTGCTGCATTCCCGGATATAATTGCGGACCTGAACGGTCATTCTGGGCCGGAGACGATGCAGATTTCTCCACGCCGCCGTGAGATGCAGTTTCCGGATCGTGCGCCTTCGCGATCAAATTGGTGGTTAATGCGTCCGGTATCCACACTTTCCAGTGGAACACGCCCAGTTTGATCTGCCAGAAAGCAAAATTCAGGTCCACGCTGCTGATGAAAACTGTCTCGTCGATGCGGCTCAATATCGCTTCGATATTCTAGAGCAGATAAGCGTCTTTGATGGTGAGTTCGTTCAGCTTACGAGCGTCGAGGCAGAAGCGATTTTTGTCCGGTTTGCGCACGATGATAGTGCGTTTGCTCCATGGACCATGACTCTCCTCTATCACACCCAGGTGCAACATTTTGTCGATTTCCTCGTACACCAAATCCTGTACAGCTGTGGACATCGGGTGGTGTCTGTCCTTGACAGGAACGGCACCGGCTACCAACTGGATATCATGTACTTCAAGTCACTTGGGCCCCAATCCATTTTGTTCAAAGGTAATGAATTCAGCCACCACCTCATCGAGCTTCTTTTGTTGTTCCTCATCCAGATCGTGCACCACCGGACCTTTTCCCATTACTGGTACTTCCGGCATTTTTGAAACTTGTTCGATGTCGAGTTCTGGAACACCCACGACGTCAGGAGCCAATTGTAACTCTATCCAAAAGTCTATTACCAGGTATGCTTTTTGATCCAATGTTGGACATAAATAAAACAGTATTTGCTTCGTCTGATCCTTGTATTTTACAGGTAACACGACTCTACCTATCACTGTGTGACTGCGTCTTCCTGCCGTGCGTACCGACGAATGAAATTTGCTGACGTTAGCGCGCAATTTCAACACCATTTCATGGCAGTCAGCTTCGAAGCAAGCTGACTGATGCTCCAGTATCCAGCAGGCCCTTCCCGACTCCGCACTGATCTCCACATCAGCATAGATCCTTGAACCACATCCTTCTCGCTTGTTTACCTCTTCGACGATTTGCCTAGCGCGACTCTCCCGGTCTCATCGCGTTCCTCTTCATGTATCCCGTCGTGCATTTGGGACATTTGGGAATGATGGTGTCCTTCAGGTGACATTTATAGCAAAAAATGCGCCTTTCCGCTGCCGGACAATCCATGCAGACATGCCCTTGCTGACGACAGTTCCAGCACACGAGGATCTGCTTCGGTTTAGCAGCCTGGTTCATCCTTGGTTGGTTCGCCTGGACTTCTTCTACGACTGCTTCCTCGTACGGCCAGAATTCGATGTCGTTGTCATGAGTTACTTCGCTTACATGCGCCCGTGGTTGCTGATAGCGAGCTATTTGCGGTGGTGCCGGCATCGTTCGTCCTTCGCGCCTCGGAAAGCATCTCTCCGCCTCTCTGCATTAGTGCCGCAACTGCTAACGGTGAACACGGTCATCGGGTAAATAATTCGTGCCATCCCATCTCTAAAATCTACGTAGCCGCGACCGAAGCATCAACATGGAGTGGAAAGACTCCTCAATGAACTCGCCTGGCTGTTGTCGCCTCTCCACGAGCTTCCTCATGACCTCCCTCATGTGTGATTGTGACACCCTCGATGTGGCGGGTCAATTACCCTGCCCTGACCACTCTTGAGCTAGCCGAAGGCCACATCAGTGGCAAGATGTTATAACTTCACATATTTCAAAGTTCGACAATTTGTCGAAAGTCAGCATGTTATAGCACTTTCGACAGGCGATATTTTCGATAAAATATCACTTCAAATTGAGGTTTGGCCGGAAACAAATAGATTTTTTTTTTATTTTTTTTTCAGGTACTAGCAGATGAATGGAGGCTTAGAAACGACCTCAACAAAACTCCGGATTTATAAGGAAGGTTTACAGGATGCTATAAAGACGGTGGAAAAAGGTCGCTAATTTAGCAGTTATGTTCAGCGCCCAACGTAGGTTCCGCCCACAGCCTGAGTATACGAAGCACATGCTTCGCCGACTAAAATACGCCGGGCAAACAGTATCGATAATGTTCACCCCTGTGCCACATCAGGATACATATCAAGTGGCTTCGAGGCATTTCACGTCCACGATATATAAATATCCTCGATATTATTTTGTGACTAGATGATAAATTGCACAATATTGGAGGTATTTTAAGTTTTTTCGTATCACAGACGTTATTTTAAATTATTTATTTAATTATTTATCGGTTTGACGACACGACATTTTACGAATTTCCGGCGGAATTTTGCGTTGATGTTGCGCTGGAAATCGCTCAGGACGAAGTTGCGCTTGTAAACCTCTTGGCCCGGTACAAATTTCAACTCTCGTACACTTTTATTATATATTTTCGCTCCCTTTTCGAATGCTTTATGAATATATTCATTCACTGCCTCTCTCTTTAATTTAATTTAATTTTGTATTGTCTTTCCAGAGACTGGACCTCTCTGTCTTCTAGAGCGCCCAGTTTCCTCGCCAGCTCGTACTCGGTGCCATCCAGGAACATATGCTGCCCAAATAGACAAAAGTACGGGGACACGACAGTCGCAGCATGCACTGAGCTGCGGATAGCACACTCGATTTGGGACAAATTTTTATACCAGTCGCGATGGTCTCCTTCTAAGTACGCCATAATGCCAGCAAGAACAGACTAGTTTACTATATAATTTTAATATTATAAAATTTCAGCATCTGTTAGAACTCGCCGGATACAAACTGCTTGCCGTTGTCGGAGTTGATTATCTCCGGTGTTCCGAATTTGTAGAATATTTCCGAAATTAAACATTTCACCACCGTCGCTTTTTCATCGCTATCAAAAATGTGAATTTGGACAGGTAGTCTACAACTATGAATATATAGGTATTCTCGGATTTGGACCTACGATACTTTCCCAGAAAATCAATATACATTTTCTGGAACGGTCTGTCTCAAACATACTCTGTAACAATTTTTGGTCTTAGTTCACTATTAACCGGTTTCATTTCCTTACAGGTGCTGCATTCCCGGATATAATTGCGGACCTGAACGGTCATTCTGGGCCGGAGACGATGCAGATTTCTCCACGCCGCCGTGAGATGCAGTTTCCGGATCGTGCGCCTTCGCGATCAAATTGGTGGTTAATGCGTCCGGTATCCACACTTTCCAGTGGAACACGCCCAGTTTGATCTGCCAGAAAGCAAAATTCAGGTCCACGCTGCTGATGAAAACTGTCTCGTCGATGCGGCTCAATATCGCTTCGATATTCTAGAGCAGATAAGCGTCTTTGATGGTGAGTTCGTTCAGCTTACGAGCGTCGAGGCAGAAGCGATTTTTGTCCGGTTTGCGCACGATGATAGTGCGTTTGCTCCATGGACCATGACTCTCCTCTATCACACCCAGGTGCAACATTTTGTCGATTTCCTCGTACACCAAATCCTGTACAGCTGTGGACATCGGGTGGTGTCTGTCCTTGACAGGAACGGCACCGGCTACCAACTGGATATCATGTACTTCAAGTCACTTGGGCCCCAATCCATTTTGTTCAAAGGTAATGAATTCAGCCACCACCTCATCGAGCTTCTTTTGTTGTTCCTCATCCAGATCGTGCACCACCGGACCTTTTCCCATTACTGGTACTTCCGGCATTTTTGAAACTTGTTCGATGTCGAGTTCTGGAACACCCACGACGTCAGGAGCCAATTGTAACTCTATCCAAAAGTCTATTACCAGGTATGCTTTTTGATCCAATGTTGGACATAAATAAAACAGTATTTGCTTCGTCTGATCCTTGTATTTTACAGGTAACACGACTCTACCTATCACTGTGTGACTGCGTCTTCCTGCCGTGCGTACCGACGAATGAAATTTGCTGACGTTAGCGCGCAATTTCAACACCATTTCATGGCAGTCAGCTTCGAAGCAAGCTGACTGATGCTCCAGTATCCAGCAGGCCCTTCCCGACTCCGCACTGATCTCCACATCAGCATAGATCCTTGAACCACATCCTTCTCGCTTGTTTACCTCTTCGACGATTTGCCTAGCGCGACTCTCCCGGTCTCATCGCGTTCCTCTTCATGTATCCCGTCGTGCATTTGGGACATTTGGGAATGATGGTGTCCTTCAGGTGACATTTATAGCAAAAAATGCGCCTTTCCGCTGCCGGACAATCCATGCAGACATGCCCTTGCTGACGACAGTTCCAGCACACGAGGATCTGCTTCGGTTTAGCAGCCTGGTTCATCCTTGGTTGGTTCGCCTGGACTTCTTCTACGACTGCTTCCTCGTACGGCCAGAATTCGATGTCGTTGTCATGAGTTACTTCGCTTACATGCGCCCGTGGTTGCTGATAGCGAGCTATTTGCGGTGGTGCCGGCATCGTTCGTCCTTCGCGCCTCGGAAAGCATCTCTCCGCCTCTCTGCATTAGTGCCGCAACTGCTAACGGTGAACACGGTCATCGGGTAAATAATTCGTGCCATCCCATCTCTAAAATCTACGTAGCCGCGACCGAAGCATCAACATGGAGTGGAAAGACTCCTCAATGAACTCGCCTGGCTGTTGTCGCCTCTCCACGAGCTTCCTCATGACCTCCCTCATGTGTGATTGTGACACCCTCGATGTGGCGGGTCAATTACCCTGCCCTGACCACTCTTGAGCTAGCCGAAGGCCACATCAGTGGCAAGATGTTATAACTTCACATATTTCAAAGTTCGACAATTTGTCGAAAGTCAGCATGTTATAGCACTTTCGACAGGCGATATTTTCGATAAAATATCACTTCAAATTGAGGTTGTGATAGAGAAGCGAAAGTAACTAAAATGGAAATTTAAGAGAAATAAATAATAATATTATATTAAATTAAATGCATATTGTATAGACTACAAATGTTTACACAACAAATTTTACAAATTGGCATGTCAATTCTCTAATATTAAAATATTTCCTAACCTCAATTTTAGGACATCAAACATATTATTGATAAAAACAATCGAATTGACAGATTGAGTTGATGATAAAAAAATAGGAAATTAATAAATCAAACATTTAATTTTTGTTGGCATACTCTATCACATCATTTTTCTTATGGTGATAATCCTACCTCATCTCATTAATAACACAGTAGAACATTTTTCAACTTCAAAATCTTGAACCAATTGAGACCCCCAAAATCTGTAAGCTTATGATGGTAGAAGAAAAACCCTAGCTGGGTTTTGAATTATTAGCTAAGGTTTTTTTTAAATTAATTTTTGAAGTTTTCGACTGGGGTTGGATTGTTGTACAATTTTCAAAAAACATGTGCTTATTCTTAAGTCTATATCTCGTGAACTATCGTGAACTTTTAGCTCTTAATCAGATCTAAAAAGTTTACCTTGAGATAAAATCAAAAAAACAACAACATCTTACTCAAAACAACAAAACTGTCAAAAAATTGTAAAATATCGTCATATTTTTCCGTTTGAATGATTGTTTGATGTAAAAGAACGGCATATTTCAAATGTCAAATAAATTTGCATTGTTTTGACGTTCGAATTAAATAAATTTTGGGGAATTTAAATATTAAATTTATATAAAGAATTTAAATAAAAGTTGATATGGAAAAGTGTTGGAAGCTGAACTTGTTTTGCTACGTTTGTGGTATTTATGTGCCCAAACGTTCAATGAAAACGCAAAAAAACAAAATTTACTGCTGAATTTAGAAATAGATACATCTTATATTATTCTGACCAGTTGGACTTATTCGATTGTTTGTGGACACCAGATGTAGCATGCAGACGTTGTTTTTGTTACATATTCAACTGGATAAACAGAAAACCAAGCCCACTGCCTTATGGAACTCCAGTAATATGGACGGACCCAAAGGGACACGATGAAAACACATGCTACGGATGTATAAATTTTAAAAGTGGAATGAATCGAAAAAAAATGTCAAATGTAGTGTACATTCCTGGTCCTCATGCTTCTCTCCCGCAAGAACATTCTGAAGCCAACCCACCACCAAGACCACCGACTCCAGATAGAGCAACTGTATGGACTGCGCAAACGTTTGACAATGTGCTGGCTGATCCACCGTTCGAGCCCGAATAAACAATCAACAAGACTGAGCTCGTAACACAATGCGAAATGAGCTATGTTGACGCCAAGTTAGGTTTGTCAAAGCGCAAATCAGAATTTTTGTCCGCATTTCTTAAACGAAAAAAGCTAACGGACGTTGATGTTAAGACCACGATACACCGTAACCGTCAAGCGGAATTTCAAAAGTTTTATAGCGTTAACGACGAAAACTCTTACACCTAATGCAACAACATAAAAGGATTAACCAATGAAATGAGATTAGAATATATCGCCGAAGACTGGCGACTGTTCATCGATAGCTCAGTCACTAGCTTAAAAGCAGTGTTACTGCATAAAACGAACCTGAAGCCCTCAATACCTTTAGCATTTAGCACAGACTTAAAGGAATGCTATGCAACAATGGACATTTTTCTTAAATACGCATATTATTTATGGAAAATCTGTTGCGACCTTAAAGTTGTCAATATTTTGCAAGGCATAAAGGGTGGATGGCCAAAGTATTATTGCTTTTTGTGCCGTTGGGACACACGAGCAAAAGTCGATCACTACTCGCACACTTGGGAAAAACGAAAGTCGGGAGTGAAAGATACCACTTTAGACATGACAGCAGAGCCACTAATAAAAAATATAAGTGACATATTGTTGCCACCGCTGCATATTAAGTTGGGCATAACGAAGAAGTTTATAGAGACGGTAATGAAAAATAAGGACAACGTATTTCACTGCCTTAAGAAAATTTTTCCAAGACTCAGTGATCAAAAAATTAAAGCCGGTAATGTACTTCTTAACTAATCTCTTCAAATTGTTATTTATTTTGTGTGCATTTTTTTTTTGCTTAAACAGGTGTACTTAATGGACCAGACATTCGAAAGTTGCTAAAAAGTGAAGATTTCAATATGGTTTTGAACGGAAACGACTTAATTGCTTGAAACGCACTCAAGGCAGTTATAGAAAGAGTCTTAGGAAAAAATCGAGACGACGAATGGAAAGCTGTAGTAAAAAAATGTTTAAGTCATTCCAAGCAATCGGTGTGACCATGACATTAAAACTTTACTTTTTAAATAATCATTTGGCAGAGTTCTATTCATAAAATATTTTCATACGAACATAAAGCTAGCGAAACGGTCGGAAACATGTTTTTAGATGATGAGACTAGCTCCGAAAGCGACGACTTAAGTTCAATATATATTTAAAAAGATTTGGAGTGTCCTTATTTTTCATTCCTTATGTTGTTTTGAGTAAGATGTTGTTATTTTTTTGATTTTATCTCAAGGTAACATTTTTAGATCTGATTAAGAGCTAAAAGTTTGCCGAAGAGAGACAAGCAATGTTTCGAACAGTTCACGAGATATAGACTTAAGAATCAGTACATGTTTTTTGAAAATTGTACTAAAATCCACCCCCCAGTCGAATACTTCAAAAATTAATTAAAAAAAAAAACTTAGCTAATAATTCAAAACCCAGCTAGGGGTTTTCTTCTACCATCATAAGCTTTCAGATTTTGGAGGTCTCATTGGTTCAAGATTTTAGTGCTGCACTGTGTAATAATAGTTTGTCGCTACAGTCCTGTATAGAACTTCGGCCAAGCTCTCTCACCATTTTGAGCTGTGCGTCTTATATTTGTACTCAAATTGGTGGGACCTACAGTTTATTACCGAATCCGAACGGCTTTTCATAGGCAATGGTTTTACTCTCGTAGGTTTGCCATTTACTGACGAGAGGTAGCGCGGTATAGAATGAAAAGATGTTGTTAGCCCCTGTCCAGGCTTGAACCGGGGACCTTTCGGCTCGCAGTCCAACGCACTAACCACTAAGCCACCGCGGCTACACCTCATCTCATTAATCAAGTAATTAATTTTAGAACATTTCTTGTATTTGTAACATGAAAAATAACGCAGATTTTAATAAAAATGTAAAAAAAAACTCTGTATTAACTAACTTCGAAACACGTTCGAAATAACTAAATCGCCTGTCGAACGAAAAAGTTATAACATACTGCCAGTTCGATATTTTCGCTTCGACAATCGCATCGATAGTGATAGTATAACATCTTGTCACAGATACGATTAAATGGGGTAGGTAACAAACGTAAACATTACATGTAAGAACTCGTACATTAGCTTCATGAATTCATTCATACATCCAATGGATATATACATATTGTATGAATGAATTCTTTGGCTGTATGAACTAATTCTCAAAGACAATTTGTATGAACCTGTTCATTGAAATTAATGGTGTTTTATGGCGGTTTTAACTTGGAAATTAAAAAAAAAAACTTAAAACCCCGGTTTTTCACTTAATTTCGGAAAAAATTGTATATATTTATAAAGCGTATGAGTTAAAATATATAATTAATTTCTAATACTTGCGGGTTGCTAAAAAACTGTTTTTTTTAACTAAAACTTTTTCGCTTTTTTAAGTACAGATACGATTTAATTTATTTGAAATTATTTATTAATTAGTAATTTAAGAGTATTACAAATGAAGCATAAAAAGAAATATGTTAATATCTCTATTGGTTTCGCAACTCCATTTCATAGAGATACAATTTTATATAGTGGTGCTTTTTGAGAATATGAAAATTTTGTAGGTGCATAAAATGTAGAATTTTCAAAAATTTTTAATGCGCCTCACTTTATGGGTTAAAACATTGAACAAACTTACGAATATTGAATATTTTGATATTTTTCGTGCAGTATTGTGGATGTGCATCAATGAAATATGTACTGACAAAAGTGTCGCGATTTAACCATATATAAGGACATAAGATAGAAATTTTTGATTGCACGTGTGAGAGCGCACGCACAAGCAAATGCTGTAAATATCTAAAGATAGAAAAGTTTTGATGTACATTCATTTTGCGTATTTACAATTTTAATAATGTAACGAAGTTTCAGAGGGTATGATATATATATAATTAGTTTATTTATTTAAATTAGTTTCAGAGTATTTGAGGTATACAAAGTTGTGTCCTCACAATAAAGATGTGGTGTTTTAGAAAATATGCATCACTTTTCCAAATTGCGGCACAACGCCAGATAATGTACCGCCGTGCAGTGATCTACTTGATATATGCCTGTGATATTTAATAAGTATTGTGGTATCAAATTTGAGGTATACAAAGTTGTGTCCTCACAATAAAGATGAGGTGTTTTCGAAAATCTGCATAACTTTTTGAAATTGCGGCACAACGCAGGATAATGTACTGCCGTGCAGTGATCTACTTGATATATGCCTGTCATTTTATTGAACACTGTTTGAAATGTATTTCTATTTTATTTGTAACAATAAAAGTATTATTATTCAATATTAAAATTATAAAACGTGTAGATTTTCATTTAAGAATTTTCTATATTTCTATTTTTCTTTATTTTTTTATATTTAGAATTTCCTCGATTTCAAATGGAATAATCTCAATTTCATTGAGAACTTTCTCAATTTCATTTGGAATTACCTCAATTTTAAATAAAAAAACCTTAAGTTCATTTGGAATATCCCCAATATCATATGGAATGTCGAATTTTCTCAATTTCAGTTGGAAATGGTGTAGTGCATGCAAAACATAATAATGCGCCACGAAATATATTTATATACATTCAAATATGCAGTAAATATTTCTCAAACAATACATTCAATTTAAATTTAATAATGATTAGCTGTAGGGTGTCGATTTTTATACCCTACACCTATGAGGTACAGGGTATATTAAGTTTGTGCAGATATTGTAACGCCCCTTAGGAGGCGTGTCCGGTATGGAAAAGTATATATATTCTTGATCAGCATCACTACCCGAGTCCGTTTAGCCATGTCCGTCTGTCTGTCCGTCTTGCTGTCTTGCTGTCTTGCTGTCCGAATACAGAATAACTTGAGAAATACTGATCAGAATGCGATGAAATTTCGTCTCAATATATTTTAGCCAAAAGTAGGAACTGAGTTCGAAAATCGGTCAACGGACACGCCTCCCATACAAGTCACTTTTATATAACTCTTTCGGAACTAATAACTCGAAAAGTATTCAATGAATAGTTATAAAATTTAAAACGTATTGTTAGAATACACCTAAAAAGATGTGGTCCAAAAATGGGCGTGATCCGCCCACTTTTTTTTTCATTATTTCCCGGGTTTTAATAGTGGAAATTTGATCCGTAAATTATTAAAATCAAATCTATGAAATATTAGCCTTTCAAAATTTTAAATATAGGCGTGGTCCGCCCAATTACATTTTTCAATTTTTTTTTTAGTTTTTTATACTTTACATAATTTTTTTAATTTATAGGGATATAAGACGTAAATTTCTGATATATGAATAATATTCTGGGGGTTAATATCCCCACCAAAGGTGTAGGGTATTCCATAGTCGGGCCCGACCGACTATAAAAATCCGCCCCATGTGACCGAACTTACCCATGTGACCTAACTTTCCCAACTCGTTATATATTTCTTTTGTCAAATTTTCAAAAATTTCCTCAGAAGCATTCGTTGAAAGCGGGTGTGAAATATAATTTTTAACCCTTTTAAGACTGCCGAATCAAATACACACCAGATGATTACGCAGTGCATATTTTCCATATCATGCATTTTCTTGTTGCTAGAATTGCCTGTATTTTTCCTATATGTAGTAAAAAGGAAAAAACGAATTCATTAGAAGTTATTCATATTGAAAAATTTTAAATTTCTGAAATCTGCAAAAAATTATATAAAAAAAAAATGTAAATTTATTATTTGAAAAAATAAACGCAATTACACACCACCCTTGAGGTTTGCGAAATGGCGCGTTACCAATTTTCGGTGTCCGGTTCCTCATGAGGCCTTTTTCACCATTACTTAATATTAATTTAATATCGTTGAAACGATTCTTTTTAAAGTAGTAATGATTTCAACATCACTATTGATGGAAAATATTTCTATATATAAACATTTTTCCAGAGAGTCTTTGCGATGCCTCTAAAATGATTTTGGTACAGCTCTACCAGCTCCATTCTCCGAGTGTGCTCTCATAATTTCGCTTTGGTTTTATATTTTTTATCTCCTGAAAGTGATTCAATAGTATCTAAAATTAAATCAACCATGCCGACGGCAAATTTCAATTGCGTCTCATCAAAATTAATTTCGCTAAGTTTTTGAGACGTTCTTGCGGCAGCATCTTCCGGGTATTTCACAACCTCTGGTTTTTGCTACACTATCGGAGCAACCATCTGTGGGTTTTCACTCATCACCGAACAGTCTAACGATTCGTCTTTTTCTGATTCGTTGTAGGCAATCGTTATCAGATCGGAACCTTCAGAATATTCAAGTATACCTTCCATTATATTCTCGAGAAGATCATCTTGATCCTTTTTTTGTTTGGCTGCGTATGAATAAATGGAAGTGTAAGGAACTCATATGCATTAAGTTTGTCCATTGCCTCAATGCAAAGATCCTCTTCTGCTATATCAGTGTAAAACTTACTGGAACACTGGACCTTGACGACATGCTTCTTTTCTTGTCCAAGAAATTTAATATTTTATTTTATAACCGAGCACCTGGCGTACCCTTTGTTTGGTAATACTCCACTTTTATTCTATTGAAGGACCGCTCTTCGACCTCAGGGGACACTTCAAACATATCGGTTATTTTTAGCAGCAGACTTGTGCTCACTGTGCTATTGCGGTATTCAATGTCTGCAGAGTCCCATAGCGCCGCTCTTTCCTTAAACACCACACACAGGTCGAGCGATTTGGATCGGCTAGCCGTTTTTTATCGCTTCTAAAATAAAAATACAAACACAGCTGTAATAACATTAATATACAAAAAATTGTTCATTTTGGATCAACAAAGAAATTTATAATTTTCAAAGTCGCCAAATTTTGAAATTTACAAAAAGTTTGTTTAAAAGAGCTCACAAAAAACGTAAAACATGTTCAGAAGAATGTAACAAATCCTCGAATAATAAGGGTGTGAGCAGGAAATTTAATAAAATCTTAAATAAATTTAATAAAATCTAAAACAGGTCTGAGGTTTCTGCTGCGTAGGTTGACTGGGCTTCTCAGCACCATTTATAATAATAAAACGATTGTAGTTCTTATTAAGAATTGTTGAAGAAAATTTATTGACAATTGAAAATTAAATATGTTGATAACCAAAACAATTTCCGTCCGAAATAATATCGGACTGGAATATTGTAAGTATTATAAAGTTATTTTAAAACTGAACACAATTTGAGAAATATCAAGGCTTTTTATACAATTTTTAAAAGATTGTTAAATGAAAACATACTTGAATTATAATTTAAACAAAATAATTAAGTGTATAAACATAAAGTGTAAAATTAATAATTTGACAGAATACATCTTGTTTCAAATCTTTATAATTTTTGTTAGAAACGAAAGATTTCAATGCAAATGTGCTTTCTACACCATACCATCATGTGCTGTTTGGAGCACTTTCAATTTAAAAGTTTCAAATTATTTTTTATGAAACTACAATGGCAGAACAAAATAGGAAAATCAATGATAATGAACTGCTCACACTGGTTTCCAAAGGATGCAAGTAATAATTGATACCATCGTAATCCATGAAATCTTTCATTAAAATGTTATCAATTATAGTATTGACTACAAATAATCTATTACAGCGAAGGGCAAATGCACACTATCACAAAATACCTGAGTGAGTGTTTGTGCTTTTGAATAGCTCTACACTAAAAACAATTTTGGATAAAAGCTCATGTAAAATCTTTCGGTTTATTGTTTAAGTCGCAAGTTAGGTGAGTATTCACTATATTCGTCCACACTATTATCACAATTTTATGAAATAACCTCAAATTAAATTCGATATGTCCTGTTCCCTACTATGTGAATACATATGTGTAATACATATAGGTGATTATTCTGAGAAAGCTTAGAGTAACCCACAAAATGAGCCTAAAAGGTATCCATATATGTACGATATCCATAAATATGAATACATGCAACTAATCACTTTTTAAAGTTATTGTACCATCTTCCCTACTATGTGAGCACATAACTGTGATATACTGATGAAATCCTTGGATCATCATCTGTCACCTGGTATAGGTCATTACTCTGAGAAAGTAGCATGAAACTCACATTTTGTATCAACAATTTTGATAATATGTACATGACCTCACTTTTTAAAAATTACTGTACCATGTTCCCTACTTTGTGAGTACATAAGCGTAATACCTTTTTGGAATCCTTAGGACACTATCTAACTAACAGTGTAGGTGAAGATAATTGTTTTTAAATTGATCTGCTCCGATCAGAGCAGAATGTGAGCACTGGTTACAACGTACGAGTACGTCAAACAAATAAACAACAAAACAAGAAAGTTGTGTAAGTTTTTTGTGATTTTTTTTTTATTATTTGTTATGTATTTTGTAATTTTTCATTTTAGATAATTCAAATATTTACAACAATTATATCGCGCCACCACTGCGAGGCTATGAATATACTTAGCCGCCACCTCATCTGCCGAACAGAAGCCTGCAGCCGTCACAACAGCCACTTCGCGGAGGATATGAGTAATCGCAGCCGCCACCAAAGTTGCATATTGCATTTCTTTGGATCTTGATTCGATAAAGTCAAAAATACTTCCAATGAAAGATTTGGTATATTTTTGAATTTTCATGAATTCTGTTGGCACTGATTGTGTTTCGGTGCTTGGAGAAGTGGTGACGACCGGTATGGTAAAAATTTTCTCTTGATAGAGTCCTCCGCTTCGGTAAAGTTATAAACATCGGCAACCCCTGCACCATTGTCGACAGCCACCTCCTCTGTCTCATCTGTCTCCTTTTCCACCTCATTCTCTGATGCGAAGTCGTCTGCGATGCCTTTGATGACTGCCTCAGCAACAGTCTTATGGACAGACTCTGCAGCAGTATCCATAACATGAACTGACTCCGCATTTAGAGTCGCCTGGAGCAATTCTTCTACGTCATCATCGCTGACACTGACACGGTACAGTGCTCTTTTTTCAATGTTCTTTTTATTTTGTGACAAAAATTTAAGAGCTTCTTTGTAATCCCAATCTTTCGTATATTTACGTGATCTGTATTGGGTTACAAGGGTATCTATTTTTTTTATTGCGTCGCAAGGACAACCCAGTCTTTTTGCAATTTTAACGACCTTTTTTGATTTTTCCGACATATTCAGAAAACCGGCGTCCCAGAGCACCGGTTCCATTTTTAATAGTTGGATAAGGATTTATAGATAACTTTTAAGATCATATTGTGGGTTACTCTTAGAATACTTACCTATGCAGCTAGTGACCCAAGGATTCCAACAAGGTACACTTATGTACTCAAATAGTAAGGAACATGACACAGTAATTTTTAAAAAGTGAGGTTAGGTATATATTTATCAACATTGTTTATACAAAATGTGAGTTTCATGCTACTTTCTCAGAGTAATGACTTATACCAGGTGTTTGAAGGTGATCCAAGGATTTCACCACACACTTATGTGCTCACATAGTAGGGAAGATGGTACAATAACTATGATAAGAGGTTATTTGCATGTATTCACATTTATGGATAAATTTTAGGATCATATTGTGGGTTACTCTCAACTTTCTCAGAATACTCACACGGATAGAAAAGATTTGTTTGAATATGTTTGAATGCAATTAAAAAGTAATACGAAATTACCATACATGTATTAGGAATGAAGTGTAATTAAATTATAATCGAAATTAAATTTATTTTTGTTCACGTGTAAACATTATTATATTGTCCAGCAGAATCTCTCAAATTTACCATAAATATGTTACAATACCAACATAAAATTTTAATTGCATTTGAATAAACTATTTCTTGGCAATTTAATTGGTTAAAACTATTTTTCGAAACACAGAAAATGCTAATCAAATCTAAATACAACGTATGTTCGCAACGCTCGTCTTAATTCGATAATTTATCGACTGACGAAGTTGGCAGCGTTGTGCAGCATTTTCTACCGACGCCATCGTTTGAACATATTGATGTTTACAAACAAACAAAAAAGAAATTGGATTTAAATAAGTGTATTCTTGCAACATTCTTCTTGTATACGAAGTTGGCACTCGTTGAGCAGAATTTTCTACCTACGTCTCTTTTGCCATCGTTTGAAGTATGTATAGGTATACAAAGTTGACACTCGGTGATCGGCATTTTCTGCGTACGTGTCTTTTGTTGTTCTTTGAGAAAACGTGTTCGCGTCGGTAATAATATTATTATATGTAAATTAAATAAATATATAAATTGTGTTACAAATAGTAACAGAGTATAATATAGTGCAGTATATAAATTTTGAAACTAATGTGAAAACACCACAAATAAAAATCTGTGTTTCGATTTTCATACAGATTTTGGCATGTTTTTTTACAAAAGCCTCCGTGAATTCCTTGCCTACGCTATGTGCTGTGCTGAGATCAACTGTCCAAATATAAAGCGAGCCTGGATCGTCTGGTTTATCGTCTGCTGGTGATGCCGTCACTTGTGCTTGCAGTTTTAATCGAATTATTAATTTATGCATTTAAAAATTTGTATATGAATTCAATTATTATAAATTCCCACTGTAAAAGTTTAAAGATTTTTAATAAAAATTAATAAAAAAACAACATTTTATTATTATTTTATTTTCAGGATTTCTTTCCAAAAATATTTAAATATGTTTCTATGCAAACATACTACTTTTTGAACTGAAAGAACTGATATGTTTCACTGGAAACATATTTATATTCAGGTCGTTCAAAATCATGATTTATTTTGAACATATTTATGTTTCGGTTCAAATATTTATTTTATTTTAATGTAGTAATTATTATGTTTCCATTAGAACATACTTCATTTTAAGGGGCAACATTGAAAAGTTTCCGGGATATTATAATGTAAGTCAGAGCTCATTACAACACTGTTCAAGTCTCAATACAACCCTGTTTACAAATGATTTATCAGTCAATTATATATTATGTTTACATAACATTCCAAACATACATGTTAATGCCTGCAAAATTATGTTTGGGAGAGACCTTTTTTTTGCAGCGTGCACCTATACTGGGGGTTAGCTGGTGTCCTAAGGATTCCAAAAAGGTATTACACATATGTATTTTTATATTTTATTAATAATTTTATAATAAAAATTACATTTTGGCAATATTAACATATGTTCTACATATGTTCAATATTAAAATGTATGGATATCTTTCTATGGATAACTTCACACACGTGTGTGAAGATATCCATAAATGTTAACTGCTTAACAGATGTGGGACATATGTTAAAAAAATTTTAACTGATCTAAAAATGAATAAAAACTCTAAAAATGTTTTTTTTAATAGTTTTATTAGACTAAAAGGCTTAAATCATTAATATATTATAGTTTTTAAAAAGATTATTGCCTACGATTTAGTAAAAAACGAATTAAACACAAAAAAAAAATGAATTTTATACGAAATTAAAATTGCTGCAGATTTTAAAAAAATGCCTCCCGACTAAAGTGTGATACCACGTTGGAATCCTCAACACCATAGCTATCACGCTAACTAGGTGTGTACTCAGAGAATCTTCTCTGGACCTCACAATTTGCGTCCAAAGTAACCTCCAAATATGAACATTTTTCATGAAAATAGCCCAACTGTAGAACCACTCCCATTTTTAAAAAAATGCC
Source organism: Dryomyza anilis (assembly GCA_951804985.1). Taxonomy (NCBI): domain Eukaryota; kingdom Metazoa; phylum Arthropoda; class Insecta; order Diptera; family Dryomyzidae; genus Dryomyza; species Dryomyza anilis. Next base: position 70,109,516 of record OX638133.1, read on the forward strand.
TCCCCAAACAAGTGGGATACCTTTTTGGAATCATTATACCCTAATCTAGTTATGGATAGTAGGTCACCACGCGGAGAATCGTCTCTGGACTTCGCAATTTGCATCCAAAGTAACCTCAAAATATGAACATTTTTCATGAAAATAGCCCAACTGTAGAACCACTCCCATTTTTAAAAAAATGCTTCCCTAAACAAGTGGAATACCTTTTTGGAATCATTATACCCTAATCTAGTTATGGATAGTAGGTCACCACGCGGAGAATCGTCTCTGGACTTCGCAATTTGCGTCCAAAGTAACCTCAAAATACGAACATTTTTCATGAAAATAGCCCAACTGTAGAACCACTCCCATTTTTAAAAAAATGCCTCTCCAAACAAGTGGAACACCTTTTTGGAATCATTATACCCTAATCTAGTTATGGATAGTAGGTCACCACGCGGAGAATCGTCTCTGGACTTCGCAATTTGCGTCCAAAGTAACCTCAAAATACGAACATTTTTCATGAAAATAGCCCATCTGTAGAACCACTCCCATTTTTAAAAAAATGCCTCTCCAAACAAGTGAAAAAAGAAAGACGAAAAAACGATGAAAAAAAAATCATTTAAAAATATAAAAATTAAGGGTTCTGATTTCTTTAAGGATATAGTTTTAGATTCTCAAGAAATTTGGAAAAAAAATAAAAAAATACGTACAAGTTTGTTTTAAAAAAAAACATTACGTGATTTAAATTCTGAATCAATAGATTCTGATTCAAATATTAAAATATCCAAAAAAAGAACAATAAAAAAAAAACAAATAGATTCTGATTTTTTTACGCAAAAGCCTTTAGATTCACAGGAAATGTGGAATAAAAATGAAGGAATACCTAAAAACCTTTTAGTAGGCAAAGCTGCAAGTGCCCTTAACATTGAAAAAGAATCTAAGAATTTCTTTAGCAGTCCTAAGGCAATTGAAATTAAAAAACAATTAGAAATTATTAATAATGATATTCAGACTGAATTCTATCCTGAATTCAATACCGAACATAGTTCAAAAGAAATAAAAAGAAAATTGCAAAATAAGAATGATATAATTATTCTCGATGATTACAGATTGGTCCCATCAAAATGTAATTATTACATTCTTAATTTAAAAAAGTTGTATTCTGATACATATGGAAAAGCAATGTTATCATGCTTTGAATATTGTCTTACAACAATGGATACAAATTCCTTAAAGTATCCAAATCAATTAACTAGTTTTATTTTAGATGCAGCAATTACTGCTATAATACGGGAATCAAAAATACCCAATATATTGTTAGTCAGTTGTACGAGAAATATGGACATTTTACAAAGTCCTATTCCAATGGCAACAATAAACAACTTAATTCCATTTATTCCAAGTATATTAGTTATACCAATTCTACATAATTCTCATTACACTGTAATGATTGGTGATTTTACCCATCGACAATATATTTATATTGATCCTATGGCTTATAGCAAATTTAAAGATTTTAAAAATATGTTATTGGGAATTGGAATTCACAACTCAGAAGATTGGATTTTTATCTTAGAGCCTCAATCTATTCAAAAAGATGGGCACAGTTGTGGAGTTTTTGTTATACATTTTGTGGAAAATTATATATTGGGAAAACCTTTAATTAACCTTAAACCAAATGATTACAGAGATACTATTCTTCCACGTATAGTATCATACAATTATATGATACATAAATTATGTATTCACTGCGCCAAATTTTGGGAAAATGAACCTAAAAATGTGAAGTGGGTTCCATGTGAAAAATGTTTAAGATGGTTATGCCAAGGATGCTTATATAGCTATTACAGTATGAATATTGTGGAGGTGGAACCAATACAATTTCAATGTCAATATTGTAAAGATAATGTGTTGTAAAATATCATTTTTGATAATCATGTCAAAATTTAATTACATTGCAGGAAAATAAAATATTATGGAAGCCATCAAATAAAAATTGCCACCGCATGAAATAATATCTGAAGAAACAATATAAGAAATAATATGGCTGCATGATCATTGCATGAATATACTGGCAATAAGTAGATTGTGATATTATAATAAGTAGTTATGAAATTAAATAAAAAATCATTAAAATTTATTTAAAAACATTGTGATATTAGATGTAGTACATTTTGTAGATATTTAGATTATATGTTTTCATATATATCAATTAATATATTGTGATATTAGCTGTAGTATATTTTACACATATTATTTGTTTTCATATATGTAGCAATTAATATATTGTGATATTAGATGTAATTTATTTTATATATATTATATGTTTTCATATATATCAATTAAGTTATTGTGATATTTGATGTACTGTATATATATTATGTATTAAAGTTAATACTATATATATAATTCTATTTTGCACTAAACATTTAAATTTTCTACTTAAGTTTTAATGTTTCACTAAACACTAAAATTTCCATTTAAATTAAAATGTTCATTAACAATTACATAATTTTGCATGAAATTTTCAAAACAAAATTACTTTTACAAATTGAATTTTGCACTAATAATTTTTTACTAGAGATTAATATTTTCACTTTAAATTCAAAATATATTATATATTGTATTATATTATATATATATATATATATATATATATATATATATATATATATATATATATATATATATATATATATATATATGGTGAAATAGGCCTCCTGGGGATCCGACACCAATAAAAACGGTAACGCGCCAAATGTATACCTCAGTGGTGGTGTGGAAATTACATGTAACTTAAGCATTTCTACATAATTCTAGGTTTTACAAAGTGCATGTGACCAGCACAATTACACCAGTTATATTCATTGCAGTTTTAGTGTTACCCCTGTAGACCACTGGGGCTAAACGACCGAAAAAGCGTTGAAAGGAAGAATCAGTTGTCAAATAATAATTTTTTTAGAACCCAGCAGTAAATTGCTCAGCACTAAAGAATTCATGGTCGAATTCAATTCTGAATATTCAGGATTGAATAATTCACACCAGCATGCATGTCTGAATTATATGTATTATTCAGGCAAGACTCTTCAGTGATGAAGACAGTTTTGAAATAATGAAATTATTCTTGCCTAAAAACTGAGAACTGAATTCAGTTGACTTTCAGCCATGGGCAGAAATTATCAGGCATGTTCAGGGTTTTTCAGGCAAGAATTCAAGTCTGAAAAGACCTTACATTTCCTGCTGGGAAATTAAGAGTTCTAAAATATGTAAAATATTAAAACTAAAATATTGTCAAATATATTTGTAGCAGAAATATTTAAAAAAAAACTTCTTTATTGTTATTATTGAACACTTTTTATTAAAATATATATATATATATATATATATATATATATATATATATATATATATATATATATGTATATATATATATATATATATATATATATATATATATATATATATATATATATATATATATATATATATGTTATTTCTTTTAATAAAATAATAATTAAATTATAAATAATATTTTAAAACAAAAAATAAGAAATATTTTTTAAAATAAAATTTTTTAAGGTGAACTTAAAGGATAGAATAGATCATATTACCCAATGGTGTATTTATCAAGGTGAGGAAAGTATGAAAACTTCTATCTTTTATGTTATTGAAATTTTATGGTTTTTGTCATTCTTTTTTTGAATTTCTTTGTTGCGGTCTTTACATATATATTAAAATTTAAAATTGTCGAATGTCGAATTTAAAATTGTCTTGTTCTATCTACCGCCAATCGTTGCTAAAAGAAAAATATAAAATTTTCCACGTTCCTAGTAATCCTGTGTTTAATAAAGAACCATGGCGACAGAACCAAGACGAACTAGCAGAAAGTTAATTCATATTATTGCATTGCCATCGAGTTCTAGGCACTACCTCATAGGGAATGGAGTTTAAAATCAATTACAATATTTATAAAAATCCGAAATCCACAAACAAGTATTCCAAATTTCTTCATTAAATTTTCAAAGCGTTCTCCAGGCTTCTCTATTGAATCCAATTGTTTGAGCTCATGCAATCATTTAACGGTTATGTACTGTCGCAGACTGAACATATTCTGGAAAGACGCACTACCATCGTTAAGTTCACAGAATCATTTGTACATCTACAACTGTTTGCAAGTGACCATAGAACTGCAAGTGTATAACATTTATATAAATGGAACTGGCATTGCATGAAATTAAGACAACGCACTTTACAGAGAGAAAATTACGTGCAAACGCTAATTAAATCGCCTTCTTCGTTATATTTTCCATATCACGCGCTTGCGTTTAAACATCATTGTGATCCTCGAGAAATGTCTCTTCCAACACTGCCAATTTAACCGAGTGCATGGTGAATGACAGCCAAATCTGAAGAATTTCGTAGGTTGCATTTGATGAGGTGGAGCTCCAACACACACTTATGCGACTTTCGATACTTGAGATAAAGCTATGTGTAAAAGCATACCCCTTTTGGGTACGGCGAGAAGTAGTAACGGGGTTTCAATGATGCTTGCCCAACCTTATGTCCACGTTTTTCAAGCGTTCCAAGATATCACCTCATGCCATCATTGGCCACGATAAGCACATATTTCAGCAACTCGAGCACGTCCAGAGGCTACTTGTATTAAAGTTGCAGCGTACGCTACAGCAAATAGCAGATCAATTGAAAGTCAATGTGATCATCATAATCGTTGAAGCTGGTGCGAGATAATGCGATTTATAAAACTGAAATTATGTCATGACTTCATCTTTATGTATAAAAATAGTGATTACTTTTTATTGAGTACCGGTATGGATATCCATTATTTGTCGAAATTATTTATCGATATCGGATACTTTGGTTTACAAAGTATTCATTATTTATATGGTTACACAAAAGATTCCAATTCCAACACAGGGTTGTTATAAAAACAAGATCCACAAAACATAACTTTAAATGTAAACATAATGTTAACATGTAAAGTAAAAAATGTTCATATTTTGAGGTTACTTTGGACGCAAATTGCGAAGTCCAGAGACGATTCTCCGCGTGGTGACCTACTATCCATAACTAGATTAGGGCATAACGATTCCAAAAAGGTGTTCCACTTGTTTAGAGAGGCATTTTTTTTTAAAATGGGAGTGGTTCTACAGTTGGGCTATTTTCATGAAAAATGTTCATATTTTGAGGTTACTTTGGACGCAAATTGCGAAGTCCAGAGACGATTCTCCGCGTGGTGACCTACTATCCATAACTAGATTAGGGCATGAAGATTCCAAAAATGTATTCCACTTATTTGGGGAGGCATTTTTTTTAAAAATGGGAGTGGTTCTACAGTTGGGCTATTTTCATGAAAAATGTTCATATTTTGAGGTTACTTTGGACGCAAATTGCGAAGTCCAGAGACGATTCTCCGCGTGGTGACCTACTATCCATAACTAGATTAGGGCATGAAGATTCCAAAAATGTATTCCACTTATTTGGGGAGGCATTTTTTTTTTAAATGGGAGTGGTTCTACAGTTGGGCTATTTTCATGAAAAATGTTCATATTTTGAGGTTACTTTGGACGCAAATTGCGAAGTCCAGAGACGATTCTCCGCGTGGTGACCTACTATCCATAACTAGATTAGGGTATAATGATTCCAAAAAGGTATCCCACTTGTTTGGGGAGGCATTTTTTTAAAAATGGGAGTGGTTCTACAGTTGGGCTATTTTCATGAAAAATGTTCATATTTGGAAGTTACTTTGGACGCAAATTGTGAGGTCCAGAGAAGATTCTCCGAGTACACACCTAGTTAGCGTGATAGCTATGGTGTTGAGGATTCCAACGTGGTATCGCACTTTAGTCGGGAGGGATTTTTTTAAAATCTGCAGCAATTTTAATTTCTTATAAAAGTCATTTTTTTTTTGTGTTTAATAATCTTATTGAAAACTATAATATATTAGTGGTTTAAGCCTTTTAGTCTACTAAATATGTTAAAAATACTATTTTTTTAGAGTTTTTATTCATTTTTAGAGCTGTCAAAAAACTTTTAACATATCTCCCACAGTGTTTAACTTATGTTCCACATCTGTTAAGCAGTTAACATTTATGGATTATTTTTATGGATATCTTCACACACATAGTTTATTTTTATAATTTTTGCTCTTTTATAGACAAAAAATTAAAAAAACCGAAAAAATATTATTGGTCTGAATGGAGTTACCGTTTTTTAAACTATAAATAATATAAAATATAATAATATTATATAAAAAGGGTTTTATAACAATAAAAATTAGATATTAAGATAAAATAGAATATGTTCTAGAAAAAAGGCGGTACTAAAAGCACGCAACATTATACTATTTATTTCAACTCTGAAATGGTAATTTTATCCGTCAATGTTGTAAGTGTTGCTCACTTTAAAACCATAATAATTAGTACATTCGCCAGTGCATTCGCCAAATTGCGTTCGCTTCGCCAAAGCGTTCTCTTCACCCAAGTACATTCTCTTCGCCAATCATAATAGGGCCCATAATTAAAATATATATTTTTTGTTAAACGAAAATAAAATGTATTACCGATTATTAACATAACAAATATTGAAAAAAAGACTGGTTCGAAGTATGTAAACTTACAAAGAGGTAAAAAATCGCTTTAAAAGGTATTTTCTGTGAGTATTCAAATCGATTAATGAAAGAAACTTTCTTACACACTAATTGGACAAAATGACTGAATATTTTCAGTAGAATAAACTGTGTCCTTTTTCAAACATGATATCATTGTAAAATGAGTAGTTTCAAAATGTCCCTTTTTTTATTAAATCAAAATGTTTTTACTGAAAATGCATAAAAAGATCAACATTTTTAGTTTTCACCATGGATCCATAATAGATGATATTTGCATTAAAGTGAATATTAAAGTACTTCAGGAAACTTAAACTTTTGCCCAATCCGCAAAATTATTCAAAAAAATGGGGCACCTAACTGAAGAGTTTCTAATCTTGTGTTTTGTATTAAATAAAATAAAATTTAGCCATGTGTGATTACTCTTAAAACAGTACACTTCTGTTAAATAGCATTTATTTCTTGAAAAACACGTCAGAAGTTTATTTTTACGGACGTATTAGTATTTTTATTTGAAAAAATGAGTAAATTAACTGCGATAAATGTAGAAAATTTACTACTCCTAAATTATATTTCTTAGAGTGAATATAAAGTCATTTTAAAAATTAAAAACAGCTTTTTGGTATTTTATTCTATACGAAATTTGTCAAAAAATCATGTTATAATTTTAAAGTTGACTTTAAATTGCCTATCATTATGCGCCAATATTTCTAAATAATAATTTAAATTATTAAGGTTCAAAGTGCTAGTGTAAACATAGTTTAAACTGTTCCACATTTTTAAAACGTCCATAGTTCCTATCAATATGTCCGAATGTCTTTGAATTTTACAGAAAGATAGACAATTAGTAATCAATTAATTTGAAATTAAAATATTTGTGATATGTTGACTATCAAAAATTTCTACATCTAGTTTAAACTACGTTTAATTTGAAATTGAACTGAACTTAACAGTTCTATAAATATTATTCGCCGTTTAGAACAAAGAAGAGACAACACTATGAAAATGTCTAATAACAGCTTTATTAAATCAGTCTCTTAAACTGTGATAGAATCGGCGGGACATACAATGTTCCACTTTATTTATCTTAATATTTTTCCATTTGTACTGGGCTATCATTTTAAGCACCTGTCAATCGTATAAAACTTCAATAAATGCGGTTTAATGGGAACTCAAATACAGTCGAATCCACAAGGTGTGTTTCGTCATTCGTTAAAGGCATTTGTTAGTATTGCTGTTATCCTGAAGTGTGTTGTAACGAGTATTACTTCGTATATTTGTATAGCATTAGTAAAAACTAATCGTTATTTGCAGAAGTTCGATGGGTAAATCAACAAAAATAAATATATGCACACTATAAAAAAATGGCGCATATTCACAGAAAAATGGGAGTCAACTTTAAAATGAATATAGACTTTTTTTTTGACAATTTTCATAAAAAATAAAATGCCAAAAAACATCTTTTAATTTTAAAGTCTACCTTAAATTTTTGAATATGCGCCTTAAAATCATCTCTTGTACTATTAACATTCAGCTGCACCTACGCTGAGTCCGGACAGAAGTTGAAATGCAAAACCGAACAGGACGAAAGTGTCAATTGAGTGAATGAATGGATTTGTTGCCGTAATTTGTCACAAACTTAATTAAAAGGTTTAAGTTGTGCACAAAACACGTCCAGGCACAATGCCAGGTACTTGCATGTCTGGCTTCCAGTTGAAGGACATGATGCAGTAGCAGGACATGAACCGCAGTATAATTAGTTTGGAACTTAGTTTAATTACGTTCGATCGATCGATGCATTGAGTGGCAAGCAGCAGAGCAGCGGACACCACAAAACACGTTGTTGAATCTATGATCAGTGACATAAGGACTATTTATTCCAAGTTTACGGGAGATAAATGATGAGGCAGGAGTATATTTTATACAATAGGTAGTCATTAGTTAGTTAGTAGCAAAGTTGTGCATGTTTGTAATTGTAAATGTTATTAAGGGCAGTGTTTAGCACGATTTGTTGATTACAAATATTGTGTACGTTGCATGGCTTTGGTTCAACTTTAAAATTATATAAATTAATTAGATCACACCTTCCGTCGGAAGGTCCGTCAGCCGCCAAGGAGCGATAGAGATATCACTACAGGCACAAGAAACGAAAAATAGAAAGACGCGAGTGTGAAGATATTTAGTTGCATGGCGACATGAACGAGGCTCGAAAATTCTTTTAGAAGATATGAAATTAATTCGAAAAAAAATTGTAGCAAAAATTTTATTTAATAAATAACAGTAAAAAACAATTTAAAGAAATTAACGGAAAAAAATTATTTTTCGAAAAAAAAAATTCCCGAAAAAATCTTTTTTTTTTAAATATATATTTTTTATAAATATTACTTTTTATTAATAAAAAGTTGTAATTATAAATAATAAATAAATATATTATAAAACATTTTACTAATTTATGCATGTCTAGCAAGCATTATATAAGAAATAACATACAAGAACTACTTGAGAACTGAGAAGTATGGCAAAAAATAGAAATTTGGTTTAATGGACAGCGTTCTTCAATATGAAGATCATATATGTTGTATTTTATATTTTGGTTCATTAATATGATGAAACGTACTCTCCACATGCAATTCATCAAATTGAAGAACACTTTTTCGACAGTTACCAAGGGTTCATCATATTTATGATAGCATTTATGACATTGTTGGCTTCAGTCATTTATATTATGAATGGTTCTTCAATACAATGAAGAACGGAATTCATCAATATTATGTAATTTTTTTTTCTGAGCAATACAGTATTTTTTTTCAAAATCAGTGACGTTGATTCAAAGTAACACAAAAATGTACCCATTTTTTTTCGTAATGATTTTATGATACAAAAATTATAATAATGGCAATACTGCCAGAAAATTTTTCGAATTTATTACCTCAGAAATTACTGCACTAGACGAAGAGATTATTAAGCGTTATGATATTATTTTAACAGCAATTAACACTTCAGAAAATATTGATCCAGTTAAATTTAATAATTACGATAAGGACAAACCTGTTATGCTTCTCAGAAAATACAGCTGGTGGTATATGCCCCCAACTGTCCATAAAGTTTTAATACATGTTCACCTTCTTCATTGGTTTATTTTGTTCTTTGATAGATATAGGTGCATTGTATACATAATGTGCCTTAAGGCACAAACCTGAAATATTTGATTTAACAAGCTGGGGTATAACTTGAAGCATCGAAGCTTTGCAGAAACTTGAAGAAATCTACGGAGAGTACCCTGGCCTGGAATCAGTAGTGCCAGAAGATGCAGAAATTTCTCAAGACCCCTTAATTGAGGATGATCTGATCAATTTTAATCAACTTTATTCGACGAGTTCCTTTTCACTGAATTCTAAAAAGCAATTAGAGGAATACTTGGGTCAGCCGAGGGCTGCAAGTACGGATGATAATTTGGAGTGGTAGCACGTCACGTTCCTCAATTTCCCGTGTTCGTAAAATTGGCGAAAGATTTCTTAGCTGTACCGGCTACATCGGTGACTTCGGAAAGACTATTTTCGAAAGCTAGTCTTGTTATACGGAAACATAAAAAACAGTGTTCTCATTCAACTCCGATCGGAGCAGATCTACTCCATTTCATTTGTATTTTTAAAATCTAATCCTCTACTTCGGTAGAAGCATTTTCTACTCCTTTCTCACAATTATCTACTCCCTTTTAATGAAATCTACTCCCTTTGCAAAAATTTTCCTAATAACTATGATCAATTATCTGTAAAATAAAAGTAATATTTTTTCCATGGTCTTTAAATTCTAGAAGTTATAATTAAATTTACGTTTGTATCAACTTTTATAAATTAAATTTCAAAAACACCATGTATTTCATTGGGAATTCCAGAAACACTCCAACTCTAGAACAGAGCACCCTGTACTCATCAGCATTATAGATAATCCATAAAATCAGGAATGAATAAAAATATTAAAAATTAACATATCTTTTAATTTATTTGAAATCTAATACATATTTCTATTCCCTTTGCAGCATATTTACGTGTACATTTAATTGTTTGCTCCTTTTACATCAAATTTACTCCATTTTGCAATATTTTCAATTCTACTCCCTTTTACTCATTTCTACTCCATAAAATTTTAAAATCTACTCCTTTTGCATTGGCGAAAAGTCTGAACACTGATAGAAATCGACTAAACAACGACTCAGCATGATGGTTGCTGTGTATTACACAGAAAATAAACTGGTTCATAATATTAACGAATCCTGTTCATAGAGGCAAATTCATACGTTTTAATGCAAGATACATTGTCTCAGTGTACATTGTCTTGTAACTTTTTTATAAATTTAATGATCAGTTCATTTCCAGTAAGAATTTGCGTTCATAACACGCAGAAATAAATTCAATGAATTTTTCATACTTCAATAAATTATATTCATTGAAATACTGCATTAGACATTTTTCATGTTCGTTTTTCGTGTTCGTTTCTAGTAGCATTAGCTGTGTTCTGCTGCTGTAAAAAAAAAATTATTATTTCGCACTAAGCTGCGACAAATGTAAAAAGTAATTGCGAAATGAAGTGCTAAATTACATTTAATTAATATTATACTATTATATTTAATGTATATATTAATTGAATTGAATGAAAATATTAAAACAAAACTTTCCGAATTCATAATTCATTTTGTTTTTATGTTCTCGTTCATTAGAGTATGTATTCGATTCATTGCGACAATTAACTCGCACATTCAATATAGCTAATAAATTATGTTTACTTGCTACAATCGGGCCATCGAACTGCAAACCACTCGGATGACATCTCTTTACTATGTATACTCTCTGTAGCATGAACCTGATTGCTTGAAGTCGCATGAACGACTGATAGCTTTCGCTCTGCACAGGCACTTAAGTATATTCGTGTGAAAGCTCAAAAGCTTCAATTGTACGAGTACTACGGGAGCTTTATGGCGACACAACTATGATGAAAAAACCCTTTCACGATGTAAGTTTTCATTTTAGGGGCGCACTTTTATTTTATGGCGACCGACCCGACCCGCCCTAAATATCATTTTAGTTTTTGCTGCAAAGCACTAGTTTGAAATTGAAACCATATAAAATTTTTAAATAATATTCCTGTGTACCAACCAACCATTCATGCGTCTCAAATAAATGTGCGTAAATCAATTGTTGGTTGACTGTGAATTTAATTATCACTTTTAGCGCTGATTTATTTGTGACTTTCGCTGTAAGGCTTGTGCCAGCGGCTGTAATTCACGTGAAATCCTTGGAGGCAACTGTGCGTCATTCCCAGGAGGAAATGACGCCGGACACGCGCATAAAACAAAAACAAGTCATTTAGTGAAATCACAACACTTAATACTGTCGCTAAGAACACTGTCTATTTTTATACCCTACACCTATGAGGTACAGGGTATATTAACTTTGTGCATATATTGTAACGCCCCTTAGGAGGCGTGTCCGGTATGGAAAAGTATATATATTCTTGATCAGCATCACTACCCGAGTCCGTTTAGCCATGTCCGTCTGTCTGTCTGTCTGTCTGTCCGTCTTGCTGTCTTGCTGTCTTGCTGTCTTGCTGTCTTGCTGTCCGAATACAGAATAACTTGAGAAATACTGATCAGAATGCGATGAAATTTCGTCTCAATATATTTTATCCAAAAGTAGGAACTAAGTTTGAAAATGAGCCAAATCGGTCAACGGACACGCCCACCTCCCATACAAGTCACTTTTATATAACTCTTTCGGAACTAATAACGCGAAAAGTATTCAAGGTATAGTTATAAAATTTAAAACGTATTGTTAGAATTCACCTAAAAATATGTGGTCTAAAAATGGGCGTGATCCGCCCACTTTTTTTTTTCATTATTTCCAGGGTTTTCATAGTGGAAATTTGATCCGTAAATTATTAAAATCAAATCTATGAAATATTAGCCTTTCAAAATTTTAAATTTATCCCCACCAAAGGTGTAGGGTATTCCATAGTCGGGCCCGACCGACTATAAAAATCCGCCCCATGTGACCTAACTTTCCCAACTCGTTTTTTTAGAATTTGTTTTGCGACCCAATGAAAATAACGTTGATTAAACATGAATTTTTGCTGGAAAAAGGGCTTGGATTTAAGAAAAATTATGTTTAAGGCAAATATCAAGCCATCTATGTTGGTATTCAGTAACGTAACGCAACCCTTGCGAAGACTGTTCTTTTTTATCCACACCGGAAAGGCTCGTTAATTAGGTCTTATGTCCTTTTCTGCATAAATTTAAACCGATGCATAAAAATGTCTACGCTAAGCAATATTTTCTTTTTCCCTTTTGAATAAATTGTGGCGTCATTTATGCATTATGGCAAGGCAAGCATCGTTAAGGGCATTCCTAGCTATTTAATTAATACATCGCGGAGTTGGTTTATTCATCTTTTTAAAGCACAAATTGCATTTTTTTTTAATTACAATCTACTACTTATATATTTGTGAATGTTTGTATGTATGTCTGTATTTTCCGAATAGACGTCAAAACGGCTGAACCAAATTGAATAAAATGTTGACAATACGTATGTTGGGTCCGGACAGAGTATAGGCTATATCTCGGTCAGATTGGTGGACTGGGCATGGTACCTCCCATATAACCCAAAAATTAAAAACACATTATATCAGCAATTGGGATAGCAAATTTAATGAAAATTTGGTCAGCTTTATATTTATCCATTCTGGACAGTCTCGCCGAATGTGGGCGGGACCGAATGTGGGCGGGACAAGTGGGCCAACATAGAAGGTACATTTTCCAGATGGTGTATTTCAACAGTTAATATAGTGATATCAAGATATTTCACACCAGGGTATCAACCACCGCAATTTTTTTAAACTCACCACATCAAAATTCACCACACCTAAACTCACCACACTAAAATTCACCACACTAAAACTCACCGCACTAAAACACACCACAACGAAACTCACCGCATCAAAATTCAACGAAATAAAAAATAAAAAAGTATATAAAAAAAGTAAAAATTATATCAGAAATTAATAAAAAATATATTAAAATACAGAAAACATTTTTTTTTAAATTTTATTTTTTATGAATTTGAGTTAACAGCAATAAATTAGTTAAAACAGCTAAAAATGTATGTTCTAATAGCATAAAAAAAGTATGCTGAAATGGCAAATGACAGTTTTTTGTCCAGCGCTTTCTTCTTTTCAGCAAACATTTTTGCTATATTGGCAACCTTTTTGCTAATTTAATTTTCGCACGAGCATCATTTCTCCAGCTCGTAGCACAATAAATCTAAGTCTGATATATCTCATTTATCTACAGCCGACCGCTTCCAATACATCTGATGCATATCATTACATTTCTTCTCAATTTCTTCTACACTCCATTCCAATAATATTGTGTCCAATGCCGAAGCATTTTAACAATCTCTTCGGGATTAGAAAAAAAATCCCGGGATTATCCCGAATTATTGAAATTTGTAGTAGAGTTAACAAAAAAACAAAATTTTTACATTATAGCGAATCGACATATTTTTTCCATAGTTGAAATAGGTCTTAAAAGTTACATAGTGTCGCTACACCCAGGGAAAAAGTATATCGAAAATTTTGCTACGTTTCATATGCTTTTACTATGAACAATAATAGTTTATGATTTGTTAACATTTCTGGTAAATTTACTATGAATTGGATTGATCATTATTATTTATAGTAAATTGTGTGTCAAATCTTTTTCAACTGTCACAGAGACATTTTTTCCAATCATTTATTTACATCAAAAGCTGCGTTTTTTCATAATTTTTTGTTCCGGATCAAAGCAATTATGAAAAAAACGATGTGGCTCAAATGAAATAATACACAAACCTTTCCTAGCGGCAATATACAAAATAAATTGGGTTGGTTTGTGTCTTTGCATATCAGGTAACATTGTCTTTTTTATCATTTTAAAAGTGATTTAAATGTTTTTTTTTTTATTTAATTTGCAAGTTCAAATAATTCAAAAATAATATGGACATAATTGTGGATACACTACTTGAGTCATCTATTTCATCGGATTCGTCGAGTTTTTCTGAAAAATCAGCTGATAGCTCAGATGAAGTCCAACACATTAAACACGTAAAAATTACAAATTTTATGGACACAATAAGAATGTATAGTGATGATTATTTTGTGGCTCATTTTCGTTTAAATAGAAGCACGGCCAATTTGTTAATAAGTATGGCATTTTGATTTATTTAATAAATATATATCTATACCATAATTTTGTAGACCAATATGCACAATGTGAAATTTTTAAAATGAAATGGAAGAATAAGGGTGGCTGTCCAAGAATTTCACCTGAAACTGAGATAAGCGTGTTTCTATGGTACTGAGCCCTATCGAACACTAGGTAATACATTTGGAATGTCAAGGTCCTGCGTATGGAAAATCGTGTCAAGGATTACAAATTTTATAATTTCAATTGGGCACAACTATGTAAAATGGCCCACAAATTTAGAGACCGTAGAAAGACATTTTAAAGCTAAGGCGGGTATTCCAGGTGTAATAGGGGCAATTGATGGTACTGATGTGTTTCTTTATGGAGCACTAGAAGATTAACACTGTTGTTAATATTATCACGGCAGGATGTATTTTACACAATATGTGCATAGATGCAGGAGACGAAAGTGTTGTTGATTTCTTCGAAGACAGCCACGAACATCAATAACAGTACCAGAAGAGAGCAACTTTTTCAAGAGCTACTAGACAAGAGTATACTTTAACCTATTTTTGAAAAACGACAGCATATCTTTCGACGACTACAGGCAGTTATTTTAAGACGGATGTAGTGAAGATCAGCTAAAAAACAGTAGCAGCATCATCAAGAAGTAGTGACTTGTCACCACTTCTCGCATAAAACTCAATAAAGTTTTTTTATTAAAAATTAATGTTGTATGTTGGTTGCAAAAATTATTTATTTGCATTTAAGTAAATATAAATTCATTTCAATATAAAAAGATGTACTTTGGGAAGAAAACAAAATAAAGTATTTTTAAGAATATTACAGGTGAAGAGAAAAAAAATAAACCTAAAACGATGACCAATGTTTTTAATTTTGCAAGATACTTATTAGTTCATTTAGCGCATTAATTTTTTCCTTATGTCTTTTTTGTTTAGCTTCCTCTTTTTTCTTCTTCAATTCTAATTTATCTTTCAAATAGTCTTTTTTAATTTGTAGTTTTTCCGAAAGATATTTTTTGTTTGACATTTTATTTGAATTTTTCTTTCTAATGGAATTTATTTTATTAATTAGATGAGCTGCCCCTGATTCGTCTTCATTCTGGTCCAGCTCTAAGTCAATAACTTCCGTTTCATTCTGCTCCATTTCATTCCGCTCCGTTTCATTCTGCTCCTGTTCAAAATCAACCTCTTCCATTTCTGAGTTAGAAGCATCTGTCGGAAGTGCTACGATTGGGTCACCCGACAATGCCAGGCAATGGTTGTTGGAAATAATGGCTCTATCCCCAAAGATGTCTTCTAGCTCATCCTCGAATGGTATAAACGACCTTCCAGCGCCAGTTGAATTAGCATTATCTTTCCATTGCTTATAGGATCGTAACAGTGACTTCATTTTAACATTGATCATATCCACCGATGTTGGTTGCGTCTGTGTACAAAATAAGAGATTAACATACAAAAAACGAAGTATTTAAAGACTTACAAGTATTCCTCTACTAACAATATCCTCTAATACATTACTCATTGCAAACTTTTTCTTTCTTGCATGTTCAAATTCATCCTTCCGCGATGAATAGCAGTCAAGTAATGCCAGTACCTCTTCTCTAGTCCACTTTCGGCGACTAAAAAAATAATTGTTATTAGTTTAATAGTTGCATATTTTTAAGAATAATAACTTACGATATTTTGTCTGCCATCGGTCGTTTATACCAAAGATTTAATTTTTTCTTCAAATTGTAATTTTGTTTTGTCAATTTGAAAAAAAAATTGAAGTTTAAATTCTGTCAAATGATGTCAGCAACATTCAGCACTTTAAATGTGTACTGACTAAACACATTTCAAGTGACTTAGGAACCCCTTTCGGAAATTTATTGAAACCAGAAATCTATCTAGCTCAAATTTGTTTTTGTTTTGCGTATAAAATTTGTTTTGACTAAAATTTAAATTATGAAAAAAACGCAGCTAATATTTGTACAACATGCAGCAGAATGTAGCGAAATATCGTATTGCACGGCGCCAGCGATTTGCAGCTCTTAGGAGGCGATATCGGCATTTTTGACCTGCATTTTTGTTCCTTGAAATACAGCGGAATCTCCTGTCTAATTTGCTCAGCTTCTGCATCAGGTGTGTCTCCTTTAAACATGGAGTTGGATAATTGTAGCAAACATGTGCAATAATTCCTCGTGGATATTAAATGCTGAATTGGGTTGCTGGCGGCCCTTGCGGTCGTTTGAAGCTCCAAGTCCGTGAATGGAAGTAATTCGGCAGATTCGATCACGCTAAGAACCGTCCTGCTGCGTTTGCGGCTGACATAGCGCAGTCACAAAGTGGTGCGAGACTGCGCCACAATGTAGGAGGTGCTATTTAATTTGTTTTTTTTAAATATAATAAATATATATATACGAAATAATTTGAAATGTCAGTCTTTCCATTCATTTGTTTCTGAAGTAAATATGTTAACAATCATAGTAAATTTATATGCAGCAGATTGTAAACAAAAAAACATTATTACACATAGTAAATTCAAATTAAACATAGTGCATTTTTGACATTTGACAATTTCAATAAATTACTATGAAAAATAATGTTATAGTAAAAACTAAATTTGACTTCATATCGTTAAGATGTATAATAAATTTACTATGAATCCTAACGCATTTACAATGTTTTTTTTCCCTGGGTGTAGAGTTTACCACAACAATGAGTCGGGAAACAATTCCACGTGCTCGCATTGCAGACGAAAGAAATAAAAGCTTTAAATTCATATTTTTTACGATCTAAATATAGTTATTTGGATCGGAGTAGGCTCAAGTAATTATAAATTGCATTCGATAATTTCGACCTCTTATAGTTTTTGAAAAAATATTCTAAAGTCTGATAGCCAATTATACAATTTTTTGCTGATTACATCATTTTGATTCAAGATTTATTGGCGTTATTGCGTCGTTATCTATTCTTTATTTTCAATATAAACAATAAGTGGAGTTTATAGTGCCATCCAAAATATTCTAACCAAAACAATATAATACAAACATTAAATCAAACAGAAATAAACTCAATAAAACTAAACTAAAAAAACAGCAAAAATAAAAAAGAAAAATATAAAAAAACACAATCCACCAACAACAAAAAAACTAGTTCTGCTGCACTGCAAGTATTTCGCAATTGCAATTTTTTTTTTCGTTTTCTGTCCCTTCCCCATCCTACTCCACGTAGCTGATGCTGCAAGAGTACGTAACGAAGACAGTGGTGAAGGCTAACACTCACCACTGTTTAGCTTACGCTATCGCTGTTTGTCTCAACTACTGCCCGCAATTAGTCTTTTTTGAATTCGCCCAGTAGAAAAAAAAATTTGGGTCTATCAACTCATGAGGGTTGATATGTTAAGTTGTTTCTGAGTGCAACTTACTCAATTGAAGCTAACGTATATACCGTATAAACATATTATAAATTTAAGATTAAGTAATGCAAATATCAATTAAACATCTTACAAATATGAAGAAAATTGTGGAATACTTCAAAAATGTACTCCATTAGAATTCGCGGAGTGTTTTTTTTTATAAAGGAATCAAATAGATTTTTATTTATTTTAGAATTGAAGCAGTTATTTTTTTTATTTATGCCTTTATAAAGACCTTGACGGTAAATTTTACAACGACTTGTGTAAGTCAAAATGTTTGATGTGAGTCTACTGTAAAAATCTCAATTTTCAATGCTCTAGTGGCAAACCTCTCGTAACTATCTGTATGTCATATTTAAAAAATACTAAGGGATGTTTGAATAATTGGTACAATGAGTAAATTTAAACTGATAGTTGCAGCCATAATCTCAAAAAGTTAGTTTGGTTATTTGTTTATCATTGGTTACCTAGGAATCAGTACACATTTTAACAATAAAACACAATATCTAAACCATATGAAAAAATCAGGTTCAATTCCAATTTATATTAAATAATAATAATGAATATATAGTAGCCGCACTAGCTCAGTGGTTAGTGCGTTGGACTGCGAGCCGAAAGGTCCCCGGTTCAAGCCTGGACTGGGGCTAACAACATCTTTTCATAGAAACATTTTTCTATACCGCGCTACCTCTTGGCAGTAAATGGCAAACCTACGAGAGTAAAACATTGCCTATGAAAAGCTCTCACCCGCCGTTCGGATTCGGCAATAAACTGTAGGTCTCACCACTTTGAGTACAAATATAACACGCACAGCTCAAAATGGTGAGATAGCTCGGCCTAAGTTCTTATAGGAATGTAGTGCCTATTATTATTATTATTAGTATTATTCTCAGGAAAGTTAAGGTGGTTGATTAAACTATGAGTTTTTATCAAATGGTTCTAAAAATAAATGAAACATCACCAACAAATAATTTAAAGGATGTTTCTACAATTTTACAATCGCTGTTTCTTTCTGTTCGTTAGAAAGTAAGTGGGAGCCCATGAAATTGAATCCTGTATCTAGAAATAGTGCTGCTGTCATTTTGTAGTAATTTTTTTTGGCGTTCCTTCATTGCATAATGCAATGCTGCTGCATATGCAATTGCTATCATCAAAACTTTTAACTCCAATTTACAAGTAAGCCAATCCCGAAAGAAATCACAAATCACATTGTAACGATTCCATATTTTTTTTATTTTATTTCATCGAAAAACGTCGTTTCGAATCATGTTTTTTCACAGACTAACAGATATTACAAAGTTTTAAATATTTGAATTCAAGTAGCAATATGAAAAATAATACACTTATTGCTCGCGTTTCAATGCTAGGGTGCGTTTGGTCAATAGTTGAAATAACAAAACTGTTAATGAAGCCCCTATTAACAAATTCGTTTGCTATACACGCGAGGTAGTCAATATTGTCTTTCTGATGTTGAAAGTCGAATTCCACCTCGTTGCATTGTCGAGGCATGACATGGTAGCATCGTATTCACTTGCTCTTGTCGAATTTCGAATTTTTTCGCAAAAGTTCTGCATTTTTTAATTTCCGCAGTTATAGTTTTTATTATGTCTATGCTGTTTTATATTATCGAAGTATCGAAAAAACTGTTTCGAGTTGCTTTTCCATTATGTTATAGACAATATTGTCAGCAATTTCATCTTCTGCATGCAAATTGCCTTCTTGCATTTCTTGCAGCAACTTCGAAACTTTGACAAAATTTGCACCGTTGTCTGTATTATTAGTCGAAAGTTCTCTTAAAGTTTCTAGCAATTCAATATAATTACCTTTCTTATTTGATTCGTCATCTCCTCGCCAAACCTTGTCGAGCTAAAAATGAAGTCGCTAAAATTAAATACATTATGTGATTCCTATTCTCGATAACCTCGGAACTTCTCTGTTCATCTATTCAATTTGCTACAGATTCACGTAAATCTGTTAAAATTTCCCATGTGATCTAACCTTCCCAACTGGTTTGTATTATCTCTGAACATAGTTGAGACAATTTACAAAAATTCGATCTCGTTGCTATCAAATTTTTGTAAATTGTCCCGTTGCTAATTTTTAAAATTTCGTAAATTTAGTAGAGTAAAATTTTATGTTAGGATATTTAAACATTTTCCACATCGCAATGTTTTTGAAATATATCTCTATAAATTTGAACTATTTGATGCAATATTAATCCAGAATCGTTTTTATTATCGTTTCGAAAAAAACGGCCTTATGTCGCTTTGAACTATTTTTGGAGTTTTAGTACGATTTGGTCTTCGACATTGGTAAAAGAGCTAATTAGATATCGTACGATTTTGCGGACATAAAAAGTTGCAACAATTTTGGATGATTGTTAGATCTGTTTAACAAAATTGTCTCTGGTGTTTGAAATATACTCCATTGTATATACCTCTGACAAAATTTTTGGCAGGATCAAAGAAATTCGAACATTTTTCCGATATATTTCAAACATACAAAAATCGCACCATTATTTGCAAAATTTTCGCCCGCGGCCCTTTTAACGAAGATCAATAGAAAATGTTATCATCTTAACATTATATTTTATTTTACAACAGAAGAATCAAATGTAAAAAACGAGCGAATTTTTTTTTGTATGGTACACAATTGCGGCCTTTTGAGTTGCCAATGCGGTCCGTGATGCCAAATGAGTTTGCCTGATTTACACATTTGTTAAAAGTTATTAAAAGGAAATTCAATTAACTTTAGCTTAAATTAGAATATAATTCAGTTTAATTAACACTAATAATTTAAAATAAGAGCGTCTGATGGATTTTGTTTACGGTCTTATGTATTATGATTTGTTGATTTTTTAATTTTGTCCTATTAAAAATAAAGACAATTAGTGATAAAAATTATAAAATAACAATAAATTTAAAGTTTTGAAAGTTTAAATTTACAAAATATATTTTTTTGTTTTTTCGTTTATAGTTGAATTATCTATAGGGTGACGGAATTAGGTACATTTGCGTTAATAGATACACGCTGCAAAAAAAAGGGCTCTCCCAAACATAATTTTGCAGGCAATACATATATCTTTGGAGCTTTATGCAAACAAAAGTATTATTTCATTTTTAAACATTATTATAATAACAGCCAAACATATTTTTGTTTTCGTTCAAACATATTTATATTCAGAATAAATAATTTTCGCCAAACATATATATGTTTGAATGTAAAAAAATTTTATTTACACGTAAACATGTATATGTTTACATTTATTTTTAATGTAAAAATAGTAAATTTAGTGCTAATATCTTCTTTACACAATATTCGTTTTTTCCCTTTTTTTAAATTACATTTTTATCATTCATTATATAACTTAAACTTTTTTTTTTTATTACATATATTTTATTTATACCACTATCTGGTATTAACAGTAATTGGCGGTACTTAAACTAATTCATCCACCAAAAGGAACTTTTGAACTATATGAAAAGTATAAATGTGAGTGTTACTGTGTGCTAAAAGTAGGTAGCGCTGTTATTTAATTGTGATATCGTAATGCCAAACATACATATAATCACCCAGTGACAATCACGAATAACCAAATGCATATACTTCAAAGAACCTTTTATTGACGTTGGGTGTGTTAAATAGCGGAAATATCAAACATACATATATTAATATCTAATGAAAAATATATATTTCTACTGAAACATTAATATAGTAAATTCATGTAACTCCGCGTTTAAAGCAATTTATGTTTAAATATCGTATAATAATATTCCAATCTGAACAAAATAATAATACAATTTAATTATATTGTAATTAGATATTACTCCCAATATTTATATGGTGATTTAGAATTACATTATAATTACATTCAAGCAAATCTTTTCTATCCGTGTATGTTTTCTATGCATGACAAACGAAAATTCACAAAAGTCTTTATGTAAAAATGTATTTAAAACTGAGTATTATATTTTATTTGAATCACTGATGGCAGAAGATAAATCAATGCATTTTTTTTACAATCACATTACAAAATGATATCCATGGCTCCTGCGTGTGTAGAGTTTTTGAACAACAAATAAAAATTGATCATGGTAATCGACATAATTCAAAATAAGTTTTCACAAATAACAATGACAAATCTGTAATACATTTTTCTTTTGGCTCTCATACATCAATATCACATCCTACTCTAAAAATATCGCAAAATACAAATAATTCAAAGCCTACTAGATTCTCAACAACGAACAATTTAAGTTAAATTCATCATTCGAGTGCTAGGCTGAGTGATCGGGAAATGCCACGCTTCGTTTATAACAAGGATTGAAACCTAAACGAATAACGGTTTCGATTTCGGTTTCGGTTTTTTCCGCGTTTCGGTTTCGGTTACGGTTCCGGTTTTAAGTTTTTTTAACGAAACGGTTTCGGTATACCGGTTCCAAGTTACGGTTTCGGTTTTGATTTCGGTTTTTGTACAAATTTTCTTTATTTCCATATTTTTCAAATAATTTTACATTTTTTATATGGTGCTAAATTATGAACAAATTATGATACTGGGGTAAAGTGGGAAACGTAATTTAAACAATGTTTGTTGTTATTTTAGTAAAAATAATGTGTTATATGAATTATTTAATTGATTACGCCAAGAAAAAGAATTTAATTTAAAATTTCGTGACCACAAACCAATGAAAAGCAACATTTTGACTTTACCTAAGATATTATCTGAATTTCAAAGAAGAATTTTTTACAATTTTCATCCATAAAAGCCAAAGAAATTAAATTTCAACAATTCTGTGAACTGCAATATATGTAAACTAGTGATGATCATTTGCAAGAGCAAGGCAAGAAATGGTAATCTCAATCTTTTAAATTTTAAATAAAAGATCGAAGACAAATATCTTAAACTGCATATTAATTATGAAAACGAATAGAATTTAAACAATTTTATTTAAGTTACTTATTTTCCATATTTTTCAATTTCTTCAACATTTTACTAACAAAAAAAAAATCCAATAACCTAAAAATTTGAATTATATTTTAACAAGAATTAACTAATAAAAAATAATTGTATAAATCAAGTGATGTTGACGAGACAATTCAAAATTTCAAGGCCATAATAAAATGAACGAAAAGTCACCAAATACATTTTCAAAATGCTAAATATTTTTTACAAACTTCTTTATGTATCTGTCAATTGATAAAAAATGTAAATCTATTTGTTTGATATTTCAACTTTAAAAATGCATCAATTACATTTTATAATATTAATCAACAAACTCGAAAATTAAGTTTTTCATAAAAATGTGTTTGGTGACTTTTTGTTCTACAACGACGATATACATTATACGATATACAATAAATATTTCGTATAGGCATATTTCTGTTTTCATCACAGATAAAAAAATCCGTACGCTACACGTACCGTATGTCAAGAGAACTCAAATAATATCTAACATTTTTCTTTGCGAACACCATGCGAACACAAACTCAAACGCTACAAAGCGAATACTAACAGAAAGAAGAGAATATAACAATAACGAATACGATTCTTATACACACACTTTCACAACTCTTCGTTGCTATACTGTATCATCGCATGGCAACAAACAGACGTATGACAACAGACAGACGAATGACAACGGACAGACGCATGGCACCACGCTACATGTATGTATCTAGTACAGCTCTCTAGTTGGCAACAATAACTTGTTCTCTTCGTGGTACAAAAAATGTCCCGCCAAAAATTCTATCAAAAGCTTGGATGCTGCTTTATTCGCATTTTTGTTGTTGTTGCACTTTCAAACGAATCAGCGGATTTGTGAAAAAAGCAATATATCAGCTAAATATATCACACTGTAAAATGTACATATATTATTTTTATTTACTTCATGATTTTACAATTAACAAAAAAACTATATATAAAAGTAAAACAAAAATAATAATGTGCATAGCACAGTGAATATGCACAATCGATGTACGAACTAGCGTAGCGAAGAAAAGAGAATAAACATTGTTTTGTCTGTTTTGTCTTTCTGAAGCGACTTTTGAAGCACTTTTAAAGCTATTTACCGCTTCAAAAGTGCTTCACAGGCCTTATTTTTAAGATGCTTATATTCTTTAGAATTGACAAAAACAAAAAAAACACACATCTTCATTAATGTTCACGTTCATTAATATTTTGCACGCTTTCCATTGTTACTTGTTGTTCAATATTTAGTAATATCATGAATTCTTTTGTATATTATTATTACCTTAAAAACATAATAAATACATTGAAATCATAAAAAAACGCAAGTCCTCCTTTTCTTGCAGTCTTAGTCTTGCACTTGCTCTTATTCTTTTTTTTTTTGCAAAATCTCGATCTTGATCTCGTTTTTGTTCTTGCAAAAAAAAAATGCAACAAGATGCAAGAGCAAGAAATTTTTAATCATCACTAATGTAAACAAATATCTGCCTTATACTTGTAATGTTTAAACTTGTCGAACTTGCACTTCATTTTTCGTATTTCCTTAAATAGTTACTGAGATGTTAATAATTTGAAACTTTTTTTACATTTTTCTTGCATTACCATTGTTTTGTTTATGTCCGAAATTGAGCTGTTTTGAAACATCAGTCAAAAATTCATTAGAAGACTTATAAATGGTATTCTATTGAATAGATCCTTTAAAAGAATTTAAAAAATATTCAAATGAACTTTTCAAAACTTGTTCCACTTTACCCCAAGCTCCCCTATATATTTTACTAATAAAATAAAGAAAAAACCAATATTATTTAAATTTGAATCATTTTTTAACGTGGAGTTGCTGGTGTTTTGTTGTTAATTCGATTAATGAAACAAAAAACAAATTTTAGACCAAATACCGTTGTTTTGGAAATATCGTTTCTCAAAAAACAACATGTGAATTTTTGTACAACCAAAAATGTTTATTTTGGGAACTCCAAATTTTAATTAATGACATTTTAATTTAGATCTTCTATATAAAATAAAATATGTTTTTCTGTTTCTTTTTATACTTTTTTAAAAACCGTTTTAAACCGTTATAAAACCGAAACCGTTTATATCGGTTTTGGATATCGGTTTATTTCTGATTTTCGTATAACGGTTTCGGTTACGGTTTCGGTTTTAAAAATGAAACGGTTTTAAATGGATATCGGTTTCGGTTTCGGTTACGGTTTCAATCCTTGGTTTATAAGTGTTGCATTTTGAAGAAATTATTAGAAATTTAAAGCTCGTTTTAAGACTTTAATTATTTCAGATTGGTTTTAACGGACCCATTTATATTGCTTATTTTTTCAATTACCTACTTTTAAATAATTAAACAATTTTTTATATAATTTGTGCTTCATAAAAAAAAAATAATTATTTGTTATTATTTTATAGAAGGTTTTAGGATATATGTAAAATTTATGTCTAAAATGATTAAAACTTCGAACTTAACTATATTCTAAAATAATTAATTTTTTCACATTTCTGCCCTATTTTATTAAAGAAATGATGCAACACTGAAGGAAAGAGAATGCGGTGAGAGTACAGTGTAACAAAGTAAAACAAAACCTGACAAAAATATTATTCGTGATGTTGAAAAAGAAATGTTGAAAAATACTGTATTTTATTATTAAAAAATTATTTATGGTAATACCAATCTTATATGTTCGTATTCCGTTAATAAAACATCACAAATTGAAAAAAAAAATGTATTGCAAAAGTATCAAGCGAGGTTTTTTTTAATTAACATTTTTTATTATAATATTCCTTAATCGTTCACATATAAAGTATACAATAATAAAAAAAAAATATTTAATTCATACGTATAATGCTATGTTCCACTGTCTGCAGTCGACTTCAATTCTACGCAGAAAATAGTAGATAATAGAAATTGTTGACCAATTCTTGAATTTACTTTATTTTTAATTAAATCAATTATTATTTAAATGTATCTAATAAAAATCAACGTAATCTTTATTTTTTTAAACGGTACTAGAAAAGTACGACAAAGTTCAAACGTCTACCAAAATTCGTGGAATAGTTTGTTACATTGCGCCCATCAGTAGCACAAATTGTACAAATCAGTAAAAATTCCACGACATATTGATCTCGATGCCAAAAACACTTTTGGCAATTGCACGAATCGTCAAAATCTAAAATGAGTTGTGCAAAATTGACCATATATGTTTGGTATTTTCTATCTAAAATAAATGCGAATTCTCAAAATAAGTTTCGGTTAAAACACTCTTAAATTCTATTTTATATTAAATATTTTGTCTTAAATGTGATACAATTAAAATTTTCTAGTGGGTTGTTTAACTAAAAATTACTGCGAGTTTACACTGAATAGAATATATTTTTACGATAAATAGTTGAGATTTATTTATAATTAATAATCCTATTAATATAATAAATCTGTTTGTCCGTTTGTACGTTTGTTCCGCTTCTCCGTCTAAACGGCTGATCCGATTTCCTTGAAATTTTTACCAAAGATGCGGTATGGTCTGGAAGGAGTGATAGGCTATATATGGACAAAGAGGCGTGGCACCTCCCATACAACCTAAACTTTCAATACGATATAACTCGGCACTTTCACCAGCTACGAACATGAAACAAAAAACTCAAATACACAAAAAAAATTAAAAACAAAAAACCTGAAGCACAAAACAAAACAAAAGCAAAAATACAAAAACAAAAGCAATCACGTTTGTTCCGCTTCTCCGTCTAAACGGCTGATCCGATGGTCTTGAAATTTTTACCACAGATGCGGTATGGTCTGGAAGGAATGATAGGCTATATATGGGCGGGATTGGGCAAAGAGGCGTGGCACCTCCCATGCAACCTAAACACGATATAACTTGGCACTTTCACCAGCAACGAACATGAAACAAAAAACTCAAATACAAAAAAAAAATTAAAAACAAAAAAGCAAAAGCACAACACAAAACAAAAGCAAAAATACAAAAACAAAACCAATCATATAAAACCACAATCCAAACTAAATGAAAAACAAAAAAGGAAAGAAAAAGAAAAACAAACTCACCACACTAAAACTAACCAAACTAAAACTCACCACACTAAAATTCACCCTTAAATTAACCACAATAAAACCCACCACACTATAATTCACCACACTAAAACTCACCACACTAAAATTCACCACACTAAAACTCACTACACTAAAACTCACCACACTAAAACTTACCACATAAAAACTCACCACACTAAAACTCACCACACAAAAACTCGCTACACTAAAACACGCCACACTAAAACACGCCACATTAAAATTCACCACACTAAAACCCACCACACTATAATTGACCACACTAAAACTCACCACACTTAAAAACACCACACTTAAACTCACCACACTCAAATTCACCACACTAAAACTCACCACACTAAAACTCACCACACCAAAACGAACCACAATTAAACTCACCACTCCAAAATTCACCACATCTAAACTCACCACACCGAAACTTACTACATTAAAACCCACCACACTAAAACTTCTACTGGGAAAAACTCTACGGGGAAGAATTCTACGGGAAAGAATTCTACCGGGAACAATTCTACCGGGATGAATTCTACGTTGAGAATTCTACGGGAAAGCGTTCTATGTGGATTTTACGGGGAAGATTTCTACTGGGAATAATTCTGCGGAGAAGCGCATTCTGAGGAGCGGAGAATTATTTGGTTACAACATTTATAAAACGAATAAAAAAATTTCTACAGCTAAGCACAGGCCCCTCGTATAAATAATAAAATGTTTTTTATATTAATAAAATCGCTCCATATCTTTGAATTCAGAAAATCTTGGCACGAGTCGTGCACGGGTCCAGCTAGTTATTAATATATTTAATTCATATAGTTTATTAAATTTATAATACTGCATATCTGGACAAGAGCAACTATCTCCATTCTACATTCCTCGAAGTACATGCATTCTAATTTCCCAAAAGAAGTGACAAACAACAATTAATATTTTCACTCTTCTTCAAACATTTTAATTTTTCAGTGCATTTTTTTTGGGAAACGTAGCAGCGTGAAGCATGAAGTCGAAAAATATTGACTGATAGTTTTTGCAGTTCACACGAACTTACATTCGTTGTACTCCTCCAACTCAGTGTTGTCACTTTGTGAGTTTGGCTCAAAATCCGACCTTTTTAAAAAAACTATAGCCAGCTGGTTGCGAAATTTTCCTTTTTTTAAGCAATTTTTGTACTTTTACAGATGTTGCCAGCAAATGCGATCGCTAATAAATATGAAGATGTGTACGCTAGTGCAATTAATAATTTTGTTTCAACAGAAAATTTAATTGTATTTTATCGAGTTTTCAACTTTTGTCCACATAGATTTAAGAGTTGTCCCAGTGTCTTGTGCATAGCACCATATCGTTCAGAGGAAATTGCTTTTCAACTGCTACATCATACCATTGAACACCTCATACGAAAACACTTAAATAGTATAGTAAAGTAGTAAGGATAGCATCTGGTGTCATATTCAATTGGAATCTAAATTGATTATAATGGGGTGTTCCAATCCACATGTATTCACCTGTAAATTCCAAACCAAGGAAAGAGCGTGGTATTTAATATTTTCTTTAATGCAATTTTCGTGGAATAATTGAATTTGTTGCAAGGTGTATGTTCAAAAGTTAACTTATGTTGCAATATGGATTGTTTCCGCATATCTAAACTTTTTACAATAATAAAACAGGTAACTTCTAAATTTTAAGGAACTCTGACAAGGAAAATACTGTTAAATAAACGTCATCCAGTCTTCAAAGGTAAACATTTTATTTGTATTCTTTATTTGTATGCCTATTTATATATCTTAAAATAGCAAATAACAATTTCCAATACAAGAAAAATGCTGTAACTTTTGAAGTGCTTTTACTGGATAAAATATGTTGAATTTATACTGAATTTCTGGAAATGAAAGATGAGTAGTTCTTAGTTAAATACACACATAGAATCGAGTTGGTTGGAAATGTAGTTGAAAAAGATAAATTCTCCTTTAGAATGAAGTTAAAAGAACCCAAAAAATAGTTGTAACAACCGTTCAAACGAAGCATTAACATACTTCAAATTGTTCTTATATTGTTCGAAATTAGTTGTAGTGCAAACTACAGTCTCCAGGTCCCCAGAGTTTACAAATCCTGAAAATAACTACAAACTGGCTGAAGAATTTCCTTTCATTTGAATACCCATATGTACAAATGAGTAGGTGTACCGAATTTTCAAACATTATCATTATATATTTGAGCATAAAGTCAATATATATTTGACAAAATAAGTTCTTAAGCAAAATTCACCTGTAGTTATATATGAGGTAACATTTGCCGAAACATTGCCTATTTTTTATTATGTTAAAAACATTTAAAAACTCAAACTAAATTTGAAATGAATGATAACATAATAATACTATGTTGCAAAGTCCAATTTGGTAAAAGTCCTATTATATTATGGGGACATTCAATGCTGACTATTTGTGTCTTAAAAACTTTCTTCATTAGGAACTGTATTTGTAAATGTAATCCTCATTGCGTATGCAATTTTTTAAAAATTATTGCAGATAATCTTTGTTCGATGCAGATAGCTTATGGCACTGCCAATGCAAAAGCCATTGTTTTTCTCAATTTAATTGCTGCAGTTAAAGCATGTCATTCGTATTCGAATAAATGGCACTGCAGTGGAATAAATAACTGGTGAATTTACGTAAATGTATTAATAAAGATTAAACAGAATAATAAAATGCTGGCATTTTTATTTCATTTTATTTGGTGCAGTAAAAGTTCCAGAAATTATTTAATACATTTATGGCAGTGATTCCAAAAATGACTCCAGTTATTTTAAAATTTTTCAACAGAATAAAGTAATATAAAATGTAACCTAACAAAATAAATTACAACTCTTGGCAGAGAGTATACATTTGATATAGAGTTTCCTTCCAAGTTTGCTGGGGTCGCTGCCGAAAACATTGGTTATGTGGAATTTGAATTTTACAGATTGAAGTTAACAGAGGAAAACAGTGCACAAAACTGGATCTGTTCGCGGATAATTTGCAACCAAACTTACCAAGATATATTGCTTTCCAATGCCTTATAAATTTTAATTATTTTTCTGTCAAAAAATATGGCAGAAAACATCAGAATATTGATTTGAAAATGTGTCTGTTGACAACATTTTCGTTTCAATTTCCACATAACCAATGTTTGAATTTATTTGACAAAAGTGGCAGCGAAACCACATGTATGGAAACTCTATATCAAATGGAAACTCTATATCAAATGATTACTCTCTGCTCTTGGTTCAAATTTTGGTGCTTTACTAAAAAAAAGTACCCTGTTATCAATAATGTACCCTATTAGAGTAGAAATGCTAGTTCTTGAAACTAGTCATGATAACAGGTAAAAAAAAAATAATTATCAGGGTCTAGAGAAAGTTTCCTAGCCCTCCGTCACACAGTGTGCCTAAATGCTCTTAAATCAGGTACCACTCAACCGATTTTAAAAATTTAAAAAGTGTTGTACAGAGAGAACTAGAGTTTTAAAATTGGAGTTTGTATCTGTAATGGTCATGGAGATAAAAATCAGTTAAGTTGAGATTTTTTTTTATGAAATATCTTTCAAAAATTGTAAAAAAACCAAAAGTTATTCGATTTTTAAAATTCTTTTGTTTATGAAAAGCTTACATTGAGATCTAAAACGTGCTCATTTGAGTAAATATTTTATTTAGTTTTAAAGTTAAAAAGACATGATTTTTTTTTGGTTTTTGAAGACTTAATTTTACATATTTATAAATAGATTTTACATTTTGTTATGAACTCAAAATATTTGTATGAGACTTTTATAAATTAACACATAAATCATAAATTGAAAACCGTTTTTAAATATGTCAAATGGTATATATAAAATAGTAAACTCGATTTTTTTTGGTTTTGCAATTTTTTAGTTTTTTTGGAAAATTGGACTTATACGCAAATCTCCGTAATAATTTTTCTTCTTCAGTAACATGTACTTTTGTTATATATTTTTGATAGATAACATTACTGAGAATCTTTTAAAATATAAAAATTATCCAAAATTTATTTAACCAATCTGGCAATACTGGTCAAAGTTAATGTTTTTAATTTTTTTTTTTACTTTGACCCCCTGCAGAAAAGTTTTCAAAGTCCAATGTTAAATTTTAAGTAAGCAGTTTTAATTAGTTATTTTTTCCAAAAATATTTATTTTTCATTGTACATAACTTTGGTCAGATTTTATGTTTTATTAGGTTTACTTCAAAACATAAGTTGAATATTCTCGATGAAATAATAAATTAGACAAAAAAAAATCGTACTACTAAGAAATCAAAATACAAAATGTATAAAAAACACGAGAATTTTCTTATTTCACGTAATAAGTTTAGGCAATATCAAAAAAACTAACTATGAGGTCTTGATACGAATTATTAAATCCATTTGTTGTGTAGTGTTATATGATATATGATGATAAAAAACCTAAATTAGAAGGAACAAAATTTAACCTTTTGTCGAAAGTACATTTTTTAATATTTTTATTTTATAATGAAAATTGCATGTATTTATTAAACCAGTTTATTATTATTATTATTATTATTGGTAATAAAACTGGTTTAATGGATAAATAATTCCATCCCTAGTAGAAATTTGCCCGATGCGCCATCGGGAAATGGTCGGGTTTTCGTTGGTTAATCCCTATTAGAGAAAATATGATCATTGCCTTTGCATGCCCTTATCATGCTTACTATAGCAGGGTTTACATTATCTAAACAGTCAATGTTCCCGATCATAGCTACATTATTTGTTCCTCATAACGAAATTAGTATCAGGCAATGATCGAGATTAATGAGAGAAACCCTATTATGCTCGGGCTCAGACAAGGCAATTGTCGGGTAAATATTAAAATGGGGAATTGCCCGATCAGTACATGATCATGGCTTGAGGTCAATACATGATCAGGACTCTGCGTTACAAGGACATTATGGGCCTCGTCATATCTCGATCACCTCAAATAATGACATGATCACTTCATGACCATTGCCCTACCAAAATTTCTACTAGGGATAAATCCATTTTTTTTTTAATCTTATATGATTTTTGATTTGTGAAGAGAGATCCGCATCCATAAAACTGACATCCGTTACATCACTAATAATTACGCTTTCCTTGTATCTGGTAAACAAGACTAAAAGTGTTACTTCCTTTTAGGCATTTTGGCCAATAGCGACGGATGGTCAGGCACAGGTCAACAGACACTGTCAAATGTCAAAAAGCCTAAACATCTGAGTTTGGCGAAGTGCTTAACCAGTCGGCAGTATAAACAGTCACCTTTGAAGCAAACACAGACACCACCACACACAACATGCTGGAACTTGTTTGTTTATGCAAATAAGTGCGTCCCTCATTTTGATGCGGGGCGTCTGTCCTGTGAATGTGCGTTTATGCAAAACCACCTACACAATAACTCAGTGTCATTATGTTTGTAAACTGAACTGATTTGAGCAGCGACTGCTGCTGCTACTGCTTCTGATTAAAATAGAATCTCTTCTAAGAATTGTTGTTCGTTTATTTTGACTCTGTTGATGTTTACGATGTGGCTGAATTTTGTTATTGCTATCGCATCTATTGAATCTTGTGGGCCCTTCAAGACATCGAACACTAATCGCTTTTGACGTGTCTCGGTGTAGGCGTCGTAAAGTCTTGGACTAGGTAGCTACAGAGTTCACATTTAAAATGGTTATTTCTTAATTAAGAGGAAACACATTATAAATGCATTTAATATTATATCTGTCAAGAAGAAAAATTTAGGCGATATTACGAAAAATAATTGAGTTCACGAATATGTCAAAATGTCATTAAGTCGATTTTTTGATAAAATCGAAAAGCATCATCCGCTGCTCGAATTATAATTACAATGTGAACTATTTTATATGTCCTTCTGGGAAAGTCCGCGAAGTCTTATCAATAATTCGTAAAATAACTTTATTATTTGTATACTCTACACCTGATGTACATGGTATATTCAGTTGCACATATTGTAAGACCCCCCGAAGGCGTGTCTGGTATGTCTCAGCGGTTCCTTTAGCCTTGTCTGTCTTTCTTACTGTCCGAATACACAAGAGCTTGAGAAATACTTGTATGAATACGATGCAATTTCAATATGTTCTAGGCAAAAATGGATTCTGAGTTCTGAAATGAGCCAAATCGGTTAACGGACACGCCCAATTCCTATACAAATCAATTTCATATAACTCTTTAGGAACCAATAACTCAAAAAGTAGTTAAGAATGGGCGCGGTCCGCGCACATTTTTTTACATTATTTCCCGGTATTTTATGGTGGACATTTGAGTCATAAATAATTGAAAACAAATCTATACACAGAAAACTGATTTGTTGCGGCAAACAACTAAATTGCCGTACTGAATTATTCGGTTGCGGAAACTTGCTGATTAGGAGGTTGTATCAACCTCTTAGTCAGCAAGCATGAGGTTGTGCCAACCTCCTATTCAGCAAGCATAAGGTTGTTTAAACCTCCAAGTCAGCAAGCATGCCGGAACCTCCAATTGAAATTTTCTTTTAAGAATATTTTTTTTTATATAGAAAACTTATTTATGTAAAGTTTTCTATATGTATTTTTGATGCGTAAATATGTCACGCATAGAATTTCAAAAAATATATCTATCTGTATTCTGTTCCCTGGAAAATAAAAACAGTATGAAGATACATTTAATATTTTATTTCATCATAATTAAACAATATATGAAACTATTTATAATGCCACATATGGTCACATTTTATTATATTTCACTAGCTAAACAGCAATGTGTATTCATTATTTTATTAATATTCATATATTTATTTCGCATTTTTACTTAATTAATGAGTTTCCTATTGTTTGCCACTTGTGAAAATTTGTGAAGTTTATTTATTTTTGCATGTATCCATAATTTTTGGCAAGAAACTGGCAACCGAACTGCTGATAGACATGAGGTTGCCGTTTTTCATTTATTTTGTTGATACAATAACGTACTCAGTTGGCGTAACAAATGCACAAACGTCAAATTTTGGCAGAATGAAAAATGCAATCATGAGGTTACGACAACCGAACTTGCAGTTGCGCGGACAAACATTTCGGTTATAGTAAGAAATGGTACGTTCATTTTAATGACATGAGGTTACAATAAATATATTTCAGTTGCAACACTGA
The DNA here is from genome assembly GCA_951804985.1 of Dryomyza anilis. Lineage (NCBI taxonomy): Eukaryota > Metazoa > Arthropoda > Insecta > Diptera > Dryomyzidae > Dryomyza > Dryomyza anilis. The sequence continues at coordinate 70,143,983 of OX638133.1, forward strand.
AATGTTGGTTCAATTAACCTCATGCCAAAAGAGGATTTTTCTGTGTGTATGAAATGTTAGTGTTACAAATCTGCATAATTCGTGGCATTGAAATGAAAATATTTTAATTACTAATTTCTTTAAATGACTGTAACCATTTTAAAAACGTTTGAATTTTCCAAATTTAATATGAATAAACAAAGTTATGATCGAGAACATTAAGGCATATTATTGCATGGAATTGCTATGTATTCCCAGTACAGTGAGTGATTCGTAGAAAACGATATTTTCTGAACAGCAACGAAAATCCATTCGTCATTACAATATTTTGAACAAAAAACTTCGAACTTTCAAAAACATTTTTTTTTAAATAAAATTTTTTTCAAAAAAAAAAATTATAGGTTTTTTTTTTAAACAAAATTTTTACAACAACACTTTTTTTCGAATTCTTTACGAAAAAAAAAAAATATTATTTTATGATGTTCGATAGTACGTATAATTTCATATATATCTGTGGTCTCAAGCAATAACAACATAAGTCATTTTATACTACTTTTCAGGAGAGCATTTTAAAGATTTAACTAATTATAGCATAACATTGTATTAAGATTTTTAAGGTTTACCACCGCAAATATCTCACATATTAGTAGTATATTTTGTAAAAAATACTAGTTTTAAATATTGATATTTCATTTGCATAACTCGAGTTATGTTGTTATTACACAAAGCAAAAAAATAAAATGAGCAACATATGTCGACTTATGTTGTTATGCCGAATCGAAAATTTCGAATACGCTAAATTTATGTTGTTTAACCATACTAAATATTGGTTCGATTTATGTAATCATGTTTCTTTAACAAGGCTAATATTATAAAACTAAAAATATTAAAATTACTGAATATTCTTTACAAAAAGAAAACCATATTATTTACTACATTTTATTAAAATTTTTGGATAACTATTATATAATAAGCTTTGAATACTTTAAATTTCCAATTCGACTATGAAACTATACAACGTTATTACTGTCAATTCCCATATATTTTTACAAACATTATTTGGAATATTTACGATTCATCATTTTGGTTTATCATAAAAAGATGGATTTATAACTTATTTTTATTAAGATATATTATTTTTAAGTCAATCTAATTTTCAGTTTGTATTCTAAATTTCCATGTCGTGATTAGTTCTATTAAGAGGTTTAAAAAACATCAAAAATATGAAACACCGACTTTAATTTTAAATTTATGCCTTGTAAATATACCAGAAGTATTTTCCATCAACAAAACTCTTGTTATATTTTAAAAAAGAGAAGATGTACGTCTAAAGAAAATTGTTTTATTTAAAATATATAATAGTTTGGCGCTAGTCTTGAAGACTTTACTCCGTACTCATAGTGAAGGAACCTACTGTTTAACGCCGAATCCGAACGGCGTGGTAAAAAGTTTATTCATGGGGGGTTTTATTTCAGATGTTTAATATTGTCTGGCGAGAGGTACCGCGGTATAGAAAAATGTTTTCTTTGAAAAATATATTGAAATTAGCTGACATCGAACCCGGGACTTTTCGCTCGTAGTCCAACGTACTAACCAATCGAACTACAATATACTCACTGCAAACAAGAAAAGACTCGAGGTATATTTTTAGAAAAACTACTAGTTTAGGCGATTTAAAAACTTCTTTCATTATTCGCACTTAATAGCTTTAAATGTGCCTACACTATTATAGTTCATGCGACAAAAACTCACGCCATTGTACAATTTTGGCGGGAAAGGCTTTACAAAGACGAAGTACAACTAGAAAACTGCTTTAATTTTAATTAAATAATATTTACTTAGCGAATTATAATGGAGTACCTTTTCCAAGTATTCTTCAAGTGTTTTAAGATTTGCATAATATTTAGTACAAGTAAACGCATTTGCAATTAATCCAATTTTAGTCACATTTAATTGTGGTTTTTGTTTCATATTTTAAAGATGTTTGTCAGAAGTATAATTTTAATAATTTCCAAGTAAGTTCAAGTTCAGGACTGTGATATTTTTGACCAATACTGCTTTCAACTGTAGGTCCTACCATTTGAGTATAAATTAAACATGTTCAGCATAATTGGTTGGAAAGAGATCGGCCTAGATTTTTCAGAACTTCTGTGCCATTTTATTTTATTTCGTATATAACTGAAATTACCCTTGCCTTTCTGACTATTGGTTCGAGCGTCACGTCTAATCTGCCGAATCGATTTGACTTAAATGTATACGCAATGATACTATGGTATTCAGAGGTAACATAGGCTATTAAAGGACAGCAGTCGTGTCTTCTCCCATGCAATATACACTTTTTAAACAACATCATAATTAAATCCAAATTATGTCAAAAGAAAAAGAACAAATCAAAAGCGAAAACATTATCAAATTCAAAAGAAATGCTAAAAATTATTGCAAAAATACAAACCTAAAGCATAAACAACAGCAAAAAGGAGAATACAATATCAAAAATGCAAATACCAAAACCATAAAAAATAATTACAAAAATATTTTTTAATTATTTCTTAAGTAATTATACTAATATAGATTAAATCTTTTAATAGTATTAACTGATTAAAGAACAATTTGCGAATTTTTACCATTGAATAACAACATAAGTCGTAAATTAGTATATATTTTGTTTTTGGAATAACGGCATATGTCGACTTATTTTGAACTTTTAATAAAACTAATTTTGGAATAGCAACATAAGTGGAGATATGTTCAATAAATAACAACAAATTATTTTGGAATAACGACATAACTTGAATTACGTTATAAGCAAAATGTTTTTAAATTTGGAATAACGACATAAGTGGACATTTTTTATAAAAAACATAATTTTAAAATTTGGAATAACAACGCAAGTCGAGATATGTTGTTATGATTTCTTAGGAATTTTACTCAGACAGTTTAACTTTCGAGTGTGTAATAACAACATAAGTCTAGTTGTGTCGTTATTTCATATGGAAAATGTGACAAAACGAGTTATGCTGTTATGTTTTTCCCTTATAACTTTTGAACTAAAGAAGAGAATATCACCAAAATTTGACACAATATTACATCGAATACCGGGAATACGATGGCTGTACACACGACATAACGACATAAGTAGAGTTATGCTGTTATGCATTGGGGCCACAGATATAATGAATTTATTCATCAATATGTCATTTAATGAATGGTCGTATCAAGATGATGAATCTGGTAGTTGCTGAAAAAGTTCATAATATTTATGAATAATTTCATCATATTGATGATTTTCTTTCTGTGTTGTATAATATTTATTTTAATTATGAAGTAAAACTATATTTATTGATATTATTTATAAAAAATTATTTCTAGAGTAATTTATAGAAATGTTTAGGTCAGCAGCCAGATTTCTTATTGTTCTTTGAGGATTTCGTTCAATTCTCTCTTTAACAATCGTAATCACAGATTTAGTTCTTACCGAATGATTCCGACCGAATCTTTTACGGTCATTAATTAAGTTTTATACCTTTTTAAACTCCTTTAAAATACTGCCTGCATTTTCTTCTTTTATAAATAGGTTTATTTTGATTGCCCGAAATTTTTTCATCGCTGACAATTTTACACAATGTCGATATTTTAACTAATTATATACGAGAATAATTTTTGACAATAAAAACTTTGGCTAATTATTGACAGTTAATTCTATGTTAATTACTAAAAGTGTATGAGAATACATTGGACACGGTATAAATAAAAATCAATGAAGTAATTTGAATTTTCCTTTGAAATTACTAAACAAAATGCATTAATTATTTTTGTATTTAGTATTTTCAATACATTTTTGTATCAAATAATTTATACGTTTTAGTTACTTAAAATCTCTAAATTCAGAAGATTTACGTTATGTAAATTATTTTCATTTGATAATTTCGTACAGAGGAAAAGTCCTTTAAGACCCGTCTTCGACCTACAACTATTATAAGTTTGAAAGTACTGTTAAAGTTCTTTAAATTACAAATAGTTTCGAATTGTTGATAAATTTCAAAATATTTACCCAACTCACTGACCTATTTTTGCAATAATCGCTTGAAGTCATTGTTCGATTCTTTCATCATTTGTTATGCTTTGTCGGCAGAATTGTTTTTCTTTTATCGCATGAACTAAAATTGTATTTGTCTGAATTATCGCTTTGGGACCAACGCACAGTAGACATTTCCGGAGGCATATTTCAGAGTCAACTGAACGATGACAATATTTCAAGAACGGCAACACTTTTGTGGTTGTTGTCCGTAAAAGCAAAAAAGGGTTTTCTTCGGTAATGTGTATAGAAATGTGCTGAAATTGCGGAAGGGTATTGAGTTGTAATGTACCAAATGCGGTGGCAGACACAGTTATGGTCACAAAATAAGCTAACTTTTAAAACCGCAAACCATAAAAGTCAATGTGTAGTACATATGCGATAGTAAAATATACACTCTGAAAAATATTCTGCAAAATTAATAGGATTTAAAAAAAAAAATACCATTATTACCAAGTATTAAAATCCAAACGATCAGATTTCGGGTTTCTCAATCGCTTCGTTTTTCGTTACGATTACGGTCTTCATTTTTCGGTATACCGGTTCCAAGTTGAGGTTACGGTTTCGATTTTGCTTTTTGTATTTATGTTAATTTTTGACCATATTTTCAATATGTTGAAAAAAAAAAATATAAATTTATCATAGAGGAACAAAAACCAATTATCTAAAATTTTAATTCTTTGATTTTTACATTATGAATATTATTGGTAAATTCTATAAAATTAATGGTAATATTTCAATATTTTTTTTTAGTATGCTTTATCATGAAATTCATCCGCGCATCTGAATGGATGAAAATGCGTTAATGGATCAAATGGTCTAAGTGGTCCACAACTCAACGATTGCCGATACCTCAAAACCTAACCTTAAAATTAATAGAAACTTTGAAATTAAATTTAAAAACTACTATTAGAGTACCATAATATCAATAATTGCACCTTCTTAATGAGACATTTTCTTCTAAGTGTACAAAAATGAATTTTTCTTTAATAAAAATATTGAATTTTATGTGTTATCTTTTATTGTTACTATTTTTGTATAAAGCGCGAAGGCATTACATAAATTATTCATAATATTTTTGTTTTAAATCCAGAGTTAAATTTAGGCGCTACCTTTTTTTATTTATATCTATAAATTTACTTGGGGTTGAAATTGCCGTCATTGCATCTAAATTACCTTTTAATTAGGCTCCTGATTTTAAGCTTTTCGCATTTGTCTTACCGTCGCACACAGGGCCGGATCACAATAAAAGTTGGTCAAAAATCAAGCTTAGGTCCGATTTAAAAAATACCTGACACAATGACAATTTTAAACTGCCTGATTACATATTTGATATAAAAATTTTTAATTTCAAAATGGCGGATCAAAAATGGCGTCCTTAAATCTTTAAAAACCTTTATATCTGCTAAAGAACATTGTGCAAAAGGGTTTTTGAGGCCAGAGATTACAAATTTGGATCAAAATTTTGAAATTCAGAAAGGCGGATACAAAATGGCGTTCTTAAATCTTAAAAAACATTTATATCTGCAAAAGAACACTGTGCAATAGGGTTTTTGGGCCAGTGATTACGAATTCATAATTAAATCCCAACACTTCACGCATATCATTAAAATTTCAATTCTTTTATTGGAAGTAGCCATTTTTTTAACACTCACTAAATTAGTTTTTTTAAAATCACAATGATATGTCACAGTATTCTCAAAGAGAACTTTGTTAAATTTGCATTAGGATCATAATAATGTAAAACCACTTCCCAGTATTTATGATTCAAGTATACGTACAAGTACAACAAGCATACAGACCAAACGAGCCAGTTCTGATTTTTTTATATTTGGTCACCATCTCCTCCATATACATATTACGACATATATGCCGCCATTTTGAATTTTAAAATAAATAATATAATTTATATTTTGCATTTTAATATACTACTGACCTTACAAATATGAAGTATCTTGATTTTTTGGTTTAATTAAATTTAAAAATTCATTTTTTAAAAAAATATTTTTTGAACTTGTCCGTGAAAATCTGATCGTATTCATGAAGCGGGGGATAGCGGGCGCTGATTATTTTTCAGAAGAACTTAGAATACTGCTATCTACTTTTTCTGAGGAACTTGCGTTTTATACATTTTTAAAAGTCTATGCAAAGTTCATGTTGTATTATTTGTATGAGGAACCACTTTGCAGTATATTCTAGCCTAAATGAATCATAGTAGCAATTCAATATTAAATCTGACTGAACAAGAAAATCATGGAGTTTGGTAAGCTAACCTTTGAATCGAGGTCAGATTGTACTTCCTGCTTTTATAGCCATATTTTCACTATATACGAGTATTTTTTTAAATTTAAAAAGTACTGTAAATAGACGTCAATTTCTTACATAATACATATTTCAAGTAAATAAAAAATATTGGTGGTTATTGTCCGATGTATTATCTTTCAAATAAAACCAATACTGGTTACTTCCAGGTAATTCTGAAAAATGATTTTTGGCCAGCTTTTCCTACAATCCGGCCCAGTGTGCGTCGTCCTTTGCGGCTGTAGAAATGAATTCATCACGTTGGCTGTAAATGTTTCACTTTAAGGGTAACATTTTTCTAGTAGAATAATCTAAAAAAAGAATGTTTTGTCTTGTTGTCATAAACTCGAAGTTTAATTTAAACCGGTGATAGCATTAAAGTGGGCGGTTTAATGATTATACATCCAAATATTTAGTTCTACTTGTCGATGTTTGTAACCGGAAAAACTTATGGCGTTTAAGGCGTATTTCTCAAATAGTGGAACCACTGCTTTTGCTCTTCACAATCGTAGAACATTTTCTTTTTTATCATTAGATATTAAATAACAAAAAAATTATCCAAAAGTAGTAAAACAAAAAATCATCAAAATGATTTGACTTTAAATAGGTTGAAAACTAACCTTATTAGAAAACTGATCCTGGTATCTTTGACAAGGGAGAACCCGACTTAACGTACCTTTAATTCTAATATTATTGTTGTATAAACACAATATATGTGCTACACACAGAAAAATCCTCTTTTGAAATGAGATTAATTCAACCAACGTTTCGGTGCTGCAACCGAAATAGATTTGTTGTAACCTCTTGTCATTAAAGTGAACTTACCTTATTTGACTGTAACCAAAATGTTAGTACGCGCAACTGTACATTCGGTTGTCGTAGCCTCATGATTGCATTTTGCATTCCACCAAAATTGACGTTCGTGCATTTGTGTTGTATCAACCAAATAAATGACTATTACTCTATGACTATCATCAGTTCGGTTCTCAGATTTTTGCCAACTATTATGGATACATACAGAAATAGAAACTTCCAAAATTTACACAAATCGAAAACAAACAAAATAATAAATAAATAAATTAATTCAACACAATTTGCTCTCTAACTAGTGATATATAAAATAAATCTAAAAATATCGAGGGCTTATATTAAATACTGCCTATCTACAATTTTGACGAAAATTAGTTTTTGATGCAGAAATCTTCACTGATCTCCCCTGCATCTATGACATTAATTTAGAACCAAAAAAATATTTCTATTTCTGTTATATTTTCATTTTAATAATTTGTCTATCTACATGAATGATTTTTTATCAATGCAATAGTGTCCATCTACACACAATTTTTGCTTAAAGGTTTGTAATGACTATAAATAAGCGTTCCAAGTATGGAGTAGTATATATATTCTTCTTAAGCGTAATTTTATGAGTCAATTTCGTCCTGTCCATCCGTGGGTCTAGTCCATCCCAACTCACAAAGAATCGACTCAATTTATATGAAAGATGATATAAAATCTATGTAAAAACTATGAAATCGATTATCGAAGGATGACGTCACATTTTCTCAATGGATATACAATATCATAGAAGCCATAGGAGCAACAAAAAAGAATTTTTCGTATACGGAAAACAAACTTTTCAAAGATTTATCCTATTCCAATATGAAGATTGTACCATTACCTTTATGGTATTTCCAGACAAGATGTTTAGTGTTATTTTTAAAGAAAGTTTTCAGATATGTTAAGTATTCGTATGATATTTACGAGGTCAATACACCCATATCATCCGAAATAGGATATTAGTTTAAATATTTAGGATAACATTCACGAGTTAACTAGTTTTTTTTTTATTTTATTCTTTAAAAAATGTCGTGTTAGATTACGGAATATTAACCATTTTAACCATCATATACCTCGTGAACCGAAAATGGTAGAACAAAAATTAGTCGGTGAATTTTGTTTAGGTTACAACATGATATAAAAAAAATTAACAAATCGCTGATTCCAAGAATATTTTCTGATCTATCTCCACTACAATATTGTGCAATATGCTCTATCTGCTCGTTTTTTCATAGACATTGATCTCATTTGAATAGCAATAATCTCTATCTACCATAGCACGACGAATAGAGTGAAATTGCTGTTTTTTTTATTGCATCAATTAAAGATCATTTTTATTTAATATTGTAGAAGAAAAATTGATCGCCACTTTCATGGTTTGCGATTTAATCAGTTTTTTCGATCTCCTAAAAAACTGTGTTTTTGTAGATTGACTGTATTGAATATAAGCCCTCGATATATGACCATACTTATGTGCCAATGGAAATAGATTTTGGTTATGAAGAAATAAAAAATTAAATGCATGTTGATACATGTATCTTTTCATAGTGTTTTTATTTTAAAGGGAGCAGGAATTGAAATTGTGTGCGCGACATACATATAGAATACTTTACATACACAAGTTTTATATACATTACTAACATTGTTAAAATAAAATTTCAATTGGAAGTTTAGAAAACCTCATGCTCATAGACTAGGAGTTTGCGACAACCTCATGCTCACCAATTTTGAATTTGTCGCAATCTCATGATCACCGATTTGGAGGTTGCCACAACTCTAGGAGTATGTGTGGTATTAATAGAAATTATTTGAAATCAACATCGGCAAATCCATTCATGATTTAATTTCTTTCTACACAAATGTTATGCATGGATTATAATTATGCACCGAACTTTGATTCATATATATGAAAAAATGCCAATAGTCCGATTTCTCTTATTTTAGGAACATAGTAATTTACTATCATAACATAAGTAAAAACTAATTCATTATTTAAAAAATCACTCACTTTTCTCTCGAAACACAAAAACAGGTTCTCAAATTTTAAAAGTTTCCAATAAAATTAAACATAAATCCATTTTAGATTTTTTTCAAATACTCACCATGTGTCACAATAACTTTTTTAAATCACCCTCAGTTGTTTTACAGGGTGTCAAACAAGCATTTTTACTGTTTTTTTTAAATATATCTTTGTTAGAACTTTTAGAACTTGCTGAATAATATTCCGATTTATATATCGTCCGTGATACTGCAAAACCGCCTAACTGCATGTGAAAATTGCGCATAATTTTGTGTTATAATCGGGTTTTTAATGATATGTTGATAGGATAAATTAGATAAATGCCATTATAAGTTATGTCATACTTAATTTTGTAGTTAGTACGCGCAGAATTGAGACTGAAAATAATTTAGTTTTTTCTGTAAAATTAATTTTGTAAGAGGTATTCGTAGACAGGCGGTTTTGCAGTATCACCGACGATACATGATAGATAGATATTATGTGCAAAATTATTTTTCATATTTTTGTACATATTTTTTTATTATTTTTTTATAAATTAAAAATTCGATGGGCCTTATCTGAGTTTGAATTGAATTTTCATATACTAAAAGTGTCTCGCCCCTTTTTCATATTTTCCCAGCGAGTTAGATATACGTATAAATATACAAAAGTTGTATACTGTAACCATCCGTCTTCCTTATCCTATACTAGTTTTTCACTTCATCCCAAAAATCATTTTTCCAATGTCACTCATACGTCGCTATGTCCCCGACATCACTTATGCTACCTATAGCTGGTAAAAATTCCTCAAGACGTCATGTATTTTTTTTAAAAAGACGACTTTTTAAGCAGGAGTTGTTTTATTTTATTACATTTCAATTCTATTTTGCATTTCTGAAATGAAAATAATATAAGCCTCGATTTTGAGAAACTGTATAAAAGGACGATTTCAGTTCGGAATAGTCGAAATTTTAAAGTGTGATAGCTAACATTGTAAGAAAAGTTATTTATTTTGTGTTTCCTCAAAGTATTTTTGTGTTTGGTGAACAGTTTAAGTGTGTTCGACACACATTGTATACATTTTCCAGCAAGTTTAACTGGTGAGTTAGTGGTGATGTGTTGAGTTGTACCAAAGCTTGAACATGAATTGGTTACCCAGTACTGAAAGTACATTTTATTTCCAGCTGGGAACACATGCGTTTAAAAATTCGTCACTGCATTTAACTTCATACGACATTCATCAGTTTGCTGCTGAAGGAAGGAAATGCATTAACGTTTTCACACGTCTACACACTAACTCGAAGTTTTCGACGGATCCTGTTTTTTTTTTCATTCGAAGATTTTTACAAAACAAATGTTGAATTTTAACATTGTTTTGAAAACAAATTTTACCAACAGCTTCTTTAAAATCTACCAAGAGATAATAAATTATTTTTTTTAAACCAGTTTTTTTAAAAGCTATAAAGAGATAATAAATTTTCTTTAACGTTCATTATTGAAAAGTGCCATTCTCCCTTTTTTTAAGTCTGACCATTTTTCAACAATTGCTAGCTGATTAAATTTCTCTTTTGTGGCTTCTAACACATAGTGCGTGGCCGAATTTAAGTCAATTCTTTTATTACACGTACTATTAAAATGTTCATACTTCAAAATTTCCCATATGGTCTAACCTACCTAACTGGTTCTTGCAAGATGAATACTTAACATTTAAATACTTAAAATTTTCTTCTTGATATTTAAATTATGAAATTATATTTGGTTTGTAATTTTAAATAATGTTCTAAATAATTAAAGAGCTTGGTTTAGGATAATTTTCAAAAATATTCATTAACTCATGTTGAATATTTTATGAGTTTTCAACATTTTTCTCATGTATGAGGAAATATTTTAACGACAACCACCTTTTAGCATTTTAAAAGCATAATAAAAAATAAATACATACATTAATCCACAAAAGATACAAAAAAAATCCACTTACAAACTGATCTCCTTGTATTTGAAAAAAAAAATGTTCCCTTTAATACCCAACAAAATGTATTTAACCTGGCGCACATATGCCACACTCCCCTACCCACTGAGACGTGTTAACAAAATGGAGCAGCCATTTTTCATTCATTAAATTTGAGAAATTGTTTTCTTATGCCATAAATTTTGAAGGGCGCCAAAAAGCAATAATATCTTTAAATGAGAAATAAACACAAATTCCTTTTCACATTTGAAGCATGCTTCAGTGGTTCAGTCAGTCAGTCGGTGGGTCGATGGGTCTGTCGGTTGGTCTGGCGTTTTCGTCCCCATTCTGTCATCGGGTCGCATGGTCGGTGTCCTTGAGCTGCTGCTAGAGCCTTATGGCTCATTGAATAAGTCGATAAAATTCAACGCATATCCTCTGTGGGGAGGCGTAATAAATGGGAATTGAACAAAAGGAGCAACATTGCGTTGCGTGTCGTTCGAACTACATGACAGCAGCCAGCAATTTCACAAAACTCGTGTTGTACCCAGCAGCAGCAGCACAACCAATTCCAACAGCAACACCATAATGACAAATCCTTTTCAATGTGCTCTCATTGGAAATTATTAAAATTTTGCCAAATTTTTATTAACTTTATCCTGCGTTGATGGCGAAAAAAGTCATTAAGGAAATCTCTGTTGAATTTTTGAAAACATTGTTCGGGTGCACGGTGGAATTGGGTGAATTTTCGCATACAATAAACTTCAAAGGATTCGCGTGAAATTTGCAATATTTTGCACCAACATATTTTACAAATTGAAGTCTGCCATATTTAATTGGTAAATATTTTGGTAAATTTACAATTTTGATACTTTGTTTCTGTAATAAATGACTCAGCCTATAACTGTGTGTACAGACATTACAAACATTAGTAGATACTTGAAATTATCAAAACAATATATGCCTAATCTTTAACCGTAAATAAGTTTAATAGATTAGTTCACTAAATATTTTCATTTATGCATAATAACCTTTTTATACTTAAAAACAGCAAGGAAAATATTAGATCAAACTTCTAATCACTAAAGAATACATTTTTACCTCAATGTACGAATTGGTAGGTGTACCGAATATCGATTTTTTTAAAGCACCACAAGTTGATTTTTGGATAAAAAGATTTTTTGATCATAAAGTCAAGAGGTTTTTCATTTTTTTTACTTAGGAAGTAAAAAATTAAATTCACCAGTAGATATTAGTGTTATATGAAGTATTTTAACATAAACGTTCGGGTCAAAGGTCCCACTTGGCACAATATACCCATTTTAATTACAAGACAGTATAAACATACATGTTATCTAACTTCTGAGTTTCATTGTTCTAACTCTTCTAGTTTTGTTCTAATCGTTATTCAAACAGACAGACGGACACCACTAAAAGAACATGTAATTTTTCATACAGAACACGCTACATTCTTAGTATTATTTGAGAAAGTTATTTTTTTCTTCTATTTCACCTATGTTCAAAATATTGTATCTTTCTTTCCTGTATCAGAAAGTTCAATCATGATATCATCACTATCATGCCAAGAGGCGTATGTGTAAATTTTAACATTTGCGTTTTTTACATTGTTGAAAGTTGTTTTTTCTCAAGTATGTCAAAATAGTATGTGGTTTTGTCGGATATTTTTAGTCACGAAAGACAAAACTAAAAGGGCGAATTTAAAATCTTGTCATGCCAAAAGGACGATTATTTTCGTTTTTTTTTACCAGAACTTTTTATTCAAACAGACAAAAATTGCACAATCGCGGAGCTTTTAACGAAGATCAATAGAAATTTGATAAAATAAGTAATAATAATTTTTATTTTTGATGTTGACAGTCGCTGGGATCGAATCGAGGACTTTTCAGCTCATGGTCCAACGCACAAACCAATCGAGCCACCGACGCTACAGTATGACCTACTATCAAAACAGATTCACCCAAAAAGTTCCAATGACGTACTCGGGAGCTTTTGTGGAACCGTTTCATCCAAAAAAGTTCCAATGACGCACTTGGGTGCTTTTATAATACCACTGGAACAGATTCACAGATTCAAATATAGTACAATGACACACCTGGATGAGTATATACTATTGCATATAATAATAAGAGTTTGGCACTACACTCCTATAAGAACGTAGGCCGAGCTCTCTGATTACAATACCGTATAGACAAATTACCGATGAAAGTCTAATGAACTTGGCTACTCAGGATTGGTCGAGTCTTGGGCGAAGACTAATTCACCAAGACTTGGCCGTCCACGCTTGGCTAAGCATTGGCCACGTTGTCAAGTCCGGCAGTTCCTACATGGACTGTTATTGTATGCATCGGTACCTCAACTTTACAAAATAACTTAATATTAATAGTATAGAGTGTTATGCATGCATCCATAGATTTCAAACATACAACATTAGATTTCCTGACCTTCCTAGTTGTGATACTTTCAATAACAAAGAGTTGTTTTCTTAACGAAATTTGTTTTCAAGATTTACCTATTGCTGGCACATATTAATGTTAATACTGACCACAATCCAACGTGGTGTTCACTAACATAACCCAAATTTGTATTTGAGTCTATCGTTTTCATCGTCAGAACATCATTTTTGCTGCGCAACAAATTACGCACAACGCTCCGCACCCTAATTTTTATTTTTGAGTAAAAAAAAGTATAAATCAAAAATAATCGTTCTTCTTGAGCAAAAAAAAAAAAAATAAAAATTAATTTTTGTTTTTTATTTTTGAATTTGAGAAAAAAAAATTAACTTTGACTTTTATTTCTGAGCAAAATTTAAAAATCAAAAATAATCGTTATTACTGAACAAAAAAAGTTTTGCTCAAAAATAATTTTGAATTTTGATTTTTTTGTATATTACTCGTAACTATTACAGTCCCTGATTTTTTTAACAAATGTAAAAATCTAGCGATTTTTTCTTGTGGTACACAAATGCGGCCCATGATGCCAAATGAGTTTCACATGCCTGGGGTAGGGTATCCCAGCAGGAAATGTCACTAATGTTTCTTCAACGATTCCCCTATGTCAGGTCAGAAACATCGATGACCGATAGCATTTTCGCCCTGCAAAGCATGACATTTTCATACAAATGTCCACTGGTTCCTGCATGATTTTGCATTAATGATCAACGATTATCATGCATGTCATTCATCAATTAAGCCACAAATGATTGTCATAGATACATATATATTTACATATTTTTTTGTAATAAAATATTCTTTTTTTAATATTTTATTTATTTTTTAATTTATATTTTTTAAATTATATTTTTTACTTATCTTATTTTATTTATTTTATTTTATTTCAATTTTATTATTTTCTTCTGTTCTCGGTTGGAATGGAATGTGTACTTGCTAATGTCAATAACGTATTTCACTAACGGCCATCATCTATCATCATTACTACTGCTTAGTATCTTGCTTATATGCAATTTAATTTTGTACTTATGAATTATATGGCATCGGTGACACCACTATGTTGTTGTATGCATTTCACATTGCAATTCATAACGTAAATACTGCATATCTTTAGGGGCATGTGACGTGATTGTTAATTTTCATCAATGACGTCATCAATAACATTTCATCAATTACAGATTTTCACAATGTCATTGATATATGTATATATGACATATGGTGTATGACGTCTTTAATGCAATGTCATTTATGAAACTGTTGTAGACATATTCATCAATGACAAATTTTCTAATGTCCTCAATTCATCATTGATGACTTTGTCGTCAATAAGGCCATTTCCTGCTGGGATAATGATTGTTATATACACGCAGGGAAAAAAGGGCTCTCCCAAACATAATTAGCAGGAAACAACATATATCTTTGGGAAACACTGTAAACATAATATATATTTGGGATAGTGTAACATAATATTTTTGGATCTAAACATAATATGTTTGGGTGGGAACTGAAAATTTTATATTCCAAACATAATATGTTTGATTCTAAACATAATATATATTTGGGTGTGAATATAAATATGTTTCACCTGTGAACATATTATGTTTGAATCATATGTTTGAATCATATGTATTGCGCCATCTTCAGCACAAAGAGCTCAAGCCTTGTCGGGGTGGCCTTGTCATGGTTGATCTAGATGTTGAGGGCTTTATCCATTGCATCTGCATAAGCAAGGGTGCTGAAATTAAATAAAATATTGTTTAATTAGATATTGAGCAAGAAATTAAAAATACAGCAAATAGTTTTATCTCCAAATACACAATTATTTGAAAATTGATTTGCAAAGCAAATTATGTTTGACTGATGAGATTATTATACACACAAAAAGCGCGTCCTATTCTTTCGCAATGATAATTTACTTTGCAGTTTAGTTTGCAAATATAAATTTAATTGTAGTGCAATTACTTTTAGACTTTTTTTTCTTCTGTCTGCTTATACGGACATTTTAAACTTTTTATTTATTTATTAAACTAAACACATATTTTAATTATTTTTCACTTTCATTTATTCATTAATTTTCGATTTTTTTAACACTTTTTATACTTACTTATTTAAGACGGCGACGACAACCACTCACGTTGCACTCAACTGTTTAACTGACACAGGAAATAAAGAGAATAAATCAAACCATAAAAACTTCGCTCACTGTGCTCTCAATTTTATCTATTTCACTCGCATGCAAATATTACATGAGTGAAAAAGAGACAACGATATATACTGAGTTTATGCAAATATAATACATAATCGAAACATAATATATATTTTTATGCAAACATAATTATGGTATAATGAAGCTGCAAATAAAATATGTTTATGGCTTAAATAATTAAAATTGTGAATATATTATATTTAGAACAAAATTGCAAACATATTTATTGATTTTTAAGAACAGATTATATTTGAATTCAAACATATTCAATTACATTTTTCCCCATACTCATATATTTTTCAATTTTTTTTTAAATTTCAAATTTAAAGCTAAATTTTGAATTACGTAGAAGAGCCAATGAAAGCCAATTTTCTGTTTTTAAAACTTCAAATTATTTGAAGTAAATACCCACCGGACCCATCGGAACGATTTTTTTTAATTAAAAAAAAAATATCTCAGTATTTTTATATGATATGTAGACTTTGATAGCTTATAACTTCCGAAAGGCAACGTTTTATTTTCTGTTTTTGAAACTTTAAATCATTCTGAATAAATGTAATTTATTAACTGTACCCGCCACGACCCACCGAAACATATTGTTTTAAATTAAAAAAATTACTTCAGTGATTTCAGTTGGTTCCATGTTTTTATATGAAATGTTTACATTGATAGAGTATTACTTCCAAGAGCTAATAAAAGCCAATGTTTTACTGAAAATTCAAATCAATCAGCGTAGCCGCGGTAGCTCAGTGGTTAGTGCGTTGGACTGCGAGCCGAAAGGTCCCCGGTTCAAGCCTGGACTGGGGCTAACAACATCTTTTCATAGAAACATTTTTCTATACCGCGCTACCTCTCGGCAGTAAATGAAAAACCTACGAGAGTAAAACATTGCCTATGAAAAGCTCTCACCCGCCGTTCGGATTCGGCAATAAATTATAGGTCCCACCACTTTGAGTACAAATATAACACGCACAGCTGAGAGAGCTCGGCCGAAGTATTATACAGGACTGTAGCGCCAAACTATTATTATTATAAATTCCTTCTATGAACTATACTTGCCTAGAACCGCTAGAACAGATTTTTTAAAATTGAAAATTTTAATATTAAATTTTCCACAAAATGTCGCGTTGTAGTTGCGTCAAAAAAATATACATTTTTTTTCTTATCACTAAATTTGCTGATAATAATAGTGTAATACAATTTTTTCGCAAAATAAAAAATGGTTCTGGAAAAAATAATTTTATGTTTTTTTAAACTCTTTTTAAAACTCACAATTAAAAATGTTTAAAATAGGTCACTATATTTTTTCATTTATGTATTGGTAGCCCCATTCATCTTCTTTGAGAAACTTAAATTTCTATGAAACCTCAAAACCCACACTTATATAATTTTAATTCTAACAGACCGTTATCAAATCGAACTTGAACTTGGAACTTGAATATTGGTTTGACAGTGTTATAGAAAGTGATGTATTAAATTCTAAATTTATTTAAACATTGCTTAATTTAATTTGTCCTTCCCGAAGTCAATTTGATTAATCCACCACTAATATTTTTCTGTGCGATTACTGTCTGACTGTTTGGAAATCAATTGGTTTTTACTGAAATACATATTCTTTTTCCGAGTTAAATTTTACCATTTTTAATTAAATTTAATTTGTAAATTTTCTTATTAAATTCCGATATGAATTAAAAAAATTCAAATTGGCTATTCTCATTCATGTTTCCACTTTGTGAATTTAAATTGACAATTCTGCATTTTGAAAGATTATGCTGAAATGTTGTTTTCTCTTTTAAAATATAATATCTCCTTTTCTGATATCCGTCCAGTAATATTGTAAAAACTGAATTCTTTGGATATCGATACTAGCATTTTTTTTTCTGGACTCTTGAGTTTTTCCATTAAATTCAGATTAGGATATTTTTTTTCGATTCTAATTTTTGTTTTTATATGTTTTAATGCCTGCAGTAATTGCAACGCCAATTTAGAGAACATATAAATAAACTGACGTGATTTCGACATAGGACCACAATATCAGGTTGTTACTAAAAATACAATTACATATAATCATATACATATACATTAAGTGCATAGCCACATGTAATCGTAACCCTAAATGAGGTCATTAAGCCGTCAACTTTGGCGAAGTACTAAATGGATGACAACACTATTACGATAATGATAATTGGAATAAATTGTTAGTGCTTTTATGTGTGTTGTTCTGACTTTAGATATATAGGTATTCCCAGATGAAGTAATAACAATAAACTTTACTCTATTTTTGGGTTTATTTATTCAATAACAGGTAATTAAACGCAAAAGATGACAGTAGTAAATGAAATGAAATTAATTCTAAACACAAATAAAACTATTGGCGCAAACAAGTCGAAAAAGACTAAGGACTCGAAATGTAATTGCAAAAACTTTACAGGCTATACAAACATCTCATAGAAATAGAGCGAATAAATAAGGGCAACAAAACCAAAAGTGATGGATGGAAGCTGTACAAATAAAGATCTGATGACAACTGTCAGCATTGTGGCTCATTATCAGAATTATGTAAAGGGTTCCCAGCAAAAAGTTTTGTCTGATTAAAGATTTATTTATTATTTGTCCATTATAAACATCAATCAGTCAAGTACCATTACTTGACTTGAACTATACGGTGGCAAATAAGTTTCTAAAATTTGAGAAGAATTCGGCTTGAATGAAAACTAGTATAATTCGACTATTATCAATAAAAAACTACTAAAATTGTAGAATTTATTATCTGAATAATAAGAAGGCAAATTGCTAAAATAACACGTTGTATTTTACGCAATAAAAACACTTGTTCATGTAACTGTTGTTGTTTTCATTAATCTTTCTTTGTCTGTAATATTTGCTTCTATGCTTTGTTTGGCGAAGTCGTCCTCTGTATGTTAGTGTACCTGTCTGTTGAAAGTAACGAAGTTCAATTTTCTAGATATTAAGACATAATGTTCCTAGGTATTAAAAAATTAACTAAGTACAATTTGTCTGGAATGCAGAAGTTTTTTTCTTCGGCATCAAACAACGGAATGATATATATATACATGAAATCACGTGTATGTTTTTACGAATAGAACAACAGAGCACAATTAGACAAGTCAGCGTCCATGTATGATTGCTCATGTTATAAATATAGAAAAAAACGACTTTTCCTACGAATATTGGTATGGTTTCAATTCGTAAACCTTTTTTTTATGAAATCGCTCATAAATACCAAATTGATTTCATTCCATTGTTATGTGTATAAGTAAACAAACGGTTTCACACTATATAATTAGATTAAATAAAATAAACAATGCAATTAAATAAAGTATTCAAACAAGTATTTGATATTATAAAAATACATATAGGTAATAAAATTCTAAATAAAATTTAAATTTCCTGAATTAATTTTTTTTTGTATATTAGCTTCGAAACAATTGATATTAGTTACTTTGAACATATCGACAGACAGACACACTAACAAACAGACAACGTACTACGTAAAACAATGCACAAGGTGTTCATTAAATTTTGGAAGAAAAAAGCAATAACATTTTTGATACCCAAGAAATTATTCTCTGCATATCAAGAATAATTACACTTAGTTACTTTTTGATACCTAAGAAACAAATATCTGCATCATAAGAATAATTACACTTAGATACTTTTTTGATACCTAAGAAATAAATTTCTTCATAATAAGAATAATTCCACTTAGTTACAACTTATTGACAACTAAGTAGATCTGTTTCTTAAAATTAAGAATTTTCACTATCACTCCGTACATTTCTTGATTCCTTATGGATTTTTATCATTCCGTGTATACGTTTGATTGCACGAGACAATATATTTGGAATGTTTCTGACATATTTCGGGTATATGTCCGTCAAACTCAGATGTATGGAAGTTTATGTGATCCATCCCAGTCTGCCACGTTTCGGAGCACTTCGACACCTCGAAGCTTTCTCGAACTGCCTTCGATAAAAATGTTTAGTACGTTTTGGCATGCGATAAAAATCCGATATCTGATTCGATATCGTACGAATTCTTCCACATATCGTATCGTTCTCGTATCAATATCGAAACTAATGGCAGACTGAGATGTAATGGATTTGTGTAAATTTAGAGGCAGTTTCACGACTTATTTTAAGGATGCGCAAAAAATAAATCCGATTTTATCTGCATAAAATATAGCATTGTGCCTGCTAACAATTTAATTTCTAGTAAATTGTTAATCCGATTCAAAATCGATTTATCGAAATTCTACTACATACCAAAATATAGTTATATTTTAATGAAATTGTGTATTTAATGGTTAATAAGTTCATACTTTTTATGTAATTACATTCGGAATTTAATTTAACTAAACACATGTAAATTAACACATTTTCCCTCTAAACTATTTTATATTACATTTCTATATGGTTTCGACATTATATGTTCAATGGGGTTTTAGGTTTACTTCGTAGGCCGCGTGTATCAAAAATTTACAAAAATTACGAAAAAACGATGTTGATGGCAATTAACACTTATTTTCCACTTTTTAGTTAGGAAATTTCATCAATTTCAAAATAAATTCTTAATACGTATAAAAAATTGGAAATTTTTAAAATATCCTCAATATCCCCTGAAATGTAATTGTCTCGGTGACTGAAAACCGACAATTTTATCTTTTAATGTATATATTAAATGTTGTGGAACTGAAACCGAGTTTTCAAAATAGGAATATCGGAATTTTTAATATTCCATGTGACATTTCATTGGTATTTCGTTTACTCAGGATATCCTGACACATATTCTTTAAAACATACACAAATATACACACATATACACACATATACACATACTATCACACTGAAATCCTACAACACAATAGAACTGTAAATGTGTGCAACACTTTTGGGCGGTTTTCACCCGGTTAGTTGGCTTCACTTAAGAGTAGGATTTTGTGATATTATAGCATTGAAGTTGCCTTTGTTTGTGCTGGTTGCCCAAACTAATTGACAATAATTTCACATTATTAGCACACACAAACACATGTTGCATGTGTGTGTTTTCACTGTGCCTGTCTGTGTCTCAGACATTAAAATGTTTTCCCACCGCACAGATTAAGTGACATTGAAACCGTAAATTTTCACTTTTAGCCACAAAGATTTCGGGTTCTTCTTCTCTTGGAGTAGGCCAATAAAACTCACCCCCAATTGTTAGTAGTAATCAGCAATGTTAAGATTAATAAAAAAAAATCAAAGAGCATCATAAAAACATTTATTTTTATATTGTTTGATTAATAATCGTTTCATTATATTAAACACACTCAAGACGATGTGTCTATATGACGATCATGTCTATATAATTTGATATTTTATGCACTTTCAGTCACTTTATAGAATAAAAAATTTCAATATATTACAAAAGTATTTTTAGAAAAATAAAATTCGGATATTTTCAATATAGGATAATTTCACATCAAATCGACAAAATTTTAATTTTTTTTTTGATTTTCGTGAAATTTACTCTATGCCATTGAATATAAAAATAAAAAAATGAGGTTATTTCTTTTTGGAAATTCGAAAATATCACAAAATTTCAAAAAAAAACACAATTTTTATAGATGTGTTGTAAGCACCAAAGGAAAAGTTTGAAAACATATCCAACAAATTCACTATAACAGATCCATAAGAAATATGTATATCAATAACTAAAGTATAAATTATCAAATCGATTACAGAAATCTATTTGAAATGGTCAAAAGTAATTTTGAATAAAGTTTAATGAGCTCACAAAAAGGTTTTATGTTAATTTCACGTTTACTATTTTGTCATTCTTAAAATTGCATATTTCCCCCATATATCGAAGAACACCTCTCCTAATTTCTTACAGTATTTTTATAACTAATAAAACTAATTTCAAAAATTTAAAAAGCCAAATTACAAAAAGTTATTTTGGCCGAAATTCGAGTTAGAAAATTTTACAATAATTTCATAATTGTAAACCGATTTATAAAAAAATAATGTAAACCAGAGTCAAAAACTACTTTTAATTCTTATCATAATAGACACCAAAACTATCCATTTTGCAACTTTATTGACCTAGATAACGGCTTTCGAAGTCACCTCTATAAAAAAGGTTCTTTTGAAGCTTTATAATTTTGTGAAATTTTCGAATTTCGAAAAAAAATCAACTTATTTTTTTAATTTTTATACTCAATGGCATATACTAAATTTCACGAAAATCGAAGATTTAAATTTGAAACCTTGTCGAGTTGATATGCAAAAAAAAGTGATTATTACAAATAGATAATAAGACATTTAGATCTAAAGACAAACATTTTTGATTATTCTTATTAGTTTTATATATATTAGATCTAATTATTAAATAAAATGGAATATCCAGGAAGTACCCCAATCGAATAATCAAAATTTTAAATTTGTAGGGATACCTTTTAAAATTCAATAGGAATGCGTACACTCAGAAAACAGTTTCCAAATATTTAGGAAAATGTACTTGAAAATCATTTTTACTTATTTTTTATTGAAGTTTTCCTTGAAATATGATCATTTTTCATTATTATCAGTAATAAATATTTAAAAAGTCTGTAGTTCCAAATCAAAATGTCTGAATTTCTTTAAACTTAACATACAGATAGATACACAATTAGTACTCAGTTAATATGAAATTTTAAATATATGAAATATTGACTATAATGTGACTGAAAAAATGGATCTTAAAGCAGGTCTGGGGTTTCTGCTGCGTAGGTTGACTGGGCTTCTCAGCACCATTTATAATAATAAAAAGATTGTAGTTCTTTTTAAGAATTGTTGAAGAAAATTTATTGACAATTGAAAATTAAATATGTTGATAACTAAAACAATTTCCGTCCGAAATAATATCGGACTGGAATATTGTAAGTATGATAAAGTTATTTTAAAACTGAACACAATTTGAAAAATATCAAGGCTTTTTATACAATTTTTAAAAGATTGTTAAATAAAAACCTACTTGTATTATAATTTGAACAAAATAATTAAGTGTATAAACATAAAGTGTAAAATTAATAAATTGACCGAAATTGTTTCATTCTCCCCCTCTGATGTAGAAGTCGTCCCGACGAAACATCAGATACTAAGCATATTTCTTCGGACATCATGAATGATCGTTGCTGAACGTCGCCTAAGTTTCGATATGGGCAGAAAAGCATGCTAAGTTCCCAACGCCACGTTGAAGACATCTTCATTGGCAATGACGAAACTTGTTGAACCTTCATGATAGTATATCGTTCATCTCGCCTCGGGATGAACTTTGAGTCAGAGCAAGATAAAAGTCTTCGAGCATATTCGATTGAATGTTCATCAGGGCCCTCCCCCTGGAGTAAAACTTCTTCTAGTGCGTAACTACTGGCGTCGGTTTTGAGAATTATTGGCATGTTGTCTTCAGCTTGCTTTAGAATTAGTGTCGCAATAAACGCCAAATTTCTTGATGTAATTGACACCGTAGTTGTAATTATCCTCGCTGCCTCTGCCATAGAGGACGTTGCTGCCGTAGTTGACGTCACTGCCATAGACGACGTTGCTAACGTAGTTGACACTACAGCCTTAGAGGACCTTGCGAACGTAGTTGACGTCACAGCCGTTGAAGACGTTGCTGTTGTAGTTGTCGCCGCTGCCATAGAGAACGTGGCTGTCGGCGCTGCCGTAGAGGACGTTGCTGCCGTCGCTGCGGTAGAGGACGTTACTTTTGTAGTTGTCGCCGCTGCCATAGAGAACGTGGCTGTCGGCGCTGCCGTAGAGGACGTTGCTGTCGTCGCTGCCGTAGAGGACGTTACTCTTGTAGTTGACGTCGCTGACATGGAGGACGTTGCTGTCGTCGCTCCCGTAGAGGACGTTACTCTTGTAGTTGACGTCGCTACCATAGAGGACGTTGCTGTCGTCGCTGCCGTAGAGGACGTTGCTGTCGTCGCTGCCGTATAGGACGTTACTCTTGTAGTTGACGTCGCTGACATGGAGGACGTTGCTGTCGTCGCTGCCGTAGAGGACGTTACTCTTGTAGTTGACGTCGCTACCATAGAGGACGTTGCTCTCGTCACTGCCGTAGAGGACGTTGCTGTCGTCGCTGCCGTAGAGGACGTTACTCTTGTAGTTGACGTCGCTGACATGGAGGACGTTGCTGTCGTCGCTGCCGTAGAAGACGTTACTCTTGTAGTTGACGTCGCTACCATAGAGGACGTTGCTGTCGTCGCTCCCGTAGGATCCGTGAAAGCATAAGCATTGGTTTGAAAAATTCCCTCCATTTGGAGTTTTTGTACTTCAGATAAACCAAGACCATCGGAATCTTTTAAAAACTCAAATTCAATTGAGTATAACGGAATAAATGCATCATCGTCATCCGGTTCTCTCATTTTATTTGGTGGCGCAAATAATCTTGAATTTCTTGTTGGCGTTTCTGATCCTACAGGTATAGCATTACGAAAAATAGCCTGCACAGAATGTGGTGAATATGCGTTTCTTATACATTCTCGATCTACTTTACGGGATTTGGCAGCTGGCCCGTAATTTACCTCGGGACACACTTCGCACGAATCGATAATGGATTTCAGAGCTTCCTTATTTTCCATAAATTTTATGAAATGCGATATTTCATTACACCTCTTGCTAGTAGGTGACTCCAGTGCAGTTGACACAATGTGTTCGCCAGCGATGTCCATAGCAAACGTATTTATATCGATTGGCTTGGTAAACTCGAATTTTCTTTTTGTCTCGTCTTCAAAGTACCAGCAGCGTTGTGCCATATTTAAGACGATACCACTTTGTTCCATAAAATCTGCGCCAATCAGAGTGCGATTCTTTGTCGCATTCGGAAGCGATATTAATCGGATCTTCCTGATTCGATTTCCAACTGTCACGTCGCATATTGTTGACATAACCATTTGCGTCGTCGTTGTACCATCTGCCAGAGTTATTTCTGCTTTGACGTCCTGGAAAATGCAGCCCTTGCTTGTCAAAATGCGTCGTAAATTCGCACTAGCAACGCTCGTTTTTGCACCGCTGTCAAAACACGCTTCACCCGTTAAACCGAACATCGTAATATGGACTGTTGGTATCGATCTACCAACGATGGTTGTTGACACAGTGTTAAATGCCAAATGCTGAGGACTTTCTTTAGTGTGTGTGCTGCACTTTGGACAGTTGGATCGATATACACCTGGCTCACCGCAACCGTAACAAGAAAATATAGGTCCTCGCTTGGGTTGTATCTTTTGAATCGCTTGAGATGATTGTGACTGTTGCTCTTTCTTCTTTTTAAAGCAAACATCAGCAGTGTGGCCACGAAGTCTACAAAAGGAGCACCTTGCGCTTTTATCGCCCTCACTTTTATCACCAAATTTGGTTGACGATACTTCTTTCGATTCAAGGAAAAATAACTCTGCATCTCTGCAGGACGCTATTAATTGTTCGAACGTCTCTACTGATTCACGACTAACGCGCTCTCGAATCTTTATTGATAAAAGGCCGTATATCATGTTGAGTTGTATTGTTTCGTTAATTTGTTCCTTAAGTTGCGAAAACTGGACGCGTTTCTTGCATATGAAACTGTCTGTCGGCTCTTGAATCTGCTGCTTATACTCGAATATGCTTTGGAAGATTCTCCAGTCTGGATTTGGTGGCGAAAAGGTGGTCCGTATAAGCTTTACAGCCTCTTCGAACGTACGCACCGATTCTTTTACACCGATCCACCAACTTGCCGCGTAGCCTTCCAAAAGCAGAGGCATGCCACGCACCGCATCGTCGTCAGATATGCGCTCTATATCTTTGTACACAGAAATCGCAGCTATGAATTCTTCCACTGCAGTCAGATCGCGCTGTCCTCGAAACCGCGCCGAGCATCTTGTGTATGAACCTGATTTAGCGCTATTTCCGCCAATTGCCGCCAAAATTTGTGTGAACTGTTCCGTCGAAAAACTTGCCATGATTTGTCCGTGTTCACTTGATAATGAATGTTCTACTTCCAGTGAGGAGGAATCCACCGAAGAGCGATTGTGTTCCACAGATGTAATTTCTTCAAAATTCTTAGCCGCTAGGTTGGGCGCCAATAAAGCAGGTCTGGGGTTTCTGCTGCGTAGGTTGACTGGGCTTCTCAGCACCATTTATAATAATAAAAAGATTGTAGTTCTTTTTAAGAATTGTTGAAGAAAATTTATTGACAATTGAAAATTAAATATGTTGATAACTAAAACAATTTCCGTCCGAAATAATATCGGACTGGAATATTGTAAGTATGATAAAGTTATTTTAAAACTGAACACAATTTGAAAAATATCAAGGTTTTTTATACAATTTTTAAAAGATTGTTAAATAAAAACCTACTTGTATTATAATTTGAACAAAATAATTAAGTGTATAAACATAAAGTGTAAAATTAATAAATTGACCGAAATTGTTTCAATCTTATTAAACAAATTAATTATATTAAACTTGGTTTAAAATAGTACTTAAAAAGGTCAATTTATGCAGATAAAAATATTTTTGAATAGGACTAATATTTTCTATTTCTTTTTAATTTTGATCATTTACTACATTTTTGTCATTGATATTTTTAGTTTCGAAATTTTAAATTCCCTATAATCACAATCTTTAAAATACGGAAGACAATATTTTTTTCAGCTATTTAGTGGCATGTCAAATTAAGCACAAATTTATCCTTTATTTAAAAACATAACATCAGATACATTAAAAAAATGTTAAAGGAATTTATCTAGATATAGAAAACGTATAGATTGTGTTTATTAGAAGCCAAATTATGATCTCTCACATGATTGGAATGTAGAGGTATGTTCCAGTTTTTGATCGAATCCGATTTTATCAGAAAATTCTAATCAAACGATTTTGAATTTTTTATTTTCCAAACGAATTGAAAGCGTTGAAGTCAAAGCATGCTGTTTAAATTCACTTCAAAAATTATTTATTGTACTCAGATATCAAATCTAAAAGTAAAAACGTTTCTTTTAAAATTTTCATATGAAATTCGATCAAACGTTGGAATATGCCCCTGTATTCCAATCCTTAAAAATGTAGAAAATGTAACAGATCCTAATATGAAATTCCCAGCCAAAAGTGGACCATTCCCTGATTACCCACTAAGACTAAAATTCCCCACAAATTGGGGAATTCCCCTAGTTGGCATCACTGTAGTGTAAAAAATTTAACTTTTTGGTTGAGTGTCCTTAATGTGTGGCTGCTGTGCTTTAGTATCAGTTAATATGACTCTATCTACGTGCTTGCTGTGTCCTTCCTGTTTTGGCAACATGTGCAGGATTTTAAATTTACATTTAGGGCATCTTTAAGGCAGTAAATCAATGTCAATGTCTCGTAGATATAATTTAAGCAACCCAAAACATGTTCAACTTTATACGAAAGTGTCGCCAGATTAGACTATTATCTCGTACACTATGGATTTTAGTAACTTTATGATATATTTCGTTTTTAATAATACAATTCTATATTTTCCAGACAATTTGGATTAACTCCAGATTGGACTATTATCTCGTACACTATGGATTTTGGTAACTTTATGATATATTTCGTTTTTAATAATACAATTCTATATTTTCCAGACAATTTGGATTAACTCTTATAAAAAACAAACATACAAAGATTCCTATAACATATTAAGTTTAAAAAAAAGAATACATAGATAATTTTAAGTTGTATAGACAAATTTAAGTTGTTCAGAAAATAAAACTTTAATGTTCATCATGTATCTATTGATTTTACTGCAAACCCCAATAATAATAATGATGATGCGGGTATCATTTTATACAAGGATTTCAATAAATATCCAGAAATTGTCGTCATATCACAAATAAAGCAAAAAAAATGGGTACAGTTTATTTTCTGCACTTGACATTTTAAGTTGAACGCATGTTTGTCCAGCTCGCAATCTGCTGCCAAATTAAATTAAACTTTGCATTTGGCAATATTCGAATGAAACTTTTTACAAATCGAACTGTCACTTTGAGATGTTTTTTCCAAAAACACATTACATAATTTTTTACATTTTCTTTTATTATATTTTTCCGTCATGTGCATTCGTTTAAAGTTAGTATAGCTTTAATAATAACCTAAAATTCCATTACTTTTATTTCGTCACATATACTTGTATTGAAACAACGTAGATTCAAAGTTAAATCAGACTTTATCAATGAACTAGGACCTTGGTAAGGTTTCTCAATACGTATGTGTTATAACTAAAATAAACTCTTGCTGTCGCTGTAAAAATTGTCACTTGAAAAAATTAGAAAAATGTTAAAAATATGTTATTCAAAAAATAATTTTATTATCTATGATAAGAAACGATAATAAAATATTTGTAGTGTTGAAATCTTAAAATGCAGAAATGTGTCACGCCCGATGGAAGCACTCCAAAATCAGACACGCCAATTTAAAAAACTTTTTACTTCCAGTATCAGAATAATCGCGGTATCCAAGCAGAAAAAAGGCATATTAGACGATGATGAAACAAGGACATTGGAAAATTTGTCATTGATGAATCTATCTACACCCAAAAAACAATTGAAATCTTAAATCTTAAAATGTAGAAATGTGTCACGCGCGATGGAAGCACTCCAAAATCAGACACGCCAATTTAAAAAACTTTTTACTTCCAGTATCAGAATAATCGCGGTATCCCAGCAGGTAAAGGCATATTAGACGATGATGAAACAAGGATATTGGAAAATTTGTCATTGATGAATTTATCTACACCCAAGAAACAATTGAAATCTTAAAATGTAGAAATGTGACACGCCCTATGGAAGCACTCCAAAATCAGACACGCCAATTTAAAAAACTTTTTACTTCCAGTATCAGAAAAAATCGCGGTATCCCAGCAGGAAAAGGCATATTAGACGATGATGAAACAAGGACATTGGAAAAAACAATTTACCTATTTCAAGTAAATATGGGAATGATTTAGCTCCATAGAATATATTTTTTTAAATCAAGCCCATTTTCTTGTAATCGATTTTTTCTTCAAATTAAAAGAAATGATGTGACTTTTTAAGACAAGTCATAAATAAACCATCAAATTGTCAAAGGTTCTTCATAAACATGACAATCACCTGATGAAATGTATTCGATGCTGTATCTATGAATGACGTGCATGACATCGTTAATGGCACGTCATGCATAAAATGGTAGACATTTGTATGTCATCAATATTTTACAGGTCGAATATGCTATCGGCCATCGATGGTTCTGACCTGACATAGACGAACCTTTTATGACATATTCCACTGTGATATTAACCTTGTTTTAAACAGTTGTTATTTTAGTTTCCTTATGGATTTAAGAAAATAAAACAGTACCAAACTTAATTTTTGAATTATTTATTTTACTATTTTTCACGTTTTGTCTGAATTTTCGTGTTATTTTCCGTGTATTTTTATATTCCAGGCTTTTTCGTGCTCCGCGTGCGTGCCTGAAAATTTAGTCGTCTGGATCCTGCGTTACCTATCATCGTGCCCCTGATGTGCGTGCCATCAAAACAGGCACGCGTCCATCTCAATTCTCAAACCCTAGTCGAGCTCATGTGGAATGTCTATATAATTAAAATCAATCCATGGTAATCGATTTAAAGTTTCTACTCATAAACTAAATAAATTTCGTTGAGTTGAGTTTAAACATTTGTACAAAATAAAAATGCTTATATAATTATGGAACTAATCAAAAATGTTGTGGACATTAATCGATTAGGCTGCAGTTCAACTTTACATAATTAATGCACTTCAGATAAAGTTCGGTGGTTGAAGTTTAGTGGAATATGTAATTATACCCTACACCAATAAGAACGTTTGTTAAATTTACTTAATACGTTTGATATGGATAAGTTTATATTAGAAATGTTTCAAAATTTAAGAAAATATTTTTTAAAAATAAGTTTTTTAATTTAAGTTAAAAGATATAAAGGTAGTTTACATGTTTGTGTCGGTTCAAAGCGGTTACAGTTTCGAATCTAAATTCGAATAAGCTCTATTTTTATAGACTGACAGATTCAGATCAGTACCTAGACAATTCATAATACATCAAATTTCATATAGGTAGATTACATGCATCAATTGAAAACTAAAACTTGAGAACTGAAACCAAACGATATATCCACGGTATCGGAACGAGTGATTTGCAGAAACAAAGTAATCATAGAATTATGGGTCTAGTTTCAAATATAATATATAAAATTATAAAAAATTAATATATTATGCAATAAATAATAGGTACACCTTAAAATCATTATTTTTTGTGTTTGACTGGTCATAACTTCGAAAGGATTAATCCGAATTTCATGAAGTTTTTTTCAAAATATTAGCTGAAGTATTCTCTGTGAAATATTAAAGAAATTGTATATATAACTCAAATTTGTAAAATATTAAAGTCTAAAATATGTAGAAAAACACAAAAATTGCCATATATTTGTATTACATTATAACTCGAAAACTTGAGACAATCTGAAAAAACTGAGTATGATGTAGTGATAAGAATCTGTAAATCCATCAGAAAATCATACTTAGAACGTGGATAATTAAAAAAGGTCTCTATTTGTTATCTAGTGTTATTAAAAAAAAAGGTTCCAATATTCTTATATTTGATATGTATTTCGCGATATATAAAATTTTCTTCACAAATAGATTATTTTCAATTGGATATAAATTGTCTCGTAATGAGTCTTTATTGCCGCATTGTAGCTAACACTCTCCGCTTTAATTGCATAAGAAAAGTTTGTAAAAGTTACCACTGACCACGTAATTTGTCTTCATTGGACAGTAAATAATTAAGAAACCTGATTTTTCTACACTAAATACTCTGATATAAAAACGAGTGCATCTACTTTTCGGTCAGAGTTTTATAGACAATTTTGAGACAAGTTGTACCGAAGGCTTTAGAGAAAACTTTTGCCAAAAATCAGAGCAACTTATAAGCTAATTATTTATTTTTTGCGCCACTATGAAAGTGTCTTTAAAATTTCTGACACGCAGTCTACCGCTGCAGGGGTATTTCTTTGCACTGCCAAAACTCTGCCTCGGCATCATGGGCTACTGGCCCGAGAGCAGAACTACGTGTTGGCATACGCTGTGGGCTGCCACCAACTTTGTGATTCTGTTCATTGGCGTCGTTACAGAATTCATGGCTGGCTTCGCGTATATGGATGATAATTTGGAACTGGCGTTGGATGCTTTGTGCCCAGCGGGTACCTCGGCGATAACCTTGCTGAAAATGTTTCTGATTTATTACTATCGTCAGGATTTGCAGCTTGTGTTGAGTCGCATGCGGCAGCTGCTTTATGAGGGTAAAAGAATTTTGCTGGACGATTTTGACGAACAGTATGGGGCTGAACAATGAAAAATATAAATATTATATTGCGGCTTAAAGACTATTTTCTAGAAGAAGTTAAATTATTAGGTCCGCTGTTTTTGTTTTCTTCCCACAGGAAAGATGTCATCATCGAAGGAGCAAGTCATACGCAAGCATTCCATAATGGCGACTAGATTGGGTTTTCCGATTTTCATGATGGGTCTAGTCACATGTACAGCCTACAATCTGAAGCCGGTGATCTTCGCTGGGTTTCAGTGGTCACAGGGCAAACCAGTCGTTTGGGAAACTTCTTTTCATATGGCGTAAATATTTGTTGATTTATTTTTAACGCCTCTTTAAAATTTATTAACATCCACACAGAAAAATGTGTACATCATATTGATGAATTCCGTTCTTCAAACCATGATTCATTGTATTGAAGAACCCTTCATAATATTAATAACTAACGACATTAATGTTATGAATGCGATCATAAATATGATGAACTCTAGTTAACTGTCGAAAAAGTGTTCTTCAATATGATGAACTGTATGTGAAGAATACTAATGAACAAAAACATAATATATAATTTATTTTACTGTATATTAAAGAATGATGCTCATCAAACCAAATTTCGATCAAAATATTTATTTTTCGTTCATTTTTTGCCGTACTTCTCAGAAATTTAAAAAGGTCCTTATCACAATTTTGAAGTGCAAAGATAATGAGTACGGGGCACATGTTAACGTTTAAAAGTTTCAACTTAATTTTTCTAAAAGATTGTTCTATTAGCTTTAAAACGAGCCATCAATTTCTAGCATTTCTAGTTCAAGAGATATTTAAATATGAACAACCATACAAAAGTGATTTTTGGCCCTTTTTCCAACTTTGAGTCACTGTATCTCTGGAAGTAGTGGTCGGAAAAAATAAAAAAAATTGGTTAGTGCATGTGTCAATACCCTTTATCAGTTTCCAAAATTTCATTAAAATCGAAAAGGTAAAATCTCAAATTTGCCAATATATATAATGAATGTATTCATCAATATGTCATTTAATGTACCGTGGTATCAATATGATGAATCTGGTAGTTGGTGAAAAAATACATAATATTCATCATGTTGATGATTTTTTTTTTCTGTGCATCAGCATACCGTCATTTCTACTAGATGCTCCATATTTTCCACTATCATACTTGTTCATCGCCTACACAGGATACATAACGATCTTTTGCTTCAGCGGCTGCGATAGTTTCTTTTTTGAGTTTTGTGCATATATAACGGCCCTGTTTGAAGTTCTACAGAACGATATACAGACGATTTTCAAACTCTACGAAAGTAGGTACATTAAAGAAAGACCAATCATTATCTCTATTATATATAGTAATCGAATCCCTACAGATCGCTTCATAAACTCTCCGGCCGAATTTATCCAAAGTGAACAGCAACTGCGTAACATCATTGTCCGTCACAATGAGATCATCGACTTAACGCACTACTTCATCAAACGGTACACGATCATTACACTAGCGCATTTTGTATCTGCGGGAATGGTACTCGGCATTAGTATCTTCGATATGATGACGGTATGTGAAGAATTACTACGTAAATTGGTATATCGTTAGATAACGGATATTTTACTAGTTTTCCGGGTTCAGAGTTTTGATTTATGTGTCCTATACAATCGCTGTGCTCTTTCAGTTGTTCGTTTATTGTTATGGGGGCACTCTGGTGGCAGAAAGTGTAAGTTTTAGTCAGTGCAATATGTGTCGTAATACCTATTACTTTTTTTTCCATAGAGTTCTCATTTGAGCACCGTCATCTATTGTTGGAACTGGTACAACTGTGATCCCAAAATACGTCGCATGTTGCTCATGATGATCATACGTTCTCAGCGTACACTGACGATGTCGGTGCCGTTCTTTTCGCCTTCCTTGGCCACGCTGACTTCGGTAGGATATTTTGTATTATTGAATTAAAATTTTTCATTTTGATTTTTGGTAATTACTCTCAGATTTTACATACATCGGGATCAATCATTGCTTTGGCTAAATCTTTTAATTAAACATTATTTTAATGTAATGAAAATAAAAATGTATATCACAGCAAATATCACTGATCAAAAATGTCCATTGATATCAGTGATACCAACTTATATTTTCAGTGTCCCCGATATTCTTAACAAAACTCCCCAATTTACTATAAAATTCCCCGCACGAATGTAATTTAAACACACGAAGTAAATAGTCCTTTTCGAAATATTCCATTGAACAAATATTACGCTATATGTTATTCATTAATTTTTTTTTTATTTCTCTAATTTTTGAAGGACATTTCTCAGACATTATAAATTGAGAAAAATTAATTAATGTATATGCTATATATGTATATATTTTAGCATATACACCAAGCCAGAAAGGATTTTATTTATACTATTAAATAATTAATAGTTTATTTTTATTAATTAATACTATTAAATAATTAAATAATAATTAATAGTTATCCAATTAATTATATTAATAAAATTAATTAATTAAAATCAAACAAATAATTCTAAGATTTTGAATTAATATTGTAAAAAGAGCTTGAAGGATTTTGAAATTGAAATTGCACTTGATTTTGAAAATAATTTTCAAATTGCCACTTAAATAACTACGAGAAACGATGATACATAAAAACTTTAATTAAAATATTATGTTCGTATCAAATACAAATCAACTTATTTAGTAATTTTTATGTACATTTATTATTTGTTTAAAAATTGCCATATTAAATTACGACTTTCAGAAGATTTTCACCAAATCAGCATGCTCAACATGGAGCTCTTTTTTTTAGGCATAAATTAGCATGACGTCAAAGAAAGTGTTACAAAAAAAATCACAAAGATTGTATGTACAAGGATCAAAGTGTTAACGATAGCATATTTCGAGAATAAAAGGATTCTGCTATGGTTGAAAAGGGACTGTGCATTAATAGTAGCATGATAAGAAAATTACGAAAGTGATTTTAACATAAAATGAAAGGGTGTTGCTACAGAATTGATAAGGGTTAAAAGCAACTCACTAAAAAATATACTATGCAAAAGGGAAAGCAATGGTTTTATATTAAAGAATAATTACAATTGTAGATATTTTGAGTTAATATATAAAATATTAATATAATAATCAAATAGCTTTAAAAAAATGTTTTTCAAGAAACAGTTTATTCTTTTTGATGATAAATTAATTAAATTTATAATTTTTGATTACAAATAAGCAGGAAATGAAAATGCTGTATTTGCAGTTATTTGTATTATATCGTTACAGTATTATACCGTTACAGTATTATACCGTCAAAATAAGTTAAGAAAATAAAGGCAAAAAGACAAGTTTGAATATAAATTTAAAATATTACTTGCACCTTGAGACAAAATTTTAAGCAGGAAAATGCAAAGAAATCAGATTTGATGGGAGATTTGTGATTTCAACTTAAATTTTATAAAAAACTATAGTAAGAAGTAATTAATCCACTTATTATAAATATTGGGTATTAAGTATTCACTTATTAAGTACACCCAGAAAAAAATCATGGTAAATTGATAGTATTTCAATAGAAAAACAATAATTTATACCATTAAAATTGGTCAATAGGATGCGTCCCATTAGTTCAGTAATATTGAAACTGTTAATACAATGTGTGGTTGTACCATAAATTTTATTATGTGATATTTTAATTACAATAAGAAAGATCTATACAAATTTAATGATACGTATTATTAATTTTATGGTATAATCAAATTACATTTTCCTAATAATTTATTAAAACAAAAATGTATTTTAGGTAATTTTCGTATATATTATTTTATTAAAATGTCGAAATTGATATTCACTTTTACAACACACACATAAAAAGACACTTCTTGCTGAAAAAGGTTATAACACATTTAATGTTTGCTTTGGTTTCCAATAATTGATTGTAGTACTTGAGTCTGCAGTTGTTTTTGAGTCCCTTGCCATAATAGAAGTTCGATGTATTATTTATTTTCTGTAATAAATAAAAATATAAATATATACATATAATTTATTTACATTAAATACTTTGAGTCCTTACCAATGTCGCGTTTAATAATGTGGATTATTACAAAAAATACATACGACCATTTTGAGTGAACACGCAGAATGACGTACAAAACGAACATGTTTGTAATTGTTTTTATGTTTTTTTACACTACGTTTATTATAATAGGAGGAAACCATTAAAACAACAGTATTTTTTCTATTTAAAATAATAATATTGAAATATTTAAATTTATGGTAGTGAATTTTTCAAATACTATTGAATTAATTAGAAAACTTTTGATTTAAAAAGAAAAAACTATTAATACATGTACCATAAGGTCAATGGTCGTACCATAAAGTACTTAATGGTACATTTTCTTCTGAGTGTATTCACTTGAACGCATTACTTGTACGTACCGCGAAATCGCCTGAGAAAGGCATCTGACGGTCAAAATTCTGTAACTTTTGATGGAAATGAGCAATTGTCATAGAAATTTCAGTTTCTGAAAGAAGATGAATGGGGACTATCACATAAATGAAAAATACCCTAATCCATTTTAAACATTTTTGAGTTTTAAAAAAATGAAAAACATAAAAATTAATTTTTCTAGATCCATGTTTTAATTTCGGCAAAAATTGTATTATACGTAGGTTGTGCCGTATGTCTGTAGGCTGGGCCACCGCTATTTTTTTGTTTT
Organism: Dryomyza anilis; assembly: GCA_951804985.1. NCBI lineage: Eukaryota > Metazoa > Arthropoda > Insecta > Diptera > Dryomyzidae > Dryomyza > Dryomyza anilis. The sequence goes on from OX638133.1 coordinate 70,179,880, forward strand.
TTTACACTGGCGATCTTAAAGTTTTAATGGTACATTTCAAGTAACATTGCACTCCAACTTTTCTCGAAACTTTGAAGTGAAATGGCCTGTTGCTTATAACCAGGGCAAGTTTTTTTTTGGCTTTTGCCAAAAAATGCAATTTTTTGCCATTTTTTCCATTATTTTGTAAATTTGCCAATTTGGATATACTTTGCCTAAAAATGCATTTTTTACACTCTGGCAAACCTTTTTTTAAATATTATTTTCGATTTTCTGGTTGTATTAAAAAAAATATATGACGTCCTTTTCTTGTGTACTTATTTTTGTATGTTCTTAATTTTGTGAATGAAATTAACGAAATAAATATTAGACCATGTAAAAGAGCAATCTATGATTTTCAACAAAAATAGTTCATTGAAAAATTTTATAAAGTTGTGTTTGCCAATTTTTGACTATTTTTGTGCCATTTTTTACCATTTTTGCCATTTTTACGGTTTTTTGTGCCATTTTACCTGCCATTTTTAACTATATTTTGTGCCAAAAAAAACTTGCCCTGCTTATAACTCATCCAGATGAATACTACAATGTACTTAAAAAGTTTTTTGTTGACTTTTTCAAGTGTTTTTCAACTTTGTCAATTTACATTATAAAATCAAAGTTAAATGCATTAAAATGTCGTTCATGAATACCTGTATTTTTTTAAATTTTTATGTAACCATAAAAGTTTCTTCTATAAAAGATAGCCCATTAAATGCACTTTATATTGATTTTATTATATTATTCCACTAACTTGTTTGCACACAAAATGTTATGGACAAAATACAAAACTACACAGAAAAAAAAAAATGTACATCATATTGATGAATTCCGTTCTTCAAACCAGGATTCATTGTATTGAAGAGCCATTCATAATATTAATGACTAACGCCATCAATGTTATGAATGCTATCATAAATATGAAGAACGCTTGGTAACTGTCGAAAAAGTGTTCTTCAATATGATGAACTGTATGTGAAAAATACGTTTCATCAGATTAATGAACCAAAATATAAAATACAACATATATGTTCTTTATATTGAAGAACGCTGTTCATTAAACCAAAATTTCTATCAACATATTTTTTTTTCGTTCATGTTTTGTCGTACTTCTCAATTCTCAAGTAGTTCTTGTGTGTTATTTCTTATATAATGCTTGCTCGACATGCATAAATTAGTAAAATGTTTTATAATATACTTATTATACGTACAACTTTTTGTTAATAAAAAGTTATATTTATAAAAAATATATTTTGAAAAAAAAAAAAATTTCGAAATTTTTTTTTTACATTTTTTTTTTGGAACAATTTTATTTGTACAACATTTTTTTTTTTGGGATAATTTTTTTACTGTTTTTTTTAAATAAAATTTGTACACTTTTTTTTCAAATTATTTTATAAAAAAAAATTTTTTTGAAAAAAATATTATGAACAAATTCATCAATATGACAATTCAAATTCATTGTATTGAATACTTTGTTCATATATATAATGATTACATTCATTAATATGTCATTTAATGAACGGTGGTATCAATATGATGAAACTGGTAGTTGGTGAAAAAATTCATAATATTTATAAATAAATTCATCATATTGAAGAATTTTTTTTTTAGAACGTAGAGAACGTAGAACGAGAACCGGCACCGATATTTCAAGGATTTTAGTTCCACTGTGGGACCGCATTGAACCGGAATTCTAACCGGAACCGTTTCTATTTTTGAAACCGGAAACGGAATCGAAACCGTCATTAAAAAAATTGTGGAACCGGAATTGGAACCCATACAGTTTTTTGGTTGAAACTTTTATCAAAACCGCTATTTTAAAAATCTTGGAACCAGAACTAGAACCGATATTCTAAAGTGTTTTAGTCTCGTTTTGCCTAATTTTTCATGTGATTCCGTGCTTTTTTCGTGTTTTGTCGTGCTTCTTTGTGTCTTTCTAAATCAAGTGTTTTATCGTGCTTCTCGTGCGTGCCTATAAATTTAGTCGTCGGGCTTGTGTTTGTGCGTTTTACCTATCGGCGTGCCCGTGCGTGTCCGTGCCATCAAAAACAGACACGCGCCCATCTCTAACCTATACCCTACACACAAGTTTTGTGATGCAAAGAATCCGATTAGAAATGTCGCATGACAAATGGCAGGCATTTAAATTATAAGATAAGAATAATAGATTTGTATATTAATTAAATTAGAAAATGCTAAGAAGTTTCCATTAGGATTAGTTGATGTCCGTCATCATGTGGCAACACTGGCGTATTCTGCGTGTGGCATTATTCAGCTATCATGTATTTTGTGGACTATCAATGGTATGTTTCGAAAGGAACTGGAAGTATATTTGGCTGTATTGGCTGCTTCAAATTCTTGCAATCGTGCACAATATCTTCACGTTGTTCCTAATTTTAAAATATACCATTGACTGGTACACTTATTATGAATATTTATTACTGGATTATGTGATTGTATTAACAAACTTTGTAAATGTCGCGATGTCGTATGTCACAGTCTTGCTAAATATTGCCATGCGTTGGCAAACCGAAAAAGTGCTACGCGATATTGTCGCACAATTGTCGCTCTTGGAGTCGCGTTACTTTGACAAATTCCATGAACATCGATCAAGTGTCGATCGAAGTCTTATGTTGTTATTGTACATAAAAATCTTTATATTATCATACATGATAATTTATGGTGTCTACAAAATTCTGATCAATATTTCTTTTATGGAGGATGATAATGAGATTTTATTTTGGTCGTGCAGTTATGAAATAATAATCATGGTACACTGGCTTCAAACAATTGCCCTGCAGTATTTTGTAGTCTTGTGGCAAATTTGCAGGCGATTCCTTCAGATCAACAATGAGTTGCTGACCATGACAAAGCGGCAGAAGAACAACCCAACAGATCCGCAGCTGTGTGAGCAGCTCTCTGTGAACGTGCACGAATTGTCAGCGATATATGTGGAATTGACGCAATTACTGGTGCGACTCAACCATGCTTGCAGATTCCAGCTGCTATGTGTGGTGGCCACATTCCTTTTCAGCAACGTCTCCATTGGCTACTACATCGCGGTATTCTACAATACTGGGCAATTGCACTCTTTTGTGTTGGTAATGTTCTTCCAACTGCTGGTTTATATATTCAAGTACGCAGATGCAAAACTGATTCATGTACTCGCGGATAAGATAACGCAACTGCACGCGGAGACTATAATAATTTTGAGGCAGTTCAGAAGCCATACACAGCATCAACCAATATTGGATCGTTGTGTAAATATTTGTAAATATTTTTTGTTTTTTATTTTCAAATTTATTGCATTGCAGATTGAGCTGTGGTCCTTGCAACTCATGCAGCAAACAGTTTCTGTTAATATCTTTGGAATGATCACTATCAACCGCCAGACAGCCTTTACCATAATGTCACAGGTCTGTTTGTACATAATTGTACTGATTCAAACAGATTACGAAAACATATTTTATCTATATTCAAATTTTAATAGTTCAGTACTCAATAATTCAACTATCATACATATAACTAAATGAAATTTATGAATAACGAATATTAAATAAGCCCTTAATAAGCTAATGAATGTATAACACAAATTATTTTTAATTTGATTACATGATTTTTAAAAATCCGGTTGTCGAGCAAGCATTATACATATAATAAATAGCAAACATAAACCACTTGAGAACTCTAAATATGGCAAAAAAATAAACGAAAAAATAAATACGTTGGTTGAAATTTGGTTTAATCAACAACATTCTTCAATATGATGTACATTAGGGCGGATCGAAACCAAACATTTATTTTTATTTAAAAATGCAATAGGGCTTAAAAGTTACATTATTATGCTAGAGCTTACCACAAAAAATTTGAGTTGAAAAAAATAATGGCATATTTTCGCGCATTGCAGATAAAGTTAAAAAAAAACACTTGAAATCCATATTTTTATTTTTTTTCCATCTACATAAACTTTTCTTTAGATAAAAATTAGAGATTGTATCTATTAATGTCCTCCTAAAATTTCATCAATTTTGAATAAAATCTTATACTCGTGCATCATCCTTGTCGTTGAAAAAGTACAAAAAATCGACATTTTCTTTGGTTAAACCATTCTAAAATCGACCATTCTAAAATGGGTGGTTATTTTGACATGTAATTTTTTTTTATATATGTTGTAGGTTTGCTGAATCCAAATTCGTTAACGGTCAATTTATATCGGGTATAGTTTTTGAACAAAACAAAATCCAAAAGTATGGTGTTTTAACTTCATATGCAATGCGCGAACACAGGATTTTTTTTTTACTTAAATTTTTTGTGGTAAACTTTAGCAGCACAATGCAACTTTTAAGCCCCATTACAACTTTGGGAAAAAAAAATCGATCCGCCCTAATTTACATATAATTTGTGCATTATAAATGTGCTCATAAAATTGAAGAACACTTTTCATCAAATTGATGATGATTCATAACATTGATGTTCATCAATATGAATAATTACCGTGTTAATTTTGTTTTTGGCCTAATAAAGGCACAGTTTCCGTATAACGGATAGAGGAAAAGGTTTCGATTTTTCTATTATTGTTCATTTTAGTCCATATTCTTAATAACCAAATTATTGTAAAGTAACAATTTAGATTTGTTTTTTTGTGTTTAATACTTAAAGAACAGTTTCAAATTTATATAAGCTCTTTCTCTTGTTTTGGAGATATTTCTGATTTTAGTATAATAGTTTCGGTTGCGATTGTTCATAAATGGAATGAACGGCGTTAATTGAGTCATCTAAAACTCAATACTCCCACATTTTACTTCTCGTTCTATGCAATAAGTATAAATCATTTATTTTAACAAACGCTTCCAGCCAACGCTTCAAGTGATCTTATAGTACACAGAAAAAATCATCAATATTAAGAATTAATTCATAAAAATTATTAACTTTTCTATCAACTACCAGATTCATCATATTGTTACCACCGTTCATTAATTTAAAATATCAAACATCATAGTAAATAACGAAATATTCAATAAAATCAATTTGAATCATCATTTTAATTTAAAATTTAATTTTTTTACGAATTTTTCAAATAATATTTTTTTTTAGAAAATAATTGGAAAAAACGATGTTGGCAAAATATTTTATTAAAAAATAAATAAATTTTTCAAAAAAAAAAAAAGTTCCCGAAATTAAAATTAAAAAATAAAAATTTTCGAAATAATTAATTGAAACATAATATTTTCCAAAAAAAATATGTATAAAAAACAAAAATTTATAAAAGAATTTCTAAATATTTTTTTTAAATATATTTTTTATAAATATAACTTTTTATTAATAAAAAGTTGTAATTATAAATATTTTACTAATAAAATATATTGCTAAATATATTACTAATAAATATATTACATTTTACTAATTTATGCATGTCGAGCAAGCATTATATATGAAATAACATATAAGAACTACTTGAGAACTGAGAATTACGGCTAAAAAGGAACGAAAAGTAATTATTTTGATAGAAATTTGGTTTAATGAACAGCGTTCTTCAATATGAAGAACATAAATGTTGTATTTTATATTTTGGTTCATTAATATGATGAAACGTATTCTTCACATGCAGTTCATCATATTGAAGAACACTTTTTCGACAGTTACCAAGCGTTCATCATATTTATGATCGCATTTTTAACATTGATGTCGTTAGTCATTAATATTATGAATGGATCTTCAATACAAGGAGCATGGTTTGAAGAACGGAATTCATCAATATGATGCACATTTTTTCTATGTATGATGTACCATTTTTTCTATGTAATCTGATATTGAAATGTCATATTTTTTGAGTGCATATATATAATTCAGATTGTATTAAAATTTAGTGAAACATTTCTAACCGTGTATTAGAGGTGCAATTCGACGGAAATAAGAATCTATGGTAAAATACAGGCACAAAATACGAATAACGCCAACAAATTTCTATTTTGAAGTATAATTTGAAATTTTTCAAAAAACCAGTAAGGCAGGTTAGGTCAAAGGAGAAATTTTGAAGTATGGAAACTGTGACAGTTTGCGTGAAAAGTTCGTAGTACTATGAAAGTTATTGGCGTTCTAAGCCGACTATAAATACCCCACACATACAGTTACGGACAAAATAATAGGGTCACTAATTTGTTCCACCTATTTTTAAAATTGTTTAACCATTTTTAGTTTACTAATATGGCGATCACTTGTAAACAATTATTGTCAATATATCTTATTTAAAAAAAGATAATTTGGGAACTCATCAAAAATAAACTGAGTTTTGTACAACCCCCAACACAAAAAGTCAGTAGCGGACAAAAAATAGGGCGACATTAAAAATAATTATAAATATATATATATTCAAAGAAAAATAATTTAAAATTAATAGTTTTATAATCTCCGTGAATTTATTAAAATTAAATATTAAAAATAAAATACGTTACTTCAGAAATATGGGTCGAGCAAAGCATTGTTCAGATGTCAAACGTTCCCTCATTAAAATGTTAAACCAGTTGGGAAGGTTAGATCACATGGGAAATTTTAAAGTAGGTGTAATTATGATAGTTAGGATTATCAAAATTATAGTCGGTCTAAGCCGACTATAAATACCCTACACATATGTGTGGTTTCCATTCAAATTGATATATAGGTCACCAGGGTATACGAATCCTGAAAAAAACTACAAACATTCAATCGCTGAAGAATTTCCATTCATTTGATACCCATATTTACAAATGGGTAGGTGTACCGAATTTCGATTATTTTTTTTGTGAACCACAAGTCTTTTCGCCGGAAAACATTATTATCATGTATTTGAGCATGATGTCAATATATATTTGACCAACAAAGTTTACCTAAGCACGTATACATAAAAATTGATCTTTATATGTACATTTTATATGTGGTATTTGAACATAAGTGGTCGGATCATAGGTCACCATGGACCGATCTCGCCAATTTTTTCGCACATACAGCGTAGGTATATTAGTAATCTAAGTTATAAGTTTCATTTATCTAGCTCTTCAATTTTAAAAGTCTTAGGGATTTCAACAGACAGACGGACAGACAGACGGACAGACAGACAGACAGACAGACAGACGGACAGACGGACATCGCTAAATCGACTCAGGAGGTCATGCTGATCAAGAATATATATACTTTTCCATACCGGAGATGCTTTCTTCTGGGTGTTACAAACGGCGTACCAAACTGAATATACCCTTTCACTCTTAGTGTAGGGTATAAAAATGAAGGTTAAAGCCATCGCAAATCAACCAAATCAATTGAAGGATCACACTGCATTGCACACAAACCATATAAAACTGCCACAAAGGTGGATAATCCCTTACAGATACTATCAAGTCGGGACCTTTTTAAGTCAGCTGCAGCAATTCAAACTAATTTAGGAGTCTAAATTTCAACTAGAAGAGTGGGGGTGTATTAGTCGAAAAAAAAATCGTAAAGGTTTTTGCCATGTTTTGTTTTGTCCTGCTGCTGTCCAGCACCATGCGAAGCATCGCCACACCATTATATTACCACCTCCGTGCTTGAAAGTTTTGGTGGAATAAAATGAGTTCAATTTGACTTTCTTAGGACGCCTAACTATTCATTCCTCTTAAATTTATGTTGTATTCGTCCGACCATAACACAAAGCGCCAATTTTATGTAGAAGGGGCATCCGTTTTGGCAAATATTATACGATTCTTCCGATGTCTCTTACTTATCAATGGGACTATTCATGATGATCTCCCAAAGACATTTTATAGCCTAATATATGCCTAACAGTTCTAGTTTTGTTTGCATTGCTGCAGCTGATTTTTTTTTACATATTAACCAACGCTCAGGGGATGCCCCTATTCATGCAATGCACAGTGTTGATCGAATAAAAGGATTATAGGTTATTGGGAAAGATGGAGTAGTATCGGTGGATGTTTGTTTTGAACTTGCCAATATCAAAGATGTCGGGAAAAACAGACGCAGGGAGATTGTTCCACAAACGTATCGTGCGACTGAAGAACGACTTTTCTATGGATTTATTCCAATGGATTTGGTTGATTTGCGATGGCTTTTACTTTAATTTTTTAACATTTTAATGAGGGAACCTTTGACATCTGAGCAATGCTGAGCAATGCCCGACCCAACGTAACGTATTTTATTTTTACAATTGAACTTTTATGTGTTCGTAAACTTAAATTGGTCAGCAAGATTTCAAAAAAAGTGAAACATGTTGCTGACTCTATTATTTTGTCGGTGGTGCATAGGTCACCAGGGAATACGAATCCTGAAAAAAACTACAAACTTGCAATCGCTGAAAAATGTCCATTCATTTGATACCCATATGTACAAATGGGTAAGTGTACCGAATTTCGATTTTTTTTTTTTGGGGAAATACAAGTCGGTTTACGGAAAAGCATTATTTTCAAATATTTGAGCATAAAGGTAATATTTATTTCACTACAAAAGTTCGCCAAAGCCCGCATAAAGTTAAATTGATCTGTAGATGTATGTTTGATTTGAGGTATTTGAACATAAGAGGTCGGTTCACAGGTCACAATTGACCGATCAATTTTCTTGTTGAGACATCGTAGATACATAAGTAATCATTGCTCTAGCTCTAACGGACATCCGTGAATTAGACTCAGGACATCACGCTGATATATACACTTTTCCATGTTCTCGTGTTATTGTATCCAAAGACTGCAGTTTTCGAAAATATATTTAGATACGAATACTCCGTCGCACAGTGGTCTGAGAGATAGCTTTAATATAATAATAGTTTGGCGCTACAGTCCTGAAGAACTTAGGCCGAACTCTCTCACCATTTGGAGCTGTGCGTGTAATATTTGTACTCAGAGTGATGTGACCTACAGTTTAATGCCGAATCCGAACAACGGGTGAGAGCTTTTCATAGGCAATGTTTTAATCTCGTAGGTTTGCCGTACTGGTATCGCGGTATGCTACCTTTTCCTACCATTTTCTTGATTCAGATCGTAAGCAAATTTAAACCGCTTAAAATTCGTTCAAATTTTGTTTACCAGAAAAAATATTTGAATAGAAAAAGATTTCAATCACCCAATTAATCAAATGATATATGTACGTCCAAAACAATCGTTCAAATGGAGTTAAAAACTCAATTCACAGTTTTTTATTTCGTTTTATAATTTCAATGGATTACAATTTTCGAAAATACATTTAAATACGAATACTTACTCCGTCGATTCTGCTGTTGAGTCCGACCTACTTTAAATCCCGCACATGTTACTGTACATGTCTCAATAGTTTATACATATAATGGATATAAGAAGCACGGGTCAAATACTGCATTCCAGAACATTTGAGCGTAATTTGTTTCTTTAAAAATGTTTCGATACAGGTACTGTACCGTGTCCGAATTTAAAGATCTTTAAATTCCGAACTGTCTCAGAACGACGATAAAGGTAGCAATTGTAATCATTTAATGTCCTGTAAAACAATGTTGATGACTAAAGACGAAACATTGATTTAATAATATAATGATAACTTATAAACAGTTAATTTATTTACAGATTAGTAATTTCCGAAAAGACTTCTATAATCGGATTGTATGAGAAAAATCGTATACAAACAAATTTGTGACATAATGGAAAAAGCTGTACGCCGATTGATATCAAACATGCCGACAATGCGTACGTTCATTTTATTGTATATCAGCTGCAAGGACCACAGTTCAATCTGCTAGAGAACAAAAATGAAATATGGTCAAAGCTTAGCTAAATTTTCAAAAATACTTACACAACGATCGAAGTTCGATTGGTTCACTGAGGGTATATTCAAATCTCGCAAAATACAAATAGTTTTAGCGGGCATTTGAGCAATACAATCTGCAAGTACGTTAGTCATGAATGCATCGAAGTACATGATAACGTAAGCGAATAGTTTTTGCCAAATATCGAATGTGCGGTACTGACTTTGGTTGGTGCTGAGTAAAACTACCACGAAGTAACCAATCAAAACGTTATTGCAGAAAAATGTCACCACAACCCAGAGCAGCTGATATTTGAAGGCGACATTCAGACGTGACAGCAACAGCGTCAATTCTGCATGAGTCGCTGACAGTAGCACCAGATCCGTAATTTGCTGTCGCCCCTGTCGCATGCCCAACAGTTGATCGTTGAGCTGTACTAATCGTCGGCAAATGTGCCACAACACAACGAAGTACTGCAAGGTGAGCACGAAGAACAAATGTAACAATCTGCCCAAAAGTACACCGATCATCTCAACTTTAGGTATGTCTGCCCACAACAGCTGTACTAGACTATATATCGTAAAGAGTACCAAGTAGAGAAATATGGAAATTTTGATGTACAGCATCCACATGAGACGCGTGTCCGCTGACTGAAGTTTACTGGGGAAGCGAGTTTCGAGGCACGTCAATTGAGCGATAATGTCGCGTAGTAGTCGCTCGGTTTGGCGACGCAGCATCATTGCGGATAGAACGGTTACGTAACAGATGACGATATTGACTAGGTAAATGCTATCAAACGCCGTGTTTAAAGATAAATTATTGACTTTTATAAATTTAAAATGTATTGGAATGAGCAGCAGCACCATTACATTGTGTATTATGGAATATATTCGCATCATTTGGTGCTGGCAAATGCCTTTTCGCGTTGGATCTTCGAACGGAAGCGTCGAGAGTCCTGTGAGCAATGCGTAACCGAACATTACATGATGCAGGAAGCGCTTCTGTTTCCACATAATGACAAAATTCAACTGAAGTGTGTCAAAGTATTTACAGTAAAGAGTCATTTAATTAGCTAATTAATTGACTGAGTAACATCACTTCATAGTATTCTTGTTTAGTATGTATAGCAAACACTTCACCTGTGTCAGTTACATTGTGTAGTAGTGTTAATCGAAGCAAACAAATGCTGAGCAAACATTTTTATAAACTCTTAAAATGTGTGAAAACCAGCGTCAGAAAAAAAGTTCATACTATTTATGAAATTGTTCATCAATGCTATGCGCTTGTCATTACGACTCAAGCAATCAACAAATTCATCCCAATTATGAATCATTCATAAAACCTAATAAAAAAGTTTATAATATTGATAACGGAATTCACAATATTTATGAAAGAAAACATGATATTTATGAACTTATTTACTATTTAAAAAAAAAAATATATAATTTTTATATTCTAATATTATTTTTTTAGGGTATAAAAAGAAGAATGGAAGGGTACACAGAAAAAAAACCGCAATATGACTATTTTAATTATAAATATTATAATTTTTTTTCTACTAACTACCATACTCGTCATATTGATACCACAGTTTATTAAATGACATATTTATCAATGCATTGATTATACATATGAACAAAGTATTGAATACAATGAATTTGAATTGTGATATTGATGAATATAATCATAATATTTATGAATAATTTAAAAATTTATTTTAGCTACCGTACCAGTTCCAAGTTACGGTTCCGGTTTTGATTTCGGTTTTTGTATCAAATTTCCTTTTTTTTTAATTTTTTTCAAATAACTAAACATTGTTTTGTTTGTTTTTATTTCAGTAAAAATATTGTGTTGTATGAATTATTAATTGATTTCGCAAGAAAAATGTCAATTCAAAATTTCGTGATCAAACCAATGAAAAGCAACATTTTGACTTCACCTGATATACGATCTGTTTTGCAAAAGAGATCAGAGAAGCGAACCTTAAACAAGAGCAACCAGAATACATCGGTAAACATTATTAAAATTCATAAGGAGAAGAATTTTGTACAATTTCCATCCATAAAAGCCAAAGAAATTAAATTTCAACAATTCAGTGAATTGCAATATCTGCCTTATACTTGAAATGTTCGAACTTGCACTTCAGTTTTCGTATTTTCTTAAGTAGTTATTACTCAGATGTCAATAATTTGATTGTTTTTTATTACCTTATTATAATTTTTTAATTCATATTATATACGTTCGAAATTGAGCTTTTTTAAAAAATCACTCAAAAATCAATTAAAAGACCTATAAATGGTATTCTATTGAATAGATCCTTTAAAAGATTTTATACAATATTTAAATCAACTTTTCAAAATTTGTCCCACTTTACCCCAGGCTCCCCGATATATTTTACTAATACAGTAAATAAAAAATCAACATCATTAAAATTTGAATAATTTTTTAACAACGAAATTGTACTTGGAGTTGCTGGTGTTTGGTTGTTGAATCGATTTTCCACTACACAAATTATTGAAATAAAAAACAAATTTTAGACGAAAGACCGTTGTTTTGGAAATATTGTTTCTCAAAAAACAACATGTGAAAACAACATGTGAATTTTTGTACAACAGGAAATGTTTATTTTGAGAACTCCAAATTTCAGTAAATGACATTTAATCATGCCTTCCCAGTATGCCAATCGTATCGATATCGTTACATGATCAATGCGAGTACCTACATCGAGCGTCAAATTGGACCTAGATGGTAGATATCGAATCGTACTGTCGGAGTTTTCTCTATACGAGAAATTTTTCGAAATCGGAACAATATCGCAGAAAAAAATGATCAAAGGTAGAGATTGCCGCGAAAAATATTGCGATATCGATTTGATAAATGTTTAAATATCGTATCTTGTCAAAGAATTTGAATGTACGAATTTTTTTAAAAATTAGAATCGAGAAAGCAACGAGACCGAACTTTTTTTATGGAAGTTATTCGAGAAAGCTAAAATCTATATTATTTTAGCAAATACGCAAACCATTAATAATTTTGCGATGATTTGGGTTTGGAAAATAGAAAAACATAGATTTTGAGTAAACAAAAAACAGCTGTACTTAGAAAAATGTCAAATATTTGTTTGTGTGATTTACTTAATTTTTGCATTTTTTTCTAATTTGCTTTGTAAACTTATTTTTTGGATGAAAAGAAATGTGTAGTGAATTCAAAAATTATTTAAAATTGTTCTGCATCCTTTTTAGGTGCAATTAGTGATTTTTTTTTGTGAAAATTTTAGAAAACGAAACCAAAAAAGCTGCCGTCTAATTTGACACAATATTCGTGCGGTTGAGTTTTATGAAATACAAATTATTTTTTACGTCGGCGCAAACCGTGTGACGTCAGACTTTTGGGCTTTACAAAATATAAAAAGTCAGTCACACGGGCGTGCGTGACTACTTTCGTCAATTATCGATATACAATATCTGGCTGTATGTTTACCTGTTTTTTTTACGCTTTTTTAAAAACCGTTTTAAACCGGTATAAAACCGAAACCGTTTATTTCGGTTTTGGATATCGATTTATTTCTGATTTTCGTAAAACGGTTTCGGTTACGGTTTTAAACGGATATCGGTTTCGGTTTCGATTACGGTTTCAATCCTTGTTAGTAACATTATTTTTTTCGAAAAAATTTTTAAATTGATCATAAATAATATTATTCATGTCTTTTTTCATAAATATTGTGAATTTGTTCATCAATATTATAAACTTTTTCATTATGTTTTGTAAACGATTCATAAATGGGATGAATTTTGTGATTGCTTGAGTCGTAATGACGAATACATAACATTCATGAACAATTTCATAAATAGTATGAACTTTTTTCTGTGTTCCAATCGCAGGTTTTCACACATTATAAGTGTTTATAAAAATGTTTGCTAGGCTTTTGTTTGTTTCGATTATAACCACCTTACAATATAAGTGACACAAGTGAAGTGTTTGCTATACATACTAAACTACGAATACTGGATAGTAATCCAATATGAAGTGATGTTATTCAGTCAATTAATTAGCTAATTAAATGACTCTTTACTGTAAATACTTTGACACACTTCAGTTGAATTTTGCCACTATGTGGAAACACAAGTACTTCCTGCACAATGTAATGTTCGGTTACGCATTGCTTACAGGACTCTCGACGCTTCCGTTCGAAGACCCAACGCGAAGTGAGTTTTTCCAGCACCGATTACTGCGCATATATTCCATAATACACAATGTAATGGTGCTGCTGCTCATTCCAATTCATTTTAAATTTCTAAAAATCAATCATTTAACCATAAACACGGCATTCGACTACATGAACCTAGTCAATATCGTCATCTGTTACGTAACCGTTCTATCCGCAATGATGTTGCGTCGTCAAACCGAGCGACTACTACGCGACATTATCGCTCAATTGACGTACCTTGAAACACGCTTTCCCAGTAAACTTCAGTCAGCGGACACGCGTCTCATGTGGATGCTGCACATAAAAATTGCCATATTTTTCTACTTGGTATTCTTTACGGTATATAGTCTAGTACAGCTCTTGTGGGCGGACATACCCAAGGTTGAGAGGATCGGTGTACTTTTGGGCACCATGTTACATTTGTTCTTCGTGCTCGCCTTGCAGTACTTCGTTGTGTTGTGGCACATTTGCCGACGATTAGTACAGCTCAACGATCAGCTGTTGGGCATGCGGCAGGGGCTACAGGAAATTACGGATCTGAGGCTACTGTCAGCGACTCATGCAGAATTGACGCTGTTGCTGTCACGTCTGAATGTCGCCTTCAAATATCAGCTGCTCTGGGTTGTGGTTACATTTTTCTGCAATAACGTCTCGATTGGTTACTTTGTGGTGTTTCTTCTCAACACCAACCAAATTCAGTACCGCGCCTTCGACATTTGGCTAAAACTATTCGTCTACGTTATCATGTACATCGATGCATTCATGATTAATGTACTTGCAGATTGTATTGCTCAAATGCCCGCTAAAACTATAAGTATTTTACGAGATTTGAATACACCCGCGGTGGACCAACCACACTTCAATCATTGTGTAAGTATTTTTGAAAATTTAGCTAAGCTTTGACCATATTTCATCTTTGTTCTCTAGCAGATTGAACTGTGGTCCTTGCAGCTGATATACAATAAAATGAACGTACGCATTGTCGGCATGTTTGATATCAATCGGCGTACAGCTTTTTCTATTATGTCACAAATTTGTTTGTATACGATTTTTCTCGTACAATCCGATTATATAAGTCTTTTTGGAAATTATTAACCTGTAAATAAATTAATTGATTATAAGTTGTCATTCTACCATTAAGTCAATGTTTTGTCTTTAGTCATTAACATTATTTTACAAGAAATTAAATGATTACCATTGCTATGACTATCGTTATTGTGAGACATTTCCGAATTTAAAGATCTTTAAATTCGGACACGGTACAGTACCTGTATCGAAACATTTTTAAAGAAAAAAATTACGCTCAAATGTTCTGGAATGCAGTATTTGACCCGTGCTTCTTATAACCAGTATATGGGCATTTCCAGAAAAAACGTCAACCACCAATTTAAAATACTCAAATGTTTGAATTAACGTTGACGGAATAAAAATTTTAATAGATGTCGGGACTCTTTCAAAAGAACACATCGGAAAAAATGTCAAAAATATTATATTTTAAAAAAATCTGAATAGTTTTTACAAAAAATCGCGCAATTTTTGTTTATAATTTATCGCCTGTGCCGCTATTGAACCAGTTCATTTTATATACATAAATGTGTTTTTTCAAAGGTACATACCACAATTTTTCACTTTTTTAAAACTCTTAAAACTCCAAATATTTTTAAAAAGGGTTAAGCCATTTTTTTATTTATTTATTTGTAGCCTAATTTATCTTCTTTCAGATGGTAATTTTTATATGAATAGTTACAGATTTTTGAACGTCAGATGCCATTCTCAGACGGCTGCGCGTCGATTCTGCTGTTGGGTCCGACTTTAAGTCCTACACATATGACTATACTTTCCTCCAATCGTTTTTACATACGTGCATTTCCTGGGTTTCCAGACGGAACATTCGTACTCTTAAAACTTTTATATCTCTAAGGAAAATTAATGAATTTAATTGATTTTTTTCATGTAGTATTTAAATACGACTAAACATCTCCAAAAAATTATATAATTCTATACGGTAGATCAAAAGCTATAAATAAAATAATGGGCGTTCCGGACGGGACGGGACAAAATGGGAGTAAATATCGAGGTTCATGTGGAAATTCCAAAAAGTCAGCGATTTTTGCATACAAATGATTTTTTGAAATATATTAAAAAATAGCTGAAATAACGTGCTTTCTTTGTTAAATTACACTTTGTTCATAAAGTTTCATAATAAATCACACTAAAATTCCGGACGGTGCATTCCGGACGGGACAAAAAAGTCCGTATAGAAATTATTATTCTAAAAATACTTTTTACATTCAATATATTTTTTTTAAATGATCTCTGAACATAGTTGAGACAATTTACTTTATTTTTGTATATAAGCAATTTGTTCCTAAAGCTTACAGTTATTTCATAATAAATCGCAGAATAATTCCGGACGTTCCGTGTGGAAATTTGCACTACGATTTTTTGCTAAAAATAATTGTGTTGTGTGAAATGATAAATGATGTACCATTCAAATTTCCAGATGTTTTTTAAGTTTTAAAATTTTTTATACGTTACCGTTAACGGAATAGAAATTTGTTTTCATATATTTATATTCAGATATTTAAGATTCCAAATCCATCGTTATTTCAAAGCATTAGTAGAAAACATTATTATTGTATATTTGAGCATAAAATCAATATATGTTTGACCAGTTCACTTAAGCCGTTATGAGTCCTTATGGCTATATTAAATGATTTATTTGAAAAAATAATAACAAATTGATTTCGGATACTGCCAAGTATACTCATCAGTGATCTTTTGTGTGATGACGTCATAGATAACATCAAATGTTTCGTATGTACGAACTCGGTGCGGTTGGGGTTTGAACTCATGTCGTCAGAAACGCCGAAAGTTGGTAGTCAAACGCGCTAGGTGTTTGACTACAGAACCACATAGCGATCACTCGTCTAATTGCAGTTTTATCTATTCTGTTTTTAGAACAGATTTCGTTGCACCGAAGTGCTGTAGAACGATCGCATTTTAGAAACTCATCGGCTATGCTGTCAATGTGGTTGTTTTTATTTCTTGTTCCTTTTTTTGCAAATATTCGCACTTCAGCTCTATGTATTGTTGCTATTATGGCAACTTGCTATAGAAAGGACTGTAGTGGGATTTGCTTATGTTGGAAATTGCAGACACCTGCTGTTTAAAATTGTTCATCATATTGATACCATCGTTCAAAAAATAGTTTACGTTTATAATGGTAAAATAAAAACTAATAAAAAACGAGTTGGGAAAGTTAGGTCACATGGGTAAGTTCGGTCACATGGGGCGGATTTTTATAGTCGGTCGGGCCCGACTATGGAATACCCTACACCTTTGGTGGGGATATTAATTTAGGATATTTAATTGCATACCTTAATTTTGAACTTTTTAATTATGATGAACCTCCCCACCCTCAGAATATTATTCATATATCAGAAATTTACGTCTTATATCCCCATAAATTAAAAAATTTATATAAAAGTATAAAAAACTAAAAAAAAAAATTTGAAAAATATAATTGGGCGGACCACGCCGATATTTAAAATTTTGAAAGGCTAATATTTCATAGATTTGATTTTAATAATTTACGGATCAAATTTCCACTATGAAAACCCGGGAAATAATGAAAAAAAAGTGGGCGGATCACGCCCATTTTTGGACCACATATTTTTAGATGAATTATAACAATACATTTGAAATTTTATAACTATACCTTAAATACTTTTCGAGTTATTAGTTCCGAAAGAGTTATGTAAAAGTGACTTGTATGGGAGGTGGGCGTGTCCGTTGACCGATTTGGCTCATTTTCAAACTCAGTTCCTACTTTTGGTTAAAATATATTGAGACGAAATTTCATCGCATTCTGATCAGTATTTCTCAAGTTATTCTGTATTCGGACAGCAAGACAGCAAGACAGCAAGACAGCAAGACGGACAGACAGACAGACAGACAGACAGACAGACAGACAGACGGACATGGCTAAACGGACTCGGGTAATGATGCTGATCAAGAATACATATACTTTTCCATACCGGACACGCCTACTAAGGGGCGTTACAATATATGCACAAAGTTAATATACCCTGTACCTCATAGGTGTAGGGTATAATTAATTTAAAATAAGGAAATATTCCAAAAATGAATATTGTGTAAACAAATTATTTCACAAAATTCACTTCTTTCAACAACGTAACTTTAAAATGAAATGTAAACATTATACATGCAAATAATAAATTGTAACATTCAAACATATATATGTTCGCAAGATCGTATAAAATTATTCAATCTAAACATTAATATGTTTGAAAGAAAATATGTTTGGATGTCAACATAATAATGTTTTTTAATGCAACAACATTTTTGTTTTTGCGATATATAATGCCTGCAAAATTATGTTTGGGAGAGCCCTTTTATTCAGCGTGTACATGTGAATTTTACTTTATAACGGATTAAGTGAACCTTTTGGTCAAACATATATTGATTTTATGCTCAAATATACAATAATAATGTTTTCTACTAATGCTTGCTCAAATATCGGATTTTTAAATTCACGTAATCAAATTAAAAATAATTTAATGTGCCACAACACAACAAAATACTGCAGGGCAGGTGTTTGAAGCCATTGCACCATGATTATTATTTGATATCTGCACGACAAAAATAAAATCTCAACATCCTCCTCAAAAGAAAAATTTATCTGAATATCATATACACCATAAATTATCATGTATGATAATATAGAAGAGATTTTTATGTACAGCAACAATGTAAGACTTCGGTCGCCACTTGATCTTTGTTCATAGAATTTGTCAAAGTAACGCGATTCCAGGAGCGCCAATTGTGCGACAATATCGCGTAGCACTTTTTCGGTTTGCCAACGCATCACAATATTTAGCAAGACAGTGGCACACGACATCGTGATATTAATAAATTTAGTTAATACAATCATATAATCGAGGCCCAAATATTTATAATCATTGTAGCTGAAAACTAGAAACAACGTGTAGATATTGTGCGCAGCCAATATTGAAGCAGCCAATACAGCCAAATATACTTTCAATTCCTTTCGAAACAGACCATTGATAGTCCACAAAATACATGATAGCCGAATAATTCTACACGCAGAATACGCCAGTGTTGCCACATGATGACGGAAATCAACTAATCCTAATAAAAACTTCTTAGCATTTTCCAATTTAATTAATATATACGATATTCTTATCTAATAATTTAAATGGCTGCCATGTGTCATGCGACATTTCTCATCGCATTCATTGCATCACAAAACGTGTCTACAGTGTAGACCGAAAAAATTAATATAGTAAAATGTATATATTTTATATCTTTGTTTTGAAAAAATTGCAGTATTGAATACAAATATAACACGCAGCTGCTGATGTGGCGCACCATAACGAGCATTGAGTCGCTCTCTCATTTTTCGATCGCCGCCTGTATTCTGTTCAGGCAGTAATATTTGATATGTCATCTTTATGGTTTTACCATTGCATGGTTTTACCATCGCATATTATTCTTATGTGTTTTCACCGAAAATAAACACTTAAGTGCTTGGCATTCCTTTGAGTCTACAGAAATGATGCTACTACCATCTCTTTCTCAGGAAAAAATGTTTCTTATTTACATTTTATTTTTTCTTGTGGTTGTGAGTAACACTCTTTAGTTGTATAATTACATGTAACATTTTAGGAAACAATAACTCAAAAAGTATTCAAAATACAGTTTTCAAAATTTAAAACGTATTGGTAGCGCTCTCCTAAAAATATGTGTTCCAAAAATGAACACATTATTTTCCGGATTTTTAGAGTGGAAATTTTACTTTAATCAAATCTATAAAATATTAGCCTTACAAATCTGCATATATATATTTAAAAATAGGAGTGGTCCGCCCACTTTAATATTTCTACATTTTCCTTTTCTACAATTAGTTTTTTTTATACATTTATATCCATTTTTTAAATTATGGGGATATAAGACGTAAATTTATGATATGTAAATAATAATCTGAGGATGTTCAGCATAACTAAGAACTTAAAATTTTAGATATACAAATAAAGATTCCACATTAATATTCCCACCAAAATGTTGGGTATTCCATAGTCGTGCCCGACCGACTTCAAGTCCCGATGTTTTACATTGTCTAATTTATCATCTGATGCTTTCATAAGTAGTACAATTCGTCAAACTCTTAAACAGCATTTAAAATTATATGATGTAGTTATCGAAATGGTAATGCAATTTTTAAATAGCTCAGTTTCATGTTGTTTATAATTATACATTTATGAGAATATTTATAAATATCTATTTTCTTTACATTTTCTTTACTGCAGACTTTACCATAACCTGGTTTATGTAATTGCATTGATCTCAACGAAAATTCATGTCGATATCTCATTTCGTTTTCTCTAGAAATAAATAACTAAGTTCACTTTATTAAATAATCGTTAAATGGTTTGTAGGGTTAATAATATTTGTATTTAATGGGTACTTGAAATATGTAAATTCTAGGCATATTTATTAATGACCAAGTGGGAGATGTCATATGTAGCTATCTAGATTACTTTTCGACTTTCCTTAATACAAATTGTTCGCGCCGCAATCATCAGTTGATGTGAACGCTGCATGAAAACTCTTAAGGCAAATCAACAAGACATGTGGCAACACTGCGTGCGAATGTCTGCTAAAGACACACGCACACATGTAAATACGCAAATTGGCAAACAAACGAAATGACGTTTGCCTCAAATTGCAATTTGCAAATCATCGAACACTTCTTCGTCTACACACAGATAAAAATATTGTACGTATATATAACAATTGATATTAATAGCAAACAAAATCGTATTCCAATTAAAAATATGAATGCATTTACTAATTAATTAATTGTATTTACACATTTTTTAATTAAAATATTAATAGGAATTCATTTAATATAATTTCAATACAACTAAATCTTTAATAGTATTAACTACTTTTATTTGTTACTTTTGATTTATTCATTTTCTTAAATTGCAACACTGTTTTTTTCTTCTGGATTTCATTTTGTTTTTTGTTTGTGCGTCTCGTGCGTCGGCGGCGTCGTTCAGTTTCTCCTAACATTATTTTCTTCTACGTTGATATTTTAAAACAGGATATTGTATTATGTAGTGTATGTTATGTTATTAAAGCATTAAATGGCTCAATTTATTTTTGCTGTCAAGAATTTGAACAAACAGTTTATGATGCTCATTTTGTTGCATATTGAATCGTTAAAAAGCGAATATAAAATTTTATGTTTGACTCAATAAATTGGCCCATCTGTAGAAGTTGTGAAAACTGACTTCGGTAAAATATTCGTTAGGTTGAAAGAATTTTACAAAACATACCAAAAAGTATAAATACTATTTACTTATTTAATATTTATTATTTATGTTATATATTGAATTAAATTATTTTTATTTTCATATGTTTCTATTCGACAAATATTTTAATTATTTTAACAAAATATTTAATTGATCCAATTTCTATCGAATGAAAATTTTAATTGATGTTACTAATTAATTAATTAATGATTTAAAAATTCTCAATAAAAAATTTAATATATATAACAATTTTAATATCAATATGACAAAAAAATTAATTAAAATTTCTCCAATTAACATATTCTCATTATTACGAATATGGAATTCAATCCTACAAAAAGTTACACCGGCTGAGTTTCAATTAAAAATTAATTGGATTGATTAACATTTTATTTATATTTACACACTTTTTATTTTCTGTGCAGCAGCAGCAAGCAGAGCATTTTTTTTCTTAAAGTTAACTTAAAAACTATTTTTATTAACTTAAAAATAACTTAGAATATTTAAAAATAAATTCATTAGTTTCTAAAATAAAGTTTATAACGTTTTAAATTATTGTCTCAAAGAGACATTTGCTGGCTGAAACAACAATAATCACCTTTGTTACGTCAGCGCTCCGAGGAGCACATTAGCAGCAGTCTCTTGAAGAGCACCTCTACAACGTGTTTAGCACCACACAAACAAACACACATAATTTGTTTCCTACATATTAACAATACATAAACGTCGGAACACACAAAGATAAAGATAGGTAAATCTCACCGAAAAAGACGTTTTAAATTGCAGTGACCGAAAAACATGGTAAATCGAACCGACTAAAAATTGTTAAAATAGTAATTCGTGAAAATAGTTCGAATACCATGAAAAATAGTTCATTTACCAAGAAAATAGTTTATTTTTCATGAAAAATAGTTTATTTACCATATAAAATAGTATTACGCGGTAGTATAAAGTACTAAATAAATATTTGAACGTATTTCTTCATATTTTGACTTTTCTTTTAATAAACCACGATACAGGCGCATCAATTGAGATTTCCCTCCCAGCGTCATCTAGTTTTTCCAACCGCAGAAAATATTCATCAGTTCGATGGGGATTCAACACTTATTGAAAATCCTAAAAATTTACAATTATTATGATTTATTTTGCGTACATACACTTACAAAGTCATGAGACGAAGAACTCGATGCATGTGATTCGATGTCAGTGATGCTCCGCTGCTGCATAAAATTAACGAAGTCACAATTCGCAGAATTATCTAGATCATTCGCCTGCAGAGCACACAATATATTTAACAATTCACTATTTCAAATAATCATTTTAAATTGTTCAATTTATAAATTAATTGAAAACCACTTAAATCAACCGTTGAGTAAGCCCACGTCCACGAATAGTTTGTCACTGAATATTAACGAACGAGTTGTCTAATTTTGCTCAAAGCATCAATATTCTCATCGTAAAGAGAAAGGATATAAGTGCGTCGAAACCATCTTTTCTTTAAATAATTTCGCTTAAACCATCTTTTCGGTTAAAGTTGCAATTTTATTTGGTTAGTTTTACCATTTTAGTGGTTCAGAATAGTAACTTTACCATTTCAGTGATTAGTCACACTATTTGTATGGTTAAATTTATAAGCTATAATTCTTACGATTAGTTAAACCTTGTTTATGGTTAAAAATGTCTCAATATATTTTAACAATTTTTTGTCGATTAGATTAACCACCTGAATTGTACTTGTTGTTTGTGTTTTCAATACAAAATATATTTATTACAACTTATCTTCTTTTTCTGTGTACCAAATATTTCTCTGAGAGCCTGTTTCAAACTTAACATAATTTAAACTAAATGTATTTTCTTCCATAGTTAACATATGACATATATTTGAAATGTCTTATTAACTGAATACTGAATGTCTTCCTATCTGTAAGATTTAAAGACATGAATTTAATTGAAGATTTGTAGTCGGCAAGAGACCCCGCTACCTTGTCTCTAGGTTCACACCCGTGAACAATCCGAATCAAGGCTAAATACTTCTAAATCAGCCTTATTTGTGCGCACGCTCCGACGAAGAAGCAAAAGAGATCTTATTCGAGCGCCTCGACGAAGCCTATGAACGCTGCCCCCGACACGATGTCAAAATCATGATGCCAAGGTGAGCCATGATAATATCTTTGGTCCAACAGTTGGACAACTTAGCCTCCACGACAACACCTCCGACAATTGAAAGAGCCTGATCGACTTTGCTGCAGCACGAAACATGGTAATTAGTAGTACTAGATTCAAGCATCTCAAAATTCACAAGGCTAAGTGGCGGTCACCCGATCAGAATACACGCAACCTATTGATCACGTTGTGATTGACGGAAGGTACGCTTCTAGTGTGACGGACGTACGTTTGATCCAAAATGCCAACATCGACTTGGATCACTTCCTTGTAGCAGCCAAGGTTCGCACACGCTTATGCGCCGCAAGAAATGCACGGAAACCCACGCAAAGAAAGCTAGACGTCAGCAAGCTGCAAACACAACAGACCAAACAAGCCTCTGCCGCTCGAGTCTCACACCTGCTTGCCCAAGGCACTCCCCTTTTGGATGATATATGCGCGCAGTGGACACGTCGGCCGCTTAATGCGTACGGCTGCCGAAAAGGTGCTTGGATTTCAACGCCCACTACGGAAGAAGTGGTATGAAGAAGAGTGTCACGCAGCCACTGCAGAGAAAGATGCTGCGTACAGAGTCACCCTGCAGTCTGTAGTTACGCGAACCGCGAAGGAACGATATACAAAGAGAAGAGAACCATCTTTTCAGGCGCAAGAAAAGAGAATTAGAAATACGCGAGTGTGAAGGCGCCTGACCGGAGGTTTAAAGACCGTATACTCTTCCTGCCAGGACGGTGACGGGAATCTAGTAACAGATGTTCAGGGTACACTGAGATTATGGAGAGAGCACTTCTCTCATATTCTAGCCAGCAATTACACAACTACTCCGCCGATAGAAAAGACAGGTAGACAACCCCAGTTCCGCCGCCTGACCGTGATGAGGTCTGTACCGCCATCAACAGGCTGATAAACAACAAAGCCGCAGGATCGGATGGTCTGCCTTCTGAGTTGCTTAAGACCGGAGGCGATGAGCTAATAACGAGCATACACGAGCTCGTCAGCAGAATACAGTCAGAAGAGAGCATGCCCAGCGAATGGAATCTCAGTATACTCTGCCCAATCCCTAAGAAGGGTAATCCCACGATACGCGTCAACTACCGTGGGATAATTCTCCTCAATATCGCGTATAAGGTTCTAACGAGAGTATTATGAGAAAAACTGAAGCCCATCGTCAACAGACTGATTAGACCTTATCGGTGCGACTTCAGACCTGGTAAGTTCACTATAGACCAGATTTTCACATTACGCCAAATCCTGAAAAGACCAAAGAGCGGCAGATCGACACCCACCACCTTCTGTTGACTACAAAGCTGCATTCGATAAGGAGTCGCCTATACGCCACTATGTCTGAGTTTGGTATATAAGGCTTTGCAGGATGACCCTGATCGACTGAGAATTAGGAACAACATCTCCGATACGTTTAATACCGATCGAGGTTTCAGATAAGGTGATTCTCTATCGTGTGACTTCTTCAAAATGGAGTGTTTGCTTAAAAAAGTGTTTATAGAAATGATATTTTTTTGTGTGTACTAAGTAGTTCAAAGATTAGGTATAAATAACACTGTGCGCACATTTGACAAAAATTTTCGACACCAGAAATGAAAGTTGCATATTCTTATGGATTTGGACATTCTAAGAACAATGGCGTTTTCAGTTTTTTTCCCTACACGTACAGTTTCAAGGATATTTGAGATAAACGAAAAACCACGTTTTTGA
Source organism: Dryomyza anilis (assembly GCA_951804985.1). Classification (NCBI taxonomy): domain Eukaryota; kingdom Metazoa; phylum Arthropoda; class Insecta; order Diptera; family Dryomyzidae; genus Dryomyza; species Dryomyza anilis. The sequence goes on from OX638133.1 coordinate 70,205,075, forward strand.
GGATTCTATAGGTTGGTAAGCGTTGATTATAATGTCAGACTAATTTTTATTTTATTCAAAACATGCATAACAGAACACAAATTATATGTACATATCAATTTTCAAAATTCCGTTAACAGGACCAATAGAATTCTCAAAAACGTGGTTTTTCGTTTTTGTCAAATATCCTTAAAACTGGACGTGTAGGGAAAAAACTGAAAACGCCATCATTCTTGGAATGTCAAAATCCATAAAAATATGTAACTTTTATTTCTGGTGGCAAAATGGGTGCGCACAGTGTAATTTACGACTAAAATTTCCACTATAACAATCGGTAAATAACGAAATAAAAAAAATGTGGGCGTATCACGCCCATTTTTGGAGCACGTACTTTTAAGTGAATTCTAACAATATGTTTTAAATTTCATAACTATGTCTTTCCAGTTATTGGTTTCTAAGGAGTGAAAAGCGTTCTTTAATTTGATAGAGTGTATGCGAAGACTACGTTTCATCACATGAACAATTTATAATGTATAAATTATATGTACATCATATTGAAGCATGTTGTTCATTAAATCAAATTTTTATTTTTTCGTTCATTTTCTGCAATATTTAGAGTTCTCAAGTGGTTTATGTTTGCTATTTATTATAATCAAATTCAACATAATGTTTATTATACATTCATAAGCTTATTAAGGGCTTACTTAATATTCGTTATTTATAAATTTCATTTTCTTATATGATAGTTGAACTATTAACTACTGAACTATTAAAATTTGAATGTAGATAAAATATGTTTTCGTAATCTGTTTGGATCAGTACAATTATGTACAAGCAGACCTGCGATATTATTGCAAAAACTGTCTGGCGGTTAATATTGAACATTCCAAAGATATTCACAAACAGTTTTTGCTGCATGAGTTGCAAGGACCACAGCTCAATCTGCAATACAATAATTTAACAAATAAACAAGAGTTAGTATTGCAAATATTTACACAACGATCCAATATCGGTTGGTTTTGTGTATGACTTCTGAATTGCCTTAAAATTATTATTGTCTCCTCGTGCATATGCGTTATTTTATCCGCGAGTATATGCAGCATTATTACATCTACATACTTGAATACATAAACCAACAGATGGAAGAACATATCCAACACAAAAGAGTGCAATTCAACCATATTGTAGAATACCACGATGTAGTAGCCAATGGAGACGTTGCTGCTAATGAACGTGGTCACAACACAGAGCAGTTGGAATCTGCAAGCGGCGTTGAGTCGCTCCAGTATTTGAGTCAATTCCACATATATCGCTGACAATTCGCGCACGTTCACAGAGAGCTGCTCACACATCTGCGGATCCGTTGGGTTGTTCTTCTGCCGCTTTGTCATGGCCAGCAACTCATCGTTGATCTGAAGGAATCGCCTGCAAATGTGCCACAAGACAACGAAATACTGAAGGGCAATTGTTTGCAGCCAGTGTACCATGGTCATTATTTTATAACTGCACGACAAAAATAAAATCTCAGCATCATCCACCTCAAAAGATAAACTTATCTGAATATTGTAGACACCATAAATCATTACATATGATAATATTAAGATTTTTATGTACAGCAGCAACGTAAGACTTCGGTCGCCACATGATCGATGTTCATAGAATTTGTCAAAGTAACGCGACTCCAGGAGCGACAATTGTGCGACAATATCGCGCAGCACTTTTTCGGTTTGCCAACGCATCGCAATATTTAGCGACACTGTGGCATACGAAACGATGACTTCAATAAAGTTTGTAATTACAATCATATAATCCAGGTATAAATATTCATAATTAATGTAGCAGTCAATGATATATTTTAAAATTATGAATAACGTGAAGATGTTGTGCGCGATCGAAAGAATTTGAAGCAGCCAATACAGCCAAATATATTTCCAGTTTCGTTCGAAACAGACCATTGACAGTCCAGAAAATACATGATAGCCGAATAATGCTACACGCAGAATATTCCAGTGTTGCCACATGATGACGGACATCAACTAATCCTAATGTAAACTTCTTAGCATTTTCTAATTTAATTAATATACAAATCTATTATTCTTATCTTATAATTTAAATGCCTGCCATATGTCATGTAATCGCAGTCATGGCATCAGAAAACTTGTGTACAGGGTATACTTACAATATTACAGTATACTCCGGTTAAGTAATAATATTAGTAAGCTATGAAGAACTTAGGCTGAGCTCTGTGACTATTTGAGCTGTGCGTGTTATATTTGTACTCAAAGTTGTGGGAGCTACAGTTTAATGAACTACGAATGTTTTACTCCCGTATGTTTCTATTAACTGTCCAAAGTTATATCGGATTGAGAAATGATTTTGTATGAGCAGATGTTGAGTGTCCCAGCCCAGATTTAAATCTGTACTACGGGACATTTTGTCTCGAAGTCCAGCCCACAGTGGTCTGAGAATGGCATCTGTAACTTTTGATCGGAATGAGCTATTATCATAGAAATATCAGTTAGTGAAGTTAGTGAACACAAAATTGTTTTATACAGAGCCATTACACGTGTAATTAAAAAAAAAAATAATGATAATAAAAAAAAAAATTAAGCGACTTCAGTTTAAAAAAAAAATAATTGGCCTTCATTGGCACACGGAAATTAAATATCAAATTATATATTTTATATAAAAACACTGCAACAAACTGAAATCACTGAAGTAAATTTTTCAATTTAAAAAAATAGTTTCCGGCGGTTCGTGGCTGGTATAGCTTATAGTGAGTATTTAATTTGAAGTTTCAAAAAAGAAAAGAAAACATTGGCATTTATTGCCACGCGGAAATTATATTCTACTAATGTCAAAATTTAGCTTAAAATTAGACATTATAAAAAAATGGATTAGTTTCAGCAACAGTTTTATAACATATTTTATAACTTATCAATCTAAAATACAAAATAATAGTTTATAGATATCTTTAACAGATTTTGAGTTACAATACTTTGAACATAAGTGAAATACAAGAAAAAAACTACTGTTCTCCAAATAGCCAGCAATTACAAATACATCTGTAATTTCTCAATCATAATAATTTGGTTTTCTTGGTTCCTGATAATTACCAACCACTATCTTTCAGACCACTGTGCGGCATTCCAAACTGAAATTACCATTTCACTCTTAGTGTGGGCTATAAAGTATATTAATGATCGTCAAATGGTTTGCAGGGTTATTACAATTTTTATACCCTACACCTATGAGGTACAGGGTATATTAACTTTGTGCATATATTGTAACGCCCCTTAGGAGGCGTCTCCGGTATGAAAAAGTATATATATTATTGATCGGCATCAATACCCGAGTCCGATTAACTATGTCCGTCTGTCTGTATTGCTGTATTGACTTGAGAAATACTGAATGCTATGAAATTTCGTCTCAATATGTTTGAGCCAAAAATAGGAACTGAGTTTGGAAATGAGCCAAATTGGTCAACGGTCACGCCCACCTCTCATACAAGTCACTTTTATATAACTCTTTAAGAACTAATAACTCGAAAAGTATTCAACATATAGTTATAAAATTTAAAACGTATTGTTAGAAATCACTTAAAAATTTGTGGTCCAAACATTAAAATCAAATCTATGAAATATTAGCCTTAAAAAAATTTAAATATAGACGTGGTCCCACTTTTATTTTTCCAATTTTTTTTTTATTAGTTTTTTTTATAATTATACCCTACACTAAGAGTGAAAGGGTATATTCAGTTTGGTACGCCGTTTGTAACACCCAGAAGGAAGCATCTCCGGTATGGAAAAGTATATATATTCTTGATCAGCATGACCTCCTAAGTCGACTTAGCGATGTCCGTCTGTCCGTCTGTCTGTCTGTCTGTCTGTCTGTCTGTCTGTCTGTCCGTCTGTCCGTCTGTCTGTCTGTCTGTCTGTCCGTCTATCTGTCTGTCTGTCTGTTGAAATCCCTACTACTTTTAAAATTGAAGAGCTAGCTAAATGAAACTTATAACTTAGATTACTAATATACCTATGCTGTATGTGCGAAATTTGCGAGATCGGTCCATTGTGACCTATGATCCGACCACTTATGTTCAAATACCTCATATAAAATGTACATATAAAGATCAATTTTTATGTATACGTGCTTAGGTAAACTTTTTTGGTCAAATATATATTGATATCATGCTCAAATTCATTATAATAATGTTTTCCGGAAAAAAGACATGTGGTTCACAAAAAAAAAAATCGAAATTCGGTACACCTACCCATTTGTAAATATGGGTATCAAATGACTGGAAATTCTTCAGCGATTAAATGTTTGTAGTTATTTTCAGGATTCGTATACCCTGGTGACCTATATATCACTTTGAATGGTAACCACACATATGTGTAGGGTATTTATAGTCGGCTTAGACCGACTATAATTTTGATAAACCTAACTATCATAATTACACCTACTTTAAAATTTCCCATGTGATCTAACCTTCCCAACTGTTTTTTTTTTCAATTAATACTTAATACCGTTATTTATATATTTATATATTTTATGTATATTTATATATATATTTATATATATATATATATTTTTTATATATATATATATATATATATATATATATATATATATATATATATATATATATATATATTTTTTTTTTTTTTATATATATATTTTTTTTCTTCTCTTCTTATATTCTTCTTTTTTTTCTCTTTAATAAACATTTTTATACCTCCTTTTTTATACCCTACACTAAGAGTGAAAGGGTATATTCAGTTTGGTACGCCGTTTGTAACACCCTGAAAAAAGCATCTCCGGTATGGAAAAGTATATATATTCTTGATCAGCATGACCTCCTGAGTCGATTTAGCGATGTCCGTCTGTCTGTCTGTCCGTCTGTCCTTCTGTCTGTCTGTTGAAATCACGATTACAGAAAAAGTTGAAGAGCTAGAGCAATGACTTTAGATTCAGATTACTTATATATCGAAGCTGTCTGAACAAGAAAATTATCATGATCGGTCTATTGTGACCTGAGATCTGACTACTTATGTTCAAATACCTCATACAAAATTATGCCAAATACATGAATTGACATTATGCTCAAATACATGAAAATACTGTTTCCCACGACTTGTGGTTCCCAAAAAAAAATCGAAATTTGGTACACCTACCCATTTGTAAATATGGGTACCAAATGAAAGAAAATTGTTCAGGGATGGAAAGTATGTAGTTATTTTCAGGATTCGTATACCCTGGTGACCTATATACCACTTTGAATGGTTACCACACATATGTGTAGGGTATTTATAGTCGGCTTAGACCGACTAGTTTTATATAATTTTTTTATTTATGGGGATATAATACGTAAATTTCTGATATGTGAATAATATTCTGAAAGTGGGGAGGTTCAGATTAATTAAAAACTTTAAAATTAAGGAATACAATTAAATATCCCACATTAACATCTCCACCAAAGGTGTAGGGTATTGCATAGTCGGGCCCGACTGACTATAAAAGTCCGCCCCATGTGGAGGAACTTACTCATTTGACCTTACTTTCCCAACTCATTTATAATGGGTACTTGATCTAAATTCGAGAAAAAATTATTAATGAACTAGTGGGAAATGTCATCAATGATTCCTCATTTCATCAATGATATCTTAAATGCTCTTCTTATATAATTCCATTGATTATTGTCCAAGAAATTGGTATGTGTGATTCCTTAATAAAACCAGTTGGGAAGGTTAGATCACATGGGAAATTTTAAAGTAGGTGTAATTATTATAGTTAGGATTATCAAAATTATAGTCGGTCTAAGCCGACTATAAATACCCTACACATATGTGTGGTTACCATTCAAAGTGATATATAGGTCACCAGGGTATACGAATACTGAAAATAACTACAAACATTCAATCGCTGAAGAATTTCCATTCATTTGATACCCATATTTACAAATGGGTAGGTGTACCGAATTTCGATTTTTTTTTGTGAACCACAAGTCTTTTCGCCGAAAACTTTATTATCATGTATTTGAGCATGATGTCAATATATATTTGACCAAAAAAGTTTACCTAAGCACGTATACATAAAAATTGATCTTTATATGTACATTTTATGTGAGGTATTTGAACATAAGTGGTCGGATCATAGGTCACAATGGACCAATTTTTTCGCACATACAGCGTATGTATATTAGTAATCTAAGTTATAAGTTTCATTTATCTAGATCTTCAATTTTAAAAGTAGTAGGGATTTCAACAGACTGACAGACAGACGGACAGACAGACGGACAGACAGACGGACAGACGGACATCGCTAAATCGACTCAGGAGGTCATGCTGATCAAGAATATATATACTTTTCCATACCGGAGATGCTTCCTTCTGGGTGTTACAAACGGCGTACCAAACTGAATATACCCTTTCACTCTTAGTGTAGGGTATAATGACCTTTAGAAAAATCGAAGCACATTTTTTTGTAAACTGTGCAACTAACTACTTAATAATTGGTATTCAAGAATATATCAGTATATGAAATGTATTCCCTCTGGTGATATTTGCAAACGCAATATAATAAATTTAGTCCAGATCGAAAAAGATATAGAATTTGTTTTTGCGAATAAATGCATTCTTATCGAAGTTACACCCAGAAAAAATACTATATAAAAAATAGTTTTTTACTATTAAAAAAGCCAATAGGATACATTATTATTTTAATCGGAAAATACCAATAAATATTAGAAATACCATGACCATGCCATTGAGTTTATATGAAAAGATTTATTTTTTGTATAAATCTATATTGTCCTATTGACCAATTTTAATGCGATTTGAGAGAATGTATAGAATCTGTTATCTTTTAAACATAGCTATGTAGATTACTAAACATGTAGATTATAATGATATTAATACATGTAGTAAGTAATTTGTTTCTTACATAATAACAAAATAATAATGTAGTAACCTTCGGTGAACGTAACAGTACAAGAAAATAGAGAAATATACCAAATATTCATATAGTCTCGAGAGTCTGTTTTTCAGTCACAGGGATCGCAAAAAACCGATTTTTGGAACTGGTACCGGAACCATTTTTATTTTTTTTATGTAACCGGACCTGAAACCGCAGAGAATAGAATTTCGATTCTTAAACCTGATTTAAATTCAGGGGTTGAAACTCACTTAAATTATTCGATTATAAAAAAAAAGTTTTTGATTCTGATCTTATTTCTATTCTATTCGAGTAGACATTGGCAGCGTTTAGCGACCTCAACAGCTGCGAGACTGCTCACTAACTAATCGCTCAATTTTATTGAATGCAACGCTACCTCATCTGTTAATTTACAAAAGAATTTATTATTTATATTTTATGAAAGTTACATACAACTCTTTAATTGATTAAAAACATATTTTTCCAATCTAAATTCCTTTTTTGTTAATACATATTTAAGTTAAAATGTCATTTAATGTCATCGGTAACAAAGGCAGCGCAAATGAATCGTAAACATTTTTCGATGGAAAAAATGGCGACCCCTCAATAAACATGTTTAGAGTAGCATGCCATTGAAGCGAAAATTACTCAACAGTTCCATAACTGTTAAGGTCGCTAAATGCAGCCATTATCATCTTTGTATTGTAACTAGTCGGGTTATGACGAGTGTTCGCGCCGCGAACGTATATTTTATATCATCTGATTTGAACGACGCATTATACCAACATAATGCGAATCATTAGAGCAGTTGGCAACTCTGCCTAAAAGTCTCCAACGCATGACAGGCACACGCATACGATGCGAAAGAACTTACTTTAAAGGTGACATTTGCCTCGTGTTGCGATGGGACACTTCACTTTCAACAGCAGCAGCCAAACAACGTTCATTTTCTGATCGCCATAACAGCTCATTAAATGACTTACAAATTAAAGTTAATAAATATTATAACGTAAACTTAAAACAACCACACGTTTTATATTTAACTTATATAAATTATCTCAAGAGACAATTTGCCCGGTAACAGACCGCAGTCGACGTCATCAGTCACCGGCGCAAACCAGGTGCAGAAGAAGCGTAAAAGCAGCGAAGCAGCCAAAACCGAAGGCTCCTCCAGCTATCAGCAACAAGTAAAGTTGCCCGTGTCCCAAGTGAACAACGAGTAAAAATTTCAATGATGAATTGCTAATTGTAATGAAATGTTTAAAATTGATGACGCATTTTTTATTACCAATATATAAAATATATTAAGTGATTAATTTCTGGTTAAAAAATATATTCATAATCAGTTTGAATCAATATAATGATGTGCACACAGATCTGTGATATAAAAGAAAACGCGGTCTGTCGATTGATGTTGAACATACCCAAAATATTGATGAAAGCCTTTTGGTGAATTAGCTGAAAAGACCATAACTCAATCTGGAACAAATGCAAAATATTATTAAGTAAATTTAATAAATAAAAATGTAAAATACGCATACAATACGGTCTATTAAAAATTGACCTTCTCCGTTTCTTTTAAACTGCCTCAAAGTAATATTTAGTTCCTCGTGCATTTGTTTAATCCGCTCGGCAAGTATATTTATCAGAGAAACATCCAAGTAAATTACCATGTACATCAATATACGCAGCACTATACTTATTAAAGGCATATTTAATCTGGAGGTCTTACAGAATACTACAATGTAGTAACCAAACGAGATATTATTGCAAAATAAAGTGACCAGAACACAGGTTAGTTGGTACTGGAAGGCAGCATTTAGTCGCGTCAGCAACTGCGTCACTTCAGTATGAGTGGTACACAAATCGTGTAGTTTTTGGATGAGATTGGGACGTAGCGGAATGAAGTCCTTCATGTCCTTACTGAGGCACATCAACTGTTCGTTGAGAAGTAAATAACGGCTGCAAATGTGCCATAAGACAAGGAAATACTGCATGGCGATCATGTGCAGCATGTGGACCATATTAACCGAAAAATAACTGAACTGCATAACAAATTTTACATCCCAACGCCATATTAAAAGTATATTTCGGATACCGAAGAATAATAAATAAATCATTATAGCAATTTTGATGCACAGCAGCACCATGAGAAATAGGTCGCCTCGCGATTTTGTTACATGCAGCCGCGCAAAGTAACGTGAATCGAGGTGCGACAACTGAGCGACAATGTCGCCCAATTTCCGTTCTGTTGGCCAACGCAGCACAATTAGAAGTATAACTGAGAATACACAAACAAATATTGTTATGATACCAGTAAATTCCATCACAGAGTCCATTTTGAATAGTCCTAGTCTGAAACAGCCTAAAATATAGGTCAGAATCAACAGAAGTGTGATGATATTGTGCGCGATCGAATACACTATAAGAGACCAATATCTGGAGGAATTCAAGCGTTGCTTTTTCTCGAATGGCAACATCGAAAGACCACTTAATATGTGGTAGCCAAACAGGACGACTTTCAAAATACGGCAGTGTTGCCACATGGCGACGAACTAATTGTGACTGTTCTACGAAGTTCAATTAATTCGCAAATGTATTCATTGTCAATTTAAATTGCGATTAATTAAATGTCTTCTGATAAGAACAACAAATTAAATTAGTACACATATTTACACTTTAAGAAATAATGTTTTTTGTTTAAATATTTGTTATAATATTTTGTAGATAGTGTTTATCTTTATTTGACTTCATTTCATAATTACACCGAGGGAAAATGTGTTAAAACTAATCCCAAAAGACACTAAAAACTGCTTAATTAAAAAACTGTTTTCATTGGGTTTATTCTGATGTCAGTGCAGAGGACCACATAATACTTTCCTAATAAAGTTTGTGTCTCTTTGATTTTTTGTGATTTTGCAATTTATATTACTGTAATTTATATTACTTATTTATCTATATTTAATCTGTTTGGGGTATAAAATAAAAAATAAAAATTATTTTAATATATAATCGAATTGCATGAGCAAAATTGACTGCATTATTGTTGTGGCGAGGATATTTAAAACTGCTCGTTTGTTTATATTGAACATGCCCCAAACGGTGAAACTGAAATTGTTAACTGCCTGCCACAAAGTGAATTCTTCGCACTGTAAAAAAAAACAAATAACAATATACAAACTAATTTAAAAATTAATATATAGTAATTATAAAATTTTTAAAATTAATTTAGAGCAGCGAAAGACATCAGTGTTGCCACCACATTTTATGCATTTAGCTCAAAAATTTAGAAATAAAAGCTCAATTATCATACAAAAAACCTCAAAATATGTTTTATATATAAATGACATAAATAGTAACTTATAAAATAATGAATTTAATTTTTTTAATTGAATTGCAAAAAAAAAAAATTAATAAAAATATTTAAAAATAAAACATGCTTAATAAATATTTTTCAAACAGCAGATAAAAAATACAGATAATATCATATTTAATTTTAAATCTCACAAAGATCTATGGCAATAGAGACGGGAAAACGTAAAATTAGTGATGCAAAATCAGGAGAAATTCCACCGCCAACACAACAAGAAATTCGGTTGGTTTATTTCACCAGTCGGTTTATTTCACCAGTGCTAATATGTTTGCTGCTATCCCGCTGGAAACCGATCAGACATTAACTGCTAAATGGTATACAGAAAATTGCTAAACAGAAGTTTTTTAAATTTTTACTGAACACTGCTGAAAAACGGACAATTTTCTTGCGTGCTCTGGCATTAATGAAATTAGCATAGCACCTTATTCTCCGGATCTGGCAATTTGTGCTTTCTGCTTGTTTCCAACAATACAAAACAAAAAAAAAATTAAGAGGAAAGGTCTTTGGGTCAAATGAGGAGATTATTAGTGACGTCAATGTCAATGTTGGGAAGCTCGAAAAGATGATTTTAAGGAATGTTTCGAAAGGTGGTTTTACAGGCTCAAGAAATGTATTGAAATAAATGTAGATTATGTAATCTAAAAATAGATTAAAAAAAATACAATAAAAAATGTTTGTTTTTGCTACTTATTTTCAATGCTACTTAGCGAACTTATGTTGAACCCCTCGTAAAATGCATTTTTTGAAAATTATTTTTTTATATCTCACTTAGATTTAAAGTATATTTAAAGTTTAATTAATATTTAATGTATCCAACTCCATGGGAACGCAAATATTAATTAATTCCGTGTGTTCCGTTTGTGTTCGTCAGTAACAATTTACTCAAAGTTTTCCATTATAATGAATTCCATTCACTTTATAAGAACAATGCAGACAAAAATATAATAATAAACAAAATGTTTTCAAATGAGCTTTCAACCAAATTTGTTTTTAGCGTATATTTGTATAAAGCTTTTCAATAGCTCAAGTATATAGGTATAAAGTTCACTGATATAGATGCATTTTCGCTTCGTTGATATAGAGGCTCTGGGGACGGATTACGAATGTGAGAAAAAAAAGTGGAATATAAAATGCAAGGGTTCAAGAATGTTGGCAGTTTTCACTATTAGATTATACATTCTTTAATACTCATTAACAGAATGTTTCCATTATTTTTCAATTTCTATCCTATCCTATATATCCTATAGACATATAATAAATATATATATATATATATAGAGCAGTCGTTTTCCGTGGCAACTGTGACTCAAGTTGCTTCAACTGCAGGACGAACGCGTAGAAAGACTGCATTAACCCCAAGGACCACTCATGGTTTAATGAGACTTGCAGGATTGCACACGCAGAGGTCTTTACAATCCTACATGGTTGTCACAATCAAAGTATAAAATTTTCAATTATATTTCAGCAATAATAATGTCGCTAAAATCATATTATAGTAGACGATTTATTATAATATGATTGTATTTCTGAAAACCAAAATATGGTTGATAAGAACCATGTTATGATTACGATTTAGACTGCCACGAACAAAATATGGTCAATACCAATCATACCATGATATTGACTGATCATAGTATAGTAATTTATTATTTACAACCATATAATTCTCACTTACTGGCATTTTACTCTCTCTTACTCACTTAAAAGTTGGCTATGACGGTGAGCAGTCGAGTTTTTTTTTCCTAGTGACAAAGAGTTTTTATATTTAAAACCACATCAATATTAAAAAATAAATATATCCGAAAGTGAGACATAATAGTTTAAAAAAATTTCAATAAATTACATTAAGTACTCGGTGTTACATTCCATAGTCGTATACTCGCGTTTTCATGAAAAGTTCTAGAACGAAAGTTCTGCGTTTTTGTGCTGTCCGGCCACATCTTCGCGCACTGTACAGCTTCACTGTGTTTAATGCAGCATGGCTCATTATGTCGCAATCATGTTAGGATATGTCAAATTGTTGCCATTAATTGTGTCTTCAATTAAAATTGTGTCTTCAAAATAATATATTTTAATTTAATATTGACTAATTAAACATGTGTCTAATTTATTTATTTCTTTTAAATCCGCTTTTTCAGGAATTTAGGAAATATCCTAATATAATAATATGATCACTAGCTATATAGGACCATAGTACGGTTGTATAAAATCGAAATACGATTACTGACAACCTTAGTATGGTTGTAAGAAATCTGAATATGGCCTCTGACAACCATAGTATGGTTGTGTGGAATCATAGTGACCAGACAACCATAGTATTGTCACTGCCAACCATACTATGGTCACTGACCACCATACTATGGTCACTGACAACCATAGTATGGTCACTGACAACCATATTATGGTCAGTGACAACCATATTATGGTCACTGACAACCATAGTATGGTCACTCACAACCATAGTATGGTCACTCACAACCATAGTATGGTCAGTCACAACCATAGTATGGTCACTGACAACCATAGTATGGTCACTGACAACCACAGTATGGTTGTGTGAAATCGGCGTATGGTCACTGAGGACCATGGTATGGTCGTAGAATATCGTACTACTTATTGTCACTGAGGATCATATTATGGTACTCAATATTGTCACTGAGGATCATAATGAAGAAATTATATGATTTCCTTCCCAATCATAGTATGATGCCCTTCAAATATGATCACCACAACCATGTTTTTTCTCTGCGTGCAGTCAGGTCGAAAGAGGAAGCCTTTCAAAATTGGCGTTCTAACAAGAATGCTGACACAGAAAGACTTCGCATACAGGCTAGAAATCGCTGTAATGCCGTGATCTCGCGCGAAAAGTTTCTTCACGAACAAAACGCGCGTAGAAAGGTCCTACTCTACCATAGAGGTAGTAAAAATTTCTGGTCATTCGTAAAAAGGGTGAAGAATCAGACGACATCGTCTACTCCAACTCTTATTATGAATGGCCAGACCTTCACTGACCCGGTTGATAAAGCTAATCTCTTGGCAGAATTATTTGCAAATAATTCAACTGCCCGTTATCGATTTTGTTTCTTCTGCAATGCCGGAGATTCATTTTCGAACTCGCGCAGTTAAAAAGGTTTTAGCAAACCTCAACATTAACAAAGCCTCTGAGCCAGATGTGTTGAAGAAGTGCGCGTCAACGCTGGCTTGTCCGTTGCGCACTCTATTCAACATCTCCTACACGACAGCAGTTTTTCCAACTTGTTGGAAGGTTGCCAACGTCCAGCCAGTCCCGAAAAAGGGCGAGGCTACGAACCCTGCCAATTACCGACCAATTGCAATATGATCTGCGCTATCCAAGGTAATGGAAAGCGTAATAAACTTCCACCTTGTGAACTATCTGGAGCGAAACGAATTACTTAGTGACCGGCAATATGGTTTCCGTAGGACCAGATCCACCGGTGACTGGATGGCGGTCCTCTCCGAAAAGTGGTATAATTGTATTCACTTTATCGGGGAGAGTAAGGCTGTTGCTCTCAATATTTCCAAGGCTTTTGATCGAGTGTGGCATAAAGCCCTCGTTTCAAAGCATTTGGTGTCGGTGAATCTTTTACTCGATGGATATCGAGTTGTGTTCAGGGTCGTTCCGTCTTTCGCGTCCGTCTTTCCCGACATTTTTGATATTGGCAAGTTAAGAACAAACATTCACCGACACTACTCCATCTTTCCCCCCTCCATTTAACCTATCATCCCTTCTTACGATCAAAACTGTGCATTGCATGAATAGGGAGCGTTGGTTGATTTGTAAAAAAATAAAAAAATGTCAATGGTTATTGTTAAGCTTTAGAAATATTAATTAGGGTTGTCTGAAGAAAGATAAAATAATATTTTGTACCTGTACGTCTTTCAAATTATTTACTTCGGTTACTCAAAGTACATGATAAATTTGGTATATTTATTTACATGTTGTATCGAAACATTATAGTATTTTTTTATACGTTACCGTTAACGGAATATAATTTTCTTTTCAGACTCATATATTTAAGATTCCAAATCCACCGTTATTTCAAAAATTTGAGCATTTTCAAGTTTTCGGTCGTGATTGACGTTTTTCTGCAAATGTCCATATGTTGGAATGGATAAATGTACCGAATTTCGAGTCGTTTCGTGGAAAAAACACTATTTTTACATATTTGAGCATAAAGTCAATATATATTTGAGCAAAAAAGTTTACGTTGGACAGTATAAAAGAAAATGATCGATCATACCCATTTTCTATGACAGAAAGCGTAGTTCTGTGATCCTGATTTGAACAGAAATACGGACATCGATAAATCGACTCAAGATGTCATGCTGTTCAAGAATATATATATTTTTCCATGGTGGATATGATTATTTCCGGGTGTTACAAATGCGTACCAAATCCATATCCCTTTCACTCTTAGTGTATGGTATAAAAATAGTAGGTACGTGGTAATTTCCATATAAGTGTGCTTTTACACCACACGATCGTGTGCCATATAAAGCACTTTGAGTGCATTTTATATATGGAATGTGTCTTAAGTAAATCTTTACATTCCCTCATAGTTTAACTGGTCTCTTCTAATTTTCAAAGCTATCTCTAAATTTGTTCCGACTTCGAAATTTTTTCGGATCAAGAAAACTCCAACAGAACGCAACGATATCTACCTACCATGTAGGTCCCATTTTTTCGTAACGGAATCAAAACGAATGGCATACTGGGTTATTTTGTTCTGGATTAACTCATTACTTGGCATTATAGGTAGGTATATTTTAAAAAATATAAATTTTTTTATTACTTTCTTTATATCTTGATTTTTATACCGACATGGGCGATATCAGAGCAAATCTTAAATCTTTTGAAGTTTTCGAGAATATTATAGACCCAGGAAATGTCACCAATGATTTCTCAATGATTCCCCTATGTCAGGTCAGAAACATCGATGACCGATAGCATTTTCGCCCTGCAAAGCATTGATGCCATTTTCATACAAATTTCCTTCATGCATTGACGATGTCATTCATCAAGGAAATCACAAATGATTGACATTGATTGACATTCAGTTTTACGTGTAAATGCTGCCCGCTAGACGTATGTTGTATGCATTTCACATTGCATTTCACAACGTAAATGCTGCATACCTTTAGGGGCATGTCACGTAAATTTTAATTTTCGTTAATGGCGTCATCAATAATATTTCATAAATGACGGTATAACACAATGTCGTTGATATATGTATATATGACATATGGTGCATGACATCTATAATGCAAAATTCTTTATGGAATTGTTGTAGACATTTTCATCAATGTTAAATTTTCCAATGTCCTCGATTCATCATTGATGACCTTGTTGTCAATGATGCCATTTCCTACTGAAAAACATTAAAAATCCCATACTGATTGAAGAAAAAATAATGGTATAATTTTGTAATTTAGGTATTTAAAAAAAAATACTGAATTTCTAAGCAATATTTGCAAAAAAGTCTCGTTGTATAAAGTGAATAGCAAAAACATTGTATAATACATTGATTTCATGATTTAAGGAACCATAGTATTATAATATATAACAGTAGAATCCCAGTAGTAAATTTGTCCAGGCCTTGCTAGTAGAAGCCTTGCTAGTAGAACCCTTGCTAGTAGAAGCCTTGCTAGTAGAAGCCTTGTTAGTAGAAGCTATAACAACTTCGTAGCATGCTCAATATACATTCTGCCTTCACTGAAACTAGTGTACCTCCATACACCTTCTAGAGAATCAGCGCCTATCGATTTGGTGACTATTTCTAATATTTTTCAAATACAAAAGCAAAGCGCTGCTTGTTCACCTTCTAAAGGAATTAAAGAAAAGCTGATCTGTAGTTTTATTTTTGGTGCATATTCTGTAGTTTTATAGTTAACTAGCTGGACCCGTGCACGACTCGTGCCAAGATTTTGTGAATTCATAGATATAAAGCGATTTTATTAATATAAAAAAACATTATTATTATTTTTTATATCAGGGGCCCGTGACTCGCTGTGGAAGTTTTTATTGGTTTTATAAATGTAGTAACCAAATAATAATTCTCCGCCAAAACAACTTTTCTCAAAGAAAATTCTTCCCAGTAGAAATCTTCGCCGTAAAATTCTTCCCCATAGAACGCTTTACCGTAGAATTCTTCCCGGTAGAACTCTTCCCGGTAGAATTCTTCCCCGTAGAGTTTTTCCCAGTAGAAGTTTTAGTGTAGTTAGTTTTAATGTGGTGAGTTTTAGTGTGTTGTATTTTTAGTTTAGTGAATTTTTAGTGTGGTGAGTTTTAGTGTAGTGTGTTTTAGTGTGGTGAGTTTTGGTGTGGTGAGTTTTAGTGTGGTGAGTTTTAGTGTGGTGAATTTTTAGTGTAGTGAGTTTTATTGTGGTGAGTTTTAGTGCGGTGAGTTTTAGTGTCTAGAGTTTTAGTGTGGTGAGTTTCGGTGTGGTGAGTTTTTAGTATGGTGAGTTTTAGTGTGGTGAGTTTTAGTGTGGTGAATTTTGGTGTGGTGAGTTTTAGTATGGTGAATTTTTAGTGTGGTGATTTTTAGCATGGTGAGTTTTGTTTTGGTGAGTTTTAGTGTGGTGAGTTTTAGTGTGGTGAATTTTAGTGTGGTGAGTTTTAGTGTGGTGAACTTTAGTTTTTTGTTTCATCTTCTTAGCTTGTGTATGTGCCGAGTTATCTCGTTTTGAAAGTTTAGGTTGTATGTGAGGTGCCACGCCCCTTTGTCCAATCCCGCCCATATATAGCCTATGACACCCTCCGGACTCCATAGTATCCTGGTGCAAAATTTCAGTTAAATCGGTTCAGCGGTTTAGACGTGATGCTGGAACAAACAGATAGACAGACAGACAGACAGACAGACAGACAGACAGACAGACAGACAGACAGACAGACAGACAGACAGACAGACCGACAGACTGACAGACAGACTGACAGACTGACAGACGGGCCAAGTGTTTTATATATATAGATGCTATTAATAACTGAATATACGATTTATTTAGTAATTAATAGTATAAGTATATGCTATGGGTTGATGTATATGTAAATAAAAAAATATTTTTCTATAAGGTGTGTTAATTTCCTTTAATTTTTGTTTAATTAATTTATTAAATAAAATGATTAAATATTTAATCAATACAATCGTATCGGCTGTAAGCGAATACTCACACCAAATTAAGCGAATACACACACCAAAGGCGCAACGCGGCATTTGTGACCATTTTAAAATTTGGAGCACATTGAAACTACACTAAGAAAACAAAGATGATTATCAGAAATATCTCAGCCCTAAATATCAAGTTATTCACAAATTATTTAGATCGTCTTTGAGACAGCCAACTCTCAACCATCCGACAAATACGATAAATATTGCTAGCAACCATCTTTCAAATTGAAAAATTACGTATTGCAACCATCAATTAAACATTTTACAACAGGAAGATAGTTAAAGAATATTTGGAAAAGGTATTCCATTAGAATTCGCGGAGTAATACATCGACATCGTCTTTATAAATACTTTGAAGGTAAAATTCTACAACGACTAGAGACTTCTTCGCGAAAGAACCAAGTCCGTCCGGGGGTGCCGTCATCAAAGGAAACCCTGAAAAGAAATAATTTTCCATCTCGTGTTGGTAATTTCAATCCCACGAAATTTTATTTTCACTTTTACCATTAAAATGTAATATTTGAGTTGACACTTTTTTTCACCATTGGATTTACTTAATTGTAGTGAATAAATCGAGTGTAAGGAAAAAGTACGCTATTTTCTTTTTTGTAGTTGTTAAATGTCAAAATATGCCTACGGTTTTGTTGCAAATGTCCAAGAACTCAAGATGTTTGCTATCAGTCAACTGTAAATATCTCAATTTTCATTGCTGTTGTGGCAAACATCTCGTAACTATCTGCATATTTGTCATATTTAAATAATACTAAGAGTTTTGCTGCAAGTTTGTTTAAACTTATCGGATGTTTGAATATTTGCCAAAATGCGTAAATTTGAATAGATAGTTGCAGCAAGACTTTCATAAACGTCTTGTTTTCTTAGTGTATATATCCTAGAGATGGGCGCGTGCCGTGTTTTTTTCGTGTCACGCCCGAAAATCTGAGTTCGTTCGTTCAAATCTCCGTGCGTGCTAGTTGCTGTCGTGTCCGTGCCTCCAAAATCAAACACGCGCCCATTAAACATTTTGTTTTTATAGTTTCTACCCCAATTTTAAAAAAACACTTACGTGGTATTTTAACCTTTTCTTGAAAATATGTTTTACTTATGCATTTAGGAGAATAAAACAGTATCAAACCTATCACCTATCGGCGTGCCCGTGCGTGTCCGTGCCCTCAAAAACAGGCACGCGCCCATCTCTAATATATGCCACAAATTAATTTACTAATATTTCCATCGAGGGTAAAGAGAGTCCAAAATAATTGAACCCGTTTGATTTTAAGTTCGTCCCATGACTTTAAATTATCGTTTATTTTATTTTGATAGATAGCAAAAAGATCGCATGGGCCCGAACTGTGAACCGAAGAGTGCAAAATACATATTGCATTCGTTAGGCCTAGAGCCCGAATGAGTTTTTGTATTACTCCATTTTAAGGTCGACTAAATACAAACAACATTACAACATTAAACCCGTGAATCAGATATTTAATACTGAACAACTTGATCTCCTCGAATCGAAACATAATGAGAAATGATGGTCCGAAAGTTCAACACCATCGTATTTCTATATCAATAATGCATCAACACGGATCAATTTAGAGTTCCACTCTCAAAATTTAAAGTTTTTGAATTAATTTCCCATTACGGATATATTAAAATATCACGATTAAGCAAACTATTTGTATTACTTAATTTAAAAACTGTATTTATCATAAATTTTGTGTTAACCACTGACTTACATTTTAATTTGGTTTTATTGAGCAATTTATATATATTTTTTCGTTTTTAGGAAACAATTTTCATAATTCTTTCTGCATTTATGCAACATACATTTATAAACCTAAATATATTATTAAAACAAAAATCAAAAATAATTTCACAAATTATAAACTAAAATCACAAATATATTCTTATGTTGTTAGAAAGCAATCAAAGTTGAAATAATATCAATAAATGTAAAGTAAGTATAAAGTTTAAAAATATTATGTACATGAATCAACACTTTATGTAATATTATTACATACTTCAAAATTGAGCCATTTTTTTTAATTATAAATGAGCAATTTTAATTTCACATATAAAAATTGGTGAAAATATTATTTCCAAAATTGTATTCTTCACCATAAGGCTCAAGATTTTACTCTTTCTATACCTAATAGTCGCTGACTGATATATCGAGCAGATTATCCAACAAATCCTCACTACGGTTCTGATCCATGCTACGCAAGTACTGAAAGGCCTCATCGATGCCATCGATATAGGGTCGAAAATGTTCACCTGTTACCGAGGAGCATTCGCCGGATGCGGACACCAGAGTCGTAGCCGATGCGGATATGACCGAGTAGTACGGCTCTAGGGGCTCGACAATAACGTTTGGCCTCTGTGGAATGCTGTTTGAGTGTGTGTCAATGGAGTCGCTAAGGAATGAGGAGACAATAACGTTTTCACAGGCTTGTGGTATTTCATCCTCGCGATAAAGCTGCAATTAAAATAATGGGGGTATATTAATTAAGAGTGATAATATCTTGCGACTCAGTGTATATTTTTAGAATTCGCTAGAATTTATGATTAATTAATTATAGTAACATAATTATTAATTATAGCAATGTAAAGTTTTGTTCGATGCCGAAAATCACAGATACTTTTAGAATAGTCAAATTTAATTCTAAAGGGACATATTTTAGAAAGGCAGAAAAATGAATGCAGAGATACAGAAATATATTTCAGCAATTAAGAAATTAACAAATAAAATTCAGTCAAACTTTTCCCATGGCTTGAATGTCTATTCAAATAGACTAATAAAAGAATTTTCTGATCTGGTCTGGGATCAGATGCTCAGGCAGGCATCTGTTCACTGTGGGGCGGCCTCTATTTTTCGACCGTAGGGTCTCTAATCACGTATAGGCGTCTGATTCCGGTGGGGCGACCTTTTTTCCGACCGAAGGGTCGTTAAATACATACAACCGGAAGATCTCGGAAACACTCCGACTTATGGCGTCGTTTAAATCCAAAAAATGAGGTCGTTAAAGGAATTATATACCGGGTCTACGAATCCAGGGAAGGGATATTACCCCGGCTGCAGCTACCGCCATGCAGCCAGGCTTATGTTCCCATGTTTGACAAGCTCACTCAACTCGTCTGGGCTGGCGCTAGTGGAGGTCTCCGAGGTTAATCCCGCAGGTGGCAGAGGGTTGGAGTTAGTGACTCCTGCCAGAGTTAGCTTAGGGCGTTACTCGTGCGTCCTTCCGCAACTCCAGACGGTCATGGAGAAGGAATGGGAAAAGGTGATTCTCTTGCACGGCTAGGCGATTAAAAGTCAAGCACCGTCAGATAGTTGCCGTATCGCAGCACTCCCCTACCCACTGGCAGTCAACAAACCGCCGACAACATAGACCCTCAGTTGAACCCAGCCGCTACACTTGGTTCACAATGACCGGGTATGCGACTGCGCTCTCCTAAGGAGATCAATCAGACGAAGACAGACGAAGAAGAACAAGAAAAAGGCAAACTTGCCTAAGCACAAGGGACTTCTTTACAGCGATGACATCCCATCATGGCGTTTCACTCACAACTAAAAGACATTGTCGCTAAGGGGAATCAGCGATGAAAATGTCCAAGGCGAATGGCAAGACGTAAGCAGGGGTGGCGCTAGAAACGACTGGTGACAAACGCAAGTTTGCCTCCATATACGCAAGATTATAATAATACTAGTTTGGCGCTACCGAGGTCAAGCTCTCTCACTATTTTCAGCTGATCGTGTTATATTTGTACTCAAAGTGGTGGGACCTGCAGATTAATGCCGAATTCGAATGGCGGGTGAGAGATTTTTCATAGGCAATATTTTTAATCTCGTGGGTTTGTCGTAGGCGATATAGAAAAATGTTTCTATGAAAAGATGTTGGTAGTCGAGTCTTCAACCTGGGACTTTTCGGCTCGCAGTACGAACGCTTATCGAGGATAAAAAGGGACTTGCGAACTCGATTATCGGGTCTTCTCTCAGCATCCCCGAAATCCATTTGTGTGTCTAAAGACGGCGAACCTGTCGACTCCACAGACAAATTTGCAGTATTCCAAATGGATTTCTGGGGTGATGTCAGAAGAATCGTCAATCGAGTTCACAAAGACAAATCTGCAGTATTCAGATTTATCTTTGTGAACTCGATTGTCGATTCTTCTGACATCACCCCAGAAATCCATTTGGAATACTGCAAATTTGTCTGTGGAGTCGACAGGTTCGCCGTCTTTAGACACACACTGCGCGATCTGGTGGTCGCTAAGCTACGGAGGGTGGAACTATGGGAGATGTTTTACAGGGATAAGATGACCGATGGAAATCTTATCGTTGTGTGCATTGATCAGAACTCCATCACGACACGAGACATATGATCTGGCCATGATAATTTCTACCCCAACAGGTTAAAGTTCTACATGTTCTGTGGGCTCTGAATTCAATTTTTCTCTCTATTAATTCAATTTGACTAATCTAATCCAATTTCATAATTTATGTTATTCAAGTTAACTAAACTGAATAAAATTCCGAATTTAATAATATAAAATTCGGAATTTTTTTCAGTTTATTGTATATTATACAAATCAGAAGGTAGATGTTTTACTGTAAAAAAAAAAACAAAAACGTGGTTGCACTTACAATTGTGTGTTGTTGCTGATTGCAATAGTCATTGCTGCTGTCGATGTTGGCATTGTTGTATATGTAGGAGTTTAGTGTGGTGGCCCCATCCAGCGTGACCGCCCCCTCGTCATTCGTAGCACTGATAATCACCGTGCCTAGCTGATATTGCTGCAGACTGGCTGTTGTTGTTGCAGCGTCCGCAGTCAATGTCACCAACTCGTTGCTGTTCTCTGTGATCTCATGATTGCCGGCATCCATTTCGATGCAATTGGCTAAAACGTTGGCAATGAAAGCCTCCTCATGCTGCAGCTGCTCGTTCATGTTGGCTTGTAAATCTTGCAATTGTTGTTGCTGCTGCTGTAAATTGCTGCTAATATCAATATTTTGCTGCACATCCAAGTCGTCCAGTAGTAACTCCTCGCTGTGTTCCATGTTGACAACGGGCAGCTGTACATCCATATCCATGTTAATGATTGAGCCGATGTTGTGGTGTTCATTTTGTGTTGTTGCTGTTGTTGTAGGTGCTATTGTAGTTGGAGCATCATAGGAAGAGTTGGAGTTGTTGCTTTGGTTTGGGTTGGTTTTTCGCTTGTTTAGCAGATTCGAGGACTTGCGGTTGCGTATGCGTTTGCGATCGCATTTCTTGGGATCGACGCCCAGTTCCCAGTAGCCGCCTTTGCCCTTCTCGTACTTGTTGCGATTGATCTTGCGGAAACAATGGTGCAGCGATAGATTGTGGCGGATAGAGTTCTGTACGGAATACATAGAAAAACATAGATGTTGAGAATGGAGATTATTTTATTGATAAAAGCATAGCAACTAGAGAAATCAAACAGGGTTATATTCATATCCTCATTACAATATGCTCTGCACTTTCTAAGATTGTGAAGAGCACAATAATTGTCCACCTTGTGAACTATCTGGAGCGAAACGAATTGCGCAGTCATATGGTTTCCGTAGGACCAGATCCACAGGCGACTTAATGGCGGCCGTCTCAGAAAAGTGGAATAATTGTATTGACATTTTTAGAGAGAGCAAGGTTGTTGCTCTAGATTTGTCCAAAGCGTTTGATCGAGTGTGACATCAGGCTCTCGTATTAAAACTAATTGCATATGGTGTCGGTCAATTTTTCATTCAATAGATATCAAGTTTTCTCCAGGATCGTTCTCCAAGTCCTTCAATTCTGGAGTTCCGCAGGGTTCCGTCCTATCCCCGTTCCTATTTCTGGTATTTATCAAAGACCTTTTGTCATTGACCCAGAACCCAATCCATTTCTTTGCAGATGACAGTAACATTTGTCATTCATATTCGTTCAACAAGCGCCCAAACTCTTTGGAGATTGAGAGTAAAAGGCGCACAATGAATGATACACTCAATAATGACCTTAAATCAATCTCCGAGTGTGGTCTTGCAAATAGAATTGATTTTAATACAAGCAAGACCCAATGTTGTCTGCTATCTCACAAAAGGAAGGATTCACCCCTCCCTCACATCAATATGGGTTCTGTAAATATTGAGGAGTCAGCTGTTCTTGACGTTCTGGGCATTTCAATCCAACGTGACTTCAGTTGGAATGATCAAATATTTGATGTGTCGAAAGAAGTGGTCAAGTGCCTTATTTTTTTAAAATGGTGTAGGACATACTTCACTCCTGCTGACTTATGCACTGTCTATACTACCTTTTTTTGGCCTAAGATGGAATATAATTCGCACATATGGGCAGGGGCTTCAACATTCCTGGACCGAATACCACAACGTGCAATATATTTAATAGGTGATGAAAATATTTCATCATCTATTGGTGTTCTTAAGCACCGAAGGGCCATTGGATGTGTAAGCCTGTTTTATAGGAATCACAATGGAAAGTGTTCGAGGGAAATTGATGGCCTGATTCCACCGGATCGCGTATTTTCACGATCTACGCGGGCATCGAACCAAGCTCACCCCTCCGTAGTCCACTCGGCTCTCAACAGAACAGCGGATTACAGAGAAAATTCGTTCTTCAGTCGCACGATACGTTTATGGAACTATCTCCTTGCGTCTGTCTTCCCGGCCTCTTTGATATTGGAAAATTCAAAACAAACAACCACCATACTACTACTCCATATTTCCTCCCTCCCTCCCAAAAACCTATAATCCTTTCATTCGATCAACTCTGTGCATTGAATGAATAGGGGGCATCCCCTGAGCGTTGGTTTATATGTAAAAAGAAATATATGTGCTGTGGACATTGTGGAGACAGCTGCTCTTAACGTTCTGGGCAGTTCAGTTGAATGTGACCTCCATTGGAATGAAAATTATTTGATATGTTGCAAGAAGATATGTTAAAAACTCTGTAATACATACGTCACTCCTGTTGACTTACACATTATCTACCCCAAATACTCGGCATTCTTTAGAATACCTGGATCGAATAACAGAACGTCCAACATATTTAACAGGGGATGAATGTATACAATTATCTATTGACTATCTTGATAAACGATGAACCGTTTTACAGATATTACAATGGTAACCAGATCGAGTATACTCCCGTTATACTCAGACATCGAACGATCCTAGTAGATCAACACTGTGCATTGTATGAATACCGGCATCCATCTGAGCGATATCCCGACGAGAGAGAATTGCGCTATCGGAGACTTTCTTTGTACCAAGTATGCCATACGTTTCGATTTCATCTTTCTCCAAGTCTCGAAGACATAATAGGAAGGGAACTGCTGAAATTATATCAGCAACACTCACGGGGTCCTTGTGGTCCATTGTAATCCCTTTTATCTGCGTGGTAACCTTTATGCGGTGACAACAGCTGGTTAGTTTCTTTGAAACCAACCTGATCTTCTTAAGAACCCTAGCAAGTTTTCAATTGGAACTTCAACTATTTCTTCCAGTTCTCCAAAGAACCTGTTCCCCATGTAGTTCCCCATGGCGTAGTTGGTGATTTGGACATTCGCATAGTAGATGTTCAATTGACTCTATTTCGTCAATTTCTTTACAGCTCCTGCAGTAGTCGGGCGCGGGGATGCCAAATCTGTGCGCCATTGCGCCGATTGCACAATGTCATGTCAGGACGCCGATGAGAATGCGGGTAGCTTCTTTGTTATTGTCTATCAGGATTTTTGTTCTTTTTTCATTGACCGTGGCCAGAGAGAACGTGAGATAACGCAGTCTTCTCTGGATAACCAGTTTGCGTACCTTTTTTTTAGGTCGTGTTTAGGTCAATATGTATTTTTAGGACACCTAATGGAATGCTAATAGAAGAATATGTATACGCTGTGATTATTGCTGAATCCTGTGGCGCTAGCTCATTGACTACCCACAATGATTGTAATCTCTGATGGATCAATGTTCTTAGTTTGGATGCTTTATCTATAGCGAATATTTCTGCTTGAAAGACACTGCAATCATCTGGAAGTCTGTGTGACTCGTACATTTGCAGTACTTCGCAAAAAACCCGGATCTAGTCCCTATTTCCATTTTAGAACCATCTGTAAAGACCTAAATGTGACTATCGGTTGTTGGCGGGTTAGCATCCTATTGTTCTCTACTAGTTATAATTATGAAGTAGCCAGTTTTTGGAAGTTCGATCATGTTAAAGTCTTCGAGGATAGAAGTGTGTCCATATGAGAGTTGCTTCCAGAATTCCGATTCTCTGAGTCGAATCACGTTCTTTGCTGTACTCCTTATGAAGTCGTCTACCTCAGTAGGTTTACAGATTCAATAACTTCAATAAAATAATAAAAAACCCTGAACCAAATTTGTTAAAGTTTATGTCTTTGGTCGATTAGATAGATTTGATGTAGTCGTATTTCGATCACGAATATAAACAAGAGATTTATTCTAAAACTTAATCTTAAAAAACACTTACATTCCATTTCTTGCGTACACGAAAGAATGCAAACTTCGATTCGATCCACGAACAGATTTGCTGCAACGTGACACGACCCTTTTCCAACATAGCCATGCCAATGATATGCGAGTAGTTGAAAGGCGGCTTCTCATTGCTGTCGATCTGGTAAGAGATCGCAGATTCCTCGTACTCGCGTAAATCTCTAAAAATATATTAACAGGATTTACCATTAGTATCGAACAAACAAATGACTATATGTAATAAATATTCGTACTTCTTAACTTTGTCCATGAACGTCTGATAGCGCTCCGCCGGTGTTGGACGCTTTATTTGCGGTTGTGTGGCAGCTGCCTTGTTCACCAACTGACATCTATTTTCCTGCCCAAGACCATTACTGTGTGTCCTATTAGTAGACGAAACCATACTAATTTTGGCGCCACCTCCCAAACATAACACCTTTTCATTGAGCTCCATCGAATCGTATATATTGCTCACATTTTGTTCGGCAGCAATGGATGCCTCCTCTTCGCCATCTAAAATGGTTGGATTCATGGAATTCGGCCATGTGATGGACTGATTACGCAATTCGGTGAGCCATGTTAAATTGGTGAGCTCTTCCTCTTCGTCTTCTTCATCATCCTCCATGTCCTCTTCTTCTTCGTCATCCACCGATTCATCAATGTCAGCAGCATCGATATTGGCCGTTTCTGTGACATTTTTTGACTGGCAATTTGGAGAAGATTGAGGACCTTCTATTGTTGGTACAGCAGATTCTGCATTTTGAACGTATATGATATGTGAAGAGTTATCAGTAGGACTTACGTCTGCAATATCTGCGACTTGTACTAACGCTGAATTTCCCACACAAATATCGTAAGTCGAAGAGCCTATAACAATTGAAAATGTTTAGTAGGAGTACTTAAATCTAGTCGTATTACTTACACAATTCCGCGTAGTTTCCATTGTCATTCATATCTTTCTTCTGTGGCAAATTCAAAAATTTCACTATGAAGTCCAGATTATTCTCCGGCAACTTTTCATTGCAATTTATAGCTGTCTTTTCAGTATTATATGTTGGCTCTAATGATGGCACGAGGATGGTTGACATTTTTATACAAATATATGTACAATCATACGATATCAAAATATACACCCAATGTTTGTACGATAAAATCTGGAATTTAAACAAAAAAATTCAAATATATTAAAAAAAGAGATGTAACACTGAAACTTAGTATAGACGTAATTTCTCAATTTGAAAGACATGTCATTTAGCATGTAATACTTAAAAAAAGTAATGTCATCTTATTGGGAATCCCAAAGTGTATTAAGTCCAAATTATATAATTAATATACACGCATGTATACAACCTCAAGCATATTATATATCAGTGCAGTTGTATTGGTCAATGAGAGTCTATGTAAAGTAGCATTGGTAAATAATAAAAAAACACTATACAGTTGTTTCATTTCATCAGAACATAGCAGCTATAAAGTCAATGGGTGGTCAACCCCCTTTTCTGGAGTGTCAAGTGAAATGGAAAACACTTGGTCACCACCCATTTATCGCTAGAGTTGGGGTTGTAATAACGTAGTTTCGAAGAAGTGTTATAAATTCATTTTGCAATTTTACTCTGTATATAAAAAAATATTGCAAACTGAGTAAATAATGTTTCGATGTTAGCTGCGAAAGCAATCATGTTTTAATTTAGCTAAAATCGTCAGAATATCTTCCACGAAAAGTTAAAGTTTAAATAAAATTTTAAATAGATTTTTAAGAACGCATTCGAGAATAAATAAAACAACAAATTTTAATATTAATAAAACATATATCAGACATTATAATTCAAGTTAAGTTTTAATTTGATTTTGTTTGTTTGTGCCAAACATATTTATTTATTCTACGAGAAAACATTCATATTAAGAAGCCTATTAAAAATTATGTTAATATCCAGTGATATTATCATCTGTCTATAAAGCAAAATTCGTAACAACGAATTATATTCTAATGGCATACAAATAACTATTTCTAAGTAATAAACGATTCTGGATCGATTTCGCTTCGAATATCCAGATTGATTCGAAAAACATTGCGATATCGATGTGATAAACATTTAAATATAGTATATTTTATTGTATTAAAAATTTTAAAAATTAGTAGTGATAAAGCAACGAGATCGAATTTTTTTATCGAAGTTAGTTCGAGAAAACTTCGAACGTCGAAGAGCTCCGAGACATGGCAGACTGGGATATGATTTCTGTTTATAATTATCTTTAAGTTAGATAATTTATAGGTCATCTGCTATTCAAATTTTAATGGAAGACAACAAACCCAGTCTACCATTCAATATGATGTTGCTACGAGATTGTTTCGAGATGTCGGGAAATTCATTCGATCTCGGTTACGATTCTTGTATCAATATACGTATCTATATCTATTCTACAATTCATTCAAAGATGTGTATGCAGATATCGAAACGAGATAATGAAGTTTTCTCGTTACGATAATACAACCCAACACGAATTTTGCCATGGACATCTCATACATCAATTCTATATAATTCGCTGGTGCTGATTTCGACTTCATACTCAGTGTTTTCCTTTTACATAATGTATGAGAAAAAATTGCAATCGTATTTATAAGCCGTTCTCACCCATTACATAAAATAACATTAGAATACCGTGGAGAATTAATGAAAAACATAAACGCAATTTTTCGTTTTTTCGTCAAGACTAATTTTAATATATTAATGAATGCTAATATTCTAATGAGTTTTTAAGATCTTAACTCCGAAATATTTTTTTTTTAGATAATTTTTTATATATTTTTTATCATTTAGGATCTAATGACAAACAAGGAAATTATTTATTGTTATCCAGAGCAGTCCAAACTAACTATCAAAATAACTAATTATTTTTTAATTGATCTACTTTTCAAAATATGTCCTGTTAACACATTTTTGGGACTCTTTTATAGAATCAATTTTCAATAAAATTAATTTTGCATGTAATCTGAAAATATCACTACTTTATATATAAAGTATGCTTATTCTTATTGTACACTGTTTATTCTATTACAAGCGTTTTTGAAAAAAAATCTGGTCAAAACCCAACCAGTTCCACGAGAAATATGATATGGCCATCATCATGTCTTCCCTAATAGTGTAAATTTTTAATAGGTGAGGTATATATCGTCGTTGTTGAATTAAAAGTCACCAAATACATTTTTATGAAAATCTAAATTTTCAAATTTAATGGCAATTATTAAAAAAAGTTATGGATACATTTTAAAGTTGAAATACCAATTGATAGATTCACATTTTGTTATTATTTGGATCAAATATTGAGCTTATCGATCAAAATTTGAAAGATATATAAAGATTTTTGTAAATGAACAATTTGCATTTTAAAAATGTAGTTGGTGACTTTTAGTTCTAAAACGACGATATAATCCGGATCAGAATGAATCGATTTAGCCATGTCCGTCTCGATCACGATTACAGAAAAACTAGATGAGATAGATGAATGAATCTCCTAATTGAGATTACTTATATAACTACGTTGTCTGACAAGATCGGCCGATTGTGACTTGAGATCCGACTACTTATATTGAAATACCTCATGAAAATTACTATATGAGTAGTTTAACTAAATGCAAAATATTGAATATCGGAGAAATTTTTTCAATTTTTAAGGGGTAGAACATGGAACACGTCTAAAATATTTTTCGACATAAAACATAGTGCAAAATTTCAAAGAACTCATTAATAATCAATTTCAAAAGTGACCGATATATTTAGGGTTTATTGTCGTCTTAGTCCGAAAAACATTTTTTTCATTTCGGACTAAGATTTTTACACTTTTGCCCAGGTCCAATAAGACAATGCGAGAGTATACAATGACAAACTGCCCAACCGGAACTTAATCATGGCCCTCGAAATATACCCGTTAACAGAACTCATTGTTATCATTTTTGACCTTCGTCAGAGTCCGATTTGATGAGCTGATTTTTCTACTAGGTAATGAACGAAGAAAAAAATTTTAAAAATGTGTCTTATCATATTATTGGAATAACCACTTTATTTAAATACGTATGTGAGAAAGTGTGAAATTTCTCAAATTGTTTCGAAATTATGTAAAAATTAATTTAAATTTTTAAAATATTAAAATTAACAAAATTTATAACTACGAAATATCTTTTACTGACGAGATGCTTCTAATCGAAAAAATACTGTATCGTAGAATATTATGAAATATGAAAGTTCAAAAATTCAGATTTTCACATCTTGGACATCAAGACCTTTGTTATAAATCGTTATAAAAAATTAATAGTTATTCTCCTTTCGAGATGAATTTACTTAATTTCATTGATTCAGCAAATTTATATTAAAGAAGATAATTATTTACTTTGTAATTAGAAGTTTATATAATATAAAAACAATGAGTAATTCGTAAAATATGTAAACATTATTTTTTATATAAATAATACAAATGAAAAATTTTGCAAACATGAAGAAATAGAAATGTTATATTTTTTGTTTTTATTTTTTAACAAATATATAATGCAATTTTCTGTGTGTATATATTTATTTACATCTGCTCTTATATACATATTATATACAAATTATATTATATACATATTTACATCTGCTTATGTAAAATATTATATATCGACTGAGTGCGACTGCGCCGAGTGTACTATACGTACGACTACTTAATACCGAAAATTCGAAAATTATGGATCACTTTTAATTCTGCGAAAATTCTAAAGATTTTTTATATTTATTGAATTGAATTGTCACAATTTTAAACATATTGTTCACATTTTTCGAGTTATTATTTCTTCTTTATATTCTTTTGTATAATTCACATATTGTTTATAGACAGAGTCTTTCTTTATATATCACTCACATATTTTTAAAAATTTTTAGTTTAGTTTAACTGACTATCATATAATCATTATTTTTTTGAATAGTTATTATAAATTTTTTTGTAATTTAAAATTTTTTAGTATCCGAAAATGTTAGATCTGCATGTACCGGCGTCAGCACTTAAACTAGCGCCTGCCATGAGAAAAAGTATTGCACCGAAAAATCTAAATATTTCTACCACTTGTACTGGCCGGACAGTGTCAGGTTGAAACAACACGCTGGCCATGGCTAACACAGTGTCACGCCGCAGGGGCTGATGTGGTCGGGGTGGGTTGCCACCTGTGCTCGTGTCTCGTGTAGCTGAAACAACAACTGTAGCGGTAACAGGGGCAGCAACAACATCAGCAGCAGGGGTAGCAGCACGTTATAAAAAATTGGTAGGCAATTTGAAAGAATCGGTTGGTAGTGGCTAAAAGACCCTATCTTATATGTGTTAGTGTTCCTGTAGTTAGTTGTTTCGTGTTTATTCGTTTTAGTTACCCCTGTTGGTTGGGGTGCTGTTGCTGCTACCGCTCGGTTAACACGATATCCTTGCTTGATGGGCAGATAGCAATCGCGCTGGCCAACAACGATTTAGCGAACTAGCACACGGACAAAAATTTGGAATTCTTAATGTGTTTTTTCTCATAACTTTTTAAAAATTGTATATATAACTTAAAAATTGAGTGTGATCACGAGAAATGAAAGTTCCGAATAACACATAGTTTCGATAATATTCGATAAAATAAAACCTATTTTGTTCCATTAAAAAATATGGTCGTTATAAAAATAAAACTCACCAAATACATTTTTTCACAAATTTATTTTTAAGTTTATTGTTTAATTTTATAAAAAAAAACTTTCGATAAAAACGAAACCTACCTAAAATGATATCGTTTGTTTTGTCGTTATAGATATCGAGATGATATTGTAAACGGATTTCTTTTCGATTTGGTTAATCAAAAAATTTCCTTTTATGATAAAAATTCTAAAGAACACGCAAATAATTTTTCTAATACATTGGGTTTTATATCGAAAATATATCATTATTATATCCAATTAAAAAAATCATCGTCAATTTTACAGATATGTCTGTGCACAAAAAATAATTGATACGTATTTTTTATTAAAATATTCTTTTTTCTGTCAGACCCTTAGCAAATTAAAAAAATTCTTCAATATTCAACATTTTACATTTAGATAAATTAACGTTAAGATCACATGTACAATTTTAAAGTAGGGACATTTTATTATGATAGTTAGAATTATCAAAATTTTAGTCGGTCTAAGCCGACTACAAATACCCTACACATATGTGTGGTTACCATTCATAGTGGTATATAGGTCACCAGGGTATACGAAAATAAATACAAACTTTCAATCGCTGAAGAATTCCCATTCATTTGATACCCATATTTACCGAAGGTGTACCGAATTTCGATTTTTTTTTTTTGGGAACCTCAAATTGTTTCGCGGGAAAACATTATTTTTGCGTATTTGAGCATGAAGTCAATATATATTTGACCAATAAAGTTTACCTAAGCACGTATAAGTAAAATTGATCTCTAGACGTAAATTTGATATGAGGTATTTGAATACAAGTGTTCAGATCACAGGTCGCAATTAACCGATCTCGCACAATTTCGCAAATATAGCGTAGATCTAAGGGTAATCTAAATTATGAGTCTCATTCTTCTAACTCTTCATTTTTTTTAAGTAGTAGGAACTTCAACAGACAGACAGACGAACATCGCCAAGAATATATATACTATTCTTTACTGGAGATGCTTCGTTCTGAATGTCACAAACCAAACTAAATATACCCTTTCATTCTTAGTGTAGGTTATAAAAATGATGTATGATTATCTAGCATAGTCCAAACTAACTATCATAATTACTATCATTTTTCTAATTGATCGACTTTTAAAATATTTTCTGACAACTTAATTTTGGTACTCAGTTTCATAATCAATTTTCAAAAAATAAAATACTACTGTTCGTAATCTGAAAATATCACTATTTCATATTTAAAGTATGCTTATTCTTATTGCATACTCAGTTTTTTCATATTACGTAGCTTTCTTGTAAAAAATTTTGTTAAAAACGGTTATTTTTGAGAAATTTGTATGTAAAATATACAAGCATTTTAAACTGTGTTGATAGCGTATATTTAAAAAATTAAAACACCCAGAAAAAAATACACTCAAATCCCATTAAAATTGGTCAATAGGACAATTATAGATTTAATAGTATACAAAAAATAAGTCTTTTCATATAAACTCAATGGCAATGTCATGGTTTTTTCTAATATTTAATGGTATTTTACGATTAAAATAATAATTTATCCTATTGACTATTTTTCATAGTAAAAAACTATTACTTATATAGTATTTTTTTCTGGGAGAATCGTTCGTTTGCTCTGCATAATCATTAATCATTTTCTTATTTATTATTAGAGTTACAATGCTAAAAAAATTGTTCAAAAAATAGTCTAAAAAAATAAATATTTTTTCGAGTTCAGATTAAAATATCTTAAAAATATATCGGAATAATAATATTTATCAATATATTGTAAATAGTCTTTAGAATTGAAAGAAAAATTGCGTTTACAGTTTTTTGGAAATCTGGTTGCGTAAGTGACTGTATTTTTATACCCTACACCTGAGGTACAGGGTATATTAACTTTGTGCATATATTGTAACGCCCCTTAGGAGGCGTGTCCGGTATGGAAAAGTATATATATTCTTGATCAGCATCACTACCCGAGTCCGTTTAGCCATGTCCGTCTGTCTGTCTGTTCGTCTTGCTGTCTTGCTGTCCGAATACAGAATAACTTGAGAAATACTGATCAGAATGAAATTTCGTCTCAATATATTTTAGCCAAAAGTAGGAACTGAGTTTGAAAATGAGCCAAATCAGTCAACGGACATGACCACCTCCCATACAAGTCACTTTTATATAACTCTTTCGGAACTAATAACTCGAAAAGTATTCAAGGTATAGTTATAACGTATTGTTAGAATTCACCTATAAATATGTGGTCCAAAAATGGGTGTGGTCCGCCCACTTTTTTTTCATTATTTCCCGGGTTTTCATAGTGGAAATTTGATCCGTAAATTATTAAAATCAAATCTATGAAATATTAGCCTTTCAAAATTTTAAATATAGGCGTGGTCCGCCCAATTACATTTTTCAATTTTTTTTTTTAGTTTTTTATACTTTATATATTTTTTTAATTTATATAAGACGTAAATTTCTGATATGTGAATAATATTCTGAGGGTGGGGAGGTTCAGCATAATTAAAAACTTTAAAATTAAGGTATTCAATTAAATATCCCACATTAATATCCCCACCAAAGGTGTAGGGTATTCCATAGTCGGGCCCGACTGACTATAAAAATCCGCCCCATGTGACCGAACTTACCCATGTGACCGAACTTACCCATGTGACCTAACTTTCACAACTCGTTTTAATTGTTTTTGTTTTTCGAATATCAAATTGCAAAATATACGAATAAGAATAGTATTTCGTTAATTGCCACAATGATTATTATGAGTGTAGATTGAATCCCAGAGGAATTGAACAGAACATAATTTTTATTAAACATTTGTATTATTTTAAAATTCCCAATTTTTTTCACAGTGTAAAAGAAAAGCTAATAGTGCACCATCGAGTAGCAAACACTAGCGGCTAGTTTCTCACGTTTGGGTCAATGATTTTGATTGCGGTGAACCTGTTCACTGTATGTGTTGTGTTCGGATGTCTACACACACTATATACATCCGAAGAATGTCACTGTATAGGATGTGACGAACTCTCTTTATAATATACAAACTTTATATACTATATTATATAAAAAAAAAACTAATACAGGCACACATTTTTCACAACTGCTACTAAGTAATGTGTTAACAATTATTAGTTTTACTCTAGCTGTACACGAACACAATCTGCAGATTGTTGCCAGAATCATCCCCGATCGGAGACAGCAGGACGTTTCGGCACCCGATAAAAAAAAATGTTGCGTCACTTAAAGCAATTAAAATATATAGATGTATAGAATTTTTTATAATAATACTTGGAATTATTGGTATGTGTTATATGTAAAAAATGTTATAATGAATCATTTCTTGTTTTAATAGATATGTGTATTCCAACAATGATATACCTAATTCACGAATAAAATGTGAGTAATTTCGTTCAATAAACTATAAACTTTTTATTAATTTTTTTTTTTCAGTAAACAAATGGCATTTACTGATTTCTTATTACTTCTAATTGTCTCTGCTTAATATGAATATACAAATTTGTAATATATCATACATTGAGACCTATCTCTAGTCTGAAAAAGAAGAGCTGGCACATGTATATATCGGATAAAACAAAAGTGACATTTAAGAATTTAAAAAATCAAACGACATTCGATAATCTATTGAACCAGAATGTGAGAATGGAGTCTTAATTTTGTAGAGCCAAAGGTGATATTGATACAACGTAAATGTACCTAATTCCGTTAACCTAATGAATGTTGAATTTTACACCCAAAAGTTACATTTAATGATTATTATCACAATTTGTCTTTATTTTTTTCGGGACAAAATTAAATAATCGACAACTTTCAAAATCATGATGTGTACATAATTTCATATGCTTTTTATTATTATTTTAAACTATAAGTGTTAATTAATAAAAAAAAGTGTTAATATATTAAAAACAAAAAAACGTCAATATTCGCAATTTTTTAGTAACTTTGAATGAATTTTGAATTTACATTTACTACTTACATAAAAAATATATGAAAAACTTTTCTTATTTTAAACAAGTAATACACAACTAAATGTGCAATAACATCTGCTAATAAATTTTTAATTAAGGTACATTACTACTACTATTCCTACCTACCTGTTTTCATTCACCACATAATACCACATTTCAGATCATTAAAAAAAGGGAATTCATCAAAATAATGTAATACCATGTGATAAGAGGGATGACATGTCAAACCTTTTAAATTTGACATTTGGTGTTTTTACGAGTTGTACAGCATTCTATTTTTGGTATTAAATGTGATAAATTTGAATTAAAATGTTTCTAAAATATATCGCTAAAATATTATAGAGTTTAAATATGTCTTTACTGTTTGACGTATAACCATACAGCGTTACCAATAATCAAAAAATAATGTCTAACTAAAGATACTTTTGACATAAATTTGTAATTTAGTCAAAAAAGCCGACTATTTGTTAAAGCTGTACATTATATTTTGATTACTAGTAACACTGATTGACAATTTAAAGTCGACTTTAAAAATAAATTCGACTTTTTCACATATTTTGTATACAAAAATGTCAGAGTGCTAATTTTAAATTGCGCCTTTTACTTTTAGATATATTTTATGTATATAAAATAAAAAAATATAGAAATATTTTTCTTTACTGTATCAAAATATGTTATATGTTATATCGAGGGCTTATATTCAATACAGTCTATCTACAAAAACACAGTTTTTCAGGAGAGCGAAAAAACTGATTAAATCACAAACCATGAAAGCGGCGATCAATTTTTCTTCTACAATAATTAATAAAAATGGTCTTTAATTGATACAATTTAAAAAAATCAGTTATTTCGCGCTATTCGTTGTGCTATGGTAGATAGAGATTATTGCTATTCAAATGTGATCAATGTCTGTGAAAAAACGAGTAGATAGAGCATATTGCACAATATTGTAGTGGAGATAGATCAGAAAATATTCTTGGAATCAGCGATTTGTTAATTTTTTTTATATCCTGGTGTAATCTAAACAAAATTCACCGATTAATTTTTGTTCTACCATTTTCGGTTCACGAGGTATATGACGGTTAAAGAGGTTAATATTCCGTAATCTAACCCGACATTTTTTAAAGATTAAAATAATAAAAAAAACTAGTTAACTCTGTATCGCTATTTTAAAATCATGAATGTTATCCTAAATATTTCAACTAATATCCTATTTCGGAGGATATGGGTGTATTGACCTCGTAAATATCATACGAATCCTTAACATATCGGAAAACTTTCTTTAAAAATAACACTAAACATCTTGTCTGGAAATACCATAAACGTAATGGTACAAGCTATATTTCCTCAGTACAGACTAAATTCAAATTTCGTCCTTTAAGGCTTCATATTAGAATAGGAAAAATCTTTGAAAAGTTAGTTTTCCGTATACGAAAAATTCTTTTAATAGCTCCTATAGCTTCTATGATATTGTATATCCATTGAGAAAATATGATGTCATCCTTCGATTTTATATCCTTTTTCATACAAATTAAGTCGATTCTTTGTGAGTTAGGATGGACTAGACCCACGGATGGACAGGACGAAATTGACTCATAAAATTAAGCTTAAGAAGAATATATATACTACTCCATACTTGGAACGCTTATTTATAGTCATTATAAACCTTTAAGCAAAAATTGTGTGTAGATAGACACTATTGCATTCATAAAAAATCATTCATGTAGATAGACAAATTATTAAAATGAAAATATAACAGTAATAGAAATATTTTTTGGTACTAAATTAATGTCATAGATGCAGGGGTGATCAGTGAAGATTTCTGCATCAAAAACTCATTTTCGTCAAAATTGTAGATAGGCAGTATTGAATATAAGTCCTCGATATATACAAAATTGTTATGTTGGGTTTTCACTGTGTCATTTTGTGTCAGTTTCATTTTAGAAAATTTTTCAAATTTGTTGTTTTACGACATGGCAAAATTTTAAAAAATTCCAACATATTGAAACTTTTTAGTAAGATTTGAAACGAAAAACGTGTGGCGTAAGATATTATATATTGGATCTATCATCAGTAAATAAAACCAGTTGGGAAGGTTAGATCACATGGGAAATTTTAAAGTAGGTGTAATAATGATAGTTAGGATTATCAAAATTATAGTCGGTCTAAGCCGACTATAAATACCCTACACATATGTGTGGTTACCATTCAAAGTGATATATAGGTCACCAGGGTATACGAATCCTGAAAATAACTACAAACATTCAATCGCTGAAGAATTTCCATTCATTTGATACCCATATTTACAAATGGGTAGGTGTACCGAATTTCGATTTTTTTTTTTTGTGAACCACAAGTCTTTTCGCCGGAAAACATTATTATCATGTATTTGAGCATGATATCAATATATATTTGACCAAAAAAGTTTACCTAAGCACGTATACAGTAGAATTGATCTGTAGATGTAAATTTTATATGAGGTATTTGAACATAAGTGGTCGGATCATAGGTCACAATGGACCGATCTCTCCAATCTCCGATCTCACTTACAGCGTAGGTATATTAGCAATCTAAGTTATAAGTTTCATTTATCTAGCTCTTCAATTTTAAAAGTAGTAGGGATTTCAACTGACAGACAGACGGACAGACGGACAGACAGACGGACAGACAAACAGACGGACGGACAGACAGACGGACAGACAGACAGACAGACAGACAGACAGACAGACAGACGGACGGACAGACAGACGGACAGACAGACAGACGGACTAAATCGCTAAATCTGCTCAGGAGGTCATGCTGATCAAGAATATATACTTTTCCATACCGGAGATGCTTCCTTCTGGGTGTTACAAACGGCGTACCAAACTGAATATACCCTTTCACTCTTAGTGTAGGGTATAAAAATATCAAAAAATGTATGTGTTTTCAACTTCAATGACGATGCGCAGCCACAAGATTTGTTTCAAAATTATTGAAATTTTACGAGAACGTTTATAGATTAAAAATCTTATTCTCAAAGGCTATTCTGTTCCAAAATAGGGTAGGGCACGCCTATATCTCATACGAGTCACTTTTATATAAATCTTTAGGAAGCAATGACTCGAAAAGTATTCTAGATATACTCATAAAATTTAAAACGTATTATAAGAATTTAACCAAAAATATGTGTTCTAAAAATGGGCGTTATCCGCCCACATTTTTTTATATTATTTCCCGGTTATTCATATCGGAAATTTTAGCCGTTAATAATTGAAATCAAGTCTATAAAATATTAGCCTTACAATATTTTAAATATAGGCGTGGTCCGCCCACCTTTATTTTTTAACATATTTCTTAATTTGTTATTTTTATTCGTGAATAATATTCTGAATAATATTTTGAGAGTGTTCAGTAGATTAGATTTTGTTTGTATTCGGGTATTAGCTAGCAATTGTATTAAAATTGTAGCGATATGTTCCAGATGTAGCATATCGAGAAGTTTTTAATGCGAACTTTAAGGATCCAGTAGATTATATTATCTACCTCCCCGCGTTTCATTTTAAATCATACCAAAAATTCACCTTCAAAACGTTTTATATTAAAAAATATTTTTTATTTCATATTTTTTATTTCTCTTACTTTTTGTGTCAGTTGGATTTCGAAGGCCTAATATTATTAAAATTAAAAATATTCAAGTTTCAAAGTGTCTTTAATATGGAACCATGGCGATAGATCCATGATGAAACGGATATCAAGAAAACGATATTGCATTGTCATCAATTTCGAGGCAAGATTAAAAATCTTAAGTCTGATGAGCTACGGATGAGCGAAGGTTTAAAATCAGTTTAAATAAATTACAAAATTTGTACCGAAGAGACAGACAAGAAAGGAACCTAATAA
Source organism: Dryomyza anilis (assembly GCA_951804985.1). Classification (NCBI taxonomy): domain Eukaryota; kingdom Metazoa; phylum Arthropoda; class Insecta; order Diptera; family Dryomyzidae; genus Dryomyza; species Dryomyza anilis. Next base: position 70,244,593 of record OX638133.1, read on the forward strand.
AAACGTTTAAAAATGATTGGTATATATTAGTTCATGCATTCTTAACAATAATAAATTAAAATGAAAAATAAAAAACAACAAATTAACAAATTTTTATTCATTGCTTTATATATGTATAATGAAGTTTAAAAGCTATCTGGCTTTGCTCATATACCCTATAAACTCAAAAATTCTTTTTGAAATTGAAAACATACCGAATGATATCAGAAATTGTATTTGAAATTAAAAATATAAGAAATGAAATACAGAATTTCCATTTGGGATTCAGCATATATGAGTGTCAATTGTAATTAAAATGTTATATTTTATTTTCATAAAGCATTTCAGAAATCAAAGAAACAAAAATCATAGGAAATTTATCAGACTAAAATATTTTCTGAATTCCAAACGGAAAATTTAAATTGATAGTTTATGAAATTCTAATGGAAAGTTTTGAAATTAATTTGATTTTTTATGAATTTTATGAACGTTTTCAGAATTTTAAGTGGAATTTTTGAGTATTAATTGATGTTTTTGTAAATCATATAAAAAACGAGTTGGGAAAGTTAGGTCACATGGGTAAGTTCGGTCACATGGGGCGGATTTTTATAGTCGGTCGGGCCCGACTATGGAATACCCTACACCTTTGGTGGGGATATTAACCCTCAGAATATTATTCGTATATCAGAAATTTACGTCTTATATCCCCATAATTTAAAAAATTTACATAAAGTTGAAAAAAAAAATTGAAAAATATAATTGGGCGACCCACGCCTATATTTAAAATTTTTAAAGGCTAACATTTCATAGATTTGATTTTAATAATTTACGGATCAATTTTCCACTATGAAAACCCGGGAAATAATGAAAAAAAAAGTGGGCGGCTAACGCCCATTTTTGGACCACATATTTTTAGGTGAATTCTAACAATACGTTTTAAATTTTATAACTATACCTTGAATACTTTTCGAGTTATTAGTTCCGAAAGAGTTACATAAAAGTGACTTGTATGGGAGGTGGGCGTGTCCGTTGACCGATTTGGCTCATTTTCAAACTCAGTTCCTAATTTTGGCTAAAATATATTGAGACGAAATTTCATCGCATTCTGATCAGTATTTCTCAAGTTATTCTGTATTCGGACAGCAAGACAGCAAGACGGACAGACAGACAGACAGACGGACATGGCTAAACGGACTCGGGTAGTGATGCTGATGAAGAATATATATACTTTTCCATACCGGACACGCCTCCTAAGGGGCGTTACAATATATGCACAAAGTTAATATACCCTGTACCTCATAGGTGTAGGGTATAATTACAAATGATATTTTCTAAATTTCAAATAATATTACTGAATTTAATTTGTAACGTTTTAATTTTCTCACGGAAATGCAAAAATTCAATTGATCTATTTAAAAAATGATTATTTTTTAATTTAATTGTATATTTTTGGATTTCACTTGGAAATAATGTAGGAGTTAAAGGTATCTCACACCGCTATGAATTCCCGTGTAAAAACTCGCACTCATGTAAAATTTCGGTCCTGGTTCGTTTTTCCGTCTAATATGCGGCCGGCAAATTGTATCACTAATGATAACACTTTATTTACGAAAATAAAAAAAATCAAAAGTTGTAATAATTTTTTTATTAAATTTTATATTTCAAATTTTGAAATTTCTCATAAAGAAAAAAATATATGCGGAAAAACGAACATCTTTACCGGCTAAACGAACGACATAATAAGGTAAATCCAGCGGAAAAAAGTCTTGGAAAACCTTTGTGCATTTTGTCGAACACCTTGAATGGAAATCCATAGGAACGATATAAATCATTGGGAAGATCTATGAACAAAGAGAACAAAGAAAGAACAAAATTCCATTGCTTCAACAAAATATGATATTTATGTTTTCAAGATTTATTTAGAAGTAATATTTTATTTTGTGAAAAAATAAAACTACAAAAGCAAAGAACTAAAGATACAAAATATTAGTTCAGTACAATTGAAACGCAAAGTAAAATTTAACAAGTAAATTAATCTAAATTTGCTACACCCCCACTAGATTAAGGTACTGTTAAACCCCTCAAAGTGCAGCAGTGAATATGTTTTGAAGCAGGCAATCCTTTCGTCATTATATCTGCACCATGTCTTCTGTACAATGGTATTCTATTCGCAGTTTCCGCTCGCTAACCAGATTTCGTAAGAAATGATGACGGTTGTCGATATGTTTTGAACGTGCATGATACGTGCATGATACAAAGATCCTTTTGCGTCCTTCGTAAATTCCAGCTTGTAGTTACTCGTGCCTCTCATATAACGCAAGACCCGTTTAGCAGCTGCTCAGTGCGCTTTACCGTGATTATAGATGTATTTCGATAAAGCCCCCACAGGATAAGTCAGGTCGATTTACTTGCGCCGCATACATGATGCTTCCAATGGCTTCTTGATACGGGACCGAATGCTGTGTATCTTCATCGGATTCATGACACAATTCCTTTGAAAGTTTTTGACTTATGTTCAAAGGAGTCGAAACAGCATTGGAGTTGTCCATATTGAAGCGTTTTAGAACATCTTCAATGTACCTTTCCTGATCGATCCATAGTTTTCTTGCTTACGGTCTCGAGTAACTTGAATGCCTAACACGTATCTTGCTTCACCAATGTCTTTCATTTTAAAGTGACGCGCCAGGTCATCTTAAATTTTCTTCTTCGCTTGGTTGTTCGTGAAAATCAGAATATCATCGACGTAAAAGGACACGTATGTTATTTCGCCATTGTCCCGCTTATAATAAATACAATGATCGACTTCTGATTGCGTGAGTCCGATCGTCTTCAAGGTTTTGTCCAGCTTCTTGTTCCAGACGCGACTGGCTTGCTAAAGACCGTACAGCGTTTTCTTCAGTCTGCATACCTTTCCCCTCTTTGTACTGAAGCCTTCCGGAAACTTGATATATATTTCCTCGTCCAGTTCGCTTTGTAGGAGAGCAGTGACCACATCCATTTGATATATGTCCAAATCAAATTGAACAGCCAGACTCAGCAACAATCGAATGGATGAGTAGCGCACAACGGGAGAAAACGTCACTTCATAGTCTATCCCATAGCGTTGCGAGTATCCCTTGATGACCGACCTAGCTTTGTGCATTTCAACGTGCCCGTTTGCGTCACGCTTCGTCTTAAACGTCCACTTGCAGTCAATCGGCTTCTTCCCTTTTGGCAGATCTGTGAGCTCCCACGTCATCCTTTACAACGGTTTTTTTAATTCTGGTCGATCTTCTCAACTGCGGTGCGGGGGCGATTCTAACCTCTGAAGATTCTGCTTCGGCGTCGATAACATCTGAATCATCGGAGTAAAATTCATCATCGTCTGCAGATGTTATCGATTGTCTCGCCTGTGGATCTTCTGCAGTGTCCATCGCCGTATCTGCATCATTCTCAAAAGTCATAGCCATTGAATCCTCTTCGATTTCCCCCACTGAATCGCAACTGGGAAAAAATGTTGTAATATGATGGATCCTCTGCAACTACTTCACCCATAAATCGCGTTTCTCTCTTCGACTTGTCATAGAATCGGTATGCTTTCTGATTTTCGCAGTAACCGACAAAGATGACATCTTTTCCTTTAGCGTCCAACTTGTTCCTCTTCTCTTTAGGCACATGAATCACAGCTTTGCACCCAAAGAACTTGAGGTGCTTCACGTTTGGCTTCATTCCTTCCAGACCAAGATTCTTCCGGTGTTGAATTTTCAAGACCTCTACATCGCGTTCGATTAATTAGGTAAACTGCTGTATTCGCTGCTAAGCCCAAAATTTCCTTCCACGCGCATCGTCGAGTTGTTCGCCACAGTGACTTCAGCATCCTGTGGTTGAATTTTGCTGGAGAAGTATTCACCGCTTGCGCACATGTGAGCCGAAGCGCCTGAATCGAAGAACCAGACCTTAGCGTCGACGCACCTTGCAGAAAAACATCCAAACATCGCATTCCTCTGCTGCCCTCGATATTGCTTATTTTTGAATTGTTTTTTTGGACAATTGGCGGCAATGTGGCCTTACCTTTTTTGAATTTGCTCTTTTGTCCTGCAAACGCAAATGCTCCAGCACAATTTTCCACTTTCACGTCTTGAATCAGCTTTAACTTGATGGAGTCACCTGTGATACGGATCCCTGCACACTGGATCCCCATGATCATTGGCTTGTATTCGTCGGGTAGTCCTGCCAACATCATGGAACCGGTCCATTTCTCATCGACGTTAAACCCAGCTCCCCTCAACTTGTATACGGTGTTTAATACGTCGTTGACGTAGTCTTCTGTGGATCCAAAATCTTTAAGTTTTGTTGAGCAAAACTTTTGAATCAGTCCTACTCGTCGCACTAAGCCAGAGTCCTCTTAGATGTTCGCGAGCGCATACCAAATGTCTTTTGCGCTCTGGCAAGCACGAATATGTGGAAATATCGACTTTTCCACAAGAAGAATGAGCTCAGACTTGGCTTGAATTAGTTTGTCTGCATTCACTTCCATACTTTCTACTGCCTTCCGGAGGTTTTTCATCTGAAAATATGCCTCCACTGTAATTTCCAATCCTCGAAATTTTCGGTGCCCTTCAACTTCTCGATTTGCATTTTGACTGCCATTCTGATAGATATATTCTTAATATCTTCGTCCAGAATTTCCTAAAACACAAATTTTCTTGCTGCTCTTGAAAATTTCCTTGCTGTTTCCTCTATTTCGTGAGAGGGCCCATAACCTGATGTTTTCAAGATTTATTTAGAAGTAATATTTTATTTTGTGAAAAAATAAAACTACAAAAGCAAAGAACTAAAGATACAAAATATTAGTTCAGTACAATTGAAACGCAAAGTAAAATTTAACAAGGAACTTAATCTAAATTTGCTACAGATATTGCCTCAAGATTCAAAATATTTAAGGATTGAAAGAGCGCATAGGATAAATCTGGTAAATGTGTTCGCATTTTGTTTTTTTTATTGGTATTGTGTTATAGATTTATCTACAGAAATAATTTAGTCTACTAATAATGATTGAAAAATCGAATCGTAGAAAAGAAGGATCATTTTTTAATTGAAGAAACTAGTCCTGAAAATGTTTGTACACTGTGTATGATTCAGCGTTTTTTCGAATCAGATTTCGTTATGTCAAATGGAACCTTCAAAAAGCAGGTATAGACACTCTTGTTCATTATAGTCAGAAGTGTAGACAATAAATCATAGTAACTTCATGTTAGTATTTGTTATTTGCAATTAAATCATGGCAATTTAGAATGTGCCAAAAAAAATTTATCTGAGACCAAAACTACTGTAAAAAATAATTCTTATTACAAATACTTGTATAAACAAAACTTTGTTTTTAATTTCAAATATTGTTCAGCTAATAATTTTGAAAATTTTTATAAGTCACATTTTTTCTTTGATTATCATAAAAATATCCATCGATAAATGTGTCACTTTGTTTTTTCTACAAAAAGAAAATGGAGCTAAAATATCTTGCAGAAAATAAGTTGTCAAACAACATCGGAAAATGTAAATGAAAAGTTATGGTTTACTCAAAAATTCAACAAATTCATTGTTTGCCGTATTTGATAGCCGACGATGTATCAAGCACGTCTAATTGATATACAAAAATGTTGCAGATTTTCAAATTTAATACATTTGAAATGGGAATTTTGTAATTTATAATTCAATTGGGCGGAGATAGTATAAATATGGATCAGTTTGAAAATATTTGAGAATAAAAAAAAAAAAATGGATTAACGCACTGTGTTAAGGGACTATATAAAGTATAAATGGATCTTGCACATAGAGAAATTATATTAATATAGGAAAATGAAGGTACGAATTCATTAGCAAAGAAAGGAAATTATATGAGTATCGCAAAGACAAACTTAAAATTGTTTGTGAAAAATAGTTGTTTATTAAAATGTGCTGTGAAAATATTTAAGTAATTTATCAAAAATTAAATGTGATTCCGGAACAAAGTGAATCATCGAGAACAAAGTGCTTTCGTGTCATATTACGCGTAAATTTATATATTTATGAAATGGCAAATACTCTTTGTTGAATCGCATTATTGATTTTAAAATGTTGAGTGCGAATTTCCATCCAATAGGGATAATTTTGCACCGGCGGAAATTCCATCCATAGTTCGAGTTTTCTATTAGTCTGATGTATATAAGATAGATTTGTGGGAACACTCCACATCTTAATTTACTTTAATACTTTTACCTTTCTTTAGTTTTTTATTTATTTATATTATTTTAGTTTTCATTGATTTTTAAGTTTTGTTTTATTTTTAATTTTTGAAAATAATTTTTGAGTTTTAATTTATACGTTGTGAAATTTAGTTAATAAAATATTTTATTACAAAAAGGATAAATATTATATATTGATTTTAATACTACAGATTTGTCAATTCGTTTCAATATCGTTAATATATCTTTGGGTTTGCTGAGTAATTCAAAATCATTAGATTATATACCGAGAAATTTTGCTCTTTAAATTTTACCTTTTTGTACTTTTTGTACTTTCATATATAAATGACACTTTAGAAGGAAAAGTATAAAGTGTCACCTTTAAAAATACAATTTATTTAAAATTAAAAGTAGACATTTTGATCAAAAACGTTTTGAAATACGACTGACTTTCGGTGGGGCTCCTAGGTTTTGTGGTATTATTTCATTATACAAAATTGCAGATTAGTAAATCGTAGGTTTATTTAATTAATTATACAGTTCAAACAAACTACATGTTGAAAACATGATATGACAAAGCTTTGGAGCCTTTTGGTCGTCTGTTATTTTATTTCGATTATGTCCATTCTGTTGATGATTCTAAACAGATATTTTTCCGCTTGATCCCTAGTAGAAATTTTGGTAGGGCCATGGTCATGAAGTGATCATGTCATTATTTGAGGTGATCGGGATATGACGAGGCCCATAATGTCCTTGTAACGCAGGGTCCTGATTATGTATTGACCTTAGGCCATGATCATGTACTGAACGGGCAATTCACCATTTTAATATTTACCCGACAATTGCCTTGTCTGAGCCCGAGCATAATAGGGTTTCTCTCATTAATCTCGATCATTGCCTGATACTAATTTCGTTATGGGGAACAAATAATGTAGCTATGATCGGGAACATTGACTGTTTAGATAAAGTAAACTCTGCTATGGTAAGCATGATAAGGGCATGCAAAGGCAATGATCATATTTTCTCTAATAGGGCTTACCCAACGAAAACCCGATCATTTCCCGATGGCGCATCGGGCAAATTTCTACTAGGGATGTTATCTTCTCAGCTTTGGTATTTCAAATATCCCATTGTTTTCAGAATACTCGTCATACTAAGTAGTCAATTTCGAAAAGATCACTTATAGATCTTTTTTAGTTGTTTTTAAAAGACTATTTGGTTGAACAATATCTAACATATTTTTGTATCCCGAAGAGTAAATACTGCCCATGAAAAGAAGTCACCCCCGCCGTTCGGATTCGGTATTAAACTGTAGGTCCCACGATAACTCGTACAGCTCCAATGGCGGAAGAGCTCGGCCTAAGTCATTCAGGACTATAGTGTCAAATCTATATATTTCAGAAATATTTTCAGAGATCACTGTAAATTTAAGAATAATAGTACTTATATAGATTCATATTGTGTTTGCACTATTTTGTTGAACAAATTTAACATTTTAGTGTTCAAATAAAATGTCTAACTTCAAATAGTACAGAAAATTTTCAGCACCATTGACTCAATCAAAGCTTTCACAGACAAATCCAACTTGAAATAAATAAAAAAGTATTAAATATTTCCATTTTGGCCTTTGAACGAGTTCGTTGAGTCTGGCAGTTTTTCGATTTATCGTCTGTGCGTCAAAGATTTTCCCATAGACAACCCTAATTCATCATGATTGTTTTGAAGAAAACTTTGAGTTCAAGGATTTCTACAAATATACTTTACCTTCTTATTGCATTATAGCGTGTATTAAGATATTTGATAACTTTAACTAATACTAGTCAGATTATTAATGTTTCTATTTGTTGGAATATTTTGCCAAAAATATCAAAAATATATGACTTACATTACAGGCCATTAGCCTCATACTTTAGCTTTTGCCCAACGAAGCAGCACCTTGATTTTGCTGTATTTATTTTTCACTCATAATAAATCATCTTCAACGAGTTTTTTTACTTAATCCGTGTGGAATTAGCATTTAGCATCCTTTCAGTGCTGCTGTGAAAAGTGGAAACATCTCAAGTGAACATCGGAGACTATATAATTTCGGAAATTCCTTTGTTTTTTATAAAGCAATTCGAGTTTTCTAATATTTTTGTTAAATACATCACATATGCCATCTATGCCTGTTAAGGCCATAAACATATGTATGCAAAATGTACAGTTCAAATGACTCCGCATCCATTATTCATTAATTCTACAAAAAAAAAAAAAATGTTGCTTGCTTGATGTATGGGCATAGGTTCAAATTTGGCAACAGCTGCAGCTTCCATGGGACCCTTGAATGTTTAGCCAAAATATATACATTTTTTTTGTTGTTTTTGTCTTAACAAACATAAGTATACAAACGCGTATTTATTCTGACACTTATTACACAGCATTGTTGATTTGGTTTTCGAGTATTTGCAAATGCTGCGCGGAATATTAATTCGATATTATGATTAACGCTAAGTTCGCAATCGGCCAAAAGTGTGAGTTAAATTTATTAAATTTACGAATTCCGAAGTAAAGATATTTATTTGAAGCACTCAGTAATTGGCAATTAAAAAAAGTAACATCAAATAATGTAGTGGCTATTTAAAATTGATTTTAATTTATGAATTTATGGTTTTTTAAAATTATAGTCTAAAAAAACACGTGGACTATAAATATAACATCATAACTAAGACTATCAAATTGATGGAAGATATGATTATACTAAACTCAACATGATTGTTGGTATGCCAAAAACAATTTCTATATGATTCTGAGTTTATCTGACTGGTACTTATTCTCCGAATTATTCTAGCAATTATTTTTTCGTCAAGAAGAATATCGTCAAGAAGAATATAATAAGGATTGTCAAATTGTTAAATATATAATTGTGATTCTTTACTCATTCTTTAATTATTTTTAATCATATTTTTTAGTTATTGAGACATTAGACCATAGTTAACTAGAGTAAAATTACTATGTTTTTATATCCTACTAGTGAAAAGGTACACACACAGAAAAAAACGGTTGAAGCCAGACAGTAAACAATTGTTAGTTTATTTTAAACGAATTAACATTTTTAATTGTTGGGTTTTGTTCAAAACTGTTACATATTTCAACTTTTAACAAAATCTTAAAAAATGTCGTTTAAAATTTGTCAAAATTAGAAAAACTCAATTAAATGCGGAACGACAAACATTTTCCGATTCTTCCGATGGAGCAGATCGTCGATTATGGGAATGTAGAGTGCATCATACCGTAGAAATCACAAACTTAAAACCATTCCACAAAAACCATCATTGGTGGGGTTTCGAACGTCACTCTGTCCCGGAAATCTTTAACATATTTGGTGCTATTTTCAGCCTGGAAATCAACATCACGAGCTAGGCCTGTCCTCAGGCTGGCATGAACAACAGCAACTTGGTCGCAGAGCGTCAATATGCCTCATGCCGTAATTCGATACGGTTCGGAGAAAATCTGTGGTGGAAACGTCACGTTGGTCGAAAAGATTCAAGGCTAGATGAATGCATTCGATTACCCGAGTGCCCAAGATCACGCTCGTTTCTTTAAGTACTCGGGTAGTTTGTTTGTTTTTCGTTGTTTGAACTACCCGTGTAGTGCGTTCGTTTAACATTAAAATAATATTTTTTCGAATATGGGGGTTTTTGCGCCAGTTCGCGAGTCCTGCGTTCCATTAGAATTATAATGAAATTTACTGTCAATTTCCGAAAATAAAAAAATGGAAGTGGTATATGGGGAGTGGAATATGAGCCCCCATTTGAGGCTCGTTTACCACTCCCACGGAGGGAAAAAAGTTCTAAAATCCAGAAGGAATCAAGAGGAATAGGAGTGATAATGATACAAATATTTACAGGTCCGATCACTCTGACATTAGGCAAGTTTTTTTTGACAAATTTTGAAATATTTTGTTTTGATTCAAATTCAAATTGTCAAAAATTGAAATTTATGTTCAAAGAAAATATGAAAAATATTTTTCAGATTTTGTTTTGATTATAAAAATTTTTGTGAATATTTTTAAGTTATCTCAAAGCATACCTTGATAATTATTTTTCATTTCTATAGAATTTTATATTGATTTTTTTTAATTGTCAATTTTGTTTTGGTTTTAAAACTAAACTTCAAAAAACTTGGCTAGTGTCACCTAAAGTAAACATTGGAAAAAAATGAGAGAGTGATCGTACCTGTATATATTTGTATCATGGGAGTGATATACAGCTAAACCGAAAAATTCTTAATTTCAAGAAATGGATTTTCTTAGTTGTCAAAAAAGTAACTAAGTAGAATTATTCTTAGATTCAGTTATTAATTTCTTGGATATCAAAAAAGTAACTAAGTAGAATTATTCTTGGTTTCAGTTATTAATTTCTTAGGTATCAAAAATGTTGTTGTTGTTTTCGTCGCAAAATGTAATGAACACGTGTTCGTACAGTTGTTGTTTTTTCGATCTTGCTTTGTCGCTATTATGTTTTGTTTTACTTTGTCCGTCTGTCAGCCCCATCTGTTTGTTCGTGTATCTGTCTGTCCATATGTTGAAAAAAAGCAATTATTTCGAAGCTAACATAAAATAAAAAAAAAGATATTCGAGTTAATTTATTGTTAATTTAGTACTTTATTACCTATATGCATTTTGGTATAGTAAATGACTTCTTTGAATACTTAATGTGATTGAATTGTTTATTTTATTTTTATAATTATTATTTAATTTAATCTCTGTATATTATTCTGAAACCGTTTACTTACCATATACACTTTCTCCTCTTCTGTTGCCTCTTCTGTTGGTTATGTATAAACCCTCCGCACGTTACCCATAAGCATTGTATAGTGTATTTTGATAACAATGGAATGAAATCAACTTGGTATTTATGCAAAATTGAACCCAAATTTATGTTTACGAACTGAAATCATACCAATATTCGCAGGAAAAATCGTTTATTCTATTTATATCTTTAACATTCATACATACACAGACGCTTGCTTGTCTGGCTGTGCTTTGTTGTTCTATTCGTGAAAACACACACATGCAAACATTGTATATCATGCCATTTTTTGATACCTAAAAGAAAAAAAATTGCAATCCAGACAAATTGTACTTAGTTACTTTTTTGATACCTAAGAACTTAATGTCTGAATATCTAGAAAAATTTGGCTTAGTTACTTTCAACAGACAGACAGGCAGACTAACAGATGGCGACGTCGCAAAACAAAGCATACATACAGAGCAATATCGATGAAAACAACAACAATACATGAACACGTGTTCTTTTTGCGATGAATACAGCAACAATTTTGCGTGTTCTTTTTGGTTTTTATAATCAATAAATTAACTTCTGAAAATCCAATTGAATAAAGTTTGTTTACTTTTTTGACAACTAAGTAATTTGCTTTCTTGATATCCAGATGACAAATTCTTGAATTTTAGTAGTATTTTATTGATATTAGTCAAATTCTTCTATTTTTCTTTCTAACCGAATTCTTCTCGAATTTTAGAATTTTATTTCCCTCCGTGTAAATAGAGTTTTATACACTTTTGGAAATATTCGTTTGAAATCGAGAGCCTAAAGAAACCAAAAAATGAATCAGTTGAAGATAAGAAAGGACAGTGTGATCAAAATGAAAGAGAGATGAAACAAGCGAAATTTGACAAATAATATAAAAATAATGTATGGTAAAAATCATATTAAGTAGTGTTATCTTTAAATAAAAATAGAACTGTCTATAATTACCTTGCTTTTATTTTCAAATAAAAAAAATTTAAAAAGAAGGCATTTTTAAAATATCAAAAGTATGAACTGTTAAAACGATCAAATCGGAGTAACTGGTTGCTGTATATTTGACATTTATGCTAAACGAAAATTTTATACTTTCGTTCTAACCCTTTTTTAACAGTAACTTACTGTGGGTTCCATTTCAGCACTGAAAACTGTTAAAAAACAGTCTAAAACGACAGTTTATTGTTTTGTGAGTATAATCACTTGAAAAATGCAAAAGAAAATATATTCTTGATAAGCGTAACCTCTACAGTATATTGAAAATGGACAGAATTGGTCGATTACACTACACAACAGCCATTCTGCGCAGCAGTCATGGTTATTTTTGTATTATGTAAAATGACGCCCTGATTCCGAAAATAGTTTAATACTGTTTCTTTGAATAGGTTTACAAAATATGGGTCAATAACTTTTGAGCCGAGCTTTCAAAAATAACTCACAAGAGTTATATCAAATGAATTGTATTTGAACATCCAATAAACATTTCTTATAATTTTTAAATCGATAGAAGAACTCGAAAAAAGTATTTTTACCACAAAAATTTTAATTAAAACATGCATTTAAAAAATTGAAAAAATAGAGAAAGTAAGACGATGCACAGTTTGTAATATTTCAAAATTAATCCATACTCTTTCGAAGAAATTGAGCTATCAATGACAAAAATATATGAGTAACATTTACGGATAAAATAAATTATGTGAAGGCATTACAATTGATTGCTATATAAATAGCCACCAAAAAATGTGGGCCAATCACGCCAAGTTTTTGAGCACGTATTTATAGAGAATGGTTTGTAACTAATTTCAAATTTTATAATTTTATCTTGAATACTTTACGAGATATGGAATCCTAAAAGGTAAACTCATATCTTGTATGGGATGTAATTGAGTCGTTGACTAATTTGTCTCATTTTCGAACTTAAAATTACTTTTCTACTAGAATATATTGAAGTTAAATTTCATCGCATTCGGAATAGTATTTATCAAGTTATCGTGTATTGGCGAACAGACAGACGGCCATAGATCGACTCGAAAAGTGATGCTGACTAAGAAAATAAATACTTGTCATACCGGCAACGCCTTCTAAGATGCGCTATAATATCCTCATATACTTAGTTTAACCTGTAACCAATGGGTGTAGAGTATAAAAACAAAAAATTTAGTTTACACCCAATTCTAATGCTTTCACATGTTTTTTCTGACGACAAAATGTATCCATGGATTTTTTTTATTTTTACGTCGTTTTCTTTTAAAACGTACAAGCAAATTTTGGAATATCACAGACTGTCAATCATCTCGCTTTTTAAATTTTCACAATTTTTTAAATGCATCTTTGATTTTAATGTTCCTCGAAAAAAAACAAAAAATTTCGAGTTCTTCTATCGAATTCTCTCAAACCAGTAAACCAATTTTAAAATGTTGTCAGAAATGTTTATTGGATTTTAAATTATCTGTTATTTTGTAATCAGTTTGATCAAACTGTTATTTAAAACGCGAAATATTGCAAATATATGTGACCAGCTTTTTGTAAGCTCGGTTCATAAGTTATTGGCCGATATCTCATAAACCTATCCATAGATTTTTTAATTAATATATTAGAATTCTGCGGTTCATTGCCAATAATACAAAAATAGTTTCATTTATTGCACAAACTTTTTTTCCTCATTTTGTTGTGCAGTGTTATGACCCGACCATCATATAACACTAACATCTAAGGTTAGATTTTCCTTTATCCCGGCCGAAATGCATTTTTTATTGTAAACAATCATTGACTCAAATATGTTTCAAAATATATTAAAAAAATGATTTTCATCGAAATATGAGATTGCTATATGGTCGAAGTTGTAGACGTAAAAGTTACCAAATAATTTTTTTACAAACTCGATTTTATTGCATTTTCTGCTATACACACGTAGCAAAAAAAGGGTCCTTCCAAACAACTTTTTGTCTATGTTTGAAGCCTTATGTAAACATAATTCATAATTACCTGATAAATAGTCTTATTTATATTATGTTAACACTTTAAAATGGCAAATGCTCTAGTGGAAACATAATTAATGTTGGATCCAAACAAAAAAATATTTGAATCGAAACATTATATTTTCAAAATTATACTTGTTTGGGTAACAGCCTGAATATAATGATGTTCCAAACATATCGTTCCATTTTTCCAAGAAGTAATAATTAATTGCATCCAAATTATGTATATGTATTTAATTTACAAATGACAAAATTATTATCAATACGAACACTTTCTCTCAACGAACAACAAAAGACACTGAGACATGGCGAATCAGTTCGTATACCTACCGAGCACAAGGCTATAAATTATATCAATTTCATTTTGTGTTTGTTTAGAAACATAACTATAATCAAGTAAGCTGACGAGCATTAATTTATTTAAATGCAATTAAAGCGTTATGTTTGAAACATAATTTAGGGCAAACATTTACAGGTTCTGCTGAACAATATAATATAATAATATTCAATACAATCTGTACCAAAATAAATTTAATTTCGATCAAAATTTAAATATAATTCATTCCTAATCAGAGATTAAAACTCTTTGGAACATCAGTTCTGGTTCCAAGATTTTTAAAATAGCGATTCCCACAACAATTTTATTAATAATGGTTTCGATTCCGGTTCTGGTTTCAAAAATTGAACGCTTTTGATACCGGTCCTTTGCGGTTCTTTCCCTGACTGAGACCGGATTCAGTTCTACAATTTTTTTTAGGTTCCACACATTTTTTAATAACGGTTCCGATTAAGGTTCATGTACCGATTCCTGTTCTTTGCTGTCCCTTTTCCAACTACATGTATAGTAATTTCGTACTAATTTTTAATTATATTTTTTTCGAATATTGAGATAAAACTTCTTTGACTTACTGATAATAGCGCAGGGTTCCCGAATATGTCATTTATTTTTGAAGGATATGCCAGAGCGAGGTATGCAGATGCGGCAAATTCCGAGAAAACACAAGACCAATAACATTTTGAAAACTGAGTAAAATTAAAAATATATGAGGTCGAAAGCTATAATGTCCACTACAATTTATTATTTTGCGATGACTAAAAACGACTACTTAATATTTGTCTTTTTTTTACATTTTTAGACACTATCGTTTAAAAATGGGAAAGATGATAAACTTGATATTTGTTTATACACTTAGCTACATTAGCTACGACCGCGGTAGCTCAGTGGTTAGTGCGTTGGACTGCGAGCCGAAAGGTCCCCGGTTCAAGCCTGGACTGGGGCTAACAACATCTTTTCATAGAAACATTTTTCTATACCGCGCTACCTCTCGGCAGTAAATGGCAAACCTACGAGTGTAAAACATTGCCTATGAAAAGCTCTCACCCGCCGTTCGGATTCGGCAATAAACTGTAGGTCCCACCACTTTGAGTACAAATATAACACGCTCAGCTCAAAATGGTGAGAGAGCTCGGCCTAAGTTTTTGTACAGCTGTAGTGCCACTACTATTATTATTACATTAGCAACGAAGAAATAATAATTAAGTTTGGGTATTTTTGTGCTTAGCTTTTGCCGCTACATTTATTTTTGTAATATCATCACAAGTGTGACTATCTGATCGCACTAGGATAATTCGGGTTAATATTTAATTTGAAAAAGTAAAAAGGCGCTGAAAAATGGATCCAAGGATTACGTGTAAAGGGCAAAAGGTAATTCATAACCGTTTGTTTACAAATTTTATATGAAATTCGATCCGAATTCGATCGAAAGCCAGAACATGGCCGTATAACTAGATTTTGAAACGGAAAGAATACAAGTTGGATATCGATCATTAACACCAACAATGTGGACTGGTTTTATATAACGGACAGACGAACTAGCATTGATCAATCAGACACTCCAGTTTGCATGATTATTCTACCGAATCCGAGAACAATAAAAAACAAATAGAAATATTCAAATAATGTGTATATCTTTTGAAAAAAGTTAATAAAGAAATGTGGATGGTCACTAATACATGGAGGGGGACTTCATGCACTCAGCTAAAGTACATTATAAAAAACGATTGGATTGAAATTTTTAAGGGTCTTTTAAAGTCGATGAACTAAAATTCATTCGCATATGAACCACAGGCACTGTTCGAAACTATATTAAAAAACCGAAATATTGGCGAAGATGAAATGTTTTCGCTATGAAATAAATAAACCAGGCATCTATGTTGATTTAGACGAAAACAAATTAGAAATTAAAGACAGAAAAATATTTGTCATGTAAACGAAAAGAAAAATGATTCGAAAAAAAACGAGTTGGGAAAGTTAGGTCACATGGGTAAGTTCGGTCACATGGGGTGGACTTTTATAGTCGGTCGGGCCCGACTATGAAATACCCTACACCATTGGTGGGATATTTAATTGTATATCTTAATTTTAAAGTTTTTAATTATACTGAACCTCCCCACCCTCAGAATATTATTCACATATCAGATATTAACATCTTATATCTCCATAATTTAAAAAATTGATATAAAAGTATAAAAAACTAATACAAAAAATTAGAAAAATGTAAATGGGCGGACCACGCCTATATTCAAAAATTGTGTAAGGATAATATTTCATAGATTTGATTTTAATAATTTACGGTTCACATTTCCACTATAAAAACCCGGGAAATAATGAAAAAAAGGTGGGCGGATCTCGCCCATTTTTTGACCACATATTTCTAGGTGAATTCTAATAATAAGTTTTAAATTTTGTAACTATACTTTGAATACTTTTCGAGTTATTAGTTCCGAAAAAGTTATATACAAGTGACTTGTATGGGAGGTGGGCGTGTCCGTTGACCGATTTGGCTCATTTTCAAACTCAGTACCTACTTTTGGCTAAAATATATTGATACGAAATTTCATCGCATTCTGATTAGTATTTCTCAAGTTATTCTGTATTCGGACAGCAAGACGGACAGACAGACAGACAGACAGACGGACATGGCTAATCGGACTCGGGTAGTGATGCTGATCAAGAATATATATACTTTTCCATACCGGACACGCCTCCTAAGGGGCATTACAATATATGCACAAAGTTAATATACCCTGTACCTCATAGGTGTAGGGTATAACAAATAGAAATATTCAAATAATGTGTATATCTTATGAAAAAGTTAATAAAGAAATGTGGAAGGTCACTAATACATGGAGGGGGACTTCAGGCACTCAGCTAAAGTACATTATAGAAAACACAGGTCAGTTTTCATCATGAACGATTGGATTGAAATTTTTAAGGCTGTAAGATCAACAAAAGGTAAAAATGCGGAGAAGGGTTTATAAAGTTGTTGAACTAAAATTGTTGAACCACAGGCACTGTTCGAAACTATATTAAAAAACCGAAATTTTGGCGAAGAAGAAATGTTTTCGCTATGAAATAAATAAACCAGGCATCTGTCTTGATTTAGACGAAAACAAATTAGAAATTAAAGACAGAAAAATAGTTGTCATGTAAACGAAAAGAAAGTTGTTTAGAATGTGTTTTGAAGATTTTAAGGAAAAAAAGTCTCGTTGTTATATGGAAACTAATTTTTAAAGAATTTCGTATTCATTACAGGTACAATCAAATTCGCATACTGGATCTAACCCGTCTTCTGGAGTTTGATCAATTTATTATTTTTTAACCACCCACACTTTTCAATAAATGAAAGTAAGAATTACTGATTGCGACATGTTTACCAATCTTATAAATAATGGAATTTGAAATTTGGATCAATTATCTTTTATTCGAATACCAATATTTAATTTTAATTTTTCAATGTCACAAGGTGTATATTTATTTATGGTTGTTTTATTTTTTGAACATTTATGAAATATATTTTTTTTTCATATTATTTTATAATTAATTTAACTTTATTTAATTTAAAATAAGTGTAAAGAGTGAGCTTTGGTTTTTATTTTTTTTTTATTTTTGAAATTGAAAAAGTGTAAAATATTTATTATAGTTGAATTGACAGCTAAAGCAGGTTTTCAATGTATTTCATACATTGCGTTTCGTGTGTGTTTTATATTGAACGTTGGATTTTAGCGTCCAATGCCTCAACTGTATTAATATTTTTTTAAATATTTTGGATTATTTAAATATTTTGGATTTGTACAATATATTTATAATTGACAAGAATAAAAATAAATAAACTTAAAAATAGACATCAATATGTTTAATTGAAATCGTATAATTCTCCTTTTGGACTGCTGCCTTTGAAATTTGAAGTATACGATCTACCAAGATGTCTAATGCAGTGAAAAGTTACCGCGTCCCGGCACCCGTACATTTGTACTATTCCTTTAAATTTTTTCTTTGTTCTTGATTTCAAATCCGTCCATACTTTCTTCCATTTTGAGACTGTTCTATTTGGAAGCCCATGCGAATTAAGTTTTTCACTAATTATTTGCCATGTGGAGTCTACATTTACTCGATTGGTTCCAAAAACGGATCGCAATTTGAAAAGGAAAAACTTTTTACTACTTCTTAAAATCCATTAAATTTTCTTAAATAAAATACAACTTTACCATTTATTCTATTTTAAAATTTGACAGTTTTATTCGTGAGAACGAAATATAGCTGCATCATCTAACGTACAATTTTTAAACATTCTGAACACTGAAAAAATTCAACATGTACGTGTCACTAGTGATTACTCTGAAAATTTGTGCTAAAACAGTTTTTTTTTTTAGATCAATTCGTTTACGGTTTTTAATGCAATTGCATATCATATTTTTATAATTAAAAAATATATTATTTTTATTGGTACATTTAAATAAAAGTTGATACATTTTGTAGCTGAAGTCTCTTCAAGTATGAATTTGAAAATGGTTTTTCAACTTCAATTTATTTAAAGATTTTATTCCAATTTAAAATTCTACTATGAGAGATTTTAAATATCAATTAAAATTGATAAAATTTATATTTCGACGCCTCTTACGAAAACCCACACGTTTCAAATTGCTTACGAAAAACAGCACGTTTTTCGTAATTACGAAAAGATGCACAAGTTCAGTTTCCCCACGAAAACAATCACATTTTTATTATATCCAAGAAAAGAAGCATATACGTTTTTTAGACACGAAACACATTTACATTTAGCTACGTTAAAAAGCACATCTATCATTTCGCCAAGAATAAAAGCAAATACATTTCTTCAAGAAAATCATCCCAGTAGACGGTTTTGTGCACAAGAGCAAACTTAGTTCGAAAAACTTGTACCATTAGGATTTGGCCAGAACTCACTTACGCCATTGGAAACTTTTATTCGAAAAATTTGTTTTTTTGGGATTTGGCCAGAACCCACTTGAAAAATTTTGTTCAATTGGAATTAGGCCAGAACCCACTTACGTCATTGGACATTTTCTTTGGAAAAATTTGTTCCATTGGAGTTTGCAAGAACCCACATTCGTTACTGGACTTTTTTTGTAAAAAATATTACATTGGGACATGGCCAGAACCTACTTGCGTCATTGGACATTTTTTTGGAAAATTAGTTCCATGCGGATTTGGCTAGAACAAACTTGGGTCATTGTAAGAAAGCACTTGCGTCATTGGAATTTTTTTTTGGAAAATTTATTTCCTTTGGGATTTAGATAGAACCCACTTCTTAACCACAAAAATATACATAGGGATATCTGTATCGAAAATATATATATGGTTTATTAAAAATGTGTTTTTGTTCGTAGATAAAATATAAATGTGCTTCTTTTCGTGGAGAAATAGAGAATGAGATTCTTTTCGTGGCTAAAATAATTTAATGCTTCTTTTCGTAAATAAAATAAACTTATGCTTATTATAGTGAAACAAGTAAGCAAATTGAAACGTTTGTGTTTTCGTAATACGCGTCGATTTGATACATTCGAATTTAAAATGCAAATAAAATCCTTCAACGAATTGATATTGGACCACCGTTTTCATATCTATACTCAAAAATGTGTCAGCTATGAAGTACATCAAACTTTTTTTAAATGTTCGACCAAAAACTTATATATTTTTATAATATGAAAGTATGATATGTATTTTATGAAAGATTCATAAAATTCCTACAAAACGTAAATAAATTACGAATAAAAAAAGCAATCTTCCGTATTATCTACGAATGACTTTCGTAGATCAAATCTACGAATAGTTTCATAAATACACAAATAATACTCGTAATTTTATCATAAAGTCTTTTGTGTATTTTATGCAATTTATGGATAAATTTCACGAAATTGTGCGTAAAATACACGAACGATTTCGTGTATATTAAGCGCATTTTATTTTAAGTGTAATAATAATTAGGCGCAACAGTCCAGAAGAACTTAGGCCGAGCTCTCTCACCACTTTGAGCTTTGTGGGTTATATTTGTACTCAAAGTGTTGGGACCTACAGTTTAATCCCGAATCCGAACATTTCGTAAAATTCTACATATAGCCTCAAAATTTACGAAAGTGTTTAGTAATTTATTCGTAAAATGTAAAGCTCATTTGTAAAATATGTTATTCTTTCGTAAAAAAATTGTAATAGAAAATAATACAATTTAAACGAAATATTCGTAATTTTGTTGTTGTTTTAATATTACGAATAATGATTCGTAATATATACGAATCGCTCGTAAAAAATAATTTGGACAAAAATAGAAATTACAAATGTTTCGTGTATTCTACGAATTATTCGTGTATTTTACGAAATTTAAAATTACGAAAAAATATTTCGTAAAATGTTCTAGACATTATATTATTAGTGCAATGGTAAATGCGACGTCATTATAAACTTGCTAAATTAATTGATATATAGGAAAGAGAATTTAATTTTTTTAATTTGATTTTTAAATATGTCGATTTTAAAATAATACTCGTAATTAGTAAAGTAAAGTAAAAATTTAAAGTAAAAATCGTAAACAATACAAATTTAAATTAACACTTTATTTTAAACTAACGCATCTGTTAGTTTTGTTTGGTCTTAAAACTAATACTTATTTTTAAAGACTACAAAACATTAAAAAATCTATTGAGTTTAGTTATTTTTCCATTTGGCGCGGTTTTCAAAATCGAACTGTACCAAAATAATTGACTGCCGCACCATTTCGCTAACCATAAGAAACGTGAGGTTTTTGTTTATCACGAATAGGCCGCCCATGCAAATCCGCAACTTGTGCTGCATCAATTGCAATGAGAAGAGTTCGCACTATTAGAAAAATAAAATTATTAATAAATTAAAAAAAAAGGATATTCATATCAAAACTTACAGCATGCTCCGAACACTGTTCCAGCGCGGGCAACTCGCTCAGCTGCTTCAACAGAAAAGCACTGCCCGCGTATTCCTCCTGCGCAATTTCACAGATCAAAAGCAGCAAATAGAGATCAAGAAGCAACGCTGTATACGTCAACATACTAAAGACTGTGAATGCAAAATTAAACTGCAGTTGTGGTTCCTGTACGCCCATCATCATTATGGCATAGTAGCCCACCGCAATGTTGTTCAGCAGGCTGATTAGCAGAAAAGTCAGAATTTGTAACTTGTAGCATGAGTTGAGGCGCACTGTCAACTTTCCCAATTGCCAGTGCAGTCGCATGATGCAGTGCAAATCGTCCGCCAACAGGCAACACAGCTGCTGCAGCGTGCGACTGCCGCGCGACAATACGACGCGGCACGCGTGCAGCTCATTGCGTGTTGTACACAACTTGTGCAACTCATCGTTGAGCACTGCAAAACTGCGCGCCTGATGCCACAGAAAGAAGTAATAATGCAATATGACTCCTTGCACGATGTTTTGCGTGTTGATCGTGTACACCGTCAGCAGCCAAGAACCAAAAGATTTTTCTCTTCGCAGATGCAGCATCGTGATAAATACGGCCATACTTAGAAACCAAGAGGTAGAGACTTTGCAGAATACTAGGTAATTAAAGCGACGTTCGGTGGCGCGTCTCACTCGCACCGCATCGAAGTAGTCGATCTCCATGTCCAGCATTTCACGGAACATTACGATCAGCTGCTGTTCGCGTGGCCAACGCATGATTATAGTCCAGGTAATTACGATGCCTTGCACGACCACGGTGACGGCACTCGTAATGCGCATCAACTGATTGTCGCCGGCAATATCGAACTGCTCGTAGTAGTAGAATAGTGCGAATGGTCCCACTATAATGGCTAAAGCATTCACACAGAAGGCGTAGATTTTTATAGATTGCGACTCGACGAATTGGCGGTTTTCGAAGTCGAACCGCACCGACAAGATGCCAATGAAAATGGCGTAGTAGTAATTGGAACGTATTATAAATCGCTTCATATTCCTTGGTGAATTTATTCCGACTGACTTTCAAGTTGTTATGTTCATTTTATCGCACAGGAAAACTAATTAATTAATTTTATTTTTGATGGTTCACCTCAAATTTATAGATTTCCATCTGCCCATTGTGAGCAACATTAACAAAGTGGCAGAAATAATACAAGTAATTAACTTATATCTGCTTATCATGTGAACACACTGACCGATTGCTCATATTACATGAGCAAATCCAGAAAACTTTTAACCTTTATGATATTGACATAAAGCAATGAATAAAAATGATTTGTTGTTTTTTATATTTTAAATGAATATTGTTAAGAATACTTGAATTAAAAAATCCCAATGAGTTCATAGTTGCTCCGTCGATTTGTTACATGTGGCCAAAGTAAGAAAAACATAAAAAATACCGATGATACGAGCGCATTTTAAGTCGTTCTAATCATCACTATTGCTACGACTTGCAAGATATCGCTACAATTTTAATACAATCGCTAGCTAATACCCGAATACAAACAAAAATATATGTCGTATAAGTGTGCCATATCCCAAAGGAAATTTGGACAGAGGTGGAGGTATGATACAACTTTTGGAACGAAAACGAAAATTTCTACTTCTTTTCAACGTGTGAGCCGTGGCTTGTATCTAATATATCACTTTGTATCTAATTTTTAATAGAGGAGATAAATATAACGTTTTCGGAAATTTATGCCATGAGTTAATTTAAAAATACAATTCCGCTTTAGTATTATAAATCAATCATTTATTATTGAGAAAACCAAATTTCAACATTTACCCATGTTTTCTAACATATTATCCACTGTGTCAAGTGCATCTTTTAAGACATCACTAATCTGAAATTTTTTATGAACTACCCAGTAGTAAATTTCAGGCGCAAGAAGCTATGCTAGCACTAATTCTCAAGCAGATAGAACCCCTTCCCGACTAAATGATTTCCTTTCTTCTTTTTTATATGAAATGAACATTTTTGCAGGACTTCCCTATTCGTTTCTCAGAGAACGGGTCTCAGAAGGTCTCACAAAATAGTTTGACTCATTCCATTAGAAGATGAGCTAGCAGTGCTACGCTTTTGTATTTGAAAAATATTAGAAATAGTCACCAAATCGATTCGCGCTGATTCTCTAGAAGGTGTGCTAGAAGTACACTAGCTTCAGTGATGGCAGAATATGTATTGAGCATGCTAAGTAGTTGTTATAGCAGGGCTTCTGCTGACAAATTTACTACTGGGTAATAATACGAGAAGAAAGATTTTAAGGCATGTGAATGTGCGCCTAAGATAAAAAATACAGGAGCACTTTAAATGTTAATTTTAGGCTTAATTGTACAAAAAATCACCATTTCGTCAAAAATAACTTTTAAGATATCATTTCAATTTGGTCGGATTAAACTGTTTTTGATACATTATGTTATATTTGATCATAACACAATATAATAGCCCTATTCTGGCATTGTGAGCGCTCACAAGTCACATCTCAATGAGAGGCGTTTTTCTTGTTAGAATAATTGTGAAAAAAACTATCAAGAAATACCCGACACTGTGGGGAAGAGAGTTTTACGTCATATTTTGAAGTTTTTCATCTGAATTATTTGTAAATAAAAATAAACAAACAAATTCAAAATATTATAATTTCTGATTTTGTGCAGTTTTTAAAACATATGCAAATAATAAATCCATTAAAATAATTTAAATAGTGCTTATTAATAATTTTTAATTCGTGAAATGCGGTTTCAGTGATGTGGTAATGGTGGAAAGTGTTTAAAGTGTTAACGCAGCATCTTTTCATCAGGGGCAGCATTAAGTATTTTACTTTGGACCGCCGATTGTGGTTTTGTAATTATTTATTATGTGGAAGCCTCTAATTGAACTAAATTTTTTGGCAGAATACGAAAACTTTTCAATTTGAGATTCACCAACATTTTTGAGAGGTTTCTGACGTAAATTTCTGTTATGAGAATTTGTGATGCTCGTCAGAATAGGGCTATAAAATATACATAAAAAAACAATATAAAATATTGTATGATTTTCATATAGGTACCTTTTGAATTGTTTCAAAATATCAATATTAGTGAAAATTCCTTAGAGTAGGAATGATAAAACAAATGTAAAATGCACTGAGTACTCTAATTCATAATCAGTTCATTTCAGTATATTCAGTATATTCATTATAGACCTCTTCACTACAAATACATCTTGTTTGTGTTTAGTTTTGACACTACTTGTGCATTGTAGTTGTGAGCAACACATTCAATTGATTTTCAAGCATAGAGTCCGCAACAGTACATGTCTTCAAATAAAATGAATGTCTTGAAGTGGGTTTCAAATACATTTGTGCAGATTTCTAATATGAACTGTTTGAAATCAAATATTTCCGGTAGTGGTTATTTTACCGAATAGTCGCTTTCTCAAAATTAAAATTTGGCAAGTTCAATTTGTATTCTTATTCTCGAAGTCATCGTATAAGGAGACTCACTTAAATACATTTATACAAAACACCTTCCCGAATGGATTCATTCTCTAAATGGTTTCTTCTCCGAAAAAGATGATAGTCAATGAAATAAATGAAATGAAAATATGGGCATTTCCACAGAAAATTCTATATTTTGCCACATCACGACACCCTCTTGAATTGCTTATAATTTAGGATTATGCAGATCGATTGTTTTCTTTTCTTTTACTCATTATATAGCTACTTAAGCTCTATATTTAGCGATATCTATATGTCTGTTGAAACCACGATTACATGAAAACTAGAAGAGCTAGATCAATGAAACTTTGTGGCCTGTGAACCAACCACTTATAATTACCTCATACAACATAATTTATATTGCGGAATCTGGGCAAAGTGGGACATGTTTTTAATTTCCTCCAAAAAAGTTCATTTGAATCTATTTTATATAAATAAGTAAGTATAAAAAAGTGTTAAAAACTATGAAAATTAATTATGAAAAAAGTCTCAAATCACTTCATTAAACTTATATTTGCCAATTAAACTGCAAAGTAAATTATGTTTCCGAAAGAAAATGACACTATTTTGTGTGTATAATAATAGTTGACATCTCGTCATACAAACATAATTTGCTTTGCAAATAAATTTTAAAATAGTTTTATATTTGGAGATTTAATTATTTGATTTATTTTTGTATTTCTTGCTCAATATCTAATTTAAAATTTCTTTCTTTATTTATAGCTTGTAAAGATGTACTGGATAAAGGCATCAACAAGGCTATGGGTCTTTGTGCTGGTGACGAAATTGGGATTCATTGTTACAAATATAATTTGATATCTATTAAAATAATTATATTTACATATGTTGAAATGTTTTAACCAAACAAATCTTTTAATTGTATGCAAGTAAAATTTTATTAAAAGCAAATCATCCAAATATAAGTTATATTTAGAGCCAACCATACTATGTTTATGATACAAATTAATTTCGGAGACAAACATATTATATGTTTATGCATGGCACATGTCCCAAATATATTTTATGTTTGCAGTGTTCTCCAAACATACACGTTGTTTGTGTATGAGTGACAATAGACGCATGAATTTGCTGGTCGTCAAGTTCGCAATTTTACATATATTCATGCAAATAGTTCAAAATTATTCTTCTTTTGATTAAGTTGAAAAAAAATTGATCGATGAAAATTTTTGCAACTGCGAAAGGTTCGCTTCTTGACTTTCTTCTGCAATTTAGATCTTACTTCAGGTGAAATCAAAATGTTGCTTTTCATAAGGCCACGATTGATGTACTTTTCTTTTAAATTACGTTTCCTACTTTTCCCAAGAAAATGTTTCCCACATTACCTCAATAACGCAATTGACACTTGACAATTTTTATTATTTTTTAAATCATGTCCCAAAAATTGCAAATCCGACTTTACCACACGTTACCCTACAATTGAAAGTCAACTTTAAAATTCAAATCAGCTTTTTGACATTTTATTCTTTACGAAATTTGCGAAAATGTCGATGCTACTTTTAAAATTGAACTTAAATTGTCTACGATTTTGCGCCAATATCTTTAAATTGTCGAATAACAAAAACAAAAACCCCTGACAACTAATTTAACTTGTTCCAAATCAACAAAATATTAACCAACCTGCATACAAAATATATAACCACAAAATCGAATACTAAGTGCTTTTCAGACGACCACAATTCGAACGCAGTAATTTGTATGCATGACGGATATAAATTCACAGGACAATCAAACGGCTCGATAAACACCGACAGAAACACCTGCTGTATGGCAGTCTGTTTGCAGAGTAGTCTTGAAATAATTTGAAAATATGAATATGAAATATAAATACTACTCAATGCTTGATAATATAATTAAAAAAATGCAAATATAATTCTTTCAATGAGACTGCAATAAAAATTAAAATTTAGAAACTCTTTCACTGAAACAGATTTATGAATGAATGCCAATCAACAGGTGGTTTTGTTTACAGTTTCCATTTTCCACGACGTTCCATGACTCTCTTTTGTTCCACATGTACGCAATAGTTCTCTCTCAGTGTACTCACCATCCACATTCACCCACTTTGTTCCACACTTTGATTGCATTAAACAATTTTTGGCGCGCTTTGCTGTTTATTCATTTCGTGCTGACACTCGTCGCCATGTTGTTGCTTCAGTTGGTTTCTGGCCACCATCTAACGGTAACTTGAAGGCACCGGCACACAACGCAAATTTAGTCCTTCGCACGCGTTCAATGCGCATAGACGTGGTGCAGCGGCAAACAAATAAATAAAAAATATTCCATCGCAGTCAGTCAAAATAAATAAATACAAAATTCAAATCAAGTGAATCTGCTAAATGTTTTTTTTTCTTGTTGTCTATGATTAACAGGTGTTGAGTGTTTATTTAATGTGGCAGCAGTTTATCTTCTGTGGAAAATATTTATATTAAGCACTTGTGTAATAACAAAAATTCAATTGAAATTAATTTGTTTCGATTTTTGTGAAGAAGAATAAAATATTGGAAATTGTGTACAATTCATTCAACAATATTATGAGATGCTTGTGCTAAAATTTATCTTTGAATAAAACAACACTTGAGGAAATACATTTTGTGGGAAAATTTTGAAATTTAAAAAAAAAATTAGTGGTAAGTGAGGTACGCTTCATATTTTATTCTTATTTTTATATAAGACAAAAATCAAGAACGGATGATTTATAATTGTTATAAAAACTGTTTTTGAAGATTAAGTATGCCTATTTATTTTTATTACTGTTTCGACATCAGGCTGAAATCTTAAACCAAAATTTTAAATTAATGAAATGACTGAAAGTGAAAGTGATTAAAATATTAAAAATTAATAAATATTATAAAAGTCGATAATTTTCAAAAGTAGTAATGCTATTCCATACTATACGTGATATAGGTTGCATTAATCATTATGTGTCGGATATATTAGGCATTCTTTTACACATCAAGCATTAAAATTTCTTACGAAAACTTACTTTTAAAACCTTTGACAGAAAGTAAAAATACGGATGGATTTTAAATTTCGAATTTTTACTAATTTGATCAATGTTACATTAAAATTTTAAAGTTATAAAATATAATTTATAAAAATATTAAATAAAATTAATACTAAAAGACAAATGGTTTTAAAATTATGTTTTCAAAACTAGGGGCTATCTTACGGAAGTCATCGATTTGGATTTTTAAACTTCGCTATTCATTTACTTTGTTTTATTTTTCTAATTGGAATTCAAAACAATTTGGGAGATTTCGCAATTCGCAAAAAAATATTTCAATATGATCTGTCAAAAAATTAAAATTCAAATTATGCAATTATTAAATTGAAATTTGTAATCATATTTAACGTAAAACTGTTGCGTTATTTATAATATTTAAAAGTTTAAAATATTATTTTATTCTGCAAGTCACAATTCTATTTACAATTTCCAAGAACATACAATAATCACAAGCATGTCAAAAATCGGTGTTTATATTTGAGATGGTGGGATGTAAAATGAATATAACGTGCAATATATATTTCCACCATATATTTTCTGGTGAACTCATCCCAAAGGTGGTCACAAATTTCATAACTATTGTCATTGTTTTCATTTTCACTTTGATGCTAGATTATCATTTGTGACAATCATTAACAAATGTGAGGTGAGTAACAATCACCTCATATTTTTTATTAATTTTGCAATGAAATTGCTCGCTAGAATATCGTTATTAGATTCAAAATGTTTTTTTTTATTTGCCACATTTTTATACCCTACACCTATGAGGTACAGGGTATATTAACTTTGTGCATATATTGTAACGCCCCTTAGGAGGCGTTTCCGGTATGGAAAAGTATATATATTCTTGATCAGCATCACTACCCGAGACCGTTTAGCCATGTCCGTCTGTCTGTTTGTCTGTCCGTCTTGCTGTCTTGCTGTCCGAATACAGAATAACTTGAGAAATACTGATCAGAATGCGATGAGAATGCGTCTCAATATATTTTAGCCAAAAGTAGGAACTGAGTTTGAAAATGAGCCAATTTTTAGTTTTTTTATACTTTATATAAATTTTTTAAATTATGGGGATATAAGACGTTAATTTCTGATATATGAATAATATTCTGAGGGTTAATATCCCCACCAAAGGTGTAGGGTATTCCATAGTCGGGCCCGACCGACTATAAAAATCTGCCCCACGTGACCGAACTTACCCATGTGACCTATCTTTCCCAACTCGTTTTGAATAAAAAAATGTATATTTTATAAAAATTAATTTTTATAAAAATGTTATAGTAATATGTTAAATATATTTTTGTGATTGTAGTATTCTCAATTTGATATTATTGAAATAAATTTATACCTGAAAAAATATCAGTTTTCGAAACCGATATTCCATACTCTACAATTTTAGATTACATTTTTAATATTGAAAAAATTATTTGGGTTCTCTATTATATTTTCAAATGTTTTTTTTATTAATAAAGGTAATAGTTTCCGGTAATAGAAAACGGCTCCAGTTTTAGTTCCATTGCTCTCCGAAACCCGGATTTAAAACGTCAGCAAAGTTGTTAGTAAATCTGTAGTTGTTTTCACTGGTAACAAAATTAAATAAGTTTAAAGGCATACACATAAAAAATATTTTTTTTTCTCGCATACTTAATTAATATTTCTGTAGCATAGAAATAACGATGTACATTAAAATAATGGTAAAATTTAAATGTTTTTATAAGGCTATAATGTTCGGAAACGAAAAGATAGATTTTAATAACTAAAACAAATTTTTAAATAGTTGAATTTGCATTTTCTAAAGCAGAACTTTCACAGCATTTTCATAAATTTTAACTTCGATTTTCTCAGAAAAAAATCATCAAAAAGATGAATTTATTTATAAATATTATGAATTTTTACTCCAATTAGCAGATTCATCAAATTGTTGACACCGTTCATTAAATGACATACTGATGAATGCATACATTATATATAAGAACGTATTTGTACTATCGAAGAATGAAATTTTCAATACAATGAATATAATTTTTCTTATTAATTTTCAAACATTTTTTTATGTCCTTAAAAGTAATGTTTTAAAAAAATATAGTTATTTCGAAAACAATTGTCCAAAAGAAAATATTTTTTCAACCAAATTTTAACTTTTTTATGAAATATATTTAAAAACATTGAATGAATTTTGCATGATCTACCAGCAATTTCTAAAATCTCGAAAATACCGAAATTTATCGATGATTCCGGAATCAGTTTTCCGGGACTAAATTGACTTACATCTCGGTATCTCTTAATACTTATGTTAACTATGTTATTTAAATTATTATTTTTATGTAAATTAAATATTAAGTTTAATTATATTCAAATAGGTTAAATATTTGTTTGTATTGAATGACATTTTTTTTGTAAAACAATTACGATATCGTCTGTAATAGAATAATGTAATAATTTTCTCTACTTGGTTCATTAAAGATTTTTCTTAGTTTAAATATTTATCTTAAGTTGCATAAAATTATTTTATTACATCATATAGTACTTTATTTTGAGTACTTAAATAAAAAGTTTTGGTCAATACCGAAATACACGTATTCTTCCATCATTTTCTGCACTAATTTATTGATAAAAAAACATTGATGAACTCTACTTAGAATTACAACAATGAATAAATACAACAATAAAATACGTTGCAAAAAAACAGGACTCTCCCAAACAATATTTTACAGGCATTACATATATCTTTGGAGTTTTATGCCAACCAAAGTATTATTGCATTGCAAAAAATTATTATAAAGACAGTCAAACATTTTTTTGTTCTCGTCCAAACATATTTTAGAATGAATAATTTTCGGCTTTCTTGCCAACATATACATGTTTGAATATGAAAAGCATTTTATTTACATGTAAACATAAGGGCATTTTACTGGGGTTCAGTACGGGACATTCGTATGCTTAAAACTTTAATATCTCGAATGAAAATTATTAAATTAACTTGAATTTTGTGTAATTAGTATTTAAATAGGACTAAATTTTGAAAAAATTTAGAGAATTCTATACGGTAGATCAAAAGATATATCATATGAACATTCCAAAAAAATTGAATTATTATATAAAATATCTGAAATCATGTGCATTGTTCGTATGTTTACACATTGTTTCCAAAGTTTATAGTTATTTCATAATAAAATACAGAAAAATTCCGGACAGGACTAAAAGTTTCGTATAGAAATTATCACTACGATTATTTTTATAAAAATACTCTTTTTTTTTAATTATCTCAGAAAATAGCCGAGACAATTTACTTTAGTTTACTAAAGTTTATAGTAATTTAAAAATAATTGTATATCTGACAACATTAATAATCATTATTATGAAATAAAAAGTGATGTACGATTCGAATTTCAAGATGTTTTAAGGTTTTTATTTTTGTATCCTTTTTTGTGAGTTTTTTTTTTTTATTTTTTTTTCGGTACTCAAAGTTCCGGACATGACAGATTTCAATTAGCTTCCTAATGTCTAGAATAACTGGAAATCGATGTTTACATTTTGAAAATGCTGAGAAAATTCTGCTTTTGAAACAGAGGATTCAACTCTTTAAAAAATCTTGTTAGTTTAATATGATAATAAATGTGTATGACTACAGGACACCCTTATGCAAAAATAAAAACTTGTTCCTTATTATACGCTACACTAAGAGTGAAAGGGTATATTCAGTTTGGTACGCCGTTTGTAACACCCAGAAGGAAGCATCTCCGGTATGGAAAAATATATATATTCTTGATCAGCATGACCTCCAGAGTTGATTTAGCGATGTCCGTCTGTCTGTTGAAATCCCTACTTCTTAAATAATTTATTGGCGATATCGGTCCATTGTGACCTGTGATCTGACCATTTATATTCAAATATCTCATATAAAATTTACATCTACACTTCAATTTTACTGTATACGTGCTAAGGTAAACTTTTTTGGTCAAATATATATTGACTTCATGCTCAAATACATGCAAATTATGTTTTCCCGAAAACGACTTATGGTTCAAAAAAAAATCGAAATTCGGTACTACCTTACCCATTTGTAAATATGGGTACCAAATGAATGGAAATTCTTCAGCGATTAAAATTGTGTAGTTATTTTCAGGATTTATATACCCTGGTGACCTATATACCACTTTGAATGGTAACCATACATATGTGTAGGGTATTTATAGTCGGCTTAGACCGACTATAATTTTGATAATCCTAACAATCATAATAACACCTACTATAAAATGTCCCTACTTTAAAATTTCCGAGGTGATTTAACCTTCCCAACTGGTTAAGCTTTAGAAATATTAACTAAGGTTTTCTGCAAAAACAGAAAATATTATGTATCTGTATGTCTTTCAAATTATTTAATTGGGTTACTCAAAGAACATGAAAAATTTTGCATATTTGCAGTTGTATCGTAACGTAATATTATGACAATTTTTTTATACGTTATAGTTAACGGAATATAATTTTCTTTTCAGCTATTTAGATTCACATATTTAAGATTCCAAATCCACGGTTATTTCCAAGATTTGAGCATCTTGAATTTTTCGGTCGTGGTTGACGTTTTTCTGGAAATGCCCATATTGAAGTTTACATTTTATTACTATGTAATAAAAGTAAATTTAGTGCTAATAATTTTTTTTTATTTCATTTTTTTTTTTATTTATATTACACCGTGCTACAAAAATCAAAAAATTTTGCACACTTAAAAAAATCGATATGTACGTAAAACAAGAGACCAAGCCAAGGATATGTGCGTTCATCGTTTTTCTGGATGAATTCGTTTGCAGTTTTAAAATGTATTTCAAATGCAAGTGTGTACCATATTTGGAAATAATTTCAAAAAATATATTTTTTACGTCACTTTCAAAATCAATTAAATGCATATTGCAGCAGTAACCCCAATCATCATGAATTCGAAAACCACTTAGCGATATCAATTCGCATCCGGGTTTTACTTGCATTTGAAGTGCAACTGCATATCACTTTTTAATATTTGAAAAAAATTATATTTTGTTGCCTCACTTTTAAAAACCAAGAATATGATCTTGTAGCAGAAACCTCACAGATGATGAATTCGAAAACCGCTTTGCAATATCAAATCCTATACGGGTTTTACATGCATTTGAAGTGTATATCACTTTTTAATATTTAAAAAATTTTAAATTTTTTGCGTCCCTTTTAAAAACAATTGATGGGATCTAGTAGCAGAAACCTCATAAATGATGAATTCGAAATACGATTCGCGATTAAGATTCGCGGAATTACGTATAAAATAAATACAATTGATGTTATATTGATGTTATATTGATGGTTTTAAAATCGAATGTTATTCACAACGAGAATTTTATGATTTTTTAAATACAAGAACAATCCGTATACGAATTGATATCGCGAATCGGTTTTCGAAGTCATCAGCTGTGAGGTTCTGCTACAAGATCCCATCTATTTTAAAAGTGATGCAAAAAAATAATAAATTTTCTAAATATTAAAAAGTGATATGCACTTTAAATGCATGTGAAACCCGTACAGGAATTGATATCGCAAAGCAGTTTTCGACTTCTTCATCTGTGAGGTTTCTCCTACAAGATCCTATCCATGGTTTTTAAAAGTGACGCAAAAAAATATAAAGTTTTCTAAATATTAAAAAGTGCACTTCAAATGCAAATAAAACCAGGATGCGAATCGATATCGCGAAGCGGTTTTCGAATTCACGATCAAGGGGGCTTCTGGAACAAGATGCATTCAATTGGTTGAAAGTACACGAAAACATTTTTTTTTTGAAATTATTTCAAAATATGGTACACACTTGCATTAGAAATGCAATTTAAAACCGCAAACGAATTGATCCAGAAAAACGGTGAACGCACATATCTTTGGATTGGTCTCTAGTTTTACGTACATATCGATTTTTTTAGTGTGCAAAGTACTGTCGCACGGTGTTATATATTTTTTATTCATTTTGTCTTTTATTTATACTTAATAATTAATTTTATATCCATCTGTTATTCCTATTTTGAGCTCAGTGAATTACGAATTAATTCGATATTTTACAAACTGCCACAATTTGGTGTTAACAGTTACAGTTAGAATTTTACTGAGTGCTAAAGGCATCGTTGTCACCCAGGAACAAACATGAATAACCAAATACATATAATTCAAAGAAACTTTTTTGACGTTGGTTGTGTTAAATAGCAGAAATAACAAACATGTCTGATGAAAAATATCTATTAGCACAGAAACATTAATATAGTAAATTCAAATAACTCCGCGATTAAAGCAATTTATGTTTATTTGCCGTATAATAATATTTCAATCTGAACAAAATAATTATACAATTCAATTATAATGTAAACAGATTTTACTCCTAATATTTATATGGTGATTTCGAATTACGTTATAATTACATTCAAGCATATTCAAACCAATCTTTTCTATCCGTGAATTTTATTTTATTTATTTATGACACTTTTTATTTTGACATAGACTCAATATTACTATGCTGTTAATGTGATAACTCCACATCAAAAGAAATAAAATTCTGCGTGCATTAATAAAAAATATAAATATTTTATAAGCTATACAGTCACAAAAATTTCATTACTTAAACGAGTAAACGTACTTAATTTTTCCAAATATAATTTTATTAGATTTTATTATACATACTTTGTGTTATAAAATCTTTTTTTTTTGTTGTTGTTGTAAAATTGTAAAATTCATGGCCTTGAAAGAAAGTTAAGTACTTCAATTTAAGAATAAAATAAGCACTAAGCCCATCATTTTGTTTTTGCACTTAAAATACTTTTATTTGCACTTATCGTTCCTGCCAATCACACAATCAAAGCCCAAACGATTTCCGACCAATGCGTCAAAATGTTTTGCTCCATAAGCCGATAAGCAGGCCGCACCAACTGGTGCAGTAGGTCGCATTAATCCGATAGCTCAGTCAGCGCGGTGACGAGGTCGGTCATGTTCGATAAAACGAAAACACGTGGAAGCAATAAAATGTGACTTCTTTATTCGGTTGTACGATATTCTGCTGCAAATGATTTGCATGCATCGAAATTCGTCCCGTAATAATTCAGGGTAACCTGACCCTTCGCTCCTCGTTGGGAGGATGGGTGTTTGGTTTCGATTCGTTTCGTTCGGTTTGTTTAGTATGTTATTCGGATGCCTGCGCTGTGTTTGTCGTCTGTCAAAGAAGTTTTTCTTTTTCGAGGTGAAAATTACTTTTCGCACTGCTGACTGTCAAAACCATTAAACCCGCTACTGCAGCGCTATTCATGCGAAATTCAAGTGCAACTCATGCGGAACTCGAGTGCTATTTATTATTCATAATTTCATCACTGATGTAATACAATTTATTCATAATATTTGTGAAAGAAAACTCCCAACCGCCATAAACATCAAGTAGAATTTGTTTACGGGTTGGGTATTTTTTGTTTTTTTTTCATGATTAAAAAGTGAAATAATCGTAAAAAATAAATTGTGCGGTATTAATAAAAAATACTTATACTCTGAGTATATAAAGCAAATGCTTATTGAAATTGTTATATAATAAACTAATACATTTTTACAAAAACAATTTTATTAGTATAATAACTTTGACGAGATCATGTCGTCCCTGTCATGCCAAAGGGGCGATGTGAATTTTAAAATATGTTGGGAAATCAAATTTTAAAGTTTGAAATGCTTTAAAAACAAGTAAATTTTTTTTTTTTTTTAATTTTTTCTGTTATTTTGGTTTATTCATCCATTATTATAACACGTATATAAGATATCTTTGGATGGACAACTTACTGAATTATAAATACGGATTTCGTGAGGCTATATATTGATCAAAACGCAAATATTTTCGATTTTTATGCTATAACTTTTTATTAGCGAAAGATAAAATAGTAATGTGAAGGTATTAATTGTTAGTTTTTAAAGCACCTATTGATTGGCATCATTATTTAGAAATATTTTGCTAAACATAAATTTGCCATTTGTTATTTTTAGGAAAAATATTTGGCAAAAGATTTTTAAATATTGATGCCAATCGACAGGAGTTTTAAAAACAAACAATAAATACATTTACATCACTATTTTATCTTGCACCAGTAAAGAGTTACAGCAAAAAAACTAAAAAATTCGCCTTTTGGCATGAAAATATTTTCAAATTTTCAAATTTCCAAATAATTTTCCAAATATTATTTAGCAATTTGTTACATATGTATATGCCAGAATTTTTTTTGTAATAAATATTTTTAAATAATGATGCCAATCAATAGGTACTTTAAAATCAAACAATTAAAGCCTTACACCACTATTTTATTTACACTAATAAAAAGTTATGGCAATAAACGAAAACATTCGCATTTTCAATTTTTCGAATTCGCCCTTTTGGTTTTGTATTTTCTGGCTAGAAGTATTCAAAAAAACTACACATGATTTTCGCACAGTATACTTGAGGAAACACTTCATTCGAAAATGTAGAAAACGCAAATGTCAAAAATTATACATTCGCCCCTTTGGTATGATAGTGACGATGTCTTCTCTTATAGGAAATAAATTTTTTTCGAAGCTCGAAAACTGAAAACATTTTACATTACAAAAAATAATAGTTTGTGCCTATAAATGATGTCGTTTCGTTTGCTGTTATATTTGTTTGGTATCCAAAACTTTTAAAAAGTGACTTCGACTTTACGAAAATAACACTACTCAACAAAACAAGAAAAAATGTTTGCCATGATCCTCCCATACATCAATACTATATAATTTGTAGTTGCTGATATTGACTGCATACTCAGTTTTTTCCAATTACGTAACGTTTTGAGGAAAATTGCAATAGATGTTTTAGGCCCATTTCAGCTACTTTTTAGAATAAAAAAAATATAGTGCCTTACACAACCAAAATGGAAACGAATTTATTTTTTTCAATTTTCAATACTAATTACAATATACCAACAAATATTATTATTCCGATAGATTCTAGTGATATTTTTAAAATTTGCGCGAGAATTCAGCCTAACATTATAAAAATATATGGGTGAGAATTTTGAACCAAATTAGCATTACATATGCTTTTTTTCCTTTTTTTATACCCTACACCTATGAGGTACAGGGTATATTAATTTTGTGCATATATTGTAACGCCCATTAGGAGGCGTGTCCGGTATGGAAAAGTATATATATTCTTGATCCGTTTAGCCATGTCCGTCTGTCTGTCCGTCTTGCTGCCTTGCTGTCCGAATACAGAATAACTTGAGAAATTCTGATCAGAATGCGATGAAATTTCGTCTCAATATATTTTAGCCAAAAGTAGGAACTGAGTTTGAAAATGAGCCAAATCGGTCAACGGACACGCCCACCTCCCATACAAGTCACTTTTATATAACTCTTTCGGAACTAATAACTCGAAAAGTATTCAAGGTATAGTTATAAAGTTTAAAAGGTATTGTTAGAATTCACCTTAAAATATGTGGTCCAAAAATGGGCGTGATCCGCCCACTTTTTTTTTTCATTATTTCCCGGGTTTTCATAATGGAAATTAAAATCAAGTCTATGAAATATTAGCCTTTCAATTATATTATATTTTTCTTATTTTTTTTTATTTTTTTTATACAATTATACATTTTTTAAATTATGGGGATATAAGACGTAAATTTCAGATATGTGAATAATATTCTGTGGGTGGGGAGGTTCAGCATAATTAAAAACTTTAAAATTAAAGTATGCAGTTAAATATCCCACATTAATATCCCCACCAAAGGTGTAGGGTATTCCATAGTCGGGCCCGACCGACTATAAAAATCCGCCCCATGTGACCGAACTTACCCATGAGACCTAACTTTCCCAACTCGTTTTGTTTAATTTTTATTTGACTAACGGAAACCCAAGGGGTCAAATACACCAATTGGGTATTATGTAATAAAATACCATAACTCGGTATTGTGATTTTTTAACTTTTACAAATAATACTTACAAAATTTGTGGGGATTTGTGATTTTGACCTATGACACCTTGAGATACCGGTCATCGAATGGCATCACTAGAATTTTGATATTGATAGAAATATTGATATTTTTGGACTGCTTTTAGACGATTTTTTTAGCATTGCAGATCTAATGATAAATAACAAAATGACGAATATTACCTTTATACTTTTTTTAATTATTATATTACGAAAATTTATTTTTTTACCGGTTTTTATTTTTAACATAGTTTCCGTCATTAATATACCTTTGCGTGTTAATATCTATATCATATATTTTATGATGCTCATGTGAGTCGTTGACGTTAAACATCTGTATACCCTATTTAAATTCCAATATGTTGAAATTTATGGTTGTATTTAAAATAACGAGAAAGAATTACTTATGTGCCTTTTACTGAAAAACCATGAATAAAGCCTTTTTATGGGCATTAATTATCATAAAACAATATAATACATATTTTATTAAAAAATAAAATATTTTCTTTTATTTTCTTTTATGTTATTCTATAAAAATATTAATATAAATAAAAAAACATAAATTTGAAAATAATCGGAATCTAAACTGAATACGCCTTATTATATGAAAAACGTATTACGTTTTTAAATTACACAGAAAAGAAGTTACTACTATTTATGAATTTTTTCATCAATAAATTGTTGTTTGTTTTTTGACCTAAAATAGAGTTATAGCAAAAATATTGTTTTTGCGGGCTCAAGGTCTTGCCAGATGCGATGTGGTATGTACTGGGGAGTGAAACAAACCACAATTGATTTGTTATGAATTGGTCATAAAGACTCATTACGATTTTTAATTTTATTATCTCAATTTCTTTTTGAAATTTATAAATATCAAATTTCATTTGTAATTTCGAATACAAAACCTTAAATTTATTTTTAATTTTTCCAATTTAAAATAGAAAGATTTCAATTAAAAATGGTATATTGCACTTGTTATTTGATTTTCCTCTTGGGGTTCTTGCAACACCAGAATTTCATGTCTTTTAAAATAATACGGACTCAAGAAGATTTTTCTGAATTACGATAATTTTAAGGTCGTATTGCCAGCATTAGTGTACTGGAAAACCTAACTCTTTTATTAAAATTAAAATTCTAATTTTATTTTTCATTACTACACACCATTTCAATTGATTTCAATAGACTATTCAATAAATAATACTTCAATAAATCAAATTAAAATCTTATATATCCTACTAATGAAATAAGAGAAAAGTAATACCTAAATTAAATCCAATCAAAATAAATCTATTCCAACTCAATTACTTGTCTTTGTAATTAAATGGTAAAATTCTTTAAATTAGATTTTAATTTAATTGGGGTATTTTCTAAAAAAAACTGGTCAACTTTCATTCGCATAACCACAGGGTATTTTTAAATTAAGCATCCTCTCAGTGCGACCATTCGTAGAAATTGAACGAAAATTCCATTTGAGTTGAAGTTTTGTTTGTGAAATATTCTAAAAACATATTAAAAAATCTTCCTTTATTGTTTTGTAGTACCTCAAATTGCTGCGTTGTACCAAAACAACTAATAACTATTTCTATGGTGCTGTCGGTATTCTGAATCCTGTGTACTATCTATATCTACAGCATAATAAAGTTTTTTATGACCGCGCGAAAATTTTATTTGCTGTTTGTTTGGTTCTGAATAATAACGCGTCACACCAATTAAAGTGACGCTGATTTTGATTACGCTAGACGCATAATTATTCAATAATTACATTATTATATCTGGAACTAATGCTCGAGCCGAGACATGTTAATGCGTTAAGTTTGACATTCATTTGAAATTTACGACAGGAAAGTTGTGATAGTTTGTCAAATATATTTTTGGTGAAAAACAAATGTGTTGAGGGGAAAAGTGGATGCGGAAAATATAGACATAAAAATAAACTTTGTACAAATGTTTATGCCATTTCCGCACTCTCAAATAAAAGTAATTTATTTAGTTTTTAATTGTTGATATAATTAGAATTTATCTATCACTAAGGACGGACCTATTCTAGTCTTTTTGAGGCTTTACCCGCCACATCTAACCTAAACAAGAACATTATATAATTTATTTATACTTAAGCACTCTGTCAAATACGTTATGAGTTTCTATTTTCGAACTGTTGATCTATTTCTGGAAATTAGTAACTTTCGATATTTTTGAAGAATGGTGTCAAGTTAAATACGCCGCAAATTTAGCAAAGTTACAAAACAAACTCATTTGATTTGTATCTAGCAAAAAAGTGATTTAATTGACCACTGTGACCAAGATTATGAGGGGGCACGTCCCTTCACCACATATCCAACAAGCCAAGCAAAATACCTAAGGATATCCTATCTAAAATTCCTGAATATTTATTTATTGATATCGTTTGATAGGTGGAGAAGGGACCTTTTCGACGAACTATGTTTGATTTGTGCACCCACGAACTATGTTTAATTTGTGCACCCACTTAAAAAATCGCTTTTTATGATAACATACATACACACAGAAAAATCATCTTTTGGCATGAGGTTGGAAGAATAAAAAAAGTTAGTTGTACTAATTAACTTCATTCGGTTAAATCGAATGGTTTACAAACTGCCAGTTTAGCCTGTACACACTCCTAATGGTTCTAAATCTGTACTAAATTGTTCTAAAACGGTTCGAAATTGGTTGCAGTACAAAATACAACTCTTTTCATTTTGACAATGCAACCGACCAAGTGGTTGAGAGAACCGAATAAGTTGGTTGGCGCAAAAAATCTCTATTCTGAGTGTAGATGTCGATAACGCTATAATTGGTTCAAAATTCTAAAGAATTTTTTATTTATAAAATATTCCTGTGGCAATATAAATTAAGAGCATAACTCGAGATATGTTCAAATTGAGTTTTTAATACCATCATAATCCTGATTTACGAATTCATTTTGTGTCAAATTTTAATACTGATCCTTCTTATCGTTGCTAAGATACAAGCAAAAAACCTAAAAGCATATCTACTTGTAATTAAATATTTACTTTTATTAAAAAAAAACTTTCGAGAAAAATTCTAACAAAAACATTTTGCAGACATTTATTTTATTTAAGTTTTTCATAAATTTGCAAATATAATTTTTAAAATATTTTAAAAAATAATTTTCGGAATCTGTTGTAAAGCTTAAAAATGCTCTCCTGAAAAGTTCAAAAAATAGACTTATACTTTTATTTAATATTGCCACAGATTTATTGATTAAGTGAAGTGAAATTATTTTTTATGACATATTTATGAAATATTTTAATACACCCAGAAAAAAATCCCATTAAAATTGGTCAATAGAACAATTATTGATTTAATAGTATACAAAAAATTTAAATTTTCATATAAACTCAATGGCAATGTCATGGTATTTTCTAGTATTTAATGGTATTTTCCGATTAAAATAATAATTTATCCTATTGAATATTTTTAATAGTAAAAAACTATTATTTATATAGTATTTTTTTCTGGGTGTATATTTTTCAGTTTAATATCCATGAATTAATTATATAACAACAAAATTATTTCGAAGAAATTGTGATTTTTTGAATACGAATTTAGAACTTTAAAGTGCTCCTGTGTTTTTGTATTAGGGGCACATTCAGTGACATTCCGTAAAATCATTGCCGTGGCAATAGTGATGATAAGAACGACACAAAACGTGCGCGTATCATCGGTATTTTTGAGGTGTTTCTTACTTTGGCCACATGTAGCAAATAGACGGAGCAACTTATGAACTCAAAAATGATTGGGGTTTATTAATTCAAGTATTCCTAACAATATTCAATAAAATGTAAAATATAAAAACAACAAATCATTTTTATTCATTGAATGAATATGGTTTATGTCTTTGCTAAACTAGCGACGCACGGTGAACACAAAGGCACTCTTTTTGAACTAAATTTTATAACTTCAAAACGAGTCGGTGGATTTAGTTGATTTTTTTTAATAAATAAAATAAATACCAAGGAAAGTTATGCATTACAAAATGCAAAAAAAAATGATGAATTCCGTTCTTCAAACTATGATTCATTGTATTGAAGAACCATTCCTAATATTAATGACTAACGACATCAATGTTATGAATGCTATCATAAATATGATGAACACTTGGTAACTGTCGAAAAAGTGTTCTTCAATATGATGAATTGTATGTGAATAATACGATTTATCATATTAATGAACAAAAACATAAAATACAACATATATGTACTTCATATTAAAGTATGCTGTTCATCAAACCAAATTTCATTTCATATTTTTAGGAAATGTTGCTCAAATTTGCAAATTGATTAGTTAAAATTTAATTATTTATGGTTTACTAAAAGTTGAACGTTTTTTTACCAAATTTTCAAGAAAATTTTATTTTGATTTGGAATATCATCTCAACTATTAAAGATAGTGATTTGGGGATTAGTTTGTTTGGTACATACATTAATGCACGTTAATCCGTGTATACACTATATAATAGCATTTAAGGATATAATGCTCAAAAAAGGACTATTTTTGAAAAAACCTATATTTTCGCACTTGTTACCACTAATTATGACCCATAACGGTGGACAAATTAGGTGAAATTTTTATGGGTTATTTTAGTGGCTAAAGTTAATAGTTTGAGCAAAAAAAAAAAAGAAAAAAAGTTATTTTCAAAAAAATATTTTCAAAAAACCGAACAAAAAAAATTGAAACCGCAATATTTTAAAAAACCTGTCTACGATTTTTTTTTATTTTAGTCTTAAAATACTCGGGGGAGATGTGCGAAACATATTCTTAAAACATTTAAGTTCTCCCACGACTTTTGGGTTGAAAGTGTTTCAGGCTAGGCGTGCCCAGCAATTAAATTTAATGAACACATTTGATATTCTTCGTTATATTAGCAATTGCGTTCGCTAATATGAATATTTGTACGTCAATTTCTTAATGGGTCTTATATTTATGTAATAGTAAAAAAAAAATTGAAAATGAAAAAAATAAATTTTCGTGCGATGTATTTAACTTTATACCATTTTTTTTCAAGTAGTATTTAGATAATAATGGTACTCTTTTATGTATCTGTAAACAGTTGTAAAGCACAACATAATAATTTGAAAATTTCATTTCCATATTTCAAAATAAAATGCATATCAATCATATTTTATGTGCTTCAGGATCAAGTAACAACTGCTTGTTAAACAAATCATAAAATTGCCAAAGGAGTCACACAAATTGACAATATTGCAATTTCGTCATGGCGCCATAAAATATGCAAAACTCTTAGTAATGAAAATCGCAAAATGCAAAAGATTTTCAATGCGTGCCAGCGGCTGCAACTTTTATTACTGACTGCTGCAACCACACATGGCTCAGAATAAGTTTATGGTATTAAAAATAAAAAAAAAGCGATCGACTTTTAGTAGAAATAAAAATATAAAACACATGGTAATGACAAATATTTTATGCCATTTTCTTATGGCGTATAAAATAGATTTATTCGTTGTGGCACAACTACAATATGGCGGTAGGCGGAGGCAAAGGCACAACATAAGGAGAACAACAAAAGGATTTCGTCCTGGCGTTAATTCGTCAGGGGTTTACGCTGTGATAAACGAGCTGACAAATTGGCATTTTTGGTAATTAATTGAAAGCACAGCAATTAATCGCAGACGTTAAGAAGCTGAGTCCGGTCGAATAATTACATCTTGAAAGAGATAAAATGTAGTAGATGAAATTTCAGAAAGGTTTTAATCGTCCGAAACTGGCATTGATATCAAGTGATTTACACTGGTTTGTGGTCCCACAGTTCAGAGGGAATATATATTTGCGCAACACGCTTCAAATTAACTTCTAGCTTCAAGAAATCCTAAAATACATATCAAAATTTATATAGGATTAAAGGGAATGTAGAAGGCAATAAGGAATTAACACATAATTAGGTATTACCACATTTATCCCCATCTTGTACGTAACTTTAACAACGAGGTTTGTCTCTCGAGCGAGTTTTTAAATTAAATTTTGTAAATATATTAAATTAATTTTAAGACACAAGAAATAAATAAAAATAAAAATGCGTTCTGGATTCAAAATATTTTTAAATTAAAATGAAAACCCTCAAAAAACACGATACAATTATACTTAAATTATATTTTCACTGTTCGGTATCATTTGTATTTACTTTCGGTTATGACTACACTGAGGAAAACATGTGTTAAAATTAAATGAAATGTTAAATAAGCTGTTAACAATTTTATTTAAATTTAAACCAATTGTTATAAACACTCATTTAATTTTTTAGTATAAAACAAAATACTTTTAT
Organism: Dryomyza anilis; assembly: GCA_951804985.1. Lineage (NCBI taxonomy): Eukaryota > Metazoa > Arthropoda > Insecta > Diptera > Dryomyzidae > Dryomyza > Dryomyza anilis. Next base: position 70,288,646 of record OX638133.1, read on the forward strand.
TTACATAATCAAATTATGTTTATTTTGTGTTCTTTATATTTTATTATTTAAAATAAATTTTATATATATATTTTTTTTACATTATTTAAAAGGCGCTGGGAATTATAAGGTGGGCAGGGTGACATCGAACACAAATTATTTCAGTTTTTACGAATGTTCGAATTTTAAAACTAATTTGTTTAAATTTAATTCAATTGAAGGGTTTTGTGCAAAGAAGGGCTAAGTCCAAATTTTTTCGAAATCGAGTCGTTTGGTTACAAAATTATCCGTATCTGAAGTATATTTAATGAGATAACACGATGTTAATGTTAAATTACGCAATATATCTGAATTAAAAACTAATTGAATCACTATACCATAGAGGCATTTCATAAAATAATCATTTCCATCAAGAATCAAGAAAAATAAAGTCGAAACTGTGTTACCGTTTAAAAAGTAATATATGCTTATGATGCATATCATGCATTTAGTTAACTACTGTAGCACGTGAACAAAATTGTTCAAAATTGAAAAATTTTGGTATTATTTGAAAGGGAATACATCGAATACAGCTCTTTCTAATGGGTTACTTGTTTTTAAAATGTCTAATACAAACAATAATAAGTGATAATCCGTAAGTTTAAAAACCGATTGGTGGTCAGCACATATTAAAAAAAAGTTTTACACCATCACAAAACTACATCAAAAATGCAGCAACACTCAAAAATTTTGAGCGGGACTATTATTTTAAAACGCTTACTATTTTAAAACTTTTTTTTTTCAAAAATTTATTTTTTCTGATGTTTGAACTTCGTCATTATATTAGAAGTAGTTATTATGAGGTAGTTACACCTCTAAATCAGTGAACATAAGGTTCTCCTAACTTCCTAGTCGGTGAGAATGAGGTTTCCTAAACCTCAAATTGATATTTAATTTTACCAAGTTATTTATGTAATAAAACTTATGTATGTAAAGTATTGTATATGTATTTAGATGCGTACATATGTCGCGCGTGTCAAAAATTATATATACTAATTCCTGAATTTTCATGATTTCAAATCATGATTTCGTCATTTCAATTCAAATTTGAATTGTTGATTTGGGTACACAGAAAAAAATAATCGATGTATATATATCAATCGATATTAATTGCATTAATTAGTCAATCCAGCAATGAAATTCACTAATTTCATGAAAACATTTGCTATTCTTCGTTAAATCAGCAATTACGTTTGTTAATAAAGGGTTTTTCAATAAGAGCGCTACAAAAAATTTACTACCGAAATTCGAATTCGTATATTTTTCCATCATGAAATGGCAAACTTTACTGAAGAGAAATGTCAAAAGAGCGGCAAGAAATATGTCGTCGTTTGCTGTCTCTGTCGCTATACTTTTGTAGCGTCCCTGTTGAAAAACCCTTTATGACTATTTGTACGTCAATGCAGCAAATTAATTAGTCGGCGCAGTTTCAGCATTTATATTTGCGAAAACTGCGCCGACTATATTATTGCAATCATGATGTTTCGGCAACCGAATATGCAGTTGCGAAGACTAACATTTCGGTTATAGTAAAAAAAAGGTACGTTCACTTTAATGTCATAAGGTTACAACAAATTTATTTCGGTTGCACCTAGAGAAGGGCACGAGAGTGAGTTTTGACTCACGCTCACTCACCCTCACGAAAGAATTTTTCTAATCACGCACACTCACTCACGGCCTTTTTTGTTCTACTCACTCACAATCACTTGAGTAAAATAAAGATTCAATCACAATCACGCGTGATTCACGTGAATTATGCTACATCACGTGTTTTTTTGCTATTGTTTTCAGAATGCATAAAAATACATATTTCATTTGTAATGTTGGTGAGATTGGTCGAGTCCAGAGTGGTCACCTCCAATACATTCTTTAAGACGCATGTTAGGGATTTTGATAAAATATATCTCAATTTTGAACGGCGATGAAAATGTGAAAGACCTTTGATGTGCTGTTCATACACAGAAAAAAATAATCGACGTAAATAAAGCAATCAAAATTAATTGTACACCTTTCATTGGTCTAGCAATGACATTCTTGTCATTTTCATGTATTGAGCAAACACATTCGCTAAAAATGTTATTTACGTCAAAAAATATACCAATAAATGGTTTTGCTTAAGTAGGAAATTATTTAATTGGTATGGTCGCTGTTTTAAAAGTATTTTTGCATTTTCACAGTATTCTTATAATTCTTTTTTAGTTTATTAAAATAGAATAATATAAATTCATGTGAAAGTATATAACAAATTTACTTTTCTGATGATGAAGCATAATTAAATATGAAACTATTGCCATTATCATCATTTTCAACGATACCAATAGAGTATGATCAAACTCTCTAAGCGTTTCTTTTGACATGAACCAAATGTGAACTGATATGCGCGCAAACCGCCAACTAAAAATTCTAAATCTAAGCGAATTCCACCAATTTCACGAATCTCACTAAATTCACCAGCGCTGTAAGCGAGTACACGAACACACACCACGCACTGTTTTAGCGACCACGCACTGCTACAGCTACCACTCACTGCTAAAGCGACACGCACTGCTATAACATCAACGCGGTATGCGAATACACATAGCTGTTGGCAGCAAATGCGATTGCTAATATGATGAATGTGTACGCTAATACAATTAATAATTTAGTCGGCGCAGTGGTAGCAATAAGTTGATGCTGTTGATGTACCTTTTTGGCTATATTTACGATTTTTTTTCTGTGTATAGAAAGGTAAAAATTACCTCGAAGAATAATTCTCTGGTGAAAAATTCGTGTAAAATCTTTGAGAATTATTTCTGTGAAAAATTATCTCTGGAAAATAATTATCAATAATAGGGATGAATTTATAATAATAATAGTTTGGCACTACAGTCCTATAAGAACTTAGAGACCGAGCTCTCTCACCATTTTGAGCTGTGCGTGTTATATTTGTACTCAAAGTTGTGGGACCTACAGTTTACTGTCGAATCAGAATCAGGCAGGTGAGAGCTTTTAATAGGCAATGTTTTACTCTCGTAGGTTTGCCATTTACTGCCGAGAGGTAGCGCGGTATAGAAAAATGTTTCTATGAAAAGATGTTGTTTGCCCCAGTCCAGGCTTGAACCGGGGACCTTTCGGCTCGCAGTCCAACGCACTAACCACTGAGCTACCGCGGCTACTACTGAATTTACTTTGAGAAAAACTAAATTTGAAGCATTTATTTTCGTTACTACTATATATATATAATAAAAACGGGACTCCACACGAACCCCTGGAACAAACTAAACTTAATAAACAAAAGGAAGTCAATAGAGAGTTTTCATGTATATTTGAAATTGAAAATTAAACTTTTTCAAAAATTGGTATATCAAAACCAACCAAATATGCCTATTTCTACTAAACCAAGCACATGACCCCACAAAAATGGCTAGAAAAATCGCAAAAAATTAAAAGTGAGTTGGTACATACGTCAATGTCAACCGATCCGCCCATGTTCAATAGGCAAAACCTGTGAGAAGGGTGACGCTGATCAAAATTATATAGCGGATGACTTGGATCGGAAATTATATTCTTTGAGGTTTTACTTAAAATTTTCATAAAAAAAAAATGGTAACGTTCCGGTTCTCAAATTATTCTAATATTCGATTCAGATTATGTTCCGAAAAATATAAAAATAAACGTTTCCGCTTCCAAAAAATACAATCAGATCCAATTTCAGTTCTGAAATTCAAGTAGTTTGGGTTAAATTTTCATTTTCCCATAAAATTTACATTTCACTTTAAATTCAAAAAAGTATAATTATAATATGTACTTAAAATTCAAATATTAATATAATTTCACATCAAATATATATTCAAAATATTTATCAAAAATAAAAAACATTAAATCTTATATAATTTCCGCATCAATTAACTTAGATTTACAAATGCCATTCGTTGCTGTATAAGGCAATAAGTCTAAAAGAATTTCAAATTGAAAAACATCAAAAAGCGAACAATTTTTACAGCACAATAAACACAAAAGTAATACACAAAATACACCGCTTAATTTTAAGTTTCAAAAAATATGTGCGGCGCCAAGGTTTCATATGCAAACAAACCGACTGACGCATAATTGCGAAGTCAAACTACGCATTTCCAGCACCCTAACCAGTCATAACTAAATAAAGAATGAAAAACAACAAAAAAAGGCGCCCAGAGCCAGAAAGGTCGAGCCATCTACTCATTCGTCTCCATCCAGAAACCACCAAAACAAAACTTTTAAAAAATGCGGATGACATATGAGAATCGCAGCATCAACAATGACGATGAGCTCAACAATTATTACGACTCGAATCCTTGAATCTTGGGGGGAATCATTATTCACAACAACAGCAGCAACAGATACAACACAGAGTAGATTATTTCGTCGCAATGTCAAAATGGTTGACTGACTGCGTAGGTGGTGGGGGTTTTCAGAATCGGATGGTGGGGGAGTGGGATCTCAGTTACGTCAGTACACAAACGTATACGATTACAACAAAGATATTTATTTTATTTGGACTTTGTTGAGAAATTATGGAAATCAGATTTAACAGTGCAAAAGCGGCTGAAAATAGGCAGCAATTCTGTGCCGCTTCTGTGAGACTCGCGCCAAAGTTAGGCACTTAGTAATGACGCCTCTGGGCATTTTGATTTAAGGGACCCAGAACCTACGGGTAGCTATAATGGATTTTTGCATTTTGATTTATAGTCCATGTTTTGGAAGTTGCGAATATGGGTACATTTTAAATTTGTAGATTTGCATATTAAAGTTGAAAACTTTCAGACTAAAATTATTTTTATATTAAAATGTTTTGTCTTATAGAGCGGGGACAAGCAAGAGTTGGTTTAGAAAAAATACATCCTATGTGCGCAGGAGAACACAAAGAAATTAGAAAACTTATTGTTAAACTTCTGTGCAGAAGCCCGCTAATGAGTTTAAAAGTTTTATGAATCTTTAATGGCTTTATTAGTGAAGTTGTTCCTAGGAAAAAAAGGAAACAAAGAGGGTAGAATAAACTTTATAAACGTTAATTAGATTTTTCAGTTAATTCAAATATGTGTTGTAATCAGGTAAAACAAAGTTAGATACATTATTTTCTTTTTATTTAATTTATTAAACAATTTTAAAAAGAAATAAATGTGAATTTTTAAATATTCAGCTGTCATGTCATAACCATTACCTTTTCGAACTATCGACTCATGATAGCTGAACCCTCTTCAAATAATAATGTTTTTCTTCAATAGTTCACATAGCTAATAAAAATGTGTCCTGATGATATTTTATTTATAGCTCTCACTACTCGAATGGCATCAGCTGTGAGCAATCAAAACGGCAATCATAGTAAGCCGCATTATCCTGGATCCTTCAAACGATTCTTTGCTTTCATTACATTCCAGCGCTGCACATTGGTTGCTTTTTGTTGGTGTTTATCTTTTATTGTCTTCTAAACAGCACCATGTTCTATGTCACATCTATTTGACACTGGTCAGCAGTCTAGAGTATTTATCACAAAAGAAATACTTAAAATATTCATTTCTATTATTTTCGAGATATGACTAAAGCTCCTTGATTTCGTATAATTATATTGTGCTATGATAAATACATTTTTAGGGTGAGATGCGCTGAACATATTCAAAAAATACAGTAGAATGAAATTCCCAAAATCGTTAATATTTTAAAAGCATTTTGATTTAATGAAATTGATGTGAAATTTCCATCATATTTGCATCCAGACTCCATTTAGTAAAAATAGAATAGTGATTTGTTGCGTTCAACCAACTTTTTGTTCAACCAACTTATTCGGTTCTCTCAACCACTAAGTCGGTTAAAATTGTCAAAATAACTAGTGTTGTAGTTTGTACTGCAACCAATTTCGAACTGTTTTAGAACAATTTAGTACAGAGTAAGAACCATTAGGAGTTGTGTATAGAGTAATATTTCAAGAGCAAACCCAAATGTAACCAAAATCGAACTGTTTTAGAACAATTTAGTACAGAGTTAGAACCATTAGGAGTTGTGTATAGAGTAATATTTCAAGCGCATACCGAATATGGCAATTCCATCAGCAAATTTGTAAAGCATTCGATTTAATCGAATGAAGTAGTTGGTACAACTAACTTTTTCATTCTTCCAACCTCATGTCAAAAGAGGATTTTTCTGTGTGTATATACAGGATGGTCTGCTTTACGGTGCAAATATTTAGTCACTTATTCCTTAGTTCGTTTCCCAAAAAATGATTTTAGAGTAGGGGTGCATCTGATACTCCCAATGATATACAGGGTATTTTCAAAATATACTTTAGAAAATTTGATAAAAACGTGTTTTTAGTTATAACTTCTACAATTTAAAGTTCAAAGTAAAAAGATAACATTTATTTTGCAGATAATCGATTATGGTTATTGTATTACAAATAAATATGTATTTGATTTACGTCCAAAAGCATATGTATTTGTTTTTACTAAACTGATGTAAAGATTTTGTATGGGAAATAACTACATAATTTGAATACATTTCTATACACAAATTTAATAGATTTGTATTAAAAAAAACATACACATTATCTTTATATATACGTCCTGAAATATGTCGAAAAATTACTACATATGCTTTTAATTTTAATATAATCTGTATTTAATTAACTTTGTTGTGATAATTCATTAAAAATATTTATATTATTATTTTTTTAATAAAAATAATTCTTTATTGATTCGGAAAATCACATTAATGAATTTTAATACAATTATTTTCAATTCCCAATAATTAGATACAACAATTATAAATATGAAACAAGTTAAAATGTAAAGTTTATATTAAAATATTGAATGGTGCCCACAACTTCAAGAAAGTTTTATATATAAATTAATAAAAAATAAATAAATAAATAAATAAATAAATAAATAAATAACAAATTATATGACAAAAATATTGGGCCATATTAATAAAAAAAGTATTTACTTTTAAGCAAGCTGATATATTTTTGAACAAATTTTTTAATTTATTTCAGATTTTTTATAGTAAATGGTCAGTTTAACGTTTGTATTAATACCTACCAATTGAAGCATTTGCTTCAAGTTTTGAGTAAAGTCGATTTTATTAATATGACCCATTGTTCAGTCCAGTTCAAACATAAATATGCTTGCCCATGGTAAAACAATAAAGATGGTATGGAATAGAGATGGGCACGTGAGTGAGATTTGACTCACACTCACTCACGCTCACGAAAGAATATTTCTAATCACGCACACTCACTCACGACATTTTTTGCTCTACTCACAATCACATCAGTAAAATTAAGATTCAATCACGCGTGATTCACGAATCTCAATTATTAACGGAGATGGAAATGTGAAAGACCTTCGATGTACTTATTGTTCATATAAAAATGTAAAAATTGCCTCGAAGAATGATTCTCCGGTGAAGAATTCGTTTAACATCTTTGAGAATTGTCCCTGTAAAAATTATCTCTGGAAAAGAATTAGCAATAAAAAACGAGTTGGGAAAGTTAGGTCACATGGGTAAGTTCGGTCACATGGGGCGGATTTTTATAGTCGGTCGAGCCCGACTATGGAATACCCTAGACCTTTGGTGGGGATATTAACTCTCAGAATATTACTCACATATCAGAAATTTACGTCTTATATCCCCATAAATTAAAAAAATTATATAAAGTATAAAAAACTAAAAAAAAAATTGAAAAATGTAATTGGGCGGACCACGCCTATATTTAAAATTTTGAAAGGCTAATATTTCATAGATTTGATTTTAATAATTTACGGATCAAATTTCCACTATGAAAACCCGGGAAATAGGGATAAAAAAGTGGACGGATCACGCCCATTTTTGGACCACATATTCTAACAACACATTTTAAATTTTATAACTATACCTTGAATACTTTTCGAGTTATTAGTTCCGAAAGAGTTATATAAAAGTGACTTGTATGGGAGGTGGGCGTGTCCGTTGACCGATTTGACTCATTTTCAAACTCAGTTCCTACTTTTGGCTAAAATATATTGAGACGAAATTTCATCGCATTCTGATTAGTATTTCTCAAGTTATTCTGTATTCGGACAGCAAGACAGCAAGACGGACAGACAGACGGACATGGCTAAACGGACTCGGGTAGTGATGCTGATCAAGAATATATATACTTTTCCATACCAGACACGCCTCCTAAGGGGCGTTACAATATATGCACAAAGTTAATATACCCTGTACCTCATAGGTGTAGCGTATAAATAGTCCGGTGTAGAATTTACCAGGAATGAATTGACTTTGGAAAAAACTATTTTTGAAGCGATTTTTTGGTTACTTTATTTATAACACGAATAAAAACGGGACCCCACACGAACCCCTAGAACAAATTAAACATAATAAACAAAAGGAAGTTAATACAGAGTTGAATTGAAAATTCAAATTTTTACAAAAATGGGTATATCGAAAAAAAAATACGTTCTATATCCATTTTCATGAACGGTCGCATAAAACCAAGCTAAAACTATTGACATGACCCCACAAAAATTGACTAGCCCATACTAAGTACGGCCGGTTTGCAGGGGGTTAGATCAATTGTTGACTGAACCTTGTAACTTATTCTGAGTTGAAGAAGGGGTGAGTATTTGACGGTTATCAAGGTTTTGATTTATTATAGTTCTGAATAGTGGGTAGCCGCCTTCCCAAAGCGTTCTGAGTTCAAGGCATGGCCCTACTTGTACTGTAGTTCAGCAAAAAAAAAAGAAAAATAGCAAAAAATTAAAAGTGAGATTTATTTATTTTATGAAATATTCGACTCACTCACGAAAAAAATGTACTCACGCACACTCACTCACGGTCTTTTTTGGTCTACTCACACTCCCGCACAATCACGTGAGCAATATTATTATTCAATCACAATCACGCGTGATTCACGTGAACCACATGAACCACTCTCACATGCCCATCTCTAGTATGGAATACAGTCGGCGAGCGGAAAATGAGAGAACTGTCATTGAAACCAACAACAAATTTGACGTTCGGTACCTTCATCATGTGTCTGCCAATAACAAATAGTCAGAAAATGGTGTGTTTTCTCAGAGACTATATCGTCGGCGATACTGCAAAACCGGCTAACTGCACGGTTTTACAGTATTTTGAATTTCAAAACCAAAAACATTCAATTGAGTCAATCAAATGGTTCAATTAGTTGGCAGCATTAGTTCTCGTGTCGGTCAGATGCTTGGGTTGCTCGCGTTTTTATTTTATACCTTCTCACTTTCGCAGTCGTCCGTCATGTGTGTGAAAAATCAGATTCTGCAATATGTAGCCAACCAATTTTTGTATACCTACACGACGAAGGACCTTTTGTCGTTTGTCCAGACGAATTTGATATAATTAAAATAAAAGCAATAAATAAAATAATTATACAGTTTCTGCAATATATAGAGAATAAATTTTGAATACTACACCATGTCAATTTAAGTCAAATAAATATAAATGCATTTAAAAACTAACAAAATGTAGATAACCTAAATTTTTTTCAAAATAAATACATAAATTGTATATAATTTACTACAGTAATACGTCGGTGATACTGCTAAACCGCCTATCTACATTTTCGAATACCTCTTACAAAATGAATTTTACAGATGAAACAAAACTATTTTCAGTCTTAATTCTGCACTTACTTCATACAAAATTAACCGGATTATAACAAAAAATTAGGCGTTATTTTGACATTCAGTTATGCGGTTTTTCAGTATCACCGACGAATAGTTTTCGTGTAATAAGCAATTTCGTTAATAACATAATATGTAAAAGTTATAATTAAGATCTGCAATAAAAACATTTCATATCACAAATTTGGTTTACAAAAAATTAACTTCAAAACTTGACTTTGTCATTTTTTTTACAGCGTATTCCACTTATCCACGTATCCATTCCACTTTTCTTTTCATCAGAGTATCATCCACTGTGCAATTGCCAAAAGAAATCTGAAAATCTGCATTTTTGACTGCATTGTGGTATAATGCATGAATTTGATTAGTGCCACAGCTGTCATTTTCGTCCAAGAATTGAATTCATTAAATTAAACAATGCTCCGATCTATAATTAATGATATTTTTCATAATTAAATAAATTACAATAATCATCTTTGTCGCTTTATTAGATTTTTCAGACACACAATTTAGCTAGAGCAGAAAATTAATTATGTGTTCGTACTTTATTTTCATACTTTAATTGATATTAAAAATTCTTTAATTAGTCTGATATTTTAAGTTTATTTCATTTTTTAAATATTCTGACCAAAATATTAAAAATCCGTCAATATTTTTATGTGTATATTATATTTTACATAGATTAAAATTAATATTTAAATGTAAAAATATAACTTGTTATATTATTATAAACTTAATAGAGGGTTTTCATTCTCGATCTCGTAAAAATATAAATGAAAGGAAAGTTTTGCTAAACTTTTCAATACGTTAAATAAATTAAACTTCATATTGATGAATTTTGTTCTTCAAACCATGATTCATTGTATTGAAGAATAATTCATAATATTGATTACTACAAAATATGAATGTTATGAATTCATTATAAATTTGATGAATTACAAAAAAGTACAAAATACATTTTCTTCATATTGAAAAAATGCTGTACATCATCCCAATTTTCTATCATAATATGAATTTTTCATTCATTTTTTGCCATACTTTAGAGTTCTCAAGTAGTTCTTAAGTAGTTCTTGTTTATTGATATAAATATTTAAAAAATAATTTTTTTTTTGTTGGTATAAAAGCAATAAATTTTAATTCAATGAATTAATACTTCCATATGATGCATCTGGTAGTTGGTAAAAAATACATAATATTTATGAATAAAATAATCATATTGAAGAATTTTTCTTTCTGTGACTGTTATGCTGGATAAAAAATCAAACACTTATTACAAATAATAGTTTTATAAATAAAGGTTTTTTGACAACCCTACAAACCATTTGACGACAATTTTTAAATTCGACAAAATAATGATAAATTTTAGATATAAAACTCTTAGTATTTGAAAATTTAATTGTGTGTTCTTTATAATTTTTGTCAAAAAATAACATTTTTTGAATAAATAAAATTTGTTTATCGAAAATAAATCCATTTATGACAATATCGTTGTAAACAGGTTCGTTTTTATCGAAAACCTTATCGTTTTTCTATCATTATAGATTATCGAAAACGACAATTTGAGCCTATAAATGATATCGTTTCGATATCGTAAATTTATCGTTTAGTTTGCTGGGAAGTTACTAAAAGATTTGTATGTTGTGTGTGAAAAAGTATGAATAAAATATGTTCGAAAGTTTTTACTACATATCGTCACAATCATGCCAAAGGGGTGAATGTGCAATTTTTGACATTTGTGTTTTTTACATTTTTGAATGTGGTTTATGCTCAAGTATGCTGTGCCAAAATCGCTTGTCATTTTGTTGGATATTTCTAGCCACAAAAGACGAAACTAAAAGGACGAATTTGAAAAATTAAAAATCTAGTCATGCCAAAAGGGCGAATCTTTTCGTTTTTCGCCATAACTTTTTATTGGTATAAGATAAAATAGTGGTGTGAAGGCGTTTATAGTTTGTTTTCACAGTACCTATCCATCTGCATCATCAATTAAAAATAATTTGTCAAACATTAATTTGCCATTTGTTATTTGCAGGAAAAAATGTTTGGCAAAATATTTTTAAATAATGATGCCAATCGATAGGTGCTTTAAAAACAAACAATAAATACCTCTACATCACTATTTTATCTTGCACCATTAAAGAGTTATAGCAAAACACGAAAAGATTCGCCCTTTTGGCATGACAAGATTTTCAATTTCTTCGTTTTTTTGCTATAATTTTTAAAGTTTGAAGTGCTTTAAAAATAAGCAAAATTTACTGAATTATATATATGGATTTTGTGAGACTATATACTCATTAAAACGCAAATATTTTTGTTTTTATTGATTTTTATTGTTGTATTGATTTACAAAGAGCTTTCATTTAATTAAATTTGTATTACTGTATAGTAATTTTTCTTTTTATTAAAATTTATATTATGAATTTTTAGAAAAGGTAAATCTAACCGAAAAAGATGGTTAAAATTGCAGTGACCGAAAAACTTGGCAAATCGAACCGACTAGAAATTGTTATAATTGTTAACCATGAAAAATATTTAGGCTACCATGAATAATAGTTCGTGTACCATGAAAAATAGTTTATTTACCACTAAAAATAGTTTTTTTACCATGAAAAATAGTTTATTTACCACTAAAAATAGTTTTTTTATTATGAAAAATAGTTTTTTTTACCATGAAAAATAGTTTTTTTACCATGAAAAATAGTTTATTTACTATTAAAAATAGTTTTTTTACCATTCAAAATTGTTCATGTACCATATTTATGGTTAGTTTATTAAAACAAAAAACTTTGGTTTTTAAAGAAATATATTAAGGGGATTCATATCAAGCGCGTAAACCTCGTAATATGTGGAAATCCCGTAAATAGTAAAATTTTACGCAAAAATTGTATGAGAATATTTTACACTCAACTCGTAAATTTATTTGTCGATTTTTATGTGAAAATAACGTAAATAAATTTTTTTGAATATTTTGTTTTATGTTTTCGTTAGTTGTCAATTAAATTATGTTTTGTGGCAAATGTGTTTTTATTAATTTGTGTTCTGAAATGATTATGAGTAATATAACTAAAAATTGGAGTACAGCCAACATTTTATAAAATAGTTTACGCGAAGCCAGATAAAAGTGCGTTCATGTCGAGTTGCGCGTAATTTTATTTACGAGATGATGAATTTACAGTGCTGATATGAATCCCCTTATTATTTATTATTTTTATTTTATAAACACATATACATATAAGTTTATACATTTTACATTCATTAAATAATATATGGAACACTGAGGCTTCACAATACAGACGTTTGCTTTCCTCGATTCAATAGTGTCTGCTTTAAACAGATCGGCACGGTCAAATATTGTAAGTTGTTCAGCGTTATTCCTTTCGCTGGAATGGCACAAAATGAAATTAAAAAGAAAACAATTTCAATGCATCTTTTACCTTTAAATTCGCCGATTTTATGAGCAAATCCCCACTCGAAAGTCAGTTGGCAAAAATGTGTCTCTTCTGGATCAGGAATATCCAGATCTTCTTCCTGCAGACCACTCAACACATTTAGCGAAAACATATTTCTATTGATATAAAACATTTAACTTTCTTTATTTATTTATTTATTTATTTATTTATTTATTAAATCAACGTTTGCGGCTTTCGCACCCGCACCGGTACGCGATAAATTTTCAACTGAATATCAACGAACGTGTTGTCTCACTTTGCTCACTTTGCTCAGAGTGTAACTTTACAATTTTAGAATAAGGTCATACCATTTTGGTGGTTAAATTTTTATGGTACAATTCATACGATTAGTTTAACTATTTTCATGGTTAAAAATGTATACATTTATTTTAACAATTTTATACTCATGAACAGTAGAGAAGAACGAGGGGCGATACTTTGCGTCGGAACAATCTTTTAGGTTAGATAACCAAACAAAATAGTAAATTTACAATTTTACTTGGCTAGTTTTACTATTTTGGTGGTAGACTATAATAACTTTACAATTTTAGAGTTTAGTCATACCATTTTTGTGGTTAAATTTACATGCTACAATTCTTACGATTAGTTTAACTATTTTTAGGTTAAAAATTTCTAAATTTATTTTTACAATTTTTTGTCGATTCGATTACAAATACAAAATAGAAAAATGGTTTATTAACAACTTTTTTCGGTTAGATAAAACTATCTTATTTTTCTGTGTGTACTATTTTAAAATTTTATTGAAATATTATATAAAAACTATTATTTTTCTGTTATTTATTTTACTATATATAATTTATCTAGCCAGTTGTTAAAAAATAAAAGTATAAATACTTTTTTCAATATTAATAAAGATTTTTTTGAATATACAAAATTGCACCAACAATTTGTGAATATTTCCGTCGAAAATAGCCTTTTGTTCATGACGAAACGGTAAATGTGCTTGTCATCGTGACGAAATATAAATGTGTTTTTCTAATTGCAAAATATAGGCTTTGTATCGTGGAGTATTGAATAAGGGATAAATTTGAAATAAGGCTTAACATTACTAAATTTCTACACGTAGTCTTAGAGATAACAAAAATATGATGCTATTCGTGGCAAAACTCAACTTATGCTTTTAATCGTAGTTACGAAAACGTGTTGTTATTAACGAATCGTAAACCAATTAAAAATAACAAAATAAAAATAACTTAAGTAAAATTTACTTGTTTATTATGTTTTAATATATACATAATGAGTGCTTAAGAAAACAACTAAAATCAGCATCAATCAGCCCACAAGAACAACCGCAATAAAAACAATCACCACAACGAAAAATATATTTAAAACAAAAAAAAAAAAATAATTGCGGTATTTTTGGTTGATCGCACAGTATGTAAACAATTTTTCACATTGTGTTTGTTGCGGTTTACTTTGTTCCCAGAATTTAATTAATTACGATGTCTTATTAGCGTTACGACATACGCACATTTCTAATGAGTTTTCGCATTAAATATTTCTATGTTTTCAAATAAAATTAATTGAAATAAAAAAATAGACTTTAAAAAAATATTTAAAATTCCTATTTATTACATGTCAACTTTTTGGAGTAGCTTCATTACTCATTCGGATGTAATTTTTTATTTTAATTATATTTTTATCGTTATTACCATGACAAATGAGTATTTTCGGGGCATAGCGACAACATCTAACAATTTTGTTTATTTCTTATCCAATTAATATTAATGAAGCCACTTTCGACATTCTTAGTTGTTGACTTTTCAAAAGTTTGTTGTTGTCTGTATTAAACTCCTTTATGTGTCCTACTTTTCTATTTTTTTAATTTTTTACCTTTTAAAATGGTTAAAGCAAGAAGAGCTATTAGAAAAACATCTAAGGGTCCTCTGACTATATACAGGGTGTTTGGTTAATCGAATTCAGGGGGTCATTCTCTGACTCTAAAAAATAAGAATATATCAAATAGAAATATGTCTAATTCTGTACACAATTTAAGATACAGGGTGTTTAAAAGATGCATATTACAGACATAACCTTGTCAAGAAAATTTATTATAAAGTATAATATGTTGATAAATTTATAACAATTTTTAAATCAAGTGTTAGAAAATTAAATTACCTTTCCAATGGTATATCATATCTTCGAACACAATAATTTCTTCATATTTTAATAGGTGCGTGAATTTGAAATTTACAAAAATAAAAATACAAATTTGTCATTGATTTTCTCAATATTTCGTTATTGATCATCCCATTTTTTTCTAATTTATAATAATTGACCAGTTCTAAGTGTAAATATAAACTTTACGTACCTTTTAAAATAGGAAGAAATCATGGGGTTTGAAGATGTTATATATCATTGGAAAGACAATTTAATTTTCTAAAACAATACTAAATAAATACTTAATAAAACAATGCTTTATAATGTTATAACAAAATTTCTTAACTAGGTTATATCAGTAATATGCATCTGTTAAACACCCTATATATTAAACTGGGTGCAGAATTGGACTTTTTTTCATTTTACATTTTCTTATTTTTTGAGTCATAAAATTACCCTCTGAATTATTGATATCGATATTTCTGATGAAGCTATAAGCAGAGGATGATCAAGCTCTATAAGGGCCGTTTTCACTATCTTCGGTTAAGCACTAACTGTCCCTTTAACTTAGAATATATGAAATTGAAACACTTAACTGGATATTGTGAAAACGGCCCATAGTGTTCTTTTGGCATATACCAAATGGGAATAATATGCGCGCCATCAAACACGCAAACAAAATATTCTATCGTTCGCTTGTTTGCCGGCGTTCATTCGCTGCCAGCTCGCATCGTGACGATAAGCCACGGCTATAGTTGTGCTCAGCAATGGCGTTTGTTAATGCAATTAATTCAATAGTCCTTTCAGCTAAATATTTAATTGTATTGATATAAATTGTTTTTATTTTTGTTCAATAGAATTAAATATCATATCGGCGATAAATCAATTAAAAATTAATTGCACTGATTAATTTTTTTGCTATATTTACACATATATTTATTTCTTTGTAACGTTTTTAGGAAAATTTCAAAAGTATTTTTAGGCCGTTCTCTCCCACTACTTGGAATAAAAAATATAGTTCTGTGTAAAAAAAGTTTAACAAAAAAACTTAAACGCAAAATTTCTTTTAATTGTCTAGATTAATTTTAATATACTAATGAATGCTAATCTTCCAAAAAGTTTTTAACATAATTGAATCTAAACTCGGAAAACTTTGATTATTTTTTAGAACATTTTTTTTTTCATTTAGGATTTAATAATTTAGAAAATTATGATTTACGCTTATCTAGAGCATAGTCTAAATTAACTATCAAAATTACTAAATTTTATCTAATTGATCTAATTTTTAAAATATGTCTTGAGAACTTAATTTTGGTACTCATTTATATAATCACACCCATAAAAAAATTCCCTCAAATCCCATTAAAATTGGTCAATAGGACAATGATTGATTTAATAGTATACAAAAAATAAATCTTTTCATATAAACTCAATGGCAATTCTAGTATTTAATGGTATTTTTCGATTTAAATAATAATTTTTCCTATTGACTATTTTTAATAGTAAAAAAACCGAATACAAACTGCTATTTTTCAGTAATTTGAATTTAAAATATTCATGCATTTCAAATTTAAACACTTACACCCAGAAAAAAATACTATATAAATAATAGTTTTTTACTATTAAAAATATTCAATAGGATAAATTATTATTTTAATCGGAAAATACCATTAAATACTAAAAAATACCATGACATTGCCATTGAGTTTATATGCAAATTTTTATTTTTTGTATACTATTAAATCAATAATTGTCCTATTGACCAATTTTAATGGGATTTGAGGGAATTTTTTTCTGTGTGTATTGACGGGAATATTTAAAAAATAAGAACCGATACAAAAAAGTTAGTAATTTTCGTCGTTAGCTCGAACTATGTACTACATAACAATAAATCATATTTTTATTTATCATTAGATCTGAAATGCAAAAAAATCGTCCAAAAATAGCCTAAAAATTTTGAGTTTCGAATCAAATATCTAAAAACATATCGGAATAATAGTATTTGTCGAATTAGTCTTGACAATTGAAAGACAAATTGCATTTACAGTACTTTGGAAATCTAATTGAGTAAGGTCCAGTTTTTCAGTTCATGTTTAAACTTAGTTTAAACTTTGCTCACTTTTAAAACGTATGAAGTTGCTAATTAATACGTCCGAATGTCTTTAAACTTTACAGACATTTAAACAATTAGTAATCAGTTAACATGACATTTTAAATATTTGTGATATGTTGACTAAAATCTAAATTACATCTAGTTTAAACTACGTTTAATTTTAAAATGTGACTGAAGAACTGGACATTAGGGATTGAATTTTTATATTCTACATAAAAAAAAAATTACCAACAACCAGTATTCATCATTTTGATGAATTCATTCATTGAATTAAAATCGTATTTTTTAAATGCTTTTCATTTCAATATTTTTTATAATTCTTATATAATTATAATTCTTATAAGTTTTATAATATTTAATTTCTAATTATACTAAGACTCCTTTTTATCATTTTAATGAACAAGTGTACTTCAAATTGATGAATTTTATTCATCAAACCATATTTATTTAAATATCATAAATCGTATCAGAATTATAAATACAAAAATGTGTAAATGGTGACAAATTTTAGTTTGAAATCCAATGTTATAAAATATATTGAAAATGAAAAACATTGAAAAAATACGATCCTGGTTGTTGTGAACATAGTGTTTGAAGATCAATTGAATCGTTGGGTGCAATAAGGAAAAGTAAGTTTTGGGATATTTGCGTTTAAAGTTTTTGAATGTTCGTATATCAAAAAGGAATAAACCGATTTTATTAATTCAAATTTTCCATTAAAGTTTGAACTTTTGGCTTTATTATGCTCTTTTCAAATTTGTTTTAGAGCTCCTATTAATATACAAAATAATTAATTAAAATAAATGATTTAAACGCCCTTATTGCATAAAACGTGTAATAAAATTTAGGCGTATTGAGTTTTAGAGTTATATCCTTACATAAATGAAAAACATAAAGATTATTGTGCATAGACTGGATATACTTATTGATTTGAATGGATATAAATTTAAATTACGGTCAAAATGGCTCAAAACTTTGTTGAAAATTGACTCTGTAAAAAAATTAAAAATATGAAAAAATTATATTTTTTGTATGGAGATAACGCCCTTATTGCATAAAACGACAAAAAACTTAATGCAATCAATCTGGGATTTCACAGAATGGTAAAAGGCACTGCTCGGATCATTCGGTGTGAATATTGCAAAAAGGGCGTTATGATACCTTACGCACTTATTGCACCCAACGCAATTATCTTAAAATAGCAATAGCAATTATCTTAAAAATATTACGTTATAGAAAAAAAAAACAGAGTATATAGCAACTTCGAATTATATAGAGATGTATGGGATGTCCATGGCAAAACAAGTCTCTATTTTGTTGAGTTTTGTAATCACTATCTGATAGAATTAACCTTTGTCGAGAAAGGTTTGGACTGAAGGACTTTTTTTATTCGACAGCATAAAACGATATTGCGGTGAGCTACATATTTCTGATAATGACAGCATGCTCAGTTTTACGATATTGGCTACAGTTTTTTAGCTATTATGACAATTGTAGTGTTTTTTATATATATATATTGGATTTTTACATTTAATTTATTTTTTGAATTTTCTGCTTGATTTCTTTTAATTGCATAAAGAAACATTAAGAAATACTTCGAATTAATCGCAAAGACATTTGGGTAGATCTTACCAAAGTTATGGCAAGTCAAACTTAAAAAACATAACTATTAATGATCCTAATAGACCCGAAAAAGCTTTATCTCTAATTAAGAAATTTGATTAGCATTTTACACAATTTTCAACACAAATTGTTCCAAAACATTAAGCGCTATTATTAACGAAATAAACAAATCGCATCATTTTATAGTGTTGGTTATTTGTTTTAGTTGACAAAAGTGTTTGAGAATATATTGAATAAATAATCCATTATTATATAAATGTCATTGGAGTTAATTTAAATTTGATATCGGTTATTATTATTGGGTTCAATCAAAATACAACCAATACCGTTAAATGAAAATGATTACTACATTAAAATGTTTTTGAATAAAATCATTAATTAACATATTCCGGATTTTGTAAACGAATATTTTTAAAAAAGGGTGTAAAATGAGAAATCTGAACAAAAAATAATTAATGGATTTTCATGAATTTTCTCTTGGTAAAAAAAATGTCCATTAAGCTTCATTAACAGACACAAAGCTGTAAAAAAACAATCCGGAAAAATTACGTGTAATTTATATTAGATCGTCATCATACAAACTAAAACATAAAATACAAAATAATACATATTTGGGCTACCAGAAAAACAAAGGCTAAACCGTTTTAAAAGCCAACAAAGCCAGACAAAAAAGGTTCAGCCAACAGCAATTAGGCCTGATTCGGAGGCGCTGAACTACCGCATTTCCAATTATTTTTTCTTCGCACTTAATTAAGTTATTTAACTCCTTTCATGGCACAGCTGTCATGTTCTGCATAGCTGTTTTTACTGTTATTGTTATTTTTACTGCTACTGCTGCCACAGTATTTACTGTGGATGTTAATATTGTTTTAGTGTCCTGTCACTGGTCTTAACAGGAAATTCGAAAAGATTATGAAAAAATTATTACAAAAATATTATGCTTTCATCTTTTGCCAACGGAAGTTACCAACTCTTGAACTTTGTTGGCGACAAACACTTTTTAGTGCCCGCAGTAACAAAAATCATTGGGTGTGGCAAATTTGAAATTTCCTCAAGAATTTTGTGGCAAAGAATGAACATGTTTTAAGACATGTTTTGATGTAAAAGTTTTCAATGCAAACTTTTGAGTGTAACAATGTTAAATATGCACAGAAAAAAAATAGAATTTGGTTGTGATGCTCAGCCAAGTAATAATTTTATAGAATTATTGGATTGAATACTTATAAAACATCTTTAACATCCTTTAATATTTTGTTTATTTTATAATTTTTATTTCATTAGTGTTTTTAATAGGGAATACAATTTGAGGTTATTTTCGAAATCCCGTGATTACGGATTTGAAAAACTTTTAATATTTTTTTAAATTATTTCTATTAATAAACCATGCGTAAACTCTTCGTTTTTTATTTTTTATTTAGAATTTTAATTTTAGAATTTAAAAAGAAAACGGGCAGTAAAATACAAATGGGCATACACAAAAAAAGTTTCACCAATAACCAGTATTCATCATATTGATGTTTTGATTCATTAAACTAAAATCGCATTTTTTCAATGTTTTTCACTTTCAATATTTTTTATAACATCAAATTTCAAACATAAATTTGTCTCTATTTACACATTTATGTATTTACAATTTTTATAAGATTTATGATATTTAAATTAATATGGTTTGATGAAACAAATTCATCAATACACTTATTCATTAATATGATGAAATGGAGTCTTCGTATAATTAGCAATTAAATATTATAACTCGTATAAGAATTATAAAAACACAAATCTGTAAATGGAGACAAATTTGTGTTGGAAATTTGATATTAAAAAAAAATATTGAAAATGAAAAAATTTAAAAATTACGATATTAATTCAATGAATGAATTCATCAATATGATGAATTCAGGTAGTTGGTGAAATTTGCGGTAAAATTTTGTGTGTGCATCAAATCGGGCATTTCAGAAAGCAGTGGACAACTAGAGGGTCACGAAATAGGATTGGGTAGCTAAATGCCACAAATTCCCGCAAAATGCTATACTGCTAGGTGCTTTTTTACATTTTAGTTTTTCACTATAGGGTTTTTTCCACCTCAAATCGACAAGGGTTTAAAATTTTTTCTTTGATTTTCATCAAATTTATTTTATGGCTTTGAATATATAAAAAATATATAAGTTGATTTTTTTTCGAAATTCGAAAATTTCACAAAATTATGATGCTGCAAAAAAACACAATATTTTTATAGAGGTAACTTCGGAAGCGCCTTGGTCAATAAAGTTGCAAAATAGATAATTTTGGAGTCTACTATGCTAAGAATTAATGTAGATTTGATTCTTGTTTACATTATTTTTTATAATTCAATTTATAATTATTAAATTATAGTTAAGTTTTCGAACTCGAGTTAATTCAAACAGTGATACAGTCTACATTTTTTTTCAAAATTAGTTCTATTATTTCTAAATATGCCTGAAATTTGGAAACTGCCTGCAATTTGGAGTGATGTTTTTCGATATAAGGGAGAAATATTTTTTTGAATATTAAAATTACAAAATTTATTAAATTTTATTTTAGTTATTGATTCACATTTTAAATTAAATTAAATTTTTATATTCATCTTGTTAGTTAAATTTTTCAACTTTACTTTTTCGATTTACGTCACTTTTTTTTTAGCTAAAAAAAAATTCAAATGTACCTCGGTCAATGTTTTAATGGTTTTTGGTAAAATTGTGGCGGTGTTTTATTATTTAATAGATGCGTATTTTTCTTAAATCTTTCTTAAAAATGGAAATATAAACAAAGAAACGCGTTGTAACTTCAAAACTAATAGTTAATAAATATTAATTCTTTGTGGACTAATTAAAAATGTTAGGTAGTTTATTTCCTGATGATTTGTTGACAGCATATAACTTAAAAAGTTCGATATTTTTACTTTTTGTTCATTATTAGTATGAGATATGTTTATACATTTGAAATTGGCAAAACTCCATGTAAAATTGAGATTTACGATTTGAAATAGGGAAAATTTCAAATGAAATTGAGAAAATATCTCTAAATGACGAGTTATTTAATGTTTTATTTAATGATTACTCTATATCTTATGGTTAGATTTATTTTTTCTATATGTTGCATAATGTTTTCATACGAGTTTAATTGTCAACGCATAGCTAATAGGTTTTATATTGTTACTTTTATGGGTTCTAACCTAGGGTAATATTATAATATTTTTAGTTTTAACGGCATACACAATTTGTGATATGCCTTTAACAAATTATTGTGAATTTTCTTATCTTTGTTCCAAATTGGAGAGAACTTATTCTTCCTAGTTTGGTTTTTCATTTTTCATCATGCCGTGTGCTTTGAATTGTATAGGGTTGAGGTTCTTGTCGTATTATTTTTTCGACACCTTCTTGGTCCTACATTGATTTTGCCTGACGATCTCGTGTGATCGCTGTATTTGGTACTTTAATACCTTATTGTAGTCTTCTGCGTTATATAAAGGTGAACATTTACGTTTTAAATTCGTAGGCATGTCGAAGTCAAACCCGTACAACGTACGGAATGGTATTTGACCCGTCGACGTATGCACCGTGTTATTATGAACATGCATTGCAGAGATTTAACCATTGGTCCCAGTTTGACCCATCCTCTTTAGCAAAACTACGTAAATATTCAGCTAGTGGACGATGACTTCGTTCCAATGACCCATTAGCCTGTGGATTGTAGGGTGTTATATGTAATTTTTTAATTCCTAACAATTTACATGTATCCGAATATAGTTTGGAAACGAAGTTCGATCCATTGTCTGTTACCAATACTTTGGGTATATTGTGGCGTGTAACTATTTCGTTGAAAAATGCTTTTGAAACGGTGTTGGCTTCCGCATCGGGTATAGATAGGCACACAGCACATAAATTTAGAAAAATAGTCCTGAAACATTAAGATGTATTTATTCCCTGAAATGGTTTCAGGCAGAATACCCACCAGGTCCATGTACACTTTGTCAAAGGGTCTGACTGGCGTATCAGTTAGAACCATTGGCATCTTCGTCAGCATTGAACTCTTGTTTACTTGGCATTTTGAACAATTTTTCACATAATCTTTCTTCACATAATCCTTCTGCATACCCTTCCATCGGTACTGTTGCCGAATTCTTAAAAATGTTTTTACGTCCCCTTGGTGACTACCTAACGGTGAATCGTGAAAATCTGTAATTACCGTCTCTATGTCCCGAGGTTCATTTAGAATTATTATATTGTAATTTTCCTTTGTTATCAAATCGTCAGGATCGCATTCTGACTGTTTCTTATCGTCTTCCTTGTCTCTTTTCATGGTTTTCGAACGTGTTTGTACTACAACTACTTTTTCAGTATTATTCGGTATGCGGCTAAGCGCATCCGCGTTTAAATTACTTTTTCCCGGTTTTAATGAATTTCGAAATCATATTCCGATAATTTGTGTCGGAAACGTGCAAGACTTGATTTCTGCTCTTTTAAGTTTGCTATACCCTTTAGGGGTTGATAATCTGTATAAATTTTAAATGTTCTTCCCAAAAGATATGCCCTAAAATTTTTTGTTGCTCATACAATTGCCAAAAATTCTTTCTCTAAAGTAGAGTAGCGTGTTTCCGCATCGTTAAGAGACCTACTGGCAAACGCGATCGGACGGTCACTTCCAACTTCACCTTGTGAAAGAACCACGACAATTGCTTCGTTACTGGCGTCTGTCGTGAGCAAAAAGGGTTCGTTAAAATCCGGATACGCTAGTATGGGTGGTGACATAATTGCCTCTTTAAGTTTTAAAAACGAATTCTAACAATTGTCATTCCATATGAACTTAGCGTCCTTTTTAAGCAAAATTTCGCCATACCTCCTATAAATTTTCTGTAATAACCCTGTAGTGAAATCTAAACTAGTAGCATAAATATGTATTATTTATATTAGTAACTTGTTTCTAGATTAGTAACTAGTTAAAATGGATGCAGATAAAACCAGTTAAAAAAATTGTATCGTAGAGGAACGTGTCAAAATTGTCAAAAACAGAATAAATTTTGAAATACACATTATATTTCATTTATTTATTTTGTAGGAAGCATCTTTCTTTTTAATTTTGTGGTGGGTTCCATTGTGTGATTTGTTTTATTCTTTCCGCCATAAGCTCATAAAATTTAACAAATAACCTATTTGAAAGGCATTTGTTAAATATCTGAAAGGGCCTTACTACCGTGCCTTGATAAAAAGGCGCACTAGTCTCTCTTCCTACGCAGTCCACAATTAAGTCTCATTTCAAAACATTTCTTGATTGGAGCAATTTCATTAATTAGTCCCACATGACCTAGACAGCAAAACTGTTAGATCTTGATGCACATGACTATATCAAGTGTCGTCGAACACCTTACAGCTCTAGTGTTCCAATTGGTAAATAGAAAACAGTTTAAAATAGGATTAAAATAACTAGACTGACTGTAAAAAATAGGTCTATAGACTGGTTACAAGAAACTAGTTTAAAAACTACTTAAATGTAATACAAGAGGGGACAATTGACACAACGTAGGACATGAGCATTGAAAAAATTACAGTTCATTGTATGAAAATGGGGTCGAATTCGGGCTAGTTTAGTGTCTACGGAGAACTAGGCCAATACTAGTATTCAACTAGTCCTTTAGACTGCAGGGAATTAATTAAGCCTAAAAATGCTTGAACTTCCTTCCTATTTTTCGGAACTGGGATATTTTTTACACACTTTACTTTGGCTGGGAAATTTTATTAGGAATTTTGCACAATTTCAAATGGAAAAACTCAATATTTCCCAAATAATACATTAAATTTATATTTACTGATGATTAACTGTAGGGTGTCGTTATTAATATTTATTTTTTTACAAATTTTGTCAAATTTTGTAAAATTTCAGTTCAGTCGCTCAGCAGCATTCGTAGAGATGTGTAATACATTTTTTAAATCTTTTAAGCCTGCCGAATCAAATCAGATGATTACGCAGTGCATATTTTCCCTATCATGTTTCCCTATAATGCGGACATCACAAGCAAATAATTTTGTCGGTTTTTGTCTGTTTTGTATATCCCTGCGTGTATTTCCGTCCATTTTAATGAAATATTTCAAATACAAACATTAAACAATATTCAGAATAAATTTCAGTAAGATAAAGTTTAAAACATTTATTCAAAAATTAGACAGCAAATTCTTTGACAATATATGATATATACATATTTTGAACTTTGATCATTTTTTTCCGATATCGTTCCGATTTCAAAAATTGTCTCGTATTGATATCATGTAGGTCCAATATGAGGCTCGATATCGCTACGAGAAAGTGTCCGATATGCTGTGAATTCTGAACGAATGGCATACTGGTTTATAACACATTTAATGTTCCATGTTCCATTTTCCAAGAAAAACCAAACAATTCATAAATCATAACTTCAATGGTCGTTATGTACTTAAAGGGACATTTTCTTCGGAGTGTAGAAACGTCTGCTTAAATCTAATCGAACAAAAAAAATGTTCTAAACCGCCCTGAGCCTGCCAATACACATGTCTAGCGAAGATAATTTCAAATTTCTTATAATAAACTCTTTGTAATGCCATGATATAGCTTTCAAGTTATTGTATTGTGTGGAAACTGTTTTTTGTTCAAGTACAATATATACAATTTATTATATTAAAATCACAGTCAATTTATTGAAATTCTGCTATTTTCGACTAACCGCGAAATGAAAATCGCGCCGCATCAGTGTCATGTGCTTTGCACGGGCGCACCACTCATTTAATCAATTCGTACGTTAAGCATTTACGCGTTATCATTTTGAACGCCACAGGACACCACTTAATGTGGGTGTTCAACAGACGCACACACACAGAGACACATACACACACACACACATGTGTCCCACACCAACACACTCAATGGTCCCTAATCGCAGACGCAAATCTGCTGGAGCACGAATTATGACACATGCAAATAACGCATAAATTAAGGAATGAATTGTGACGACGGTGCGACGCGGCGCGCGCTCGACATAACGGATGCGGATGCTAGGGAAGCAACGGATGCGGATGTTGTTGCCAGGAGCTCTTGTAAAATTCCTTCAATTTTCAGAAATTTTATGTGCTTGCTGCGGCGCATAACTCTGCACGAAGCGCCATTGCTTATTTTTCTCATTTATTATGATTTTTATTAGAATTTTCTTTTATTATTTTAGCTAAAATGTTGTTATCTACGCTTAAATACATGTTGATAAGGACATAAATCCACCACACACATACACACTACCCTATATATACAACACACACAGACAGACAGACAGACAGACACAAAGACACACTAACACTCCGACTTAACAGCGCAGTTGACAAATTGTCGAGGAAGCAACGATTAATATTGTCGCGCAGGATGCACGGAAGGATGCAAAATTGAGCAGAAATTACATTAAAGTTAAATTCAAAATTCCTGCAACTTCAAAATGTTTGCATTGACAGCATGCAGTACGTGCGTGGAGCATTTAATCTGCGAGTGAGTACGAAAAAATAAAACTGTATCTGGTGCTGCGTCCGTCCTACGCTGAAATTCTGTGGTTTAAATATTTTCGAAAGCGAAAGATTGAATCGTTACAGCTTAATCTGTTTGCTGCACAATTTAATCGTATCAAATGTTAAAACGTGTTTTTCGTAACACCATGCAGCTTATGTTACAGCTTTAAAAATTTCAATTTTGTTGTTCCAGAATTCAATTATTCAAAAAAATCTGATATGTTACGAACTAATCTCATTTACAAGTTGAAAATATCCCATATATCAGCACATATTATGAAAAAGAAGCATTTATTTCTAGGGATTTTTCCATGAATATACAGTCGTCACTTGAGAATTAGTTTGCTCCATACGCCATAAAAGCAGTTCGTAATTGAATTCATATGACTTACATGTTCTCTTTCTAATTTCGTTAACCGTTTTACGATTATTCTCTGAGAAATTCTTCATTTTATCTAACATTGCACTGTATGTCCAAACGCTCTAAAATCAGGTGTAATTCATTATTTTCGGAACTACTGAACCGATTTTAAATATTTAAATAGTATTGTATAGTCAATTCTTAAGAGAAAAATCAGTAAAGTAGAGATTTCTTTTTTTTTAATGAAAAATCGATATCTTTTGACCTTTAGACATTTAGACCTCAATGTAAGCTTTTCTTAAAAAAAAAAGAATTTTTAAAATCGGATGACTTTTGAAACTTTTACAATATTTAAAAACTTTTTCATTATTTCTGAGATCTCTCAGGATTTCTCTATAAAATACTTTTAAAGTTTTAAAATCGCTGCAGTGATTCCGAAAATATTGAATTTCACTCGATTTCAGACAGTTTGGTCACACTGTGCAAATTAGCAAATTAGCAAAAATTGAATCGACACGCGTCGATAAATTCCCCTGAAATCGAATTGAGAGAAGTGTAACGAATATAAATTGTAGTACTATTAAACGATTTAAATAATAACTACATGGAGAAAATTGTTTACTTATGATTTATGAATAAGGCGTTCATAAAACACATCATCACCATCATGACAAATGGGCGAATATGTAAATAATTATAGATATTTTCTTTTTTTTATATTTTTGAATGTAGTTTTTCCTCAAGTATACTGTTAAAAAATGGTGTGTGGTTTTGTTGGATATTTCTAGCCACCAAAGACAAAATCAAAAGAGCGAATTCGAAAAATTTGAAAATCTCGGCTTGCCAAAAATCGAATCTTTTCGTTTTTTTGACATAACTTTTTATTGGTACGAGATAAAATATTAGTGCAAAGCAATTAATTGTTTGTTTTTTAAGCACCTATTGATTGGCATCATTATTTAAAAATAATTCGCCAAACATTTTTCTTTCAAATAGCAAAAATTGGAAATATTATTTTTTTAAATAATGATGCCAATCGATAGGTGTTTAAAAACAAACAGTTAATTGCTTTACACTATTATTTTATCTTGTACTAATAAAGGTTATGGCAAAAAACGAAACGATTCGCCCTTTTGGCATGACAAGATTTTCAATTTTTTTATTTTTTTAGTTTTTTTGTTATAACGCTTTATTGGTACTAGATAAAATAGTCGTGTGAAGACATTAATTGTTTGTTTTCAAAGCACCTATCGATTGGCTTCATTATTTTAAAATGATTTTTTGAATTTTTATCATTTTCAGTAAAAATGTTTGGAAAAATATTTTGAAATAAAGATGCAAATCATAAGGTGCTCTGAAAACAAACAATTAATGCCTTCACAGCACTATTTTATCTTGTACCATTGAAGAGTTATAGCAAAAAAACGAAAAGATTTGCCCTTTTGGAATGACAAAATTTTCAAATTGTTGATTTTTTTTTGCTATAACTCTCTATAGGTGCAAGATAAAATAGTGGTGTTAAGGTATTAATTGTTTGTTTTTAAAGCACCAATCGATTGGCATCATTATTATAAAATATTTTGCCAAACATTTTTCCTGCAAATAACAAATTAATGTTTGGCAAAATATTTTAAAAAATTCAGTAGATTGTCCAATTTCAAAGATATTTTATATACCTTAAGATAATTGATGAATAAATCTAAATAACAAAAAAATGGAAAAAAAATAATTTTTTACTAATTTCACTGTTCTACAAGGATTTTCTACCGAACTGAAACTTATCATTTCTTATAGATTTCGACCCACCACGTCGAGATTTTGCAAAAATTCATATATTATTTTGTGATAAAGTTTGCATCTGCAGCATGTCGAAATCTAGCGATAAATTGCAATATAAACTACCGAAAATGGCATTTTTCGCAACTTTTACTCGAATTTTTGCAAAATTCCGACGAGGTGGACAAATTCTTAGTACGCAGCATGAATCAGGAGACCGAAATCTATCAGAAATGATAAGTTTCAGTTAGTTTGTTTTTAAAGCATTTCAAATTTTAAAATTTTATTTCCTAATATTTTTAAAAATGCACATTCTTCCCTTTGGCATGGCAGTGACGATATGGTTTTCTAATATTTTTATTTATGAGTTATTTTCATGAATTATGCATAATACTAAAGGAAATGCCAAGTTCATGCATAAAAAACTGTATATCACTATGCCCTATTTATTATAATTACGATTCATAAATTTACAAATTTTATTATTAATCATTAGAGGTGAAATTATGATTATTTATTCATCACTTGTGCTTCATATTGCATATTAATATTCTTAATTCGCAATTCACGCCAGTTGTTAAAAACCACGTTGTAGCTGCAGTCTAAAGAACATTGAAGTGAGTGAATAAAGTGAAAAATAAGACATTTAAAAATAAATGTGAAATATAACAGACAAGTAAAATGAAGTGATGTATTGTTCCATTTTTTTTCATGTTCCTTTGCCTCCTAATGTTCTTTGCCCATTGACTTATTATATATTCAAATGTGATATTTTTCACTATGTACCGCATAATTTTGATTTGTTTTTCTTACTGTTCGCTATTTGGCTATGGCTAATTGGCACAATGTATGACTTTTTAATCATGAATTATGAATAATAAATAATAAAATGTATTCCAGAACCTATACTAATTACTCATGACTTATGAATATATTATACATAAAACATGAGTTGTGTAAAACATTAATCTTAATAATTGATGTTTACTATAATCATATATTATGAATAAAAACCAAATCGTTATGATTACTTATTCTTGGCTGGACTTGTTGCAAATTGTAAGCGTATAATACATGATTTATGAGAACATTTCTCTTCGAGTAGAATTCTTGCTAAAATATGTCATATATGAGTATCAGTTTGTATAAGGGGTAGGTGTAGCATTTGACCGATTATTGTTTTTATATATACAAAGGTACATAGTTTTAGATCATTTCTTTCGATTATTTTCATGTATTTGAAGTTTTACATTTTAAAAAACATTAAAGTTTGTTTAATTTATAATCTATTTATTGAATTACTTTTTAAAATAAACATATTCATTGTGAAGTTGTATATCTAAAAGAAACGTCGATATTTATACCCTCAAAAGTATATTTTTTAATACTATTAGTTTATATTACAAATGACATAAATACAATAAAATTCAATTATCTCAATATCCGCATTTTGACATGTTGTTGATGCTTCATATTTCCCAGAATAAATTCGAAAAATCAATTTAAATTCATGACAGGAAACTGTTATCTGTAATTGTGGCAAAGCATTTTCTAATAATTCAATATTTTAAAAATACTCGAAACATAATACGATAAAGAAGCTATCATTGCAAAAGCATCTAACAAAACTTATCAAACGACATTTTTCAGTTGAAGCTGTACGAATGCTACACGTGGCATAAGAGAAACCATTTATACTCGTAAATGACAAATATTTTTCCTCGAATATTTAGGGCTATAAAACATAAAAAATTGCAATGATTATTTTTTATATCGTAATATTTTTCTATGCGGTTTATGTAAATTTTAAATCGTTATCTTTTGTACGAAGCAGTTAAAGTTACTAACTAAGTACTCTCCTGGTAGTATGTTGTCGGTTTCTTTTGTGACAGTCAGCCTGATGAATGGGCCTAGTCGCAGTAAGCTGTGAGCAGCGTCTGTCATGTTGCTGTCACATCAACGCTCATATCAGCAACATCACGCGTGCACAAAATAGCACCAATATTATGAGCAGCAAAGAACCATCAACATAAATTGTGACAATGCTATTAACGGACAGTAGGCCAATTTACACCAGACAACAAATTTAAAATGTTTCATGTTTTCATTTCATATCGTTTGAAAATCTAGAGTTTTTTAAAATTTTCTATAATTTTTGAAAAAATATTGCATTGTTTATAACAGTTTTATTGGTTGCATAAGACTTTTTCTATAAGAGCTGAATGCGTTAAAAGTTTCTTAAAAGGAAATGTTTTGAAAACGTAGAAATCATAAAATTATAAAATATTGGGTTAAGCCCGGCCATAAATTAACAGGAGCTCTCTATAGACTTCAATTGATGATTTGCCGCTGCAGAGACATGACGAGCAGAGACATGACAAAGTGATTTTGTAGAATGTCACCATTCGTCCACATATTACACAACCGTTGAAAACTTTTAAATGGGAAGTCGTACCCCACCCGCCGTAGATTTCTGTACACATATCATACACACCAACTGAAGACCCTACAGATTCTACACAGTTTTACAGCAATTACACAGTTTAGAATATATATATATATATATATATATATATATATATATATATATATATATATATATATATATATATATATATATATATATATATATATATATATATTTTATTTTATTTTTTTCTTACCGAATATGCTTCCTTTTAGGTGTTATAAATGGCGTACCAAACTGAATATACCCTTTCATACTTAGGGAAGGGTATAAAAAAAATATGTATACAATAAACGAGTTGGGAAAGTTCGGTCACATGGGTCGGATATTTATAGTCGGTCGGGCCCGACTATGGAATACCCGACACCTTTGGTGGGGATATTAATGTGGGATATTTAATTGCATACCTTAATTTTAAAAATTTTAATTATGCTGAACCTCCCCACCCTCAAAATATTATTCACATATCAGAAATTTACGTCTTATATCCCCATAAATTAAAAAATTTATGTGAAAGTCTAAAAAACTAATCAAAAAAAAAGAAATATATAATTGGGCGGACGTCTATATTTAAAATTTTGAAAGGCTAATATTTCATAGATTCGACTTTAATAAATTACGAATCAAATTTTCACTATGAAAGCCCGGGAAATAATGAAAAAAAAAGTGGGCGGATCACGCCCATTTTTGGACCACATATTTTTAGGTGAATTATAACAATACGTTTTAAATTTTATACCTATATCTTGAGTACTTTTCGAGTTATTAGTTCCTAAAGAATTATATAAAAGTGACTTGTATGGGAGGTGGGCGTGTCCGTGACCGATTTGGCTCATTTTCAAACTCAGTTCCTACTTTTGGCTAAAATATAATAATACGAAATTTTATCGCATTTTATCGGACAGCAAGACAGCAAGACGGACAGACAGACAGACAGACAGACAGACAGACAGACGGACATGGCTAAACGGACTCGGGTAGTGATGATGATCAAGAATATGTATACTTTTCCATACCGGATACTCCTCCTAAGGGGCGTTACAATATATGCACAAAGTTAATATACCCTGTACCTCACAGGTGTAGGGTATACAAAAAACTAATGTAATTACAAATATAAAAAAATAAATAACGTATTACAAAAATATTTTTCTTCATAGGGTGTGTTAATTTACTTTAATTTTAGTTCAATTAATTTATTAATTTATATGATCAAATATTTAATCAATACAATTAAATTCGTATCGGCTGTAAACGTATACTCACACCACTACAAGTGAATACACACACTAAATCAAGCAAATACACACACCACCGTCGTGTCGCGGAACAGCTGTTGCCAGCAAATGAGATTGCTTTTATGAAGATGTTTCCGCAAAAATTTAATTATATTAATGTACCTTTCTTGTTATATTTACGAATTTTTTCTGTTTTTAATGTTATAAATTTATCTGGTTTTGGCTATTCAAATTAAAAAAACGATTAAGTTGTTTTTTTATCCACTTTCCCTAAAAAGGCAGTAATTTGAGTTTTTGAATTTTTTCATTGGTATTCAAATTTGTTTAGGATCTAATAAAAATATAATGAATTTTTTACATGTTGCGTGAAGCTTGTAAATTTGCTTTTTGATTTCAAATTTTACGATATCGGTTTAGTAATATAAAATATGGTTTCGTGCTAAAGATCCAGTCAGAACAAATTGGATTTTTGTCCAAAAGAAATAATTTAAGTAGCTAAACATGATTAAGTGGCGATCGTATAGCTGTTTCATAAACAGCCGAATTTATTCAAAAGAATGTTCAAAGGTGTTAATTTTACCGTTACTACGAATATTCTAAGAATTGCGTAGAAAAGATAAGAAAAGAAAAAATGACCCACGATTATTTTTTTTCGGTCCTAAACTATTTCAATTTGTACCGACTGAAAGAATATATTCAATTTGCTCATCCAATTACTGAAAAAATTTATTAAAAGTTTCCCCTCCAGTATCGATTTAGAGATGTCCGTGTAAGCCTGTATTTAAATCTATTTGTTGAACTTACTATTACAGGAAAACCAGTACCCTAGTAGAAATTTGCCCGATGCGCCATCGGGAAATGATCGGGTTTTCGTTGAGTAAGCCCTATTAGAGAAAATATGATCATTGCCTTTATCATGCTTACCATAGCAGGGTTTACATTATCTAAACAGTCAATGTTCCCGATCATAGCTACATTATTTGTTCCTCATAACGAAATTAGTATCAGGCAATGATCGAGATTAATGAGAGAAACCCTATTATGCTCGGGCTCAGACAAGGCAATTGTCGGGTAAATATTAAAATGGGGAATTGCCCGATCAGTACATGATCATAGCCTGAGGTCAATACATGATCAGGACACTGCGTTACAAGGACATTATGGGCCTCGTCATATCCCAATCATCTCAAATAATGACATGATCACTTCATGACCATGGCTCTACCAAAATTTCTACTAGGGTAGAATTAAATTAATGAAACTCAAAATTTTGATTACTTGAATTCACGTGCTCCGAGTTATTAGAAATATGTTTAATCGGTTGGCTGTGACCTGCGTTCCATTCACTTTTATAAATATACTTTATATAGCACTATAACCTAGAGGGCATTGCACTTTACCAGTCAAAGTTTTTATTTTATAAACCATTCCTTTTTTTTTTGATGGACAAATTTATAAAATCTGGACCACTTTTGAATAGTAACCGCGTTTAATTTCCTTTTCTTTACATAACGTCACTTTTCTTTACGGTGTCGCATAAGTCGGCTTAGATCAAGTATTACTTCCACATTCCTTTAAGTTATCATTTTATCTACATACTTTCAAAATATCCTATTTCAAAATTTCCTATATAATTTTCCTACTGAATTATTTTAAAAGTCT
This sequence comes from Dryomyza anilis, assembly GCA_951804985.1. NCBI lineage: Eukaryota > Metazoa > Arthropoda > Insecta > Diptera > Dryomyzidae > Dryomyza > Dryomyza anilis. Next base: position 70,322,662 of record OX638133.1, read on the forward strand.
TTCAAAATTTGTATGCACTTCATTAATATTTTTTTTGCAAATATGTTGTTTGACTTATATAGACTTGACTTATTTTTTTGATTTGATTCTTTAATTTTATAATTGGCATAGCTATGAAAGGTTTCATAGTAGTAAAACTGTTCATTTAGTTTACAAAATATTAAAAATATGAGGATTATAGTTCACAGGTTACATTTTTGAATTCGGACCATTTTAAAATCTTTCAGTTAAGTAGCATTATTCAGTCAAGTAGTGCTCGAAAATGGCGGCTACTTTACATATGCTACATATTTTTTTTTGCTCACTTCTGTCAAGTTTTATTTAAATATCTGCAAGTGTGTTACACACTTCTTGATGCGTAACGCGTTGAGTGACGTTAACGCATGTCTCTCAGCAGTCAGCAACAAAAATAAAAATACATCAGGCTAGAACAAACAAACGATCAAATGAACACCCTCAGAAGTGTTTTAAAGTGATTGATGCGTTTGTTCGGTCGTTTCTTTTTTTTTTGTTTTCTTTTTAAGTTTTGCAAATATTTTGAATTTTTATTTTTCATGGCACTTGAAGCAAACAAATTTAAATTATGCTGTTGATTTGCTGCCACGCAATGCCGCGTGTTTATCTTTTTTGTTTTTCTTTTACGTATTATTTATCTTCTTGAACTACATTCCTCTTCTTCTTCTTCTTTTTTTGATTCGCACATGTTCAACGTGGTGCTACCTGCACCACGTGCTAATTAAACGTAAATAAATGCTCAATTTCACATTTTTTTATTAACCTTATAAATTTTCAATTTCTTTTAAAACAAACAAAAAATAAATTGTGAAAATTAAAACTCTTAAGTACTATCAAGAACATTGGCCAAGGTTAATGTGCAGTCCAAATATTTAATTGTATTTGGCCATTTAGATTTGCAGCCATAACAATTAAAAAAGTTTTTAAATTTTCTATTTTAAACTGTTTAATTTTTTTAGTATATGCTTCAAATGGTTTTCTTTATGGTAATTGCTGATTATTCCAAAGCGCACTGTTTTTTTTTTTTGAATTGTTTTTTGTGACATCATGATTGGATTTCTGACAAAATAGCATAAAATTTGGCACCGAATTTCATTTGAGAATTTTCTGTTCCAAAATAAACACATGAAATTTTTTTTAAACTAACAAAATATATAACCAATTTCGTAGTCACAAACTAGAAGTAGTGGAATATTTTGATATGTGGTGAAAATAATTTACGATAATTCCACTATCTCATAGATCTCATAGAATAAATAGATCTATGTCAAATAATATTGAGAGTTGAACAATAATTCCCGAACATTTGCTGGACCCATTATTCTCATGAGATTTCTGCCACAAAGACAAATTTTTGTATATACTGTTTTAATATCATACAATTTATACCTGAGACAATTCGTTTCGAAAATATTCTTCACAATAATATTTTTTTTCAAAATTGTCTTAGCGTGAGTAATCATTTTCTTGTGAAAAACTTGTCTGAAGAGTGATTTTATTGGAATATCATAATATCGGTGAAATATAAAATATAATTCTTTGGAAATATAAAATTTAGATAACTTGAAACGAAACAAACACGTACACTAATTCACTGGAAAACATCAGAAATATTTGATTGATGCAGATATTTGGAATTAAATAACGAAAATTTTGATAAAGTGCAAATGTATGAAAATCGTGAAATTAATAAAATGAATTGCGGCGAACAATTGTCAAATTTGACATTATCTTTTTGATTTTTGTTTGTGGTTAGTTTTTATATTTTTCGTTTTTGAGTTTGTTAAAAAATGTACAAAAGCTGACTAATTTACAAATAATGAGACTCTTTTAATAGTAAATTAGTTAATATGAATGTTTTAAATGATTGTTAATTCTACTACGATCCACTGTCGGGGAAATTTTTTAATATTTTTTAAAAGTTACTTGTAGTATTTGAAAGCTAAGCACAAACAGAAAAATTACCACCGAAAAAAAGTTTGAATTAAAAAAAAAAGAAAAATGTGTTTAAAATAAGTACATTTCGATCATAATTGATGAAGTATTTTCCCCCCATATTTTCATAGTAAGATTTATAGTATTGGATTTTATTTGAATTGATTTAAATTAATTCTAAAAATTTACAATTTTATTTTGTCAAAATCAATAATACCTACCTATATATATATATCTGTGGGCCCAATGCATAACAGCATAACTCGACTTATGTCGTTATGTCGTGTGTACCACCATCGTATTCCCGGTATTCGATTTAATATTGTGTCAAATTTTGGTGATATTCTCTTCTTTAATTCAAAAGTTATAATGGAAAAACATAACAGCATAACTCGTTTTGCCGCATTTTGCATATGAAATAACGACACAACTAGTCTTATGTTGTTATTACACACTCGAAAGTTTAACTGTCTGACTAAAATTCCAAAGAAATCATAACAACATATCTCGACTTGCGTTGTTATTCCAAATTTTAAAATTATGTTTTTTATAAAAAATGTCCACTTATGTCGTTATTCCAAATTTAAAAACATTTTGCTTATAACGTAATTCAAGTTATGTCGTTATTCCAAAATAATTTGTTGTTATTTATTGAACATATCTCCACTTATGTTGCTATTCCAAAATTAGTTTTATTAAAAGTTCAAAATAAGTCGACATATGCCGTTATTCCAAAAACAAAATATATACTAATTTACGACTTATGTTGTTATTCAATGGTAAACATTCGCAAATTGTTCTTTAATCAGTTAATACTATTAAATGATTTAATTTATATTAGTATAATTACTTAAGATATAATTAAAAAATATTTTTGTAATTATTTTTTTATGGTTTTGGTGTTCGCATTTTTGATATTGTATTCTTATTTTTGCTGTTGTTAATGCTTTAGGTTTGTATTTTTGCAATAATTTTTGGCATGTTTTCGCTTTTTATTTGTGCTTTTACTTTTGACATAATTTTTATTTAATTATGATGTTGTTTAAAAAATGTATATTGCTTGGAAGAAGACACGACTGCTGTCCTTTTATAGTCTATGTTACCTCTGAATACCATAGTATCCTTGCGTATACATTTAAGTCAAATCGATTCGGCAGATTAGACGTGACGCTCGACGCCGATCTCTTTCCAACCATTTATGCTGAACATGTTTAATTTGTACTCAAATGGTAGGACCTACAGTTGAAAGCAGTATTGGTCAAAAATATCACAGTCCTGAACTTGAACTTACTTGGAAATTATTAAAATTATACTTCTGACAAACATCTTTAAAATATGAAACAAATACCACAATTAAATGTGTCTAAAATCGGATTAATTGCAAATGCGTTTACTTGTATTAAATATAATGCAAATCTTAAAACACTTGAAGAATACTTGGAAAAGGTACTCCATTATAATTCGCTAAGTAAATTTTATTTAATTAAAATTAAAGCAGTTTTCTGGTTGTACTTCGTCTTTGTATAGCCTTTCCCGACAAAATTATACAATGGTGTTAACTGATTTTGAATAATGAAGGAGGTTTTTAAAAATAAACAAGTGGGCGAGGAATTATTTGTTTGTCAATAAAGAGTGATCTGAAAATTGTAACAGGCGTAGTTGTGTTTATTTGTGGAAGATTCTTCATTAGTGTCATCAAAATGGATAGGTAACAGTTTTTCAGAAGTGGGATGAACGAAAGTATTGCGTGGTGCAATGGATTATGGAAAACAATATTAAAAAGATATAAGCAATAGTATTAGTTTTGATATAAAAAAATGACATATAATTATATTGAGTGAAAAATTAAGATTTATTTAAAAAAAAAAAAAAAAAAAAATTTTTGTGAAGTAGTTGTTATTTATAAAAGTCAAAATGAATAAGAGGCGGATGCCCAGAATCTTTGTGTTTAACTGAAGTTATAAAATTTGATATGGTTGAAGTGAATTTCTTTATATCATGATAATAAAAAAAAAAACAGGACGAATGCTAACTAAGAGATTAATTCAAACGGAAAGTGTTAATAAACTATTTAAAGAGGTTGATACCCATGTTAAGAGGCGGATGCCCAAAATAATTATGAATTTAATGAATATAAGTATATATATTTAATATAACTGGCGCATATGAAGAGGCGGAGGCCCATATTAAGAGGCGGAGGCCCATATTAAGAGGCGGATGCCCATATTAAGAGGTGGATACCCATGTTAAGAGGCGGAGGTCCAAATAATTATGAATTTAATGGATATAAGTTTATATATATTTAAAATAACTGGCGCATATTAAGAGGCGGAGGCCCATATTAAGAGGCGGATGCCCATATTAAGAGGTGGATACCCATGTTAAGAGGCGGAGGTCCAAATAATTATGAATTTAATGGATATAAGTTTATATATATTTAAAATAACTGGCGCATATTAAGAGGCGGAGGCCCATATTAAGAGGCGGATGCCCATATTAAGAGGTGGATACCCATGTTAAGAGGCGGAGGCCCAAAATAATTATGAATTTAAAGAATATAAGTATATATATTTAATATAACTGGCGCATATTAAGAGGCGGAGGCCCATATAAAGAGGATACCCATGTTAAGAGGCGGAAGCCCAAAATTATTATGAAATTGGTTATGAATTAGGAGGCGGAAGGCCATATAAAGAGGTGGATACCCAAATTAGTAATGAATATATTATAAGTAAAAAAAAAATATATATAAATAGTTAATTATGATTATTATTATTTTTGTATCAGATGGTTTTTATTTATTTTTATATTGTTTTTGTTGTTATTATTTTTTTTTGTTTTTTTATTTTTTTTTTTTATTTAAAGATATTTGTTATTATTTTATTTTGTTACAGAACGATGCGTACCAGAAATTCTCATGTTAGATTAGAAGAGGAAAGTTTGAAGAGTATACCTTCTGTAGAAAATGATATCAATGTTAGAGAGTTATCAAGTTTATCACGGTTGCAATTGCAAAACATACTTCGAGCAAAGAATTTAATAATTACTGGTTCAAAGATACAAATGATAAAAAGGATCGAAAATTTTTGTCGTGAGCAAGAAATTGCACCAAATAATATTTTAGATTCACCTCATACTAATTATGAGATTGGACCTTATGTAAAGTTCTTAGAAGACGAAAACACATTATTGAAACAATAAATTAAAGAATTGAGGAAGTGTATAATTGATTTAAAGAACTCATCTGTAGCAGAAAATAGAGGCAATAACTATAGTTTTTTAAATCCAAGGGATGTTATAGACTTATTGCCTAAATTCGATCCTAAAACTCAAATGGAGGGGTTAACAACAATGTAGTTTATAGAAAAAATTGAATCTCTGCGTCAACTTTACAATTGGAACGATTCATTGCTTTTGTTTTCAGTGACTACTAAATTGCAAGGTGCGGCTAAATTGTGGTTTGATAGTCAAAAATTAGATATTCATTTCTGGGATCAGTTTAAAACTGAATTGATTGAGAGTTTTCCATGTATTGTAACTGATGCCGATGTACATTCACAGTTGCATAGGCGTTTTCGTCGTCAAGATGAAGATATTGAGACATACTTTTACACTATGTGTTCTATTGCTGCTAAGGCCAAATTATCGGAAGATTCTGTTTGTCAGTATATAATATCAGGCCTTAAAGATAATGCTATGATTCAATCACTTTCCGGAAATATTTACACTTCCACTAACGAATTACATAAACGTATCATAATATACGAAAGAACAGTGAATACTCGTTTATCTCAAAATAATTTAAATTTTCGAAAGCAAAATTACAGTAATTATAATCCTAATACAAAGAGAACATATGAAAATGCTTTTCCAAACAAGGAAATTACTTTGTCGTCCTTTGTTGAAAAACGAGTGTGTTTTAATTGCAACAAACAAGGTCACATTTCTTTAAATTGCCCGTCACAAAAAAAAACGTTATTGGCACAATAATCCAATTTCAAGTAATCCGTCAACATCCGTGTCTCACTCACAAAATATTAATAAAATAACAGCAACTGTAGATGAATATCATAAGGATATTGAAGTTAATTCGATATGACTATCTGCCTTCCTTGATCTCGGAAGTGATATTAGTTTAATAAGATATTCTGATTTTCTAAAACTTAAAATTATTTACATGAAAATTAAAGAGCGATTAATTGGATTTGGAGGAGGTATATGTTATTCTATTGGCAAAACTTTGGTATCAATAAAAATTGACAACGTTGAAACAAATGTAAATATAATTATAATTTCGGACGTTCTTTTAAAAACAGCAGTTTTAGTTGGAAGGGATTACTTCGACCAAGATCATATACAATTAATAAAAGAGCATAAATTATTTCATATTGAGAACAACATTTCGAAGCAAATACCACAAAATGTTGATAGTATTAAAGAATTTGAAATAGATACTTTTGATATGGATCTCAATAAGATTCGTTCTCTTTTAAATCTTCTATGCAAATATCGTCATTGTTTCGCAAAATCATTATCGGAATTGGGTAATATTAAAAACATGGTAATGAAAATTGATTTGACATCCGATGAAATTATTTATAAAAGACCATATAGACTAGCGTTTGCGGAACAAGATTTAATTAAAAAGTTTAAGTTAAAAAAGCGTAAATTTTTTTCAAACAAGACCTGTCATGTTACAAAAGTTTTATATGAAACGACTTTAATATTTGGGATGCCAGAAAGAATTATTACTGATAGAGCTACATCATTTTCCTCTAGTTCATTTGAAAAATGTTGCACAGATAATGATATAAAACATATTAAAAATGCCTTACGTACTCCAAGAGCTAATGGGTTAGTCGAACGAATAAATCGGACTTTGTGAAATTCGTTAACAACTATGACAAAACTTAAATCCTGTAAAGACTGGGATTCTCATTTAAGAAGCATTCAATGGTCAATATTTTATAAACTTCCAAATTGTACAACTAAGCAAAGTCCAAGCGAATTATTATTTGATTTCAAACCACGAGATATTTTACAAAACAAGTTAATATTATTTTTAAACAAATCTAAAATACCAGAAAATGATGTTAAACAATTAAGGAGTGAGGCAAGGGATTTAATAAATTTCCAAAAGAAAAAGTGGAAAGAAAGAGCAGCGAATCATTTCAAGACACCTACAAAATACAGCGAAAATGATTTAGTTTTAATTGAAAATGTACCAGTTTCTACAGAATATTCTAGAAAATTAGAACCAACGTATCGAGGACCTTATATAATCAGGAAAATGTTGTCTTGCGACAGATATATTATTGAAGACATTCCTGGATTACCAAGAACACAACGGAAGTTTAGCTCTATTTACTCTTCGGATAAAATAAAAAAATGGTGTCAAATATTTGCAGAAGCTGACGATTTATAAATTGAATTGGATGGCCGAAATGGATTTTAAATAATTATTAGTTTTTTTATTTTAATTAATTGTTTTATTAAATTAATTTTATTCATGTTTAATATTATTACATTTGTTGATGGTTACAATCACTCAACATCGGATGAATTAAATATTTACAACGAGGACGTTGTATAGAAGGATGGCCGAATTGTTAACTGATTTTGAATAATGAAGGAGGTTTTTAAAAATAAACAAGTGGGCGAGGAATTATTTGTTTGCCAATAAAGAGTGATCTGAAAATTGTAACAGGCGTAGTTGTGTTTATTTGTGGAAGATTCTTCATTAGTGTCATCAAAATGGATAGGTAACAATGGTGTGAGTTTTTGTCGCTTGAACTATTTTAGTGAAGGCACATTTGAAGCTATTAAGTGCGAATAATGAAAGAAGTTTTTAAATCGCCTAAACTAGTAGTTTTTCTAAAAATATACCTCGAGTCTTTTCATATACTTGTTTGCAGTGAGTATATTGTAGAGTAGAGTATATTGTAGTACGTTGGACTACGAGCGAAAAGTCCCGGGTTCGATATCAGCAACTTTCAATATCTTTTTCAAAGAAAACATTTTTCTATACCGCGGTACCTTTCGCCAGACAATATCAAACATCTGAAAGTAAAACCCCCCATGAATAATCTTTTTACCACGCCGTTCGGATTCGGCGTTAAACAGTAGGTTCCATCACTATGAGTACGGAGTAAAGTCTTCAAGACTAGCGCCAAACTATTATATATTGTAAATAAAACAATTTTCATTAGACGTACACCTTGTCATTTTTAAAATATAACAAGAGTTTTGTTGATGGAAAATACTTCTGGTATATTTACAGGGCATACATTCAAAATTAAAGTCGGTGTTTCATATTTTTGATGTTTTCTAAACCTCTTAATAGAACTAATCACAACATGGAAATTATAGAATAGAAACTGAAAATTAGATTGACTTAAAAATAATATATCTTAATAAAAATAAGTTATAAATCCATCTTCTATGATAAACCAAAATGATGAATCGTAAATATTCCAAATAATGTTTGTAAAAATATATGGGAATTGACAGTAATAAAGTTGTATAGTTTCATAGTCGAATTGGAAATTTAAAGTATTCAAAGCTTATTATATAATAGTTATCCAAAAATTTTAATAAAATGTAGTAAATAATATGGTTTTCTTTTTGTAAAGAATATTCTGTAATTTTAATATTTTTAGTTTTATAATATTAGCCTTGTTAAAGAAACATGATTACATAAATCGAACCAATATTTAGTATGGTAAAACAACATAAATTAGGCATATTCGAAATTTTCGATTCGGAATAACAACATAAGTCGACATATGTTGCTCATTTTATTTTTTTGCCTTGTGTAATACAACATAACAAGACTTATGCACATGAAATATCAATATTTCAATTTGGAATAACAACATTTAATATTATTTTCGCTATAAGTATTAGAATAATAAACAATTTATAAAACTAGTATTTTTTACAAAATATACTACTAATATGTGAGATATTTGCGCTGGTAAACCATAAAAATCTTAATACAATTTTATGCTATAATTAGTTAAACCTTTAAAATGCTCTCCTGAAAAGTAGTAAAAAATGACTTATGTTGTTATTGCTTGAGACCACAGATATATCTAACGATATATCGTTACTTTCATGACAAAGGGGCGAATGTGCATTTTTAAAAATGTTGGGAAATCAATTTAAAAAGTTTGAAGTGCTTTAAAAAATAGTAAAATTTATTTTTTTTCTATTTTTTTTTATTATTTTAGTTTATTCATCAATTATTATAACGTATATAAACAAATCTTTGGATTAAGGCAACTTACTAAATTATAAACACGGATTTTGTAAGGCAATATCCTGACCAAAACGCAAATATTGTTGTTTTTTATGCTTTAACTCTTTATTTGCGCAAGATAAAATAGTTTTATAAAGGCATTAATTGTTTGTTGTTAAAACACCTATCGATTGGCTTCATTATTTAAAAATATTTTAGCAAACATTAATTTGCCATTTGTTATTTGCAAGCAAAATGCTTGGCAGCTAATTGTTAAGTAGTGATGCCAACCGACAGGTGCTTTAAAAACAAACAATTAAAACCTTTACACTAATATGTGAAATTTGGCGAATCTTTTCGTTTTTTTAGCTATAACTCTTTATTGGTGCAAGATAAAATAGTGACGTGAAACATTAATTGTTTGATTTTAAAGCACCTATCGACCGGCATCATAATTTAAAATAAAAATAATTTGTCAAACATTTTTCTTTCAAATAATTAAAATTCAAAAAAATATTTTAATAAATGATGATGATCGGATAGGTGTTTTAAAAACAATCCATTATTGTGTAAAGGCTATTTTATCATATACCAATAAAAAGTTATGACAAAAAAACGAAAAGATTCGCCCTTTTGGCATGACAACATTTTTAATTTTTTGAATTCGTCGATTTGGTTTTGTCTTTTATGGCTAAAAATATCCAACAAAAATACACACGATTTTGGCACAGTATACTTGAGGAAAAATATATTGAAAAAATTTAAAAACTCTAATATCATAAATTATACATTCGCCCCTTTGGCATGATAGTGACAATATCATTCGAATATGGGTGAAAATGTGTCTACCGTACCCTCTCCAAAAATTGTTTGCTTATGATTTTAATGAAATTTCGTGTACTTGTAATATTAGTGGATCTCATTAAAACCTGTAAAGGAGGATGGGCTAGTACAAAAGATTGTCGAAATATTGGGGTTCATAAATTGCAAATTTGAGCACGTAGGCTTGTATTTAATTACACAGTGCGACACTAAATTTAGTGACGAAGATTTGGCATTTTTTTTAGAATCCTTGAGTAACCTGACGAAATTTCACCAAACAAACATATGTCCTATCACGTCAGGTTTACGAGATATATGACCTTAAATGTCCCATAGTGACCGCAATATTACCGTTAGTTTATTGAGAAAACTGTAGTAGTTATGGATTTGTTGTCTGAGAACCAAATGTAGACACTATCCAAGGCTGTATTACATATCTGTATTACATATTAAATTTCTATTTCGTCCTTTTAATACCAATATTAATGATTTTCAAAGGATCAATCTACATAATCGACTAATTTCATATTAAGGAGTTGCAAATATATCATATTGTCCATGTATAAAATATTTAGCATAAAAAAACATAAAAAGTAGTCAAATATGTCAAATTTGAGCTATAGTTTCTCTAATACTGAGTAGTGCAAAGTATTTTTGTATTTTATATGAAACTGCAAAATACTAAAATTGTTTGTAGCTTAAAATCGAATGAGCCTTTATCGGTGTCGAGGAGTTGGCTTTATATTTAATATCCTGAATGTGTGAAAAATTTTATCATATTATTAAATTATGTTCTATCACGTCAGGATTTCAAGGTATTGGCCCCCAAATATATGGTAAATCCTTAATTTTAATTGTAACATTTCTTAAAAACGATATTAGATATGGATTTCTTAACTGAAAACCAAATATAGGCATTCACCTAAGGATCTTTTCTGTAGTACATTTTAATTTTCTATCTCGTCCTTAAACCATCAATATTAAGAATTTTCAAAAAATCTCTGCAGTTAATTGGCCAAATTTATATGAAGAATTAATAAATGTATCATTATGTCTTTGGGAAAAATATTAAGCACATCAAAACAGTAAAAATTGTCATAGAAGTCAAAGCCATGTGAGCTATGGTTTCTATTACATTAAGCACTGAATGTATATTTTTCAAATTTTCATAAGTACAAAAATTTAAATGATTTGTTGTTAATATAACGGTTTTAATCTAAGTCGCTTAAAAAAATGAGTATTTTTGGAAAAATGCTGTCCTGCACATGTACTTCGCTGCGCAAAAATTTTATGCTTTACGTGTTAATATCTTAAGATATTTTGATTTTATAATAAAATGTACAATTTATGTACAAATATGTAAACTAAAGTCTTTAAAAATGAAAAAAAAAATCATTAAAACTAAACAAGATATCTGTGGTCTCAAGCAATAACAACATAAGTCATTTTTTACTACTTTTCAGGAGAGCATTTTAAAGGTTTAACTAATTATAGCATAAAATTGTATTAAGATTTTTATGGTTTACCAGCGCAAATATCTCACATATTAGTAGTATATTTTGTAAAAAATACTAGTTTTATAAATTGTTTATTATTCTAATACTTATAGCGAAAATAATATTAAATGTTGTTATTCCAAATTGAAATATTGATATTTCATGTGCATAAGTCTTGTTATGTTGTATTACACAAGGCAAAAAAATAAAATGAGCAACATATGTCGACTTATGTTGTTATTCCGAATCGAAAATTTCGAATATGCCTAATTTATGTTGTTTTACCATACTAAATATTGGTTCGATTTATGTAATCATGTTTCTTTAACAAGGCTAATATTATAAAACTAAAAATATTAAAATTACAGAATATTCTTTACAAAAAGAAAACCATATTATTTACTACATTTTATTAAAATTTTTGGATAACTATTATATAATAAGCTTTGAATACTTTAAATTTCCAATTCGACTATGAAACTATACAACTTTATTACTGTCAATTCCCATATATTTTTACAAACATTATTTGGAATATTTACGATTCATCATTTTGGTTTATCATAGAAGATGGATTTATAACTTATTTTTATTAAGATATATTATTTTTAAGTCAATCTAATTTTCAGTTTCTATTCTATAATTTCCATGTTGTGATTAGTTCTATTAAGAGGTTTAGAAAACATCAAAAATATGAAACACCGACTTTAATTTTGAATGTATGCCCTGTAAATATACCAGAAGTATTTTCCATCAACAAAACTCTTGTTATATTTTAAAAATGACAAGGTGTACGTCTAATGAAAATTGTTTTATTTACAATATATAATAGTTTGGCGCTAGTCTTGAAGACTTTACTCCGTACTCATAGTGATGGAACCTACTGTTTAACGCCGAATCCGAACGGCGTGGTAAAAAGATTATTCATGGGGGGTTTTACTTTCAGATGTTTGATATTGTCTGGCGAAAGGTACCGCGGTATAGAAAAATGTTTTCTTTGAAAAAGATATTGAAAGTTGCTGATATCGAACCCGGGACTTTTCGCTCGTAGTCCAACGTACTACAATATACTCTACTCTACAATATACTCACTGCAAACAAGTATATGAAAAGACTCGAGGTATATTTTTAGAAAAACTACTAGTTTAGGCGATTTAAAAACTTCTTTCATTATTCGCACTTAATAGCTTCAAATGTGCCTTCACTAAAATAGTTCAAGCGACAAAAACTCACACCATTGTTACCTATCCATTTTGATGACACTAATGAAGAATCTTCCACAAATAAACACAACTACGCCTGTTACAATTTTCAGATCACTCTTTATTGGCAAACAAATAATTCCTCGCCCACTTGTTTATTTTTAAAAACCTCCTTCATTATTCAAAATCAGTTAACAATTCGGCCATCCTTCTATACAACGTCCTCGTTGTAAATATTTAATTCATCCGATGTTGAGTGATTGTAACCATCAACAAATGTAATAATATTAAACATGAATAAAATTAATTTAATAAAACAATTAATTAAAATAAAAAAACTAATAATTATTTAAAATCCATTTCGGCCATCCAATTCAATTTATAAATCGTCAGCTTCTGCAAATATTTGACACCATTTTTTTATTTTATCCGAAGAGTAAATAGAGCTAAACTTCCGTTGTGTTCTTGGTAATCCAGGAATGTCTTCAATAATATATCTGTCGCAAGACAACATTTTCCTGATTATATAAGGTCCTCGATACGTTGGTTCTAATTTTCTAGAATATTCTGTAGAAACTGGTACATTTTCAATTAAAACTAAATCATTTTCGCTGTATTTTGTAGGTGTCTTGAAATGATTCGCTGCTCTTTCTTTCCACTTTTTCTTTTGGAAATTTATTAAATCCCTTGCCTCACTCCTTAATTGTTTAACATCATTTTCTGGTATTTTAGATTTGTTTAAAAATAATATTAACTTGTTTTGTAAAATATCTCGTGGTTTGAAATCAAATAATAATTCGCTTGGACTTTGCTTAGTTGTACAATTTGGAAGTTTATAAAATATTGACCATTGAATGCTTCTTAAATGAGAATCCCAGTCTTTACAGGATTTAAGTTTTGTCATAGTTGTTAACGAATTTCACAAAGTCCGATTTATTCGTTCGACTAACCCATTAGCTCTTGGAGTACGTAAGGCATTTTTAATATGTTTTATATCATTATCTGTGCAACATTTTTCAAATGAACTAGAGGAAAATGATGTAGCTCTATCAGTAATAATTCTTTCTGGCATCCCAAATATTAAAGTCGTTTCATATAAAACTTTTGTAACATGACAGGTCTTGTTTGAAAAAAATTTACGCTTTTTTAACTTAAACTTTTTAATTAAATCTTGTTCCGCAAACGCTAGTCTATATGGTCTTTTATAAATAATTTCATCGGATGTCAAATCAATTTTCATTACCATGTTTTTAATATTACCCAATTCCGATAATGATTTTGCGAAACAATGACGATATTTGCATAGAAGATTTAAAAGAGAACGAATCTTATTGAGATCCATATCAAAAGTATCTATTTCAAATTCTTTAATACTATCAACATTTTGTGGTATTTGCTTCGAAATGTTGTTCTCAATATGAAATAATTTATGCTCTTTTATTAATTGTATATGATCTTGGTCGAAGTAATCCCTTCCAACTAAAACTGCTGTTTTTAAAAGAACGTCCGAAATTATAATTATATTTACATTTGTTTCAACGTTGTCAATTTTTATTGATACCAAAGTTTTGCCAATAGAATAACATATACCTCCTCCAAATCCAATTAATCGCTCTTTAATTTTCATGTAAATAATTTTAAGTTTTAGAAAATCAGAATATCTTATTAAACTAATATCACTTCCGAGATCAAGGAAGGCAGATAGTCATATCGAATTAACTTCAATATCCTTATGATATTCATCTACAGTTGCTGTTATTTTATTAATATTTTGTGAGTGAGACACGGATGTTGACGGATTACTTGAAATTGGATTATTGTGCCAATAACGTTTTTTTTTGTGACGGGCAATTTAAAGAAATGTGACCTTGTTTGTTGCAATTAAAACACACTCGTTTTTCAACAAAGGACGACAAAGTAATTTCCTTGTTTGGAAAAGCATTTTCATATGTTCTCTTTGTATTAGGATTATAATTACTGTAATTTTGCTTTCGAAAATTTAAATTATTTTGAGATAAACGAGTATTCACTGTTCTTTCGTATATTATGATACGTTTATGTAATTCGTTAGTGGAAGTGTAAATATTTCCGGAAAGTGATTGAATCATAGCATTATCTTTAAGGCCTGATATTATATACTGACAAACAGAATCTTCCGATAATTTGGCCTTAGCAGCAATAGAACACATAGTGTAAAAGTATGTCTCAATATCTTCATCTTGACGACGAAAACGCCTATGCAACTGTGAATGTACATCGGCATCAGTTACAATACATGGAAAACTCTCAATCAATTCAGTTTTAAACTGATCCCAGAAATGAATATCTAATTTTTGACTATCAAACCACAATTTAGCCGCACCTTGCAATTTAGTAGTCACTGAAAACAAAAGCAATGAATCGTTCCAATTGTAAAGTTGACGCAGAGATTCAATTTTTTCTATAAACTACATTGTTGTTAACCCCTCCATTTGAGTTTTAGGATCGAATTTAGGCAATAAGTCTATAACATCCCTTGGATTTAAAAAACTATAGTTATTGCCTCTATTTTCTGCTACAGATGAGTTCTTTAAATCAATTATACACTTCCTCAATTCTTTAATTTATTGTTTCAATAATGTGTTTTCGTCTTCTAAGAACTTTACATAAGGTCCAATCTCATAATTAGTATGAGGTGAATCTAAAATATTATTTGGTGCAATTTCTTGCTCACGACAAAAATTTTCGATCCTTTTTATCATTTGTATCTTTGAACCAGTAATTATTAAATTCTTTGCTCGAAGTATGTTTTGCAATTGCAACCGTGATAAACTTGATAACTCTCTAACATTGATATCATTTTCTACAGAAGGTATACTCTTCAAACTTTCCTCTTCTAATCTAACATGAGAATTTCTGGTACGCATCGTTCTGTAACAAAATAAAATAATAACAAATATCTTTAAATAAAAAAAAAAAATAAAAAAACAAAAAAAAATAATAACAACAAAAACAATATAAAAATAAATAAAAACCATCTGATACAAAAATAATAATAATCATAATTAACTATTTATATATATTTTTTTTTTACTTATAATATATTCATTACTAATTTGGGTATCCACCTCTTTATATGGCCTTCCGCCTCCTAATTCATAACCAATTTCATAATAATTTTGGGCTTCCGCCTCTTAACATGGGTATCCTCTTTATATGGGCCTCCGCCTCTTAATATGCGCCAGTTATATTAAATATATATACTTATATTCTTTAAATTCATAATTATTTTGGGCCTCCGCCTCTTAACATGGGTATCCACCTCTTAATATGGGCATCCGCCTCTTAATATGGGCCTCCGCCTCTTAATATGCGCCAGTTATTTTAAATATATATAAACTTATATCCATTAAATTCATAATTATTTGGACCTCCGCCTCTTAACATGGGTATCCACCTCTTAATATGGGCATCCGCCTCTTAATATGGGCCTCCGCCTCTTAATATGCGCCAGTTATTTTAAATATATATAAACTTATATCCATTAAATTCATAATTATTTGGACCTCCGCCTCTTAACATGGGTATCCACCTCTTAATATGGGCATCCGCCTCTTAATATGGGCCTCCGCCTCTTAATATGGGCCTCCGCCTCTTCATATGCGCCAGTTATATTAAATATATATACTTATATTCATTAAATTCATAATTATTTTGGGCATCCGCCTCTTAACATGGGTATCAACCTCTTTAAATAGTTTATTAACACTTTCCGTTTGAATTAATCTCTTAGTTAGCATTCGTCCTGTTTTTTTTTTTATTATCATGATATAAAGAAATTCACTTCAACCATATCAAATTTTATAACTTCAGTTAAACACAAAGATTCTGGGCATCCGCCTCTTATTCATTTTGACTTTTATAAATAACAACTACTTCACAAAAATTTTTTTTTTTTTTTTTTTTTAAATAAATCTTAATTTTTCACTCAATATAATTATATGTCATTTTTTTATATCAAAACTAATACTATTGCTTATATCTTTTTAATATTGTTTTCCATAATCCATTGCACCACGCAATACTTTCGTTCATCCCACTTCTGAAAAACTGTTACCTATCCATTTTGATGACACTAATGAAGAATCTTCCACAAATAAACACAACTACGCCTGTTACAATTTTCAGATCACTCTTTATTGACAAACAAATAATTCCTCGCCCACTTGTTTATTTTTAAAAACCTCCTTCATTATTCAAAATCAGTTAACACCATTGTATAATTTTGTCGGGAAAGGCTATACAAAGACGAAGTACAACCAGAAAACTGCTTTAATTTTAATTAAATAAAATTTACTTAGCGAATTATAATGGAGTACCTTTTCCAAGTATTCTTCAAGTGTTTTAAGATTTGCATTATATTTAATACAAGTAAACGCATTTGCAATTAATCCGATTTTAGACACATTTAATTGTGGTATTTGTTTCATATTTTAAAGATGTTTGTCAGAAGTATAATTTTAATAATTTCCAAGTAAGTTCAAGTTCAGGACTGTGATATTTTTGACCAATACTGCTTTCAACTGTAGGTCCTACCATTTGAGTACAAATTAAACATGTTCAGCATAAATGGTTGGAAAGAGATCGGCGTCGAGCGTCACGTCTAATCTGCCGAATCGATTTGACTTAAATGTATACGCAAGGATACTATGGTATTCAGAGGTAACATAGACTATAAAAGGACAGCAGTCGTGTCTTCTTCCAAGCAATATACATTTTTTAAACAACATCATAATTAAATAAAAATTATGTCAAAAGTAAAAGCACAAATAAAAAGCGAAAACATGCCAAAAATTATTGCAAAAATACAAACCTAAAGCATTAACAACAGCAAAAATAAGAATACAATATCAAAAATGCGAACACCAAAACCATAAAAAAATAATTACAAAAATATTTTTTAATTATATCTTAAGTAATTATACTAATATAAATTAAATCATTTAATAGTATTAACTGATTAAAGAACAATTTGCGAATGTTTACCATTGAATAACAACATAAGTCGTAAATTAGTATATATTTTGTTTTTGGAATAACGGCATATGTCGACTTATTTTGAACTTTTAATAAAACTAATTTTGGAATAGCAACATAAGTGGAGATATGTTCAATAAATAACAACAAATTATTTTGGAATAACGACATAACTTGAATTACGTTATAAGCAAAATGTTTTTAAATTTGGAATAACGACATAAGTGGACATTTTTTATAAAAAACATAATTTTAAAATTTGGAATAACAACGCAAGTCGAGATATGTTGTTATGATTTCTTTGGAATTTTAGTCAGACAGTTAAACTTTCGAGTGTGTAATAACAACATAAGACTAGTTGTGTCGTTATTTCATATGCAAAATGCGGCAAAACGAGTTATGCTGTTATGTTTTTCCATTATAACTTTTGAATTAAAGAAGAGAATATCACCAAAATTTGACACAATATTAAATCGAATACCGGGAATACGATGGTGGTACACACGACATAACGACATAAGTCGAGTTATGCTGTTATGCATTGGGCCCACAGATATTTTCTTACCTGAGCACATTTTCTTTAGATATTATTGTATGCTTTTCAGAAAAATATTAACTTTTAAAATCGGATATTTTTTGGATGTTTTAAAATTTTTTAAATATTTTTCATGAAATAAATCTCAACTTTACTAATTTTATCTCCATAACCATTAAAAATATAATCACTAATTTCAAAACTTAAATTCTCTCGAGAATTCTCTATTCAAAACTTTTTAAATTTTTAAAATCAGTTGAGTGGTTCCGAAAATAATGAATTTCATCCGATTTAAGAGCCTTTGGGCACACTGTGTATACCATTTCAATTTGAATGTAGGGTATAAAAATGAAGACACGATTTTCCACATTAGCTCAAATGTTTACCTACTACATATTAATTTACTTATACTACATACGGTTTTTATTAAACACCAAGAAAAATGTTAAAGTTGCTGAAATGAAATTTCAGCAACTTTATAGACATTCATAAAAAATTAACACGTAAAGCATAAACTGAAAACCATTTTTTAAATATCTCCAGTGGTTTAGTAAATATAAAATTTTCTTTTCCATACAAAATATAAGTGTTTCTCATTCGAATTTAATCCATTCAAATTTTTGAAATTTAACTGCGAAACATGCCCGATTTTGGCATTAATCTTTGGTATTTTGTAAAACAAAATATATTAATATTTATTAAACAGATTCATGCAACATCGCACTCGCTAAGAACGCTTTAAACGAAATTTTTATATTAGACAAAGAGCAATTTTTAATACACCAAACCCACACTCTCTTGATTTTCATTTTGTAATATGCTGCTTAATGCATGTTAATCATACGACCCGTGGTGCTGCAGCCGCCAACCAAACTTGATGAACCAAAATAAATTTTTATTTTTTTATTTTTTCATTAAGCTTTGATGCAATATGCTGCTTACGGAATACTGAGCGAATTTCATATAAGTAAAGTCGACAATGTCATTTAACCGTGAGTGTATTTTCGACTGACACGTTTTAATTTAAAGTTTGTCTCAAATTTTAACTACTTTGCATATTTTTACATATTTTTTTTGCTCAAAAAACTGTCAAAAGCCACGTCACCGCGCCATCATCTACTTTTGTGCTTCATAATTAAAAAGGCTGATCTGACAAAGTTTCATAAAACTCTAAAGTGTCAAGAGTGAAGCTCAGACAAGCCCCAAAAAATCAAATAAAAATTTTGTGCAGCAGCCACAGCTGCTCGTGGCGACAACGTTTCAAGGTTTTTTGTTTAAACAAAATTCTTCAAATTTTTAAATATAATTTAAACACTTAAAAGCTGGTTCAAAGTCACCGGGCCACACTCCTGGCGCAACATTCTGTTAACCCATGTGCGATGCACCCACCAACAGTGTCTCAGTCCACTTATTGTTTTTGTGTGTGTGTTTAAAGTATTTGTTGCTGTCATAAAACTGAACATTAAAATTGACCATAAAATAGAGCAGCTGGTTGTGAGGCCACTCTACCACTTTAGTTGTCGGCCAATGTGTTGCCAAAAATAATACAAACTACTACAACTTTGGCCGACACCATTATTTCAGGGAATTATGCTGCCAATGTGACCAAAGTATTTTTTTAAATAATTTAATTTTTTACAAATAGAGCTAAGGGAAAGAAGTGAAATATTGGTTGCTGCAACTACATGGTTTAAATGGTCAATCATAATGTAGTTAATTACGAAAGTGTTGCCGATAGCAGTCAATTGCTTTACAATTTTAAATTAAAATATTTTAACATATTTTCAAAAATATAGATAATTTATTTATGCATAATTAAAGAACATAGTTGTAAATTCTTGTAGTTCGCAGAAATAATTTCAATAATAGGTATTCAGAACATATATAAAAAAATTGTAATACCCACAATTATACATTAGAAACAAAAACAATAGTAAAACTAAAAACACAAAATAAAGTAAAAACACAAAAAATACGAAAAAAAGGAAAAACACAAAAAATAAAAGATAAAAAACAAAAGCAAAAACAAAAACAGAAACAGAAGGAATAGCACAAAAACAAATGTAAAAACACAAAAACAACTCAAAACAAATAAAGAACACAAAAGAAAAAACAGAGAGAAAAAATCAAACACAGACGCAAAATAATTTTAAAAAATAAAAATATAAGAAAACCCAAAGATGAAAGAATATAATACCTACAATTATCCGACAAAAGCAAGAACAAAAGTAAAACACAAATAAAAAACAGCAAAATCAAAAAAACACAAACAAAAACCAAAATAAAAATACAAAAAAAAAACAAATCAGAAACAGAACAAAAGCAAAACACAACAGCAAAAACACAAAAAAAAATTGGAAGAAAACAAAAGCAAAAACTGAAAGAAAATCCAAAAAAACAAAAACAGAAACAAAATCCAAAAAAAAAATGCAAAAACAGAAGTAAAATAAACCAAACAAAAGAAAAGAAAAAACAGAAACAAAAACAAAAGTAAAAGTAAAACACAAAAAATAAGGAAGGAAGCGAAAACAAAAAGAAAAGAACAAACACACAAAACCAGAAACAAAATCAAAATACAAAAATAAAAACACAAATAGGAATCATAAAGCAATAGTGCCAAGAAATAAATAAAAACATAAGTAAAAGCAAAAATTAGAAGCAAAAGCTCACAAATAAAAATACAAAAACAAACACACAAAAAATAAGGAAACAGGCTAAAACAGAAAGAAAAACAAACACATAAAAGCAGAAACAAAATCCAAAAAACAAAAGTAAAAAAAAACAAATGCAAAAACATAAAAACAAAAGCAAAAATATAAAATCAAAATGCAAAAACACAAAATCATAAAGCAAAGCGCAAAAAAATTAAAAACAAAAGTTAAAGCAAAAACTCAGAACCAAAAACTCACAAATAAAAATACAAAAGCAAAAAAAAAATGAAAAACGAAAAAAATAAGGAAGGAAGCATAAATAGAAAGATAGAAAAACAAACACACAAAAGCAGAAACAAAATCCAAAAAACAAAAGCAAAATTTAAAAATAAAAAACACAAATAGGAAATGAATAAAAAAACAAAAGCAAAACCAAAAAACAAAAGCAAAATATAAAAAAAACACAAATAGGAAATGAATAGAAAAAACAACAGCAAAACCAAAATACAAAAACACAAAATCGTAAAGCAAAAGCGCAAAAAAAATTAGAAACAAAAGTTAAAGCAAAAACTCAGAACCAAAAACTCACAAATAAAATACAAAAGCAAAACAAAAAATTAAAAACAAAAAAAAATAAGGAAGGAGGCATAAATAGAAAGAAAAACAAACACACAAAGCAGAAACAAAATCAAAAAACAAAAGCAAAATTTAAAAATAAAAAAACAAAAGGGAAATGAATAGAAAAAACAAAAGCAAAACCAAAAAACAAAAGCAAAATATAAAAAAAACACAAATAGGAAAAAACAAAACCAAAATACAAAAACACAAAATCTTAAAGCCTAAGCGCAAAAAAAACAAAATAAAAAAAAAAAAAAAAAAAAAAAAACAAAAGAAAAGAAAAGAAAAGAAAAACGAAAGCAAGAAAAAAATAATTCGCAAAAATAAAACAAAAGACACAAACTCAAAAGCAAAAACAAAACAACTAACACAAAACAAAAATAATAGCAAAAACAAATCAAAAGCAAAAATAAAACCAAAGATATAAAATAAAAAGTAAATTAAAAAATAATCACAAAATAACAACAAATTCAAAAGAAAAGTAAAACCATAATCATAAAAAAATTGTAAAAAAAAAAACAATTTACATGGAAAACATGTTTACGTGGATAAAATGCTCAATTTAATTTGTTTTCAATTTACTTTGATTTATGTTTTTATCGTTATTATTTAATATTTGTTTATAACTGAACAATTTGTTTGTAACTTAAAAAATATAAAATATATTAATTCAAATATATAAAATCTTAGTACGTGCACGTTCTGAATAAAATACGATTAAAATGTATGGCTATAATTTATGTTTTTACTACTATTTCGTTTTTAATGAAAATTATTTGTTTTATTTTTAAATTAGTAAAATTATAGAATTATATGGATATGGAAATAGATTGCAAATATTTTAATATATGCTTAACTCGCCATTTAATTCATCGGATTCAAAACATTTTGTTGGGTTGACATTCCAATATTATTCGAAATATTCTTATAGAAGTACAATATAAGAATATAGTCGTAAGAAGGTTAGGTCATATGGAAAATTTAAAATATAAACATTTTCGGTAGTTGTAATGATTATTTCAAAGTTTCACTAATCTAACGCTTCTGCTTTTCCTGTAATCGTGATTGCAACATATAATCAGACAGACGGACACAAACATATGTGATGATAATCAAAAAGATATATAATTATTCTTCCTGCCACAACTGTTATTATTAGGTGTTACCAATGGATGACCAAATTGAACATACCCTTTCGTTTTAAATGTACGGTACGAATACAGTGAGTATAAAAACTATATTAGAATCATAATGTCCAACAGAGTTTATTCTAAAGATTTCGAAAACAAATTTTATTGTTGTTAAAAAAACTTGTATTAAATAAACTTGTATTAAATATGCACAAAATCACAATGAGTGGTTGAAAACACTTAAATGAATGACACTCAATCGACCTTGAGTAGTTAACACTTTAAATGAACCGACTAACTCAAGCATATTTTAATTAATAGCAACTAACAAAAAAAAAACGATATTAATTAATTATGTAATGAAAATAAATCAAACCATACACGTCCTACGCACGTCCAGAAATTCATTAATTGCATGTCACGCATACGCCACCGAGTTTCCCCGAGCTCCGAGCCCCGAGTGTCCTTAAATCATTTATTACAGATAATGCATATTTTTGTATTCACTTAAGAGCAGCGGAAGACAATAGAAAAAATGGCGTTAAATAATAAATTACGTGAAAAGAATTACGTAGACTTAAGAAGAATATGATGGTGAAAAATTACATTCAAGGGTCACGTGCGGGATGAAACATTATCATGTCACGACTCACAAAACACACAGAACACTCTCACTCACTCACGCTCATCACACCACATCACACGCATGTCACATAAAACAAAGACATGGATTTCGTGTGATGAAAATGAAGCACAGGACTAAGACTAGATGATAAAACTGAAAAACCAAGACATTTATTTTTTGCATAATCTACGCAGTGACAATGTTAAGGTTACTAAAGGTGTTACTCGACGAAAGGTATTATTAGTATTATTTTATTTTTTAAGAAGCAGAATTCTTGTAACATGCATTATGTGTAAAGTAGTAAATTTTTGATATCTTACTTGAATTTTTCACCATGATTAATGCATTTATACACCCAGAAAAAATACTATATAAATAATAGTTTTTTACTATTAAAAATAGTCAATAGGATAAATTATTATTTTAATCGGAAAATACCATTAAATACTAAAAAATACCATCACATTTCCATTGAATTTATACGCAAATATTTATTTTTTGTATACTATCAAATCAATAATTGTCCTATTGACCAATTTTAATGGGATTTGAGGGTATTTTTTTCTGGGTGTAGTGTTTAAATATGAAACCAGTTAGTTCAGGTGCCACACGATTTTTTTTTTTATATTGGTTTCAATTTTCGGTCCCTGATTAAATTACAAATCGTCATGATAGAAGTTAATTTCTCCAACTACATTTTACTGAGTTCTATAGTTGATTTATAAAAACTCGTTGTATATGCTCCATTTCTGAACGTCAGTATATGTATTAAATACAGAAAGCACTTGCAACAGTCAAATGATTTACTACACGGTGAGCAATAAACTTTATAAACTGAGGAAGAAATCGTCCCGAATTGTAAAATTTACTAACGAATTCTACGAATTCTATTACTAACTGAAATTCTAGATCTTCCAAATATTAAGAAAAAAATAACTACTTTTTTTAATAGGCAGCAATGTGTTTCTTTGGATCTAGAAGAATATCCCCACGGGAAAATTTAATGAATCGATTCTAGTTCTGTCCCTTTTATATGAATTAACACCTCATGCAAACTTTTATAACTATCGCTGAACTGCGAATTTGATTTCTAATTAAAGACCTGATTATTCGTGTTCTATTCCACTTTTAAATACCAAAAAAAATAATTTCCTTAAATCTACAACATTTTACAAATGTAATTCAAAAAAAGACCAATTGAATTTCAAAAAAACATCAATTCAAATTCAGAAATTCCATTTGAAATTCAAAAAACCACAACAATTAAAATTCAGAATTTCATTTGAAATTCAAAAGACACCACTTGAAATTCATAAATTCCATTTGATATTCAAATTACATCACTTGAAATTCAGAAATGCCATTTAAAATTCAAAAGACATCAATTGAAATTTAGAAATTGATATTTCTGAATTACAAATGGAAATTTTCTGAATTACAAATGGCACCCAGTACAGCACCCAGTTTAAGAAATATGGTGTTTAAGAAATGCATATTACTGACATAATCTAGTCAATTTTTTCACTCACGTTTTAGACATTTAAATTACCTTTCCAATGGTATATCACACTTTCGAACCTCATGATTTCCTTTTTAAGTTGAAATTTACAAAAATAAAAATAAAAAATTCGACTTTTTATTGATTTTTCTCAAAAATTTCGTTAGGATCACCCCTTTTATTATAATTTATAATACTAGACCACTTCATTCCCAAAATTTTAATATATTTTATTTTCCTACCTGCACTTTCAGCTTATTGCGATTCAATTGCATAAACATCATATATGAATAATTCATTATAGTCAAATGTACTGCCATTTATACTACATAACCGAGTATTATTTCAGGCATTATGTGCTATGGAGACAATAAATTAAACCAACAATAAAAGCTGACCAACAGCAAGAATTGAAATGAACAAAAAATTCACATGAAGCAGATTTCATGAACAGACATTTTTGCAGATCACATAATAACTGCATTTAACATACAAAAATATGTAGTTCGTTTTAATTCTGTGCGTAACTTTACACAGAAAATTAATTCTTATACCATTCACTAGTTGTTATAATTCTGGACATTCTTTCTTAAACAATGAAAGGAGGCGTCGACGGTATTGGCAAGTTCCACTTCTGACTTACAGTAAAATATCGGCTAACCGTTCGAGAAATACACCATTCACACTAAAACTTTGGAAAATTTTGAGATGTTTTTAACTGTTATTTTGCAAAGATTCAAATTTTACATTTTTCGTCCGATATTCAAAACTTTTTATATTGAAAAAAAAAAATCATAATTTGAATCCTAAAATTATAATGCATATCACAATCATTTTTGAGTTGTATTATACGACAATTTTTGACCACTTACACGGCTAAATCTATTTTTTTTTTTATATATTTTTTTCCGAGATCAGATATAACTATTATTCTTTATTTCCATTTGGTTTTTCACTGAGAGTAAAAATTTGTTGTTGGAAATTGTTGATTTCAAACACTGCGTTGTTATTTTCGCCCCAAACTTTTTTATAATAAACTTTTTTTTATATTTTTCAAACGTTGTTTTTTTCAAATTTTTTTTTTTTGAAAAATTGTGATTTCTTTGTTTTTGTCGTCCAAAATTTGTTTACATTTTTTTTTTTTGAACATTGTTGTTTTGGCAACAACATTTTTTTTTTGTAAATGGTGATTTTAACGTTCACATTTTTTTAACAAATTATTTTTACGAAATTTTTCGAATATTTTTTGTGTTAAATGTTTAATTTTTTGGAAAATGGTGATTCAACCATTGCGTTGTTTTTTTCGTCCAAGAATTTTTTAATTCGAATTTTTCGAAAATTATAGTTTTTATCATTTTTTTTTTTTTTTTTTTTGTTTTGAAAAATGGTGATTTCGAACATTGCGTTGTTTTATCGCCCAAAAAAATTAATAACAATTTTTATTTCTAATATTTTCTAACATTGTTCTATTTGTCGACAATAATAACATTTTTTAATAAAAAAATATTTAATTTTTGTTTTTAGGGTTTTATTTACATATCGTCACTATCACCAAAGGGGCGAATGTGAAATTTTTGACATTTGCGTTTTTTTACATTTTTGAATGTAGTTTATCCTCAAGTATGCTGTGCCAAAATCGCGTGTCATTTCATTGGATATTTCTAGCCACAAAAGACAAAACCAAAAGGGCGAATTTGAAAAATTGAAAATCTTGTCATGCGAAAAGGGCCAATCTTTACGTTTTTTCGCTATAACTTTTTATTGGTATAAGATAAAATGGTGGTGTAAAGGCATTTATTATGTATTTTAAAAGCACCTATCGATCTGCATCATTAATTAAAAATATTTTGCCAAACATTTATTTGCCATTTTTATTTGGTAAAAATAATGATGCAATTCGATAGGTGCTTTAAAAACAAACAATTAATACCTTTACACCACTATTTTTCTTGTACCATTAAAGAGTTATAGCAACAAAAATGAAAAGATTCGCCCTTTAGGTATGACAAAATTTTCAATTTTTCCAATTTCTTCGTTTTTTTGCTTTAATTTTTTATTGGTGCTTGATAAAATAGTGGTGTAAATGTATTAATTGTTTGTTTTAAAGCACATATCGAACTGCATCATTATTTTTACCAAACATTTTTTTCCTGCAAATAACAAATGGCAAATAAATGTTTGGTAAATTATTTTTAATTAATTATGCCAATTGATAGGTGCTTTAAAAACAGCACCTATCAATTGCGCTAATAAAAAGTTATAGCATAAAAAACAAAAATATTTGCGTTTTGATCAGGATATAGCCTCACAAAATCCGTATTTATAATTCAGTAGGTTGTCCAAATACAAATAATTATCGAATAAACTATAATAACAGAAAAAATAAAAAAAATATAAATTTTTCTAATTTTTAAAGCACTTCAAACTTTAAAATGTGATTTCCCAACATTTTTAAAAATGCACATTCGCCCCTTTGGCATGACAGTAATGATAGGTTTTTCAACAGGGACGCTACAAAAGTAGAGCGACACGAACAGCAAACGACGCCATATTTCTTGCCGCTCTTTTGACATTTCTCTTCAGTAAGGTTCGCCATTTCATGATGGAAAGATATACGAATTCGAATTTCGTAGTAAATTTTAATAATTTCGACTCGTTGTTGACTCGTATATATTTCTATCATAAAATGGCAAACCTTACTGAAGAGAAATGTCAAAAGAGCGGCAAGAAATATGGCGTCGTTTATTGTCCCTGTCGCTCTTCTTTTGTAGCGTCCCTGTTGAAAAACCCTTGAAAAAAAACTTTTGTAGCGCTCTTATTGAAAAACTCTTTATATACTCAAATTTCAAAAGATACCGTAAGTCTGTGTTCCAGAAATATTGGGAGTCATCTGCAAATAGAATTTTGCATCAACGCCTTTCCACTTCTCAAAAAATACTAATAAGAGATATATTTTGTTAAACTTTATATATTTTTGTTCTTTTTTTCTAATTTTGTATCCAGTTTGAATGCTTCTGCGAACCCAAAATATAAATACTGATCTGTTAAAGATTATAAAGATTTTGTTTGAATGTTTGTATTATACTAATATTCAAACACTTTCCACATATAATCCCTCCACCCTAATGTATATTTCAACTTATACCGACTAAAACTTTAATAATTCTTATTAATTTCATTACACCAGTTGGTGTGTTTTGGTTATTTAACAAATGTCCATACTACAAAATTTCCCATGTGACCCAATCTTCCTAACTAGTTTTAGCTTGAGGTCAGATGAAAAAATAATTATTTGTAATAATTGAATTGACGTAATCTCATTCAGTGCGTAATATTTTTTCGCCATTAGAACTACCAAATAAAATTATTGATGTTGTCACAAGAAATTTCTTTACTGTGTATAATATTGTAAAAAGAACTTTATATTGCATGAGAAGTTGCACCAATAATTCCATACAAAAATGCAAAAAATACTTCAATGAATATGAACAATTTGCATTTAAGCTGCCTGCAGTAAAAAGTAATAAATTCATTTGAAACATAATTTGTGGGGAACTAATTAAAGACCAGATGCAGCCAATAAACATCGATGCAATGAAACGCATGAGTAAATATTATAAATGAATACGTTTTGAGAACTTTTATGTCCAATGCACCTTAATAATTTTCAGTTGTAGAACAAAGATAATTTTATTACTTTTTAAAATCATCAATTTAAAATCAACTTTAAAATTAAAACCTAGTTTCTTAACAATTATAGACTTTTCTTTAAAGACGAAGCGATTTTTAATAAAGAATAAAATGTCGAAGAGCTAATGTTAATTTCAAGTCATCTTAAAAGGCCCAACTATATTTCGCTTAAGCATGATAAAACAAAATACAATACTTACCTACAAAATGAGCCAATTTGAACCGCTCACGTGCCCATCTCTCGTAAATTTACAATTTTATATTGATTCCTCATTATGTTACATAAGTACATTGTTCCAGACTAAATTTTTATGAATATGCGCAAACAAATTTTAACATAAGTGCTTAACATAAGTGCTTAGCCGGCCTCAACAGTCCAGAGGTATGCGCGCTGGACCTGTATTCTAAGAGTCTCCGGTTCGAATCCCAGTTTGAGATGGGCGCTCGTGGTGTTTTTAACCACAAAAACGTAGGGAATAGATTCACAGTAAAATATATACAGTGTGTCTGTGTGCTGAGAATATTAGTAAATAAATATTAAAAATAAAAAATGTACGACCTTTGTCATTTGAACCTTATTTCGTAATTTTAGTTTTTTTTACGGATGCTCAAAAAAATAATAACGGCCAATTTTTACGTGAATTGTTGATGTTACTTTTTTTTAGAACAAAAGAAGCCACTTATCTTATTATTTTTTTTTTTCGTCACTAGTAAAAGTAAATTTAAAATTCATTCAACGTTGCTGGTTTTCACAGGGTTGTACTAATTGCGACTAAATATACTATATAGGCACTTGTTTTGTTTTTATATTTAAATATAATTCAGTTTTTAATTAATTAACACCAATAAAAAAAGTAGCGTCGGTAGCTCAGTGGTTAGTGCGTTGAATTGCGAGCCGAAAGTCCCCGGTTCAAGCCTGAGCTGGGGCTAACAACATCTTTTCATAAAGTACCTCTCGGCAGTAAATGGCAAACCTACGAGAGTAAAAAATATTGCCTATGAAAATCTCGCACCCTTGACGAATGGATTCTGCATTAAACTATACGTCCCAACACTTTGAGTACAAATATAACACGCACAGCTCAAATGGTGGGAGAGCTCGGCTTAAGTTCGGAAGGACTGTAGCGCCTTATTATTATAATTATTATTAAAAAATATTGCCGAAAAAAGCAGTTGATTAAAATACGTACATACGGAATTACGTACATTTCATGATTTTGGGAGTTAACTTTTATTTAATTTTGTCATGGTAAAAATAAAGACAGATAGTGACAGAAAACATTAAATGTCAATAATTATTAATTAAAGTTATTTCACTTTTCTAATATTTGGGCTTCAAAGTTCAACTTTCCTTGAGGTGAGGGAATTAGATACATATTAGGGTTTCAATTCCTGACTATTTTTAAATCCCGAAATTTCGAAAATTAGTACCGGGATTAAGAAAAAACACAAAATAACCGTATGAATAATAAAATCATAAACCCTGATTAATAGGTTCATTTCAGTAAAAAAAAAAAAAACAAATCAAAAACTAGCCTTGGAACCATTTATTATAAAATAAACAGCAAATCAAAAAAAAAATACAAAATCAAAACTGAAAACAACGGTTCGGTTTCGATTCCTGTTGAAAAAGTGAACACAGAAAAAGTTCGATTTATTGCGCATTTGTGAGTGCGTTAAAATTATATTCAAAAATAAATAAATCTTTGTCAAAAGTCTGTTTAACATGTTGCTGTTTTATTGTAGGCGACTTTTTGCGCATTTTTAATTAAATGTCACAGCGGGAAGGCGTTAATTGATTTTTAACAAAGCATAAACAATTCGTTTGATTTTGAATAAAGATTTAAAAAATATATTTAAAAAAATTATAAATTATATAAAAGAAAATTGAGAAAATAGTGTTTAAAGTTATTTTTAATATTTTTGTAAAACTTATATTTGGTTATTATTCAAAATTTATTATTAAAAAATATAATTTCTATGTGAAGATGAATGTTTGATATAGCTACAAACTGCTCTAGATAAACTAAGTGATCTGTGCAACAGAAACAATTTCGGTTGTATTGTATGTATATAAAATACCCTTAACAAAGACTCAAGAATTTGTTTTAAAAAAATTACAAATAATACTACACAACAAAATGAGAAAAAGTTCACGCAGTAAAGGCCACAATTTTTCAATTATGGGAAATGAACAGCAGAGTTATATAATGCTGATATATACTATATTTTCTATGGAAAATCAATGAGAAAGTAAAAATTTGAATTTTTATTTTTGTAAATTTCAAATTTACATACATGTTAGAAAAGGAAGAAATCATGAGGTTCGAAGGTGTGATCCCTAGTGGAAATTTGCCCGATGCGCCATCGGGAAATGATCGGGGTTTCGTCAGGTAACCCCTATTAGAGCAAATATGATCATTGCCTTGTCATGCCCTTATCATGCTCACCATAGCAGGGTTTACATTATCTAAACAGCCAATGGTCCCGATCAAAGCTACATTAGTTGTTCCTCATAAAGAAATTTTCATCGGGTAATGATCAGGTTTCAATGAGGTATGATATTTTATTTCATCGGGTATTTGTAGTGCTTTCGTATGCTCATGTTTTAACAAGGCAATGGCCAGATAAATAATGATATGGGGAATCACCCGATCAGTACATGATCATTGCCTGAGGTGAGTACATGATCAGGACACTGCGTTACAAGGACATCGTGGGCCTCGTCATATCCCGATCATCTCAAATAATGACATGATCAGTTCATGAGCATGGCCCTACCAAAATTTCTACTAGGGATATATCATTGGAAAGGTAATTTAATTTTCTAAAACATGAGTTAAAAATTCTTATTCATTTATCACCATATTATACTTTATAACCAATTTTCTTGACTAGCTTATGTCAGTGATAAGCATTTACTAAACACCCTGTATCTTAAACAGGGTGCAAAATAGGACATCATTTTATTTTACATTTTTTTATTTCTTTGAGTCATAGAATGATCTCCTGAATTATTGACATCGATGAACCAAACTCTCTGTATATCTTTACTATATATAAAAAAAAATGTTTAGAATTTTTTTTTTGAATTTTTTTTTCTCAGACATTTTTTATTCGAAAAAATTTTTTTTTTAATAAATTTTTTTTTCCAACAACATTTTTAAAGGACATTTTTTTCCAATTATTTTCTAAAAAAAAAAAATTGTTGTGAAAAATTCATAAAAAAATAGAATTTTAAATTATTCATAATTATTATGAATATAATCATCAATATAGTGTTTCAAATTTATTGTATAGAATATTTAGTTATTCACAATGATGTACGTTAGTATGAATAAGTTCATATATATAATGAATGCATTCATCAATATGTTAATGAACGGTGGTGTCAATATGATGAATCCGGTAGTTGGTAAAAATACATAATATTTATGAATAAATTCATCATATTGATTTTATCAGAGTATAACTCGAGATATTTACAAACATATGTGTCCAGGTTTCTGAAAGCTTTGTGTCAATATCATGTAAACCAAATTGTAAGAAAAATTGTTAAAGTCATTTTACATAATCCAAAAAAAATAGTCTTTACTACTGTGTAGAATGGCTATTGTGTAGTGTAATCTTTAAGAACAAAATTAGTATATCGTTTACACGAAAATTTAAAATTTAGTGTAAAAGTTGTCCAAAATATCTTTAAATCAGATATAAGATTAAATGAGATATCGAGTGTTGTTTTAATATTAAATTCGACGGGGTGTCAAATGCACACAGCGACGCAATCTTCTACACAGTGCCTTGCCATAGAACATCCTCCAGTTCTTTGCATTAAAGAAATTCGATTTTTTATTTACAAATTCAATTCGAATTCAAATTAAATTAGAATAAAACCATATCGTCTGTCTTACATGTTACACATACAATGAATTCTACAATATTAAGTCTGATTGAATCAATGCTTAAACAACAAAATAAAAACCACTGTAGAAATAAATGAAATAAATAAATTCACTCAGTTGCTCCTCGTTTCATTTCAGACAAATGTGCAGCTCAACGCCCTCAACCATTACATTCCAACAGTAGCAGCAGTAACAGACAGCAGCAATAACAAAAAAAGCATAAAATGGACAACATAAAAAACCCTCAACTGAGTAAATAATATACAGAATCGGTTCAAAGGGCGAGGACCGGAAGTGATGCTACCCATTTAGTTGCGCAATCATTTGCAAAGTATACAAAATAATAAAAATTAAATAAATCCTGCGAACGGCAACCTTTTAAATTTGCACACAACAACACGATTCAGCAGTAATCAGCGTCAGCAGCAACATCCTTTATTTGCCACAGCAACTGCTGCTGGGGCAACAGCAATACTTAATAACAACAACAACATGTTTGCCTCATTAGTAGATGCCAGCGCCGTGCTAACCAGCAATGCTGTCGCATCAATTTTGGCGGTCACTTCATCGTCCACCGTCTCTCCGTCGCCACTGGATGACAATGAGACCGACTTCAGCACCGAGCGCAGTTTTGGGCTCTCGCCCGATGGCGAATACGACCCGGCAGAGGATTATGTGCCACCCTTACAGCGCACCGAGACCTACATCATCACGATCCTGTTTACGATCATTTTCATTGTCGGTGTCCTGGGTAACGGCACGTTGGTCATCATCTTCTTCCGGCATCGTTCCATGCGCAACATTCCAAACACGTAAGTGCTGTGGACATGTTTATTAATTCATCGGAATTATTATTTTATTTTTTGTTTTTGTGTTTTCCACCATTTTAAACTAATTTAGGTATGCCTGCATTAAGAACAGATATATAAAAAAACAAGTTAAAAACGTAAAAACTGTATAAAATTCTGTCAAAAATCCTCTATACTTTTGACAATATATATTGCGAGTTGAAACGAAATTAATAAAACATCAAAACAAAAAATCAAAATTTTATATTTTATAACCTACACCCAGAAAAAAATACTATATAAATAATAATTTTTTACTATTAAAAATAGTCTATAGCATAAATTATTATTTTAATCGGAAAATACCATTAAATACTAGAAAATACCATGACATTGCCATTGATTTTATATGAAAAGATTTATTTTTTGTATACTATTAAATCAATAATTCTCCTATTGACCAATTTTAATAGTATTTGAGGGATATTCGAGTTCACTGAGTTTGATGGTTCTATTTTAATCTTTTGACTGATAAAATATTGCTTTATGGACAATTTAAATTCTGGTGCAAAATATTCCTCTCTGTCTGCCTTTTCTTTCTGTTCGTGTTTCTGTTCGTATACAAGCTACATAAATTGAAAAAAAAAATTGTTCGAATGTGTTGATGTATAGCAGGGTACAAAAAAAAGAGCTACGGAGCTCAATTTAGCTCAAAAAGCCAACTTTTTGGCTCAGTTCACATACTTTATCATTTAGCTCAAAATATTTTTTTTCGGTTCATGTGCGAAAAGTCTTCGAGAAGCCAAACAATAACTTACGAGCGAAAAGAGCCACAGTTAGCTCGTTTTTAGCTCTTATTTTTATATGTTACACACAGAAAACTGATTTGTTGCGACAACCAACTAAATTGACCTACCGAATTATTTGGTTGCGGAAACTTGCTGATTAGGAGGTTGTACCAACCAGCAAGAATGAGATTGTGCTAACCTCCTAGTCAGCAAGCATGAGGTTGTGCCAACCTCCTATTCAGCTAGCATGAGGTTGTTTAAACCTCCAAGTCAGCAAGCATGCCGAAACCTCCAATTGAAATTTTATTTTAAGACATTTTTTTCATACTTATATAAAACTTATTTATGTAAAGTTTTCTATATGTATTTTTGATGCGTAAATATATCTCGCACACAATTTCAAAGAAATATATTTATTAATTCCAGTTTCCTTCAAAAAATAAAAACAGTATGAAGACACATTTAATATTTTATTTCATCATAATTAAGCAAAATTAAAAACTATTTATAATGCCACATATGGGCACATATTTTTATTATATTTCACTAGCTAAACAGAAATTTGTATTGAATTCATTCATTATTTTGTTAATATTCATTTATTTATTTCGCATTTTCACTTATTTAATGAATTTCCTATTTGTAAACATTTCTGACGTTTATTTATTTCAAGAAACTGCCAACCGAACTGCTGATAGACATGAGGTTGCCGTTTGTTATTTATTTTGTTGATACAATAACGTACTTAGTTGCCGTAACAAATGCACAAACGTCAAATTTTGGCAGAATGAAAAATGCAATCATGAGGTTACGATAACCGAACGTACAGTTGCGCGGAATAACATTTCGGTTAGAGTAAGAAATGGTATGTTCATTTTAATGTCATGAGGTTACAACAAATGTATTTCGATTGCAACACTGAAACGTTGGTTCAATTAACCCCACGCCAAAAGAGGATTTTTCTGTGTGTACCTTTCGGACCTTCGCACTATGGGTCAGAAACAGCATTAGTGTCTCATAAATACTTTAGGTGAAAATCATCGGAAGTGAATGAAATAAACGGTTTTAGAAAGATAAATTATTGAATTTTAACAATCAAAAACATTTTTTTCATTATTTTTATTTTCAATATACGAAACACATGCTCAAAAAATAATTTTTTTAAGGTTTTTTGAGCAATGTTTTTTCGAAATGTTTCGTACCAGTGATTTTTGGCCCTTTTTTCGTAACTTTGAAGTAACCATTTTTCGTAACTTGGCCCATTTTTCGTAACTTTCGTAACTCTAGAAGTAGAGTTCGAAAAAAATAAAAAAAAATGTTCATATCTCGATACCCTTTATCAGTTGCCAAATTTTCATAGAAATCGAAGAACGTGAGTTCCAACCGCTGGTCTATACTAGGATTATTCACTGAACTTGATATATGAAAAATTTCACTTCTGCTTGTCCGATTCCTTCCATTTTTAGAACATATCAATATCTAACTAAATACAAAAATTCACTCATTTATCTAGGTAAATAGCGTAAAAGTTACAGATAAATATGTGGAAAAAATTTACATTTTTCAAAAAAATTGAAATTTAATATACAAATTTCGCCCATTTTTCGAGTAGTGTAATTTAATCCAAAATTTTAACTGTTTATCTCTTAAAAGTTACGAAAAAGTGTTGAAAACACTTTTTCAATTTACATACACAAAAAGTGCCCTTTTTCATATTTTCTCAATTTTTTTACAGAAAGATGTGTATAACGAATAAAATTTCATTCATTTATCTCTGTTAACAATACCAGGGATATACATTAAACTTTTACATATCTAACTGCCACTCCCCCTTTTCGAAATTTCGTTTATTTATCCCCTAAACTTAAAAAGTTATAGGGTAATAAGTGGAACATTATTTGTATGACATACATATACAATAGTGCCACGACTTTTTCCGATTCTACCCATTTTTATAAAATTGCAAGGTAAAAACATAGAGTAAATAAATCAAAAGTTTCATCTATTTATCTCATAAAATACATACATAAGTTTTAGGCATATATAATATCATTGAACTTTTGTTAGTAAAAAGTGCCACTCCACCTTTTCCAAATCCGCCGTTATTATCACAACAGCAAGATACATCGATTAACTAACTTTATCCAAAACGTTGTCCATTTATCTCTTGTACAACAAAAGTTACAGATTTATGGGACGCAAATGTGCCTTCTGACCCACTGTGCTTCAGGACCTACCGTAGTTCAACGCAACATATTAGAGTATCAAAATTAATCAGATCATTCTATATGAAATCAACCAAGTGATTGGCAGCACAATCTTAGAATTTTATGAAATTTCAAAGTATGGTGAAATAACACAAATTAAAAATTGTGGTTCCAGCGATTTGGAGATTTAAAACTTGAAAAAAACAAATTTTTGTGTGTTTAACGACATAAAAAAGATCATAAAAAGTAAACCCATCTTTTCGACTCATTACCGAACTTAGAATTACTATTCTACTAAAATATTTTGAAATTAAATTCGGAATAGCAATTTTCAAGTTGCAATTTTCAATTAGCGGTCAGACAGACGGTCATATCTAAAACGATTTGGAAAGTGATGTTGATCAAGAAAATATATTCTTTTTTTAAACCGGTCACGCCTCCTAAGAGGCGCTAAAATATTCTCACATACATTTTATAACCTGTAACCCATGGGTAGAGGGTACAAAAACAAAAATAGGATTTTTTAAATTTACACTCAATTGAAATTCTTTAATAGATTTCTTTCATTTTTGCATCATTTTCTTAAAACAGCTGCAGGCTAATTTTGGAATATTACAAAATGTGCATCATCTTCCTT
This sequence comes from Dryomyza anilis, assembly GCA_951804985.1. Lineage (NCBI taxonomy): Eukaryota > Metazoa > Arthropoda > Insecta > Diptera > Dryomyzidae > Dryomyza > Dryomyza anilis. The sequence goes on from OX638133.1 coordinate 70,359,457, forward strand.
TTTCGCAATTTTTTAAATTCATTTAAAAACATTTTTATTAGATTGCTTTCTTGTCTGTCTGTTCGGTACAAATTGTGTAATTGATTTTAAACTAACTTTGCGATTAGCAACAGACTTGAGATTTTTTAATATTGCCTCCAACTGGATGACAATGCAATATTATTTTTTTCTTGCCATCTGCCTCCTTGTGGTTCTATCGCCATGGTTCCATATTAAAGACACTTTGAAACATGAATGTTTTAAATTTTAATTATATTAGGCATTTCGAATTCTGTCAGACGAAAATAAGACATAAAAAATAAGAAAAATAAAAAATATGAAATAAAAAATATTTTTTAATAAAAAACGTTTTTAAGCTGAATTTTTAGTATGATTTAAAATGCAACGTGAGGCGGTAGATTATATATTTTATTAGATCCATCCAGTTCACATTAAAAAGTTTTATATTAAATATTTTTTTTTTTGTTTTTTTTTTTTCGTTGCTTTAAATTTTGGTCGAAAAATTTACATTTTTCGAGTTCTTCTATAGAACTCTCTTAAACCAGTAAACCAATTAGAAAATGTTGTGAGAAATGTTTATTGGATGTCTAATTACCCTATTATTTGGTATAACAATTTATCATATCAATTATTTAAAACACGAAATATTTACAAATATATGTGACCACCTTTTTGAAAGCTTCATTCAAAAGTTACTGGCCGATATCTCGTAAACCTATTCATAGAAAATTTCTTAATTCATATATTTGAATTGTGTCAGATATTTCCAATAATACAAAAATAGTGTCATTTACTGTGCAAACTTTTTTTCTCATTTTATTGTGTAGTATTATAAGCGAAATCCGTACCCTCCGAATCCGTTTTCTTTGTTTTCTTTTTCCTTTTAATTTTGTGCTTTTTTATTTTTATTATAGGGTTTTTTTTTGTTTGTAAATTTTGATTTTTTTTTTATTGATTTTGTATTTTTTTGCTTTTTATTGCGTTTTTTTTTAATTCTGTGTTTCTGCTTTGAATATATCGTCGTTGTAGAACTAAAAATCAACAACTATATTTTTATGAAAATCTTAAATTTCAACAATGTTGGTAATTATTACAAAAAGTAATTGATTTATTTTTAAAGCTCAAATACCAATTGATCGATTGACATTTTCTAATCATTTGGTACAAATATTGAGCTCATCGATCCAAAATTGAAGGATATATAAAGATTTTTGTAAACGAACAATTGGCATTTTGAAAATATAGTTGGTGACTTTTAGCTCTACAACGACGATATGCTCTGATTTTGTTTTTATACCCTACACTAAGAGTGAAAGGGTATATTCAGTTTGGTACGCCGTTTGTAACACCCAGAAGGAAGCATCTCCGGTATGGAAAAGTATATATATTCTTGATCAGAATGACCTCCTGATTCGATTTAGCGATGTCCGTCTGTCCGTCTGTCTGTCCGTCTGTCTCTCCTTCTGTCTGTCCGTCAATCTGTCCGTCTGTCTGTTGAAATCCCTACTACTTTTAAAATTGAAGAGCTAGATAAATGAAACTTATAACTTAGATTACTAATATACCTACGCTGTATGTGCGAAAAAATTGTCCATTGTGACTTATGATCCGACCACTTATGTTGAAATACCTCATATAAAATGTACATATCAAGATCAATTTTCATGTATACGTGCTTAGGTGAACTTTTTTGGTCAAATATATATTGATATCATGCTCAAATACATGATAATAATGTTTTCCGGCGAAAAGACTTGTGGTTCACAAAAAAAAAATCGAAATTCGGTACACCTACCCATTTGTAAATATGGGTATCAAATGAATGGAAATTCTTCAGCGATTGAATGTTTGTAGTTATTTTCAGGATTCGTATACCCTGGTGACCTATATATCACTTTGAATGGTAACCACACATATGTGTAGGATATTTACAGTCGGCTAAGACCGACTATAATTTTGATAATCCTAACTATCATAATAACACCAAATTTAAAATTTCCCATAAGATCTAACCTTCCCAACTGGTTTGGTTTTGTTTCTATCGTTTCAAAAATATAAAATTTATATAAAAAATATTCAATCCATTTGAAATACCAATAAACAGATCTGTCCGGTATGGAAAATTATATATAAATATACTTCATCAGCGTGACCTTCTCGAGTCAATTTAGCGAGGCTCGGCTGTCCTTCTATGTCCATACGTCTATCTCTCCATACGCTGTCTTTCTCTTGAAATGCCGATTACCGGATAACTAGAAAAGCTAGATCAATAAAAATAGGAAGTTTTATTTCTATATACTTACGCTATTGTTGGTATTGGTATTGAAAATGGACATGATTGGAAGTTTGTGATCCGACCACTTCAAATACCACACTCACATCTACGGGTGTAATTTTTACCAAAGGTCACACCAATATATATTCTTTTCCATGTCGAACACGCCACCTTCTGGGTATTATGAACGGATACTATATACAAACTTTATCCTAAAAGTGAAAGATAGATTATAGAAACAGAAAAAAATAAATCTGAATAATCAATAGTGTTATAGAATTGCTGGAACTTAATTCATAAAGTCGCAAAAGACAAAAAAAAACGTTCGAAAACGTTCGAGTATTTTACGAAAAAAATAAGTGAAATTTATCCACGAAATATTTCGTAAAATACACGAACTGATGATAAAATTACAAATATTATTTATTTATTTTACGAAACTATTCGTAGATTTTATCTACGAAAGCAATTCGTACATATTACGAAAGATTCGTAAATTATTGAATATTTTTACGAATATATTCGTAAATTTTACGAGAATATTCTTTTATTTGACAATAGCATTCGTAAATTTATGAAACATATGAAACATTTTACGAATCTTTTGTAAAATACACGATTACTTTGTTAAATAAAACTGACGTTCAAAATGACGATTCATTCATAAAAATATGAAATATCATGCACTGACTTTCGTTTGTATTTTATAATTATCTGCTTGTTACCGCGATTGCAATGAAAACAAAGTACAACTCCATGTTGCTATTTGACGCAACGGAATTCTGTTTTTACTAATTACACTACACAGCAAAATTAGAAAAAAGTTTGCTCAGTAAATGCCATTATTTATGTATTATTGGAAATGACCCGCAGAATTGGAATATATGAATAAAAAATGTTCTATGGATAGGTTTACGAGATATCGGGCAATTACTTTTGGACCGAGTTATATATAACTTATGTGCTCAAGGTTTATATCGAATGAAAGGTAATTAAATATCCAATAAACACATCTTACAACACTTTGGCATTGGTTCACTGGTTTAAGAGAGTTCTACAGAAGAACTCGAAAAATGTAAATTCTCTCGACGAAAATTTTAATCAAAAATTCATTTTAAAAATGGCGAAAAATTGAAAAAGCGAGACGATGGTACAGTTTGTAATATTCCAAAATTATCCAGTACCCGTCTAAAGAAAATGATATAAATATATAAGAAATATATGGCTATATTTTGAGAACAGAAAAATTCATGTAAAAGCATTACAATTGAGTGAAATCTAAAAAACAAACATTTTATTTTTATACCCTATACCCATGGGTTACAGGTTATAAAAGGTATGTGAGGGTATTCTAGCGCCTATTAGTGGGCGTGACCGGTATGAAAAAGTATATATTTTCTTGATCAACATAACGAGTCGATTTAGACTTGACCATCTGTCTGTCCGTGTATACACGATAACTTGAAAACTGCTATTGAAATTTATTTTTAATATATTTTAGTAGAATAGTAATTCTAAGTTCGAAAATTAGTCAACGTACTCAACAACATCCCATATGAGATATGGGTTTACTATTCAGGATCCCATATCTCGTAAAGCATTCAAGATAAAGTTCTGAAATTTAAAATTAATTATAAATAATCATCTATCAATATGTGCTCAAAAAATGAGTGTTATCCGCTCACATATTTTATTTTTATCTTTAAGCCTATTTATATAGCACTCAATTATAATGCTTTCACATAACATTTTTATCCTCAAATTTTACTCATAGATTATATAATGTTATTCGTATGTAATATGTTATTCTTTCGTAAAAAATTGTAATAGAAAATAATATAACGACGGTTTCGTAATTTACACGAATTATTCGTAATTTTGTTGGTGTTTTAATTTAACGAATTCGTATTATATACGAATCTTTCGTAAAAAATAATTTGGAAAAAATATAGAAATTACAAAGGTTTCGTGTATTCTACGAATCATTTGTGTATTTTAAAAAATTTAAAGTAACGAAAATATATTTCGTAAAATGTCATAGAAATTATTTTGACTGTAGGAAGTTTTGAACACATTTTAAAAATGGGTAAAAACGAATACATAAAAAATAATGGTAAAGCATTAAATCAGACATTTATTTTCTTTTTGTTGAATGAAATAAATTTACCTACTTTTGAATGATTATTTATATTTTAAATATTAATGTAAATCAATTTGACCATTCTGACGTAAAACTGTTCATTTCTAAATTTATTCCGGAAATGAATTTGTATTTATCACAACATTTTATACATGAAATAGGTATATCAAATAGATGTAGAAAATCCAAACAATGTTTCATGTGGCGAAATTGTATTTCATACGTGTAGATTATATTATGTGAAATACAATTTCCGTTTGTTTGTCCGATTTGATGATAGCTAAATAATGCATTTCAATTAAAACATAGAATAGAAAACATCAAAAAGAATATTGTTAGGCACACAGTTGATGTTTAATATCCAAGTTTCTATAAAACTTATTAGGCGCCTCTTGAGTTGCTGATTTTGAGAGCAGATCACAGCACAATATGTACAAAAAGATTAAAAAATAAAAGCAGATAAAATAAGCAAACAGAAATACAATTTGAAGAAAATAACGAAAAACAGGAAAAGGACCCACTCAAGTGCAGATAATAATAATATCAAGAGGTGAAAAAAATGAGTGGCACCTACAACAAATGTTTGATATCCATTGAGATACAAAGTACTGAACAAACTGACAGTACGAAATGAAAATCTTTTCCTACAAAGGTTACAATTGTAAATCTTAAGTAGAAACAGCAGAAGAAGTATCAGAAAAGGTAGAAAACAGAACGGAAACAACTTCCAATGCCAATGTATGGCATACATTGGCTCGTAAAGTTTCCAGCTACTTGGCTATTAAATCGATTTAACAACATTTATTTTTAAGTTACCGACTGAATGACGACGGACGGATATTTCGACTTTTGTGTATTAAGTTTGATGCCTGTGGCGAAGGCGGACAGCCATGTGAAGTCGCTATAAACCTCCGGAAACTTTTAACATGTTTCTGGCGGAGCAGTTTCGCTGTTTTTTTTTTTATTTTTTGTGCTTTTTTTTAGAAACTGCGCCAATTCACGGCATTTTGCGATCATATTAAAGGATACAGTTGAACTCTGGTGCCGCTCAATAAATGCAAATGAGTGCAACCGGATTTTATTGGCCAAATGCTAATTTGGTCATGTCTAATTGGGCCACACAAAGCGCCCATTTAGTGCTGGCATCGGTGTTTGCTGCATGCAACATGCAACAAGAAACGGAACAGCCAACCGCAAGAAATGAACAATTAGCTGTTGGCGTGCATGGCCACAATAGTAGTAGAATCTGCTACCTTTTATGAAATTGTTATTTGCAGCAAATCCTAATTAAATGCTTAAATTATGTTGCTGCTTTTGTTGTTGACCTTTAGCAGGCAACAGTTGCCGCAAAATGTGATATTTACACTTGGCAGCACACATCCACCCGGTGCAGCGCATCCGTTTCTAAGCGGCAGTGGCACCATTTTGTAAAATGATTTGTGTAGGTGTTGGTCCTTGCTAAATTACAATTATGCATATTTAATAATAATTCATACTTAACTTATTACATTTCGTATTCAACGGTGTGGTACGCTTCACTGCGTTTCCATGGCTTTAACATGCTTTTGCATTATTTAGTGGTCAAATTTGCATAAAATTTTATTATAATTAGTGAATAACATAAATTCTCTACCAAATGGTTTTAGGAAATCCAAATAACTACATTGAGTTTAGCTAATTCTAGACCCGAAGTTGGACATAGTATTAGGAATGGCAATTCCGATACGTTTTTCTGAATTTCTAAATTCTGAGGACCCTTGGATTAGTTCAGAGGTTCCCACACACAGAAGAGAGCTTTGTTGCGCCAACCAACTTGTTCGGTTCTCTTAACCGCTTAATCGGTTGTTATTGTCAAAACTAACATAATTGTAGTTTGATTTAGAACAATTTAGTACATATTTAGAACCACTGGAAGTGCGTACATGCTAATATTCAAGCGCCAACCGAATATGGCAGTTCCGCCAACAAAGTTGTAGACAAATTAATTTAAACCAATGATGTTACTTGGTACAACTAACTTATTCGTTCTAGTTTTCCTATAATCGTGATTTCATCAGACAGACAGAGACGCAGACAGACGAACATGGCAGCATCTGGAAGTATTGATGACGAATTTATATATACTTTTATACATAGGTGTTACATGTCGGTATTAATGTATTAACCCTTACACGATCTTGACAGCGCATAACTTTGGTCAGACCCACTCGAATTACATTGAGGGCATATTTCAGGCAAACGCATAGATATATAGAATATTTTGGGAAGTGTATGGCAGGTTCTAAATATATGTGGACAGCGCATAACTTTGGTCAGATCCACTCGAATTACATTGAGGGCATATTTCAGGCAAACGCATAGATATATAGAATATTTTGGGAAGTGTATGGCAGGTTGTAAATCTTTGTGGAATTTGTATGGCCCATTCACGCCATATTTGGGGAACGGGCAGAAAACAGACAGCTTTTGATACAAACTCCGCCTTTGTCTGTTTAAAATATGTCGATGAAATAGTTCTGAACTGCTTCGAACCAGTCAAAAATTTTGTCTGGGGTACCTAAGGTTTTCTCAATGTAATACATAATAAATAAAACAGAAAACTCAAATCGGCACAAAGTCAACAACCAAAATATATAGGAAAACATCCAAATTACGTAAAAACTCTAAAACTTTAGCAATATTATTATTATTAATAGTACTGAAGTCTTGATTATTTTTAATTTGTCAATGTCAAAATTCGTTATTTAAAATAGAAAAAAAATGCAGGTGTCTAAGTTAAAATAAAATAATAAAAAGATAATAATAATAATAATTGTCAGGTAAAATGTACTACAGTTTACACATTTTCAAAAATATAGAAATATGGGTTTTTCGTTAATCAATTTTGACCCGCTGTCGATGGTAACAATGATATCATATTAATGTGAAATTATCAAATTTAACTAAACAATCATAATTTAGGTAGTTGTTACTAGACATCTGCCAAAATGCATTTCAAAACATTCATTTTACAAAGCACAAGTACTGTCTAAACATAACACAAACAAGACGTAGTTATAGTGAAGAGGTGCATATTTTACATTTTTTATTATTCTTACTCTAAGCAATTTTTCTTAAAATTTTATATAAAAAAAATTCAAAACGTATATGAAAATCATATAATATAAAGTTTTTTTTTATTTATTATTTATCGAACAAAAATTTTGTCATTATATAATTTTTTTCGTGAAACATTTTTTTTGTTGGATATATTGCATTTCGACCAAAGCGTTGTTTTTGTCGTACACATTTTTTATATTTTTACACCGAGCAGCAGATTTGTTGTTGTTTTCAATGTTCGTCTTTTCACTCGCTGCACTCATTGTATTCGTTGCATGTTCAGTGACAGTATTGTCATTTGGTTTTATTTTTCAAAACATTGAAAAATGTCTTGACACTACTTAACACCACCCTTCGGGGAAACGAGCTAATCCATGACTAGGCACGGAACTGGTTCCTCGGAGGTAGTTAACCGGTCCTAGTTGTGGCACTTTTATATGAAACCAACCGGTAACTTTAACATGCCATTGTCCTAGGGAGGTGTCAATTATCACCAGACCTTTAGTCTAATACCTTTAGAACTAAGACAGGACTGATCCTCAAAATCGTGTTCTGTGATCAGTACATTTAGACCTATCAGAGAACTAGTCCTCAAAATCCTCTTCTGTGACCGGTATCAATGCTAAATTCGTTATAAAAATATTAGTTTTATTTCTTTTTTTATTTTTTTTATTTATGCTTTTTTTATTTTATTTAAGTTTAGCATGGACTCGATCCGTCTCTTCATGCAGACTTTTATACCTTCAAGTCTTCAAGTGCCTGACCTTAGTCGGTACAAATGGTACCGGTCGTAATTTTAGAGCAATTGACACCTTGACACCAATGAAACAAATACTGCAGTGAAGTAAAGTTGAAGAACACTTCACTATAGTACAGTGCCTTGCAAAATGCTCTCCATACTATAGAGTGCAGTAGTGCAAATACATTTGTGCAGTTGTCTAATTGTTACACACTTTTTTTTCAACTACAAATATAAGTGCTCTAAAATACCACATTTTATTTAAAATGGTAAAAAATTCGGGAAATATAAAGTAGAGATTTGGTTCCGAATCTTTATCTTGGATGAAAACGAATTATAAAAAACTATGGTATATCCAGATTGCATTCAGAAATTGGCAAATTGATTGCAGAAAGTCAAAAATTAAATTAACACTAGCAAATTATATCCAGAAATGATGGAACTGAAATCATTATAGTCAAATTCAATTCACAAAGAGAACATTTTAATTTAGAAATGGTTAAACTCTGCTGTAAAAAGATAAATTATATTCTGAAAGTTCAGAAATGAGCAGATTTAATTCACAATAAATGACTTTCAATTAATAAACAATTTGAATTCGTAAATGTCAAATTCAAATATAACTAGTTAATAATAATAATAATATAATAGTTTGGCACTACAGTCCTATAAGAACTTAGGCCGAGCTCTCTCACCATTTTGAGCTCTGCGTGTTATATTTGTACTCAAAGTGGTGGGACCTACAGTTTATTGCCGAATCCGAACGGCGAGTGTGAGCTTTTCATAGGCAATGTTTTACTCTCGTAGGTTTGCCATTTACTCCCGAGAGGTAGCGCCGTATAGAAAAATGTTTCTATGAAAAGATGTTGTTAGCTCCAGTCCAGGCTTGAACCGGGGACCTTTCGGCTCGCAGTTCCACGTACTAACCACTGAGCTACCGCGGCTAACTAGTTAGTCAAATTTAATTCAGAATGAGAATTGTCAAAGCAAATGGAAAAGTGAAAAGTAAAACTGCCCAGTATGCCATTCGTTTCGATATCGTTACGAGATCAAAGCGAGAAGATGTCTGTTTCAATATCCACAGTCTGCCAATCGATTCGGTATTGCTTTGAGACTATTTCGAGATATCGGGGAATTAATTCAATCTCGATTACGATTTCGTATCTATATTATACTACAATTCATTCTAACATGTACTCAGATATCGTAACAAGATAATGAAGTTTATTCGAAACGAGAAAAAAAAAACGATTCTGGATCGATATCGCATCGAATATCAAAATTTATTCAAAAACCATTTCGATATCGATATGATAAATATTTTAATTTTATAAATTAGAACCGATAAAGCAACGAGATTGAACTATTTCATCAAAGTTATTCGAGAAATCGTCGAGTCATCGGAGGTCTCCCAGACATGGTAGACTGGGTGTAATTCATAAAAAATAACGTTAAATTACGATTGGTAATTTTTGCAGTACGAAACGACTTCCTTGCTAAACATATTTAAGTCAATATTTAAATTAAGTCATATTTCTTTTCATATTGTATTAAAAAGAGTTATTTCAAATTTTAAAATGCGAAGTTTTACATTTATTGACCAAATAGTCATATGAAACACTACTTTAGCAGACAATTGATATAGTACTATATAAAACAATACTAAAATCTCTATCATTCCAAAATATCTAAAATATTAATTGAAGATAATCAAGCTGAAATGTTGATGTCCTATAAAATTCGCGTTTTACCCTATAAACTAAAACAGTAAACATAACTTTAGCAAAATCCTTTAAGAACCAACAGACAGCCAATCGTTAACGATGGCAATTTCAATAAATGATAAAATATCACATTGCAGTGTGCGTTTTCTATATGTCTATCTGTCGGTCTTTACCTCAAGGACCCCAAAGATGGCAGCACGTGCCACTAAATTTTACACTTTATTTTTATACGACCATAAAGAAATCTACGACGTATGGGCAATTGGTCAATAAATAAAATGCCAGACAACTCGCTGGGAATATGTTCGAATAATCATGTTTTATTTACTACGTGCAAATACTGGGAAATGAATTTCTTATTCGAGTGTGATCTGAAATGTTCGAAATGTTAGGCCAACAAAGTATAGGCAGGTACATAGTTATGTGTCTGGTATATTTATTGCACCTAATATCGAAAAGATAATATATTTTAATAAACAAAAGAAGTACAAAAAAAAATCCTTGGAATTAGGTGCAAATTTCTCCAGTGGGAATATAATACATATCAATGGTAGACCAACTAATCAGAAGAATAAATAATGACTCGACTCCATTCACTGACTTAGATGAAAGGTTATTTCGTGAGAATATTTTATATGACAATCGTTTCAGTATAAGGAAAATATTTACCAGTAATTAGCAGACTCTTGAATTGATTTTGTACAACGTATTCCAAACACATACCAGACATGTATTTTTGCATTTTATGATCATTAGCATGGAGACTTTATATAGAAACGAGTGAAATGTACCCATTTTAAAGAAAAATTACATTAAATTACGCTGTTAACATGTATTCACTGAAAAAAAAATATATATGAAAATATAGAAAAAATGTATCAATACGAACCCAATTCATTTTTAAACACCGATGGAACATTTAATTGTATTGATTAAATATTTAATTATATTAATTAATAAATTAATTGAAAATTTATTTATTTATATAGTTTATATATAATAAATATTTTATTTATTAATATATTTTATTTTATTTAACTACTTGTTGTTCGAAGTTTGGACCACGTTTAAGTCACCAGTAGAGCTATATATAATAAAATGTTAAACACAAATAGGAGAGAAGAATATCAAGTATTCATATGCACACGATGTAAGGAAAAATGACTCGACGAACCGAATAAGCAAGCACACGTTGCGTTGAACCTATGTAAAAAAAAGATCGGTACAACAGTATCTGTAATACTTTATAGTAAATGCAAAACTGTGCAGTGGCTGTAAAACTGTATACTGACTGTAAAACTGTCGTTTGGTGTGTATGCTATATATTAGCATATACACAAACCTAGAAAGGATATGATTTGTACTATTAAATAATTCGTATATCCAATTAATTAATTTATTATATTAATATGTATCAATTATTCGCAGCTGTTTCATTTTTTCAATATGTCTATTTAATAATTTTTAAGAAATACAACATTTTGAACTATATTGAGTTTCATTACTAAATTTTATGAATGTATTAAATTTAAATATTTTTTAGAGTAAAAATATTTCTAATTATTATTAGATGCCATAGATTGATGGTAAATTAAAAAAAAAACATTTAATAATTGCCAATTTGTAATTGTGGCAACTCTGTGGTGCGTTCATGAAAATTTCGTCTGCTACCATGAAAAGCATTGAAAATACGCTGACTTGACTGAATAAAAAATGAAAATGAGTTTTTCAATGTTGTGTCAGCAAACATACAAATGATGTATCGTTGTAAATAAGCAACTCATGTTTGCATATGATTTGCTGTGCATCCGGGCGAATACACGATAAACTTTTGCTTCTCCACAATCGAATCTGTACCCAAGAATGAATTTCCGTTGTGGCAGTACCTACTACATATATGTTTCTGATTTGTATAAATCACAAATGCGCCACGCATTCAAATGCGGATAGAATTTGTAACCGCGTCAATCATCAGAACCCCATTGAATTCAATTGAATTGAATTGTGAATGATACATGCTCTGAGCTTGGTCTCGATTTATTTTCCTATTATGTAAGTGTTATTTGCAGAAATTGATGAAACAAATATGAAAATATTTTCATGAACTTGCAAAACACTCAAGCAACTATACAATTACAAACAATTTGTTTTAATACTTTTAAAGGTTTGATATTTTTGAATAATTTTTATTTATAATAATAGTTTGGCTCTACAGTCCTATAAGAACTTAGGCCGAGCTCTCTGACTACTTTGAGCTGTGCGTGCCATTTTTGTACTCAAAGTAGTGGGACCTACATTTTACTGCCGAATCCGAACGGCAGGTGAGAGCTTTTTATAGGCAACGTTTTACTCTCGTAGGGACCTTTCGACTTTGGGAACTTTAACTTTGACCAGTGTTGCCAGATTAGTTAAATATATTTTTTATAATTTTTATCATTTTCTCAGTAATGTTAGCTATCAAAAGAATATAACAAAAATACTTGTTACTGAAGAAGAAAAATTACTACGGAGATTTGTGTATAAGTCCAATTTTCAAAAAAAAACTAATAATTTGAAAAAAAAATTTCGAATTTATAATTTTATATTTACTAAACCACTAGAGAAATTTAAAACTGGTTTCTGTTTTTCGTTTATGTGTTAATTGTTTATAAAAATTCCATACAAATATTTTGATTTCATGATAAAATCTACAAACTATGTATAGATTACGTACACAGAAAAAAATGTTCATACTATTTATGAATTTGTTCATCAATTTTACGAATTTTTCATTATTACTCAACCAATGACCGAATTCATCCAATTTATGAATCGTTCATAAAACCGTTATGAAAAAGTTCATAATATTGATGAACGGTTTCATAATATTTATGAAAAAATGAATGGTATTTATGAATTTTAAACTATTTAAAAATAAAAAAAAAACAGTTTTTTTGGAGGTTGCGCTGCTTTGCCACAAAACATTAATATGAACGCAATTCATAACAATTATGAACGCGTTTATTATATCAATTTCGCTCAAATTGAGCGATTCGTATATACGAAGAATATAGTTCATAAATAGAATGATTTTATCCATATATATTATGAACGATGTCGCAATTAACGGCGTTCATATCCTAATATAACATTTTTTCTGTGTAAAGTGAAGTCTTCAAAAATTAAAAAAAAATGCATGTTCATGTCTATATCTGGAAAACTAAAAGATGTATTTTTTGAACTGAGTACATTTTCTTTACATCTAATCCTTAGCTTTTCATAAAGAAAATAATTTTTAAAATCGGATAAGTTTTGGATTTTTTACAATTTTTGTAAGATTTTTCATGAAAAAAATCTCAACTTTATTGTTTTTTATCTCCATAACCATTAAAGATACAGTATCCAATTTCAAAACTTAAGTTCTCTCAAGAATTCTTTATATAAATCTTTTTAATATATCCGAAAACAATGAATTTCACCCGATTTAAGAGCGTTTGGGGAAACTGTGAGAGAGTGCGTTAATATTCATTGGGACAGGGGTGACTTCACTTGTTGCTGCTGCTAGCTGGAGTCTCTTTCGTTGGTGGCTGCTACGCTGCATTTCGCAACAATGTAAAAATGATTTGTCTTCTTGAGACACTACTTTGAGTTTTTGAGACAATGTTAAAATTCAATAAAAACGCATGGTTGTTTTAGGTTTAAGTTCAAACGTTATAATATTTATTTCAAAGTTAATTTTAAGTTATTAGTTTTAAGTAATTTTTCGTCGTTCAGAACGTTTAACGTTGTGCTGCTGCAGATGTTAAAAGTGAAGTGTCGAATAAAATGTTTCATGTGGCAAATGTCACATCATGCCTTGATGATCCTCTCACTTACGTGCGTGTATGCGTGTGTCAAAATCTTTTGGTGACTTGGATGGCAGGGTTGCCACATGTTAATTTGCATCACCGCAAATATTGTTATGCGGCGGTCGCATCATTTTATGAATATTACTTTCGTGGCACGAACATTCCCTAAAAATTAAGACAGAGCCCAACGCTCTCAACAGAACCACGCAATACTTCACATCACATTGTTCAAAAAATTCCAGTTACATAATACGAAATAACAACAAAAACCAAGAAGATAATATTTTCATATATTTGACAGTCAATATATGTTTAACCACAAAAAGTTTACTTAAGCCGGTATAAAGTAAAAATCATATGTAGATAACAATTTTATATTAATGTGGTGTATAAGTAATCTAAACTAGGAGTTTTATTGATCCAGCTCTTCTAGTTTTTCTGTATTGATGATTTCAAATGACTGATGGACAGACAGACAGAAAGACGACAGACGACAGATTGATCATGCCTTTTTTTAGTTTTACAAACGACTTAACAAACTGTATATACTCTTTCACTCTTAGTAAAACATATGCCTTGAGATGATAAAATAAATTTGGGAAAAATCATTCGTAATTGGTTGTAAAATAATACTAGCAAAATACCACAAACGCGATATAAGCTGATTTTTTTTAATAATAGTTTTAAACCCGTATATAATTTATTAATTTTTTTTAAATATTTTAATTTAAATTTTTAGGTACTTGGTTAGTTTTGGTTTGAATAAAATATAAAATAAATATAAAATAATAATAAATACAAATGCAAATAAAAAAAATACCTCGATTCGATAGCTAGAGTGTTACCCACTTCAGCACTTAAAAGAGTTCAAAAAGACATGAGTAGAATACAAAAACCTTCACATTTATGTGATTTTTAATACTCATAGAAATATATAAATGGCTCCTGAAACCTGGGTAGCCACCGAGTAACAATTATGTGATTGTTTGTGAAATCAAACTCTATTGTCACTGAATGGTGCCAGCGACACCCAGCAGCACTTGTTTGACAAACAGTTACTAATTAAACTCACCAAGCTTCACGTATTAATCTCGCACACTCACAGACTCCTTCTCATTCTTTCGCACACTCTTTGTGTTTACTTATTCTCTTTTCTTTCTTCTTTTCTCTTTGTTCAGTTACATTCTATCGCTGGCGATCGCTGACCTGTTGGTCATCATCGTTTGTGTCCCAGTGGCCACCATTGTCTATACACAGGAGAGCTGGACATTCGGGGCGGACTTCTGTCGTGTCGTCGAGTTTTTCAAGGACATCTCGATTGGCGTCTCCGTGTTTACGTTGACAGCGCTCTCGGGCGAACGCTACTGTGCGATTGTAAATCCTCTACGTAAATTACAGGTGAGTTTTTTGAGGTGTTTTAAGCAAAAATGCCACAAGTGCTGTTTAAATAATGTGGTCTCGGACAGCATAAAAGTATGACAAATAATTAATAAAATTATTAAGTGCACTTGACTACTTTTGGCTTATCTCACCTATGTAAATGTGGAATCCGACTTGTAGCATATATGTTGTCTGTCTTTTCTATTACTTATCCATCTATATTGTTTTTGTAAATCTCTGTACAACAATTTAGTAATTACCAAGTGTCTGTCTGTTTTGACTGTGTTTCGTTTGGCTCAACTGATTATTGCCTTTTGTTTACAGACAAAGCCATTAACTGTATTTACGGCCACCATGATTTGGATATTTGCCATATTGGTTGCGACGCCATCTTTCGTTGTGTCCGACATCAAGGAGTACAAACTGGATTCCAAGGAGAATTTCACAATTTTGGTTTGCACGCCGTTCGGCAAGAACCGCACCAACTATGAAATCTACTCACGGTAAGTTAAACACTGACGATGATAAACATTTCCGAAGAAATCAAACACCTGTGAAAGTTTATTAACTTTAATATAATTATTATTTGGATGAATATGCTAAATATTGGGAAATGGCTGACCACAAAACTTAGTGTTGATTTTGGCCACAGGCATCAACAGTTTGTGGTTACTTTGGGATGTGTGTTATGTGTTTGTACACTCAAAATAAAATCTGCTTAAAATACACGAAATCATTCGTGTATTTCACCAAAAAATTAGTAAAATTTATCCACAAAATATTTCGTAAAATACACGAAAGAATTTTCGTAAATTTATGATAAAATTACGAATAAACAATTAGTTTATTTTACGTAACTATTCGTAGATTTTATCTACAAAAGCCATTCCGCCATAATACGAAAGATTCGTAATTTATTGAATATTTGTGTATCTTGTTACGAATATATTCGTACATTTTACAAAAGTATTCGTAGATTTACGAAACCTTTGAAATGATTTACGAATACTTTGTTAAAAAAAATTACGATGAATCTGACGATTCATAAATATATGAAAAATATGAAATATAATACTTTAGACACAAACATAACTAACACAGTATACATTTTAATTCTTTTTGTATTTATAACTATCTATTTGCGTCCGCGATTTCAATTAAATAAAATATTTTGTTAAAAAAACTCTGGATAAAAATGAGGATTCATCCATAAAAATATGAAACATTGTGCACTGATTTGATACTTTTGCACTTTTAGCACAAACAGAACTCACACAGAGCACATCTTAAAACTTTTTGTATTTTATAACTATCTGCATGCGACGCGATATCAATTCAAATAAAATGCAATTCCAAGTTGCTGTTTGACGCAAACGTATTACTATTTAAACTAATTATTCGTAACAACACGAATATTTCGTAAAAATTCTCATATTGCCTTACAATTTACGAAAGTTTAATAATTTATTCGTAAAATGTAAAGCCCATTCATAACATATGTTATTTTTTCGTAAAAAAATGTAATAAAGAATAATATAACTAAAATTTCATAATTTAAACGGAATATTCGTGATTTTGTTGTTGTTTTAATTTTACGAATATTGATTCGTAATATATACGATTCGTGATCAATATTTTGGAAAAATGTATAAATTACAAATGTTTCGTGTATTTTACGAAATAGAAAAGATTTATAAGATTTATGATATTTAAATAAATGTGGTTTGATGAGCAAAATTCATGAATATGATGTATATTATTCATTAATATGATGGAATGGAGTCTTCGCATAATTAGCAATTAAATATTATATCTCGTATAAGAATTATAAATATATAAATGTGTAAATGGAGACAAATTTGTGTTTGAAATTTGATCTTAAAAAAAATATTGAAAATGAAAAACATTTAAAAAATACTATTTTAGTTCAATGAATGAAATCATCAATATGATGAATACTGGTAGTTGGTGAAATTTGGGGTGATATTTTTTTGTGTGAATCTGTATAATACATTTGAAGTCCTACCAGCAATTATTTTGAGTCTTTGAAGACTCCTAAATGTGTCATATTTATGAGTGTTACGCTCAGACTCCCGATCACTGGGTAGAGGGCAACATTTTATAAACTCAAAAACCCTAATATTTTTGAAACTTTTAATACAACAAAAACATTCACATTTGAGTACTAAAAACAAACCAAAAAGTCTTCCGACTTCTGGGTAGAGGGCACCATTTTATGAGCCCAAATTTGCTCATACACAGAACAAAAAAAATGCTTCAATATGATGAATTTATTCATAAATATCATGAATTTTTTACCATCTACCAGATTCATTATATTGATGCCACCGTTCATTAAATGACATATTAATGAATGTATTCATTATATATATGAACATAATATTCAATACAATGAATTTGAATTGTCATATTGATGAATTTATTTTTTATAAATATAACTTTTTATTAACAAAAAGTTGTAATTATAATAAATATGTTATAAAACATTTTACTAATTTATGCATGTCGAGCAAGCATTATATAAGAAATAACACAGAAGAACTACTTGAGAATTGATAAGTACGGCAAAACATGAACGAAAAAAAAATATGTTGATAGAAATTTGGTTTAATGAACAGCATTCTTCAATATGAAGAACAAATATGTTGTATTTAATATTTTGGTTCATTAATATGATGCAACGTATTCTTCACATACAGTTCATCATATTAAAGAACACTTTTTCGACAGTTACCAAGCGTTCTTCATATTTATGATAGCATTCATAACATTGATGGCGTTATTCATTAATATTATGAATGGCTCTTCAATACAATGAATCCTGGTTTGAAGAACGGAATGCAACAATATGATGTACAATTTTTTTCTGTGTATAATAAATGACATATTAATGAATGCATTCATTATATATATGAACAAAATATTCAATACAATGAAATTTGTATTGTCATATTGATGAATTTGTGCATAATATTTTTTTTTATTAAATAATTCTAAAATTTTTTTTTATAAATTTTAGTTAAAAAAAACAGTAACATAATTAAATAAAAATTATCCGAAAAAAAAAATTCGGACAAAAAAAAATTGTTCCGAAAAAAAATGGAAACAAAAATTTGTTCAAAAAACATTTTTTCGAAAAAAAAAGTTGATCGAAAAAAAAAATTTTTTTTCAAAAAACATATTTTTTATAAATATAACTTTTTATTAATAGAAAGTTGTAATTATAATAAATATATTGTAAAAATATTTTACGAATTTATGCATGTCGAGCAAGTATTATATAAGAAACAACATACAAGAACTACTTGAGAACTGAGAAGTACGGCAAAAACTGAACGAAAAAAAATATGTTGATAGAAATTTGGTTTAATGAACAGCGTTATTCAATATGATGAACATATATGCTGTATTTCATATTTTGGTTCATAAATATGATGAAACGTATTCTTCACATACTTCATATTGAAGAACACTTTTTCGACAGCTACCAAGCGTTCATCATATTTATGATCGCATTCATAACATTGATGACGTTAGTCATTAATATTATGAATGGTTCTTCAATACAATGAATCATGGTTTGAAGAACGGAATTCATCAATATGATGTACATTTTTTTTCGGTGTTATTACTTATAAAACAATCATATTCCACTATTTAAAAGACACCAAAAAGGCTCCCGAAACATGGCTAAAGGATACGTTTTTTAAAGCTCTAAAGTCTTCATATTTATGAGTGTTTTAAATATTCTGAAATCTTTTATATTTTTGAGACTTTTTAAACACCACAATTACTTTATTTTCGTCTCCACTTCAAAAATATATAAAATATATTAAATGAATCCAACATCATTCATGTTCATGTTTTTCATTTTTAGTTCAGACATCCGACAGAAAATGCATCAATTTCAAGTAAATCCATGAAAAATTTATGTTTGTCTATTGAGCTTACACTAATAAATTGAATTTATATTTGATTTAAAAATCAAAACGAATATAGTATATCAAATTTATTTAAACAGTAGGCTCTTAAAGCCATCATAAATAAGATACTTTTATGAGTGCTCCTAAATTTGATGCATTTATGAATTTCATAAAGCGTTCTGGAATGATACTCTATTCTGATTCAAATTTTGGAGTGCAATTTGTAGCTTTTAGGTGTCTAGTTGATGAGGGCTTCTAAATTACTCATAAACTCTTTTATAAGTAATATTTTAAAGAGCTCCAAAAACAGTAATAAATGAAAAACTTTCATGAGTCTTTTTTCTAAGGACTCATAAAACATTCAAAAATTGGTCTCCTTTATGACTCTAATTTCAGAGCGCACCTAAATTGCTTAATGGGCTGGGTCAATGTAAATGCGACACATAAAACAGTATGAAGTAAATTGAAACTATTTAATCAAATATGGGTTAAAAATAAATTGCGCTATATTACATGAGGTGTTGATAATCAAAAACAGCTAAGTCTATTTTTGGAAAAAAAAGAGTTAAATCCGGATTAATATTCTAGAACTCTTGTTACACATATTGTATTTTTTAAATTTTCAGAATTTTACTTTTTTTACTACTAATTACATGTAAAAGTTACGTCGGAAATTAAATAAGTCGCAAATGTTTGAATGTCAAAATGAGCGAAGACCAGAATCTCGTTTCCAAGAGCTCTAATTTCAGTATTTTTTTTACATAATATTTAGTTTTCAATGCACTTTACTAAAATTTACAAAGTGCATATTTTTCTATCTTGCAGTGTGTATTTTATTTTATTAAAAAAAAACATACACTGAGGGAAAAAAAGCAATAAAATTAAATAAAAAAGTAATAAATTTAAATACTTTTCGACACGTTTTTCACCCGTAGTCTATTGTATTTAAATTAAATTATTTTTATTTAAACTTGATGTAAATACGTACGTAATAAAATTTGAAGTAAATACATATTTTTATTTTACTTTTTTCGGAATTTTTTAGTAAAATTAAATACTTTTTTATTTATTTTGAAATTAAATACGCGCGTAATATTTTTTGTATTGAGCTTTACGATTTTTATTACAAAAGTATTTAAATCAAATTTAAATAATATTTATTTAATTTTATAACGTCACTTTTTTCTTAGTGTATGTTTTTAAAAACATTTTTCATATTTATATAAATTAAAAACATAGAAACATATACATCAAAAATTGCCCAATGTTCGATCCAAACTAGCTAAGTCCGTATATCTTCTGGATTCTATCACCCTGACTTGGGGAATTTGAAATATTAAATTTTATTGTTTACTGAATCCAATTTGACATTTAACATTTTAAATTACCGTTTGATTAATACACGTAGTTTTGATTCCCAATACCAAACAAGAATCTGCTATTTATTAAATACTTTAAACATAACATTATACAAAACAAGGACTCAATATCAATACATAAAACAAAAACATAAATTCGACCGAATTTTTCTGATTTCCAATTAATTTAATTAGCTGAACTGAAGTTATTATCCCACATCTAAATACTTATATGCATCACATTCTAAAATAAACCAGTTGGGAAGGTTAGATCACATGGGAAATTTTAAAGTAGGTGTAATTCTGATAGTTAGGATTTTCAAAATTATAGTCGGTCTAAGCCGACTATAAATACCCTACACATATGTGTGGTTACCATTCAAAGTGGTATATAGGTCACCAGGGTATACAAATCCTGAAAATAACTACAAACTTTCCATCCCTGAAGAATTGTCTTTCATTTGATACCCATATTTACAAATGGGTAGGTGTAACGAATTTCGATTTTTTTTAATGGGAACCACAAGTCGTTTCGAGGGAAAACATTATTTTCAAGTATTTGAGCATAATGTCAATATATATTTGATCAAAAAAGTTTACCTAAGCACGTATACAGTAAAATTGATTTGCAGATGTATATTTTATATGAGGTATTTGAACATAAGTGGTCAGTTCTCAGGTCACAATAGACCGATCATGATAATTTTCTTGTTCAGTCAGCTTAGATATTTAAGTAATCTAAATCTAAAGTATCATTGCTTTAGCTCTTCAACTTTTTCTGTAATCGTGATTTCAACAGACAGACACCGGAGATGCTTTTTTCAGGATGTTACAAACGGCGTACCAAACTGATATACCCTTTCACTCTTAGTGTAGGGTATAATAAACCAAAGTGTTATGTTATGTTATTTTACATTTTACATTTTTTTTATTACGAAATTTTCATAATCCTGATACTCTTAAGTGTTTTCGCAAAAATTATTTCACAGCACGCCAAACAAAATGCAATTAAACTTTTAATAAGTATTTAAACTTGAGTTTTTGTTGAATACCAAATATCTTGTTAATCCTATGCATTACTCAATTTTAAATTATTCCAAAAATTCTACTAATACTGATTTTCGTAATAATCCTCTTTATGTTAACAAAAAGTAAACTTGATAAAAAATTACATCGTATCAATGATAATCCGCAGCTTTAAACATCGTATCCGTTTACAATATATTATGGCGCTAAATTCCACATAGAAATCCTTGAGTCTCGTCAACACGCCCGAAGAAGGGCAGAAAGTCAAGCAAAGCACGTACACCAAACAGAAAACTGAACAAAATATAGTCTACATTTGTGGACACACTTCCGAATAAATTCACGCACGCACATGCACTAGCACACGCACACACAAATATTTATTTATTATAGCACACATTCAAACACTCACAGGAAATAAACAATTGCTTTTATTAAGTAAGTTTCTACATCATCAGTTTGCAAACTGTTGAATTTAATAAAGTGGATTTATGTATATACGTGTGTTGGTGTAATCAACACACTACATTATGAAAGCTCGATGCATTTTAAAGTATTTTTTGCTATTTTATTACCAGACGTAAAGAAAAACATGATTGTTGGTATTATATTAATATGATAATATTTATATGGTTGATTTAATTATTTTATGTTTAAAAAACGATTGTCGGGAGAGGAATATGATGGACTCAATGATTTTTCTGAGCATTAAATTGATTGATACACGTTAACAATCATGTATATATTAATTGTATGCTTGCAAGAATCATGTTTTTTCTTCTGTTTGTCAAACTATTACCCTTGTACTTATATTGTAATTATTATAAATTGTAGCCCATGGTTGCATTCTTAGTAGTTTTCAAAGATACGCAACCAGGGTTGTTGTTTAAAATAATACAATGCTGCCACTATTCTCCACTGAGAATAGTAGTAAAATATTAAAATTAATGCAAAAACTTAGATATACTAATAATTAAAATATAACTGCTTCAAAATATAATACTTTATATTGATAAGTAACTCTCAATTTCATTTATAATATTATGTTTGGCACAATGATGGCATATCCTTATCTGTGTATATTAAATTACGTATCGATCCAATAGATTCACTCGGGGCCATATCCATGGGAGGGCGTTGGTTTAAAGGTTTGGTTTAAAGGAAGCATCTCAATAACGCAGATCTTGCACAAATTCTAAAAGATAGAATTTTATACGGAAACTTTTCATGACTTAGTTGCGTTCTTCATAATGCCCAATAATGTTATTCTTCCTATTTAAATGTTATAAGGAATGAAATCGAATAGTCTCAAAATTTTAAAAGCATGAAAATTTAACCAGTTGGGAAGGTTAGAGCACATGGGAAATTTTAAATTTGGTGTTACTATGATAGTTAGGATTATCAAAATTATAGTCGGTCTAAGCCGACTATAAATAAATACCCTACACATATGTGTAGTTACCATTCAAAGTGGTATATAGGTCACCAGGGTATACGAATCCTGAAAATAATTACAAACTTTCAATCGCTGTAGAATTTCCATTCATTTGATACCCATATTTACAAAAGGGTAGGTGTACCGAATTTCGATTTTTTTTTTGGAACCACAATGGACCGATTTTCGCACATACAGCGTAGGTATATAAGTAATCTAAATTATAAGTTTCATTTATACAACTCTTCAATTGTTTAAGTAGTAGGAATTTCAACAGACAGACAGACGGACTTCGCTAAACGGCGTACCAAACTGAATATACCCTTTCACTCGTAGTGTAGGGTATAAAAAGCATCTTTAAGGAATACAAGTCGATTTCTTTTCATTTTGTTTAAATAATTAAATAATTTTGTTTTCGGCCGGAAATATATTTGTGATAATATTTTGTACCCAGGCTTCTAGTATTTTTAACCATTTAATCTGTTCATTTTCTACTAAAGAAAAGAAAAGCGTAGTAATTTATAAGAAGAATGAAAATGTATGGTGTTCTTAATCGAAATGAGACTTGATTTTTTTTTCTGTTTTTACCAAGGATTGAAACCATAACCAATATCCATTTAAAACCGTTTCTTTTTTAAAAACGAAACCGAAACTGTTATACGAAAATCAGAAATAAACCGATATCCAAACCGATATAAACGTTTCCGGTTTTATACCGGTTTTATACTGGGTTTAAAACGGTTTTTAAAAAAATATTAGAACGACAAAAAATATTTTATTTAAAATACAAATGTCATTTAAATCGGGTGTTCCGAAATAACATCTTTGTGTATAAAAAAAAATGTTGATTTTTTGGAAAACAATATTTCCCAGAACGACGGACTCTGTTCTCAGCTCTGTTTTGCAATTGTTTTCTTCGATCACTTGTGAATACGGTAAATCAGCAAAATACGCACGCAACTCCAAGAACAAAATAGACAAAGCTATTTGTTTCCTCTTTCTTCGATACGCTAGTGTCATTCGTAAATAAGACTATGCATGTGTTTGTTAGTTTCTTTCGATCACAACCAGTTGGGAAGGTTAGATCACATGGGAAATTTTAAAGTAGATGTTATTATGATAGTTAGGGACGCTTCGTTTATGAGTTATGGCCATTTAAAGGAAAATGTTTTTCAACACCTGATTACACCAGAACCGACCGATCGACTTATATGAAATTTGCAATGAATAATTGGACCATCAATATCTATTAAATGCCCCCACTTTGGACCCTCTAGGACGCTTCGTTTAGGAGTTATGGTCATTTAAAGGAAACCGACCGATCGAATTAAATGAAATTTGCAGTGAATAATTGGACCATCAATATCTATTAAATGCCCCCACCTTGGACCCTCTGGGACGCTTCGTTTAGGAGTTATGGCCATTTAAAGGAAAATGTTTTTCAACACCTGATTACACCAGAACCGACCGATCGACTTATATGAAATTTGCAATGAATAATTGGACCATCAATATCTATTAAATGCCCCCACTTTGGACCCTCTAGGACGCTTCGTTTAGGAGTTATGGTCATTTAAAGGAAACCGACCGATCGAATTAAATGAAATTTGCAGTGAATAATTGGACCATCAATATCTATTAAATGCCCCCACCTTGGACCCTCTGGGACGCTTCGTTTAGGAGTTATGGCCATTTAAAGGAAAATGTTTTTCAACACCTGATTACACCAGAACCGACCGATCGACTTATATGAAATTTGCAATGAATAATTGGACCATCAATATCTATTAAATGCCCCCACTTTGGACCCTCTAGGACGCTTCGTATAGGAGTTATGACCATTTAAAGGAAATATGTTTCAAAACCTGATTACACCAGAACCGACCGATCGAATTAAATCAAATTTGCAGTAAATAATTGGACCATCAATATCTATTAAATGCCCCCACCTTGGACCCTCTAGGACGCTTCGTTTAGGAGTTATGGCCATTTAAAAGAAAATGTGTTTCAAAACCTGATTACACCAGAACCGACCGATCGAATTAAATGAAATTTGCAGTGAATAATAGGACCGTCAATATCTATTAAATGCCTCCACTTTGGACCCTCTAGGACGCTTTGTTTAGGAGTTATGGCCATTTAAAGAAAAATGTTTTTCAAAACCTGATTACACCAGAACCGACCGATCGAATTAAATGAAATTTGCAGTAAATAATTGGACCATCAATATCTATTAAATGCCCCCACTTTGGACCCTCTAGGACGCTTCGTTTAGGAGTTATGGCCATTTAAAAGAAAATGTGTTTCAAAACCTGATTACACCAGAACCGACCGATCGAATTAAATGAAATTTGCAGTGAATAATAGGACCGTCAATATCTATTAAATGCCCCCACTTTGGACCCTCTAGGACGCTTCGTTTAGGAGTTATGGCCATTTAAAGGAAAATGTGTTTCAAAACCTGATTACTCCAGAACCGACCGATTTAATTTTATGATATTTGCAGTGAATAATTGGACCATCAATATCTATTAAATGCCCCCACTTTGGACCCTCTAGGACGCTTCGTTTAGGAGTTATGGCCAATTAAAGGAAAATGTGTTTCAAAACCTGATTACACCAGAACCGACCGATCGAATTAAATGAAATTTGCAGTGAATAATTGGACCATCAATAACTATAAAATGCCCCCACTTTGGACCCTCTAGGACGCTTTGTTTAGGAGTTATGGCCATTTAAAGGAAAATGTGTTTCAAAACCTGACTACACCAGAACCGACCGATCGAATTAAATGAAATTTGCAGTGAATAATTGGACCATCAATATCTATAAAATGCCCCCACTTTGGACCCTCTAGGACGCTTTGTTTAGGAATTATGGTCATTTAAAGGAAAATGTGTTTCAAAACCTGATTACACCAGAACCGACCGATCGAATTATATAACATTTAAAGTGAATAATTGGGCCATCAATATCTATAAAATGCCCCCACTTTTGACCCTCTAGGACGCTTCGTTTAGGAGTTATGGCCATTTAAAGGAAAATGTTTTTCAAAACCTGATTACACCAGAACCGACCGATCGAATTAAATGAAATTTGCAGTGAATAATTGGACCATCAATAACTATAAAATGCCCCCACTTTGGACCCTCTAGGACGCTTCGTTTAGGAGTTATGGCCATTTAAAGGAAAATGTGTTTCAAAACCTGACTACACCAGAACCGACCGATCGAATTATATGACATTTGCGGTGAATAATTGGACCATCAATAACTATAAAATGCCCCCACTTTGGACCCTCTAGGACGCTTCGTTTAGGAGTTATGGCCATTTAAAGGAAAATGTGTTTCAAAACCTGATTACACCAGAACCGACCGATCGAATTATATGACATTTGCGGTGAATAATTGGACCATCAATAACTATAAAATGCCCCCACTTTGGACCCTCTAGGACGCTTCGTTTAGGAGTTATGGCCATTTAAAGGAAAATGTGTTTCAAAACCTGATTACACCAGAACCGACCGATCGAATTAAATGAAATTTGCAGTGAATAATTGGACCATCAATAACTATAAAATGCCCCCACTTTGGACCCTCTAGGACGCTTTGTTTAGGAGTTATCGCCATTTAAAGGAAAATGTGTTTCAAAACCTGATTACACCAGAACCGACCGATCGAATTATATAACATTTAAAGTGAATAATTGGGCCATCAATATCAATAAAATGCCCCCACTTTGGTCCCTCTAGGACGCTTCGTTTAGGAGTTATGGCCATTTAAAGGAAAATGTGTTTCAAAACCTGATTACACCAGAACCGACCGATCGAATTATATAACATTTAAAGTGAATAATTGGGCCATCAATATCAATAAAATGCCCCCACTTTGGACCCTCTAGGACGCTTCGTTTAGGAGTTATGGCCATTTAAAGGAAAATGTGTTTCAAATCCTGATTACACCAGAACCGACCGATCGAATTAAATGAAATTTGCAGTGAATAATTGGACCATCAATAACTATAAAATGCCCCCACTTTGGACCCTCTAGGACGCTTCGTTTAGGAGTTATGGCCATTTAAAGGAAAATGTGTTTCAAAACCTGATTACACCAGAACCGACCGATCGAATTATATAACATTTAAAGTGAATAATTGGGCCATCAATATCAATAAAATGCCCCCACTTTGGACCCTCTAGGACGCTTCGTTTAGGAGTTATGGCCAATTAAAGGAAAATGTGTATCAAAACCTGATTACACCAGAACCGACCGATCGAATTAAATGAAATTTGCAGTGAATAATTGGACCATCAATAACTATAAAATGCCCCCACTTTGGACCCTCTAGGACGCTTCGTTTAGGAGTTATGGCCATTTAAAGGAAAATGTGTTTCAAAACCTGATTACACCAGAACCGACCGATCGAATTATATAACATTTAAAGTGAATAATTGGGCCATCAATATCAATAAAATGCCCCCACTTTGGACCCTCTAGGACGCTTCGTTTAGGAGTTATGGCCATTTAAAGGAAAATGTGTTTCAAAACCTGATTACACCAGAACCGACCGATCGAATTATATAACATTTAAAGTGAATAATTGGGCTATCAATATCTATAAAATGCCCCCACTTTGGACACTCTATGACGCTTCGTTTAGGAGTTATGGCCATTTAAAGGAAAATGTGTTTTAAAACCTGATTACACCAGAACCGACCGATCGAATTATATAACATTTAAAGTGAATAATTGGGCCATCAATATCTATAAAATGCCCCCACTTTGGACCCTCTAGGACGCTTCGTTTAGGAGTTATGGCCATTTAAAGGAAAATGTGTTTCAAAACCTGATTACACCAGAACCGACCGATCGAATTATATAACATTTAAAGTGAATAATTGGGCCATCAATATCTATAAAATGCCCCCACTTTGGACCCTCTAGGACGCTTTGTTTAGGAGTTATGGCCATTTAAAGGAAAATGTGTTTCAAAACCTGATTACACCAGAACCGACCGATCGAATTAAATGAAATTTGCAGTGAATAATTGGACCATCAATATCTATAAAATTCCCCCACTTTGGACCCTCTAGGACGCTTTGTTTAGGAGTTATGGCCATTTAAAGGAAAATGTGTTTCAAAACCTGATTACACCAGAACCGACCGATCGAATTATATAACATTTAAAGTGAATAATTGGGCCATCAATATCTATAAAATGCCCCCACTTTTGACCCTCTAGGACGCTTCGTTTAGGAGTTATGGCCATTTAAAGGAAAATGTGTTTCAAAACCTGATTACACCAGAACCGACCGATCGAATTATATAACATTTAAAGTGAATAATTGTGCCATCAATATCTATAAAATGCCCCCACTTTGGACCCTCTAGGACGCTTCGTTTAGGAGTTATGGCCAATTAAAGGAAAATGTGTATCAAAACCTGATTACACCAGAACCGACCGATCGAATTAAATGAAATTTGCAGTGAATAATTGGACCATCAATAACTATAAAATGCCCCCACTTTGGACCCTCTAGGACGCTTTGTTTAGGAGTTATGGCCATTTAAAGGAAAATGTGTTTCAAAACCTGATTACACCAGAACCGACCGATCGAATTATATAACATTTAAAGTGAATAATTGGGCCATCAATATCAATAAAATGCCCCCACTTTGGACCCTCTAGGACGCTTCGTTTAGGAGTTATGGCCATTTAAAGGAAAATGTGTTTCAAATCCTGATTACACCAGAACCGACCGATCGAATTAAATGAAATTTGCAGTGAATAATTGGACCATCAATAACTATAAAATGCCCCCACTTTGGACCCTCTAGGACGCTTCGTTTAGGAGTTATGGCCATTTAAAGGAAAATGTGTTTCAAAACCTGATTACACCAGAACCGACCGATCGAATTATATAACATTTAAAGTGAATAATTGGGCCATCAATATCAATAAAATGCCCCCACTTTGGACCCTCTAGGACGCTTCGTTTAGGAGTTATGGCCAATTAAAGGAAAATGTGTATCAAAACCTG
This sequence comes from Dryomyza anilis, assembly GCA_951804985.1. NCBI lineage: Eukaryota > Metazoa > Arthropoda > Insecta > Diptera > Dryomyzidae > Dryomyza > Dryomyza anilis. The sequence continues at coordinate 70,388,444 of OX638133.1, forward strand.
ATTACACCAGAACCGACCGATCGAATTAAATGAAATTTGCAGTGAATAATTGGACCATCAATAACTATAAAATGCCCCCACTTTGGACCCTCTAGGACGCTTCGTTTAGGAGTTATGGCCATTTAAAGGAAAATGTGTTTCAAAACCTGATTACACCAGAACCGACCGATCGAATTATATAACATTTAAAGTGAATAATTGGGCCATCAATATCAATAAAATGCCCCCACTTTGGACCCTCTAGGACGCTTCGTTTAGGAGTTATGGCCATTTAAAGGAAAATGTGTTTCAAAACCTGATTACACCAGAACCGACCGATCGAATTATATAACATTTAAAGTGAATAATTGGGCTATCAATATCTATAAAATGCCCCCACTTTGGACCCTCTATGACGCTTCGTTTAGGAGTTATGGCCATTTAAAGGAAAATGTGTTTCAAAACCTGATTACACCAGAACCGACCGATCGAATTATATAACATTTAAAGTGAATAATTGGGCCATCAATATCTATAAAATGCCCCCACTTTGGACCCTCTAGGACGCTTCGTTTAGGAGTTATGGCCATTTAAAGGAAAATGTGTTTCAAAACCTGATTACACCAGAACCGACCGATCGAATTATATAACATTTAAAGTGAATAATTGGGCCATCAATATCTATAAAATGCCCCCACTTTGGACCCTCTAGGACGCTTTGTTTAGGAGTTATGGCCATTTAAAGGAAAATGTGTTTCAAAACCTGATTACACCAGAACCGACCGATCGAATTATATAACATTTAAAGTGAATAATTGGGCCATCAATATCTATAAAATGCCCCCACTTTGGACCCTCTAGGACGCTTCGTTTAGGAGTTATGGCCAATTAAAGGAAAATTTGTTTCAAAACCTGATTACACCAGAACCGACCGATCGAATTAAATGAAATTTGCAGTGAATAATTGGACCATCAATAACTATAAAATGCCCCCACTTTGGACCCTCTAGGACGCTTCGTTTAGGAGTTATGGCCATTTAAAGGAAAATGTGTTTCAAAACCTGATTACACCAGAACCGACCGAACAAATTATATGAAATATGCAGTGAATAATTGGACCATCAATATCTATTAAATGCCCCCACTTTGGACCCTCTAGGACGCTTTGTTTATGAGTTATGGCCATTTAAAGGAAAATGTGTTTCAAAACCTGATTACACCAGAACCGACCGATCGAATTATATAACATTTAAAGTGAATAATTGGGCCATCAATATCTATAAAATGCCCCCACTTTGGAGCCTCTAGGACGCTTCGTATATGAGTTATGGCCATTTAAAGGAAAATGTTTTTCAAAACCTTATTACACCAGAACCGACCGATCGAATTAAATTAAATTTGCAGTGAATAATTGGACCATCAATATCTATTAAATGCCCCCACCTTGGACCCTCTAGGATGACTCGTTTAGGAGTTATGGCCATTTAAAGGAAAATGTGTTTCAAAACCTGATTACACCAGAACCGACCGATCGATTTATATGAAATTTGCAGTGAATTGGACCATCAATATCTATTAAATGCCCCCACTTTGGACCCTCTAGGACGCCTCGTTTAGGAGTTATGGCCATTTAAAGGAAAATGTGTTTCAAAACCTGATTACACCAGAACCGACCGATCGAATTATATGAAATTTGCAGTGAATAATTGGACCATCAATATCTATAAAATGCCCCCACTTTGGACCCTCTAGGAAGCTTCGTTTAGGAGTTATGGCCATTTAAAGGAAAATGTGTTTCAAAACCTGATTACACCAGAACCGACCGATCGAATTATATAACATTTAAAGTGAATAATTGGGCCATCAATATCTATAAAATGCCCCCACTTTGGACCCTCTAGGACGCTTCGTTTAGGAGTTATGGCCAATTAAAGAAAATTTGTTTCAAAACCTGATTACACCAGAACCGACCGATCGAATTAAATGAAATTTGCAGTGAATAATTGGACCATCAATAACTATAAAATGCCCCCACTTTGGACCCTCTAGGACGCTTTGTTTAGGAGTTATGGCCATTTAAAGGAAAATGTGTTTCAAAACCTGATTACACCAGAACCGACCGATCGAATTATATGACATTTGCAGTGAATAATTGGGCCATCAATATATATAAAATGCCCCAACTTTGGACCCTCTAGGACGCTGATTGCACCAGAACCGACCGATCGAATTAAATGAAATTTGCAGTGAATAATTGGACCGTCAATATCTATTAAATGCTCCCACTAAGGACCCTCTAGGACGCTTCGTATATGAGTTATGGCCATTTAAAGGAAAATGTTTTTCAAAACCTGATTACACCAGAACCGAACGATCGAATTAAATGAAATTTGCAGTGAATACTTGGAAATGCCCCCACTTTGGACCTTCTAGGACGCTTCGTTTAGGAGTTATGGCCATTTAAAGGAAAATGTGTTTCAAAACCTGATTACACCAGAACCGACCGAACAAATTATATGAAATTTGCAGTGAATAATTGGACCATCAATATCTATTAAATGCCCCCACTTTGGACCCTCTAGGACGCTTTGTTTATGAGTTATGGCCATTTAATGGAAAATGTTTTTCAAAACCTGATTACACCAGAACCGACCGATCGAATTATATAACATTTAAAGTGAATAATTGGGCCATCAATATCTATAAAATGCCCCCACTTTGGAGCCTCTAGGACGCTTCGTATATGAGTTATGGCCATTTAAAGGAAAATGTTTTTCAAAACCTTATTACACCAGAACCGACCGATCGAATTAAATGAAATTTGCAGTGAATAATTGGACCATCAATATCTATTAAATGCCCCCACCTTGGACCCTCTAGGATGACTCGTTTAGGAGTTATGGCCATTTAAAGGAAAATGTGTTTCAAAACCTGATTACACCAGAACCGACCGATCGATTTATATGAAATTTGCAGTGAATTGGACCATCAATATCTATTAAATGCCCCCACTTTGGACCCTCTAGGACGCCTCGTTTAGGAGTTATGGCCATTTAAAGGAAAATGTGTTTCAAAACCTGATTACACCAGAACCGACCGATCGAATTATATGAAATTTGCAGTGAATAATTGGACCATCAATATCTATAAAATGCCCCCACTTTGGACCCTCTAGGAAGCTTCGTTTAGGAGTTATGGCCATTTAAAGGAAAATGTGTTTCAAAACCTGATTACACCAGAACCGACCGATCGAATTATATAACATTTAAAGTGAATAATTGGGCCATCAATATCTATAAAATGCCCCCACTTTGGACCCTCTAGGACGCTTCGTTTAGGAGTTATGGCCAATTAAAGGAAAATTTGTTTCAAAACCTGATTACACCAGAACCGACCGATCGAATTAAATGAAATTTGCAGTGAATAATTGGACCATCAATAACTATAAAATGCCCCCACTTTGGACCCTCTAGGACGCTTTGTTTAGGAGTTATGGCCATTTAAAGGAAAATGTGTTTCAAAACCTGATTACACCAGAACCGACCGATTGAATTATATAACATTTAAAGTGAATAATTGGGCTATCAATATCTATAAAATGCCCCCACTTTGGACCCTCTATGACGCTTCGTTTAGGAGTTATGGCCATTTAAAGGAAAATGTGTTTCAAAACCTGATTACACCAGAACCGACCGATCGAATTATATGACATTTGCAGTGAATAATTGGGCCATCAATATATATAAAATGCCCCAACTTTGGACCCTCTAGGACGCTTCGTTTAGGAGTTATGGCCATTTAAAGGAAAATGTGTTTCAAAACCTGATTGCACCAGAACCGACCGATCGAATTAAATGAAATTTGCAGTGAATAATTGGACCGTCAATATCTATTAAATGCTCCCACTAAGGACCCTCTAGGACGCTTCGTATATGAGTTATGGCCATTTAAAGGAAAATGTTTTTCAAAACCTGATTACACCAGAACCGAACGATCGAATTAAATGAAATTTGCAGTGAATACTTGGAAATGCCCCCACTTTGGACCTTCTAGGACGCTTCGTTTATGAGTTATGGCCATTTAAAGGAAAATGTTTTTCAAAACCTGATTACACCAGAACCGACCGATCGAATTATATGAAATTTGCAGCGAACCATCAATATTTATTAAATGCCCCCACTTTGGACCCTCTAGGAAGCTTCGTTTAGGAGTTATGGCCATTTAAAGGAAACCGACCGATTTAATTATATGATATTTGCAGTGAATAATTGGGCCATCAATATCTATTAAATGCCCCCACCTTGGACCCTCTAGGACGCTTCGTTTAGGAGTTATGGCCAGGAAAATGTGTTTCAAAACCTGATTACACTAGAACCGACGATCGAATAATATGAAATTTGCAGTGAATAATTGGACCGTCAATATCTATTAAATGCCCCACTTTGGACCCTCTAGGACGCTTCGTTTAGGAGTTATGGCTTTTTAAAAGAATCATGTTTCAAAACCTGATTACACCAGAACCGACCGATCGAATTATGTGGCATTTGCAGTGAATAATTGGGCCATCGATATCTATTAAATGCCCCCACTTTAGACAGGCAGGAGGTCATGCTGATCAAGAATATATATACTCTTTCATACCGGATATGCTTCCTTCTGGGTGTTACAAACGGCGTACCAAACTGAATATACCCTTTCACTCTTAGTGTAGGGTATAAAAACATGCTTCGCTAGTGTCATTCGTTGTTTTGAAGCACGTACTTTCACTAAACTTAAACAATATTATTTTTTTAGGCTTTCTTTTGTGTTTATTTTTTTTTTTGTAATTGCAAAATAATGAAGTTTTCTTAAGTTAAGTTCTATTTTTTTAAAATATAAAATTATATTATTAATATATAAACATTTTAACAGTGTACCTTCATTTGAGTGCTATTGCTTGTTGTGCGTTTTCAGTTTCAAAAAGCCTCTGCTTCTTTTGAAAGCGCAACAACAAAAGTATGCGAATCAAAACAAGTAATCGATTTTTCGTGGGAAATTATTTTGTACGACAAATGCAACTCGTGGGTGTTGTTGTACAGAAAGTTTTTCTTGCTAACTGGATGGTTATACTTAAATACACACACATGCAATGTTTTCTTTTTACATTTTTTTTTATTTTGCTTTTGTATATGAATAATGAAAATTCTTTTTTTTTGTGTTTTTGCTTTTGTGTTGAGTTTGCTTTTATTTCTGCGTTTTTACTTTAGTTTTTATATTTTTCTTTTGTTTTGCGTTTTTTCTTCTGTATTTTGTTTTTATGTTTGCTTTAGTTTTTGGGGTTTAAATTTTGACTTTGCTTTGTTTTTTTTCGGATTTTTGCATTTGTTTTCTGGATTTGCTTTTGTTTTTTTGCCTTTGTTATGTATTTCAATTTTGATTTTAATATGGTTTTTTTTTGTTTTGTTTTTGACTTTTTGTTTGCTTTTATTTTTCTGTTTTTGTAACATTTTTATTTAGTTTTCATATTTTAAATTTGGTCAAAATTGTTGCCATTGTTACCAGTCTTTCACAAAGAGTCACTGTGTTAAATTTGGTCTAGATCGCATTGACGGTCAAACAGGGGTGAAATTTCGAATTAAAATATAGCCTATCATTCCTTACATCTGTAGTAACCACATCTACCACATCTGTAATAAAAATTTCAAGAAAATAGGATCAGCCGTTTAAACTGAGAAGGGGAACAAACAAAAAAAAATAAACAAATCAATAATTTATCAATGTATAGGAAGGAGTTCTTATAGGACTGTAGTGCCAAACTATTATTATTATAGGAAGGACTATAAAATAATAACAATAATAATAGTTTGGCACTACAGTCCTATAAGAACTTAGGCCGAGCTCTCTCACCATTTTGAGCTGTGCGTGTGATATTAGTACTCAAAGTGGTGGGACCTACAGTTTGTTGCCGAATCCGAATGGCGGGTGAGAGCTTTTTCATAGGCAATGTTTTACTCTCGTAGGTTTGCCATTTACTCCCGAGAGGTAGCGCGATATAGAAACAGTACAGGCTTGTACCGGGTACCTTTCAGCTCGCAGTCCAACGCACTAACCACTGAGCTACCGCGGCTACATTAAAATACCTAATCCGAATTAATGAGAAATCAAGAATGATTTTTTTATACAAATGTATTAATAAATTTATATACATCTTTTTTCAATTATATTAAAAATCCCCAAAACAAAAATCATGGAAACAAAAATCTTCGGAACTGGATTTAATATAAATCTTATTTATGTTCACTTCCCAAGATTAACAACTATAGATTTCATTACGGTTCGCCCTTGGTTCGGTTATGAATTTGGGTTATTGTATTAAAATGAACCGGTTCCAATTTCAGTTTTTGTATTGCTGTCATTCCATATTAAATGTAAATATTTTATATAATTATATAGCCATTTCTAGTAAATACTTAATAATATTGAAAATGTTATGTCTTATTATTTATGTTTTCATTTCAAATCCTCATATCGTTCAAGATATGAGTTAATTTCAGTGTTTTTTTATAAAATTTTCGTTTGTGGTTTGATTTTTAAAGTTTACTGATTTGACACAGATACCCGTTTCATTTTAATCCAGTTTTAATCTCCTGTTAATTTTCAACACAAATTTAATAAAATAAGTGCCTCTTTCTGTAATTCGAAACGTAAGACTATTAGACGAAAGTTACGTAATTTTGAAATAAATTTCAAAGTTTTAATAGACAGTAACATAAAATCAAAATTTGTGTGACGAAATTTTGACGTCAAATTTTTATTTCGTCGTTCGTTTGGAAATACAAAAAGTGGGTAAAAAAATGAAAATGTTTGAAAATAATTTTTTGATATTATTTCAATTGCATTCCTTTAATTACGATTTTCAAACTTCTAACGCAAATTGCTATTGTACTAAAATTATTTCTTTGACAATAGATTTAAATATCATTGTCGCTTGATATTAGCATCAGAATTATGCATAATTCAAATAAATAAATGAAATAGAATCAAATAAAATAAAATACTCAAATGGCGTACTTCAGTTGCAAATATAATCTAAACTCAATGTTTCCATTTTGTGTGCCATGAACCCAACTGGATGGAGCATCATCACACAGCCACTTCAGTTTTGGCTGACTTACAATTATGCAAAATTCGTTGCTGAATTTATTTATTCGCAATGTCATCGAAATAATGCTCCATAAATTATTCACGCACTCTTCCCGATTTCTATGAACAAACAAATATTTAAATATCAAGTATCTGCAAATGCCATCGATTGGCAGAAATTCCACAAATAAGTCTCGACTGGCATTTCACATAATTACATTATAAAAAAAAATTTCAAAAATAACATAAACAAGACCAAACAATAAACTAGACTCAATAATGCGATTAGCTCTCAAAACAGTGCGAAAAGTACTACAAAGTGTCATTACAATATGTGTTTAAGTATTTAAATCGGGGATAAAACGTATAAATTTAGATTAAATTATAAAATATATTTATTTGAATTAAATGGACACTATTAAATTTAGAATAATTTAAGGTTTTTCAGAAAAACGGTAACATATCGATACCTGACAGGCAAAAGATCGTAACCAACAAAAAGCAAATTTCACAGGAGGCGAAAAACGTCTCAAAATCGAGTAGTTCAATATTTTTATTGATTTTTTTTTAAATGATTCCGTGTCACAATTTCCAAAAATATCCATTACATTTTGAATGGAGTATTTAAAGAAAAATGTACGATGTTACGATGTTTTGCCTGTCTCAATTTATTTCGAAAAAAATTTCAATTATACTACTTACGATGGTATTCCGAATTTAGGTAAATGTCAACATGGAACATTTTGGACATGTTTAATGGAAATTGAGAATAGCCAGTGGTCAGTATTTTACTTTAGTAAACAAAATGGATTAGGTTTTTTTTTTTGATTTAAATTTTTTTAGATTTTCTACCATAATAAGGAGTTAAACATAGTACTTAAAGTAGTCACTACAAGAAGTATTAAAATTATGATATGAAATAGTCCGTATGCATCTATAAACATATCGTCACTGCAATGCCCAACATTTTAAAAATGTTGGGAAATTTTATATTAAAGTTTAAAGTCCTTTAAAAAAAATGTAAAATATATTTTTTGTCCATTTTTTCTATTTTTTTGGTTTATTCGTTAATTATTATGACGTATATAAAATATCTTTGGATTTGGACAACTTACTGAATTATAAATAGGGATTTTCTGAGGCTATATCCTGACCAAAACCCGACTATTTTTGTTTTTATGCTATAACTTTTTATTGGTGCGATTGGAATCATTATTTAAAAATAATTTGCCAAACATTTTTCTTGCAAATGATAAAAATTCAAAAAATCATTTTAAATTATTGATGTCAATCGCTTTAAAAAGAAACAATTAATGCCTTTACACCACTATATTATTTTACTAGCTGGATCCGTACACGACTCGTGCACATTTATTTGTTGTACCAGGGCTGCGCAACGGGGTTTTTTAGTTTTATTTTTATTTTAATGTCTTATAAAGTGACAATTAAATTTATTTGATTTTTGATTTTATTACTTTTATTTGTTTTTATATATTTATTACTTTTTCACGATAATATAAATTATCAATTCATGAAATCTCAGATAAAACATAGCGATTAAATAGATGATCTTCTTATATATTGATATCGACGTTTAGTTGCTTTGCATTAATTAGACGGTGAAATGAATGTTCATCCTCTTGGATCTCGATTACATTGAAAATGATTTTGACGATGTCAATCTACTCTGACTTCTATTAAGAAGGTGATGAACGCCATGAATTTTTTCTATCGACGCTGAATTCTACGACAAAGACGGGTGATGAATAAATATGATGATCTCGGTGATGATATCGATATATAAATTTTGAAATTATTATAATGATGATCTGTGATGTTGGCGAATTCAATCTACTCTGTCTTCTATTAAGAAGACAGGTGATGAACGCAATGATTTCATTCAATCGACGCTGAATTCTATGACGAAGACAGGTGATGAATATGATGATCTCATTGATGATATCGACGTTTAAATATCGAAATTATTATAATTATGATGATCTGATGTTGGCGATTTCAATCTAATCTGCAATGAATTATTTCAATCTACGCTGAATTATATTACAAAGGCTGGAGATGAATCTTGTTGGAGTTGATGTCAAATCTCGACATTATTATAACGATTTGTGTTGTTTATGATTTCACCTGCCTTCTTTTATGATGGTAGGTGATCTACTCAATGAATTCCAAAACATTAAACTTATTGTTTTAGAAATCAACATTTAAATTTTGAAATGATTTTGCAGATTTCAATGTACTCTAACATCAATAACGATGGCTGTATGATTGTTGCATTTACTTATTATATCGTAATCTAGTTGATATCGCTTGTTCATGATTATTACAATCAAAGCTCATTATGTCGTTTTTATGTTGAATTTTCAATAATTATACTCAGAGTTCTGAATTATAATTTCAAGATGATAACCACAAATTGTTAATGGTGATTTATTTTAAGTCTGTATTTTTCTGACGTAGAAAATTAACATGATGAAAATTAATTCTAAATTGAATTGAATCCTGAGGAGATGTGTCCCGCTCTCTGAGTTGTATGATGTATGTGTACAGCAACTTTTGATTGCTAAGTTAATTAAAAAAAAATGATATCATTTGATATTGATGAACTTGTTTATTATATTTTTGTCGAAATCAATGAGTGTTTAACGAAATTATACTGATGGATTTATTTAACGATCAAGTAGATGTCAACGTTGAAATCATCAATATTTATGATAAGCTCTAAATTAAAATATATATATTATAGCTGGACCCGTGCACGACTCGTGCCAAGATTTTGTGTATTCAAAGATATGGAGCGATATTATTAATATTATTATTATTTTATTATTTATATGAGGGGCGCGTGCTTAGTTGTTGAAGTTTTTTATTGGTTTTATAAATGTAGTAACCAAATAATAATTCTCCGCCTTAACAACTTTTCTCAAAGACAATTCATCTCATACTCCGCTTCCTCTTAGAATTCTTCCCCGTAGAACAATTCGATGTAGAATTCTTCCCAGTAGAAATATTCTCCGTAAAATTCTTCCCCATAGAACGCTTTCCCGTAGAATTCCTCCCGGTAGAATTATTTCCTGTAGAATTATTTCCCGTAGAATTTTTCCCCGTAGAGTTTTTCACAGTAGATGTTTTAGTGTGGTGAGTTTTAGAGTGGTGTATTTTATTGTGATGAGTTTTATTGTCGTGCGTTTTAGTGTGGTGAATTTTTGTGTGGTGAATTTTATTGTGGTGAGTTTTAATGTGGTGAGTTTTAGTGTGAAGAATTTTAGTGTGGTGAATTTTAGTGTGGTGAGTTTTAGTGTGGTGAGTTTTTGTATGGTGAGTTTTAGCGTGGTGAGTTTTAATGTGGTGAATTTTGGTGTGGGGAGTTTAAAGAATTTTGGGTGGTTGTTAACCTGGTGTGAAATATCTTGATATCACTATAATAACTGTTGACATACACGTAATGTAAAATGTATCTTTTATGGGGAGTGCCACGCCTAATGGTCCAATCAGTCCCACATTCGGCGAAACCGTTTAGAATGGTTAAAAATAACGCTGACCAAAATTTAATTAAATTTGCTATCCCAATTGCTGATATGCGTTATATGGGAGGTACCCAGTCCACCAATCTTACCGAGATATAGCATATACTCTGCCCACGCCCAACATACATATTGTGACAAAATTTTATTCAATTCGGTTCAGCAGTTTCGAAATTTAAAAATATATATATTCGACAAAAAAAAACAATGTTCGAAAAATTTCGAAAAAAAAATTGTTAAAAAAAAATTTTGGACGACAATAAGAACGCAATGGTCGAAATCGACATTTTACAAAAAAAAAAATATTCAACAAAAACAACAATGTTCAAAAAATTTCGAAAACAAAATGCTAAAAAAAATTGTTAGTCGACAAAAACAATGCAATGGTCAAAATCACCATTTTCCAAAAAAAAAAAAAAAAAAAAACAATGTCGAAAAAAAATTGTTTTTGCTTCTGTTTTTGATATTTTTTTTGTTTTGTTTTTCTTTTTCTGTTTTTTCTTTAGTTTGGATTTTTGTTTTATGTTATTGCTTTTGTTTTTGTATTTTTGCTTTTGTTTTGTTCTTTTGTGTTTTTGCTTTTAATTTTTTTTTTGTATTTGAGTTTTTTGTTTCATGTTCGTAGCTGGTGAAAGTGCCGAGTTATATCGTATTAAAAGTTTAGATTGTATGGGAGGTGCCACGCCCCTTTGTCCAATCCCGCCCATATATAGCATATATCATTCCTTCCAGACCATACCGCATCTGTGGTAAAAATTCGCCCTTTTGGCATGACAACAATTTCAATTTTTCGAATTCGTCCTTTTGGTTTTGTCTCTTTTGGCTAGAAATATCCAATAAAACCACTTACGATTTTGGCACAGTATACTTGAGGAAAAACTACATTAAAATATGTAAAAAAAACGCAAATGTCTTAAACTACACATTCGCCCCTTTGTCATGACAGTGACGATATGATGTGTCTTAAATATTGGATTTATAATTCGAATGCCTTCGCTCAGCCCAGAATTGCACAGAATTGGATTAAAAATAATTAAAAATTATATCGTAACCAACATTTAAAAAAAAATCTAATAATAATAAGGATAATAAGTGTAATGGCTTTATTTCAAATTTGGACTGCGAAATTTAAAAATATGATTTTGCAGGGACATGCTACTCATAAGGAGGTTTCCAAAAATGTAATAAAAAAAAAACAAAATGTTGGTTACCTGAAGATATCGATATGTCAAAAATTTTAATAGTTCCGCTTTATGGTCTAAAACATTTTTTATAGTTCGTTATTACGGTGGGAATTAAAACCTTTTGTTGAACACCTTATATTAACTTAAAATGTACTAATTTATTTAAAATTCTTTTATTTTTTCATAAACAGCTACACAGTAGTGGGTAAAGCATTCATCTATTACTTGCTGCCGCTCTCCATAATTGGCGCCCTCTACATTCTGATGGCGAAACGTTTGCACATTAGCGCTCGCGACATGCCCGGCGAAACACTCGGCATGCAAAGTCGTTCGCAGGCGAGAGCAAGACGACATGTGGCACGCATGGTGGTTGCTTTTGTTGTTGGTAAGTTGAACGACGCGAAGTATGTTGTGCTTGTCGTCTCCATTGCTCAGCTTATAAACAACCTTCCGGCACGTTGAGAAAGTGTTTGACAAAATATAGCGATTATCTATAACGATTATATTAATTGCAAGCATTCATTATACATGTCGGTGTAATACAAAAAGTAATAATTCAAATATATTGTAATTTTTTGTAATATTAATATCTAGCTTTATCTCCGTTAAATAACTATTTTTCAAAAGGCATTCTGCGTTTCAAATTACAATATTCAACTAATTCAATATGTCTGCGCTTCAATCGAATGCATTAAGCAGACAAACAAGAAATCCGTTAGCAATTATTGTACACAAGCACAGCTGCATTCGAGTTCCGACTCAATATAAATTCAATTTGTTAACATGTTCAATTGATGTTTATTCCTTCTTTTTCTTCTTCATCTCTTTTTGTGATTTCACACGCTCCGTTACAGTCTTCTTCGCCTGCTTCTTTCCGTACCATCTCTTCGAATTGTGGTTCCACTTAAATCCAACGTCGGAGGACGACTTCGATGACTTCTGGCACGCAATAAGAATGATCGGCTTCTGTTCAAGGTTAGTATTGCGTATGTTCGGCGAACCCGTTGCAAAATAGGGGCGGTTGATTACTGGAAATGTACAGAGGTCACCAATGTCGTCACTAAGATTTTCTTCTATTTTTGTTCGCAGTGTATTTAATTCTGGCTGTATTTAATTTTTAAAACATACCACACAATAGCATTATACACCATACTATAACATACTATACCATACATGGCAAAATAATAATGTCGTAAATTAAACTACATTTATGTCTTTGTTTTGAAAAAATGTAGTTGTACTACATGTTGTTAGTTTTTAAATACATTTGTATTTGACTTAATTTTGCAGCACAATGTATTAGAAATTCATTTCTACATATTGTGTTTCAATTTTTTGCTTTTATTTGTTTGATGTTCGTGTGAATATACGACGAACGTACTGCAAATTAATTTCATCGTGCAAGTACAAACGAAACCCAATTCGTTTGCTAAAACGAGAAAAAACTTTGAAATCACTTTAAACTTCGGTGTAAAAAATATTATATTTAAAAGTATGCATGTATTAAAGTCAGTTGTATTTGAAAACTTCAAAATACAAAGTGTTAACTTTAAATAGTAAATAAATTTTATATTTTAATGTGACTGTTTAAACTTTAAAGTGCAGAGAATAAAATTATCATCATATTGATGAATTACGTTCTTAAAACTATGATTTATTGTATTGAAGAATGATTCATAATATTGATAACTACAATACATCAATGTTATGAATTTATTATCAATATGACGAAGAACTGAAAAAGTGTTCGTCAATATTATACATATATGTGAAGAATAATTTTTATCATATTAATGAACAAATATATAAAATACAACATATATGTACATCATATTGAAGAATAGTGTTCTTCAAACTAAATTTCAAACAAAATATTTATTTTTCACTCATTTTTTGCTATATTTCTCAGTTTTCAAGTAGTTTTTGTATGTTATTTCTTATGTGATGCTTGCCCGAAATGCATAAATTAATAAAATGTTTCGTAATATATTTATTTATAATTACAACTCTTTATTAATACAAAGTTATATTTATAAAAAATATATTTAAAAAAATATTTTTTTTTTTCGAAAATATTTTTATTTTCCAGAACAATTTTTTTGTTTCATATTTTTTCTTTGTTTCTGAAAATCCGAAAAACATTTTTTTTCGCACAAAATTTTATTCATTGATTTCTTTTTTCGATTTTTATTTTTTATCGATTTTTTTTAACATTAAAAACATTAAATTGAAATCATCCAAATGATGAATCTGATAATTGTTAAAAAAATATATAGTATTTGTGAATAAACTTATCATATTAAAAAATTTTTTTCTATGTATGGTGTGCATCTGAAAAACCTGATAATGCTTAGTAATGAACCAACATTATTAGATATTTTAGACTTTTAAATAAATACAGAATGTTGTAAAAATAAATAACATATGTAGTTATATTTATACATTTTCTTGAAGTAAATAATGAAGAATAGAAAATGCAGTAAAATTATGTAGTTATTATTAATACAAAAGCAACTACATTAATATGTAGTAATATCAACGTAAATCAATTAAATATGTATTCGTTTTAAATACATTTTTATATGGTTTTAATTCAGTACATTTTTCGGCATACTTACACTGAGGGAAAAAAGTAATAAAATTAAATAAAAAAGCAATAAATTTAAATACTTTTCGACACGTTTTTCACCCGTAGTCTTTTGCATTTAAATAAAATACTTTTTATTTAAACTGGATGTAAATGCTTTTTATTTAAATTTATTACGTACGTAATAAAATTTGATGTAAATACTTTTTATTTAAATTTATTACGTATGTAATAAAATTTAAAGTAAATACTTTTTATTACTTTTTATTAAATTTATAACATATTAATTTAAACACAATAATATTTATTTCATATAAAGAATGAGACAAAATTATTATTTTTCGAATATTTTAGAAAATTATTCGAAAAAGTGTTGTTGTAAAAAAAACAAAATAAAAAAATGTTCAAAATAACTTTTTCGAAAAAAAAAATTTGAAAAAAAAAATTGTCTTAAAATTGTTTCAAAAAAATTTTCAAACAAAATTTTTTCAAAAAAAAAATATAAACTAATTTTTTTTTTTTAAATTATTTTTTATAAATATATTTTTTTATTAATAAAAAGTTGCAATTATTAATAAATATATTATAACACATTTTACTAATTGATGCATGTCGAGCAAGCATTTTATAAGAAATAACATACAAAACTACTTGAGAACTAAAAAGTACGACAAAAAATTAACGAAAAATAAATATTTTGATTGAAATTTGGTTTGATGAACAGCATTCTTCAATATGAAGTAAAATATGTTGTGTTTTATGTTGTTGATCATTAATATGATGAAACGTATTCTTCACATACAGTTCATCATATTGAAGAACAATTTTTCGACAGTTACCAGCATTCATCATATTTATGATCGCATTCATAACATTGATGTTGTTAGTTATTAATATTATGAGTGGTTCTTCAATACAATGAATTATGATTTGAAGAACGGAATTCATCAATATGATGTACGTTTTTTACCCTGTGTAACATAGGAAAAATATTTTTTTTGTAAATCCGCATTGAAAACGCACTTGAAACGAAAGAAACATGGTTGCAGACTAAAAAATAAAAAAAATGGGATTACAATATTTTAAATTACAACATCTCACTTTATAGTCAGATGAATACACACACACAAAAAAAATCACCAACTACCAGTATTCATCATATTGATGATTTCATTAATTGAACTAAAATCGTATTTTTTCAGTGTTTTTCATTTTTAATATTTTTTATATCAAGAAATTTCAAACAAAAATTGGTCTTCATTTACACATTTACGTATTTATAATTCTTATAAGATTTATGATATTCAAATTAATATGGTTCGATGACCAGAATTCATCAATATAAAGCTCACTTTTTCATTAATATGATGAAATGGAGGCTTTGAATAATAAGCAATTATATATTATAAATCATTTAAGAATTATAAATACATAAATGTGTAAATGGAGATTAATTTGTGTTGGAAATTTGGTGTTAAAAAATATTGAAAATGAAAAACATTTAAAAAATACGATTTTAACACAATGAATGAATTCATCAATAAAAAAAAAATAAAAAAATTTTGGTAAAATTTTTTATGTGCAGTATATTCTTCAATATATCATAGGAACTTGTTTCGTAAAACTATCAAGTAATCTGATAAGTTTTCTTGTAAAAGGATGACTGTGATCCTAAAAGCCTTATGGTTGGAAGCCTTAACTATACCTTAACATGCCATACTTTACTATACCATAATGTACCATACTTATGGCTACTAACCGTACAGATTTTGAGAGGACTGTACTACTGTACCGTAGGTTGTCCTCCTAAAAATTACCAAAAATCTAATGTTTCCTTCTTTTTTAATTATCTTCTAGTTTTGTTCAGGATTATAATGGAAATAATATGCTCTTTTCACTATATAGTGAGAATTTAATGTTGAATTTAATACGTAACCTTATTTTTTGTGACATTCTATTTAAGATTTCCGTTTTTTTTAAACAACGACAAATTTATCAAATTATGAGAAATTTCGCGTTATAAGAGCGCTTTTAATGCGGAAGAAGATACGCTACAATAATCTCTAATATTTCCAATATCTGTAAATATATCTTAATGAAAAAAATTAATAAAAAGTGTTCCGCATGTTCTTCTTTTTCGCTATTATCAATACAAGGTGTACTTCTCTATTTAAATTTAGAGTTGGTAACCTTTTTGTTACATGTTATAGGTGTTAATTAGTCATTTATAGCAAATGTATCATCATCACTATTAATGTGACATATTCATTATATTGTCGACTAACTGAGAAATTGTACAAGTAAACTGAGTAATACTACAAAAAATGGAACAGAAATAGAATAGTATACGAAAAACCATGGTATCAATCACAACTCTTCTAAATTTTCTCAATCGGTTTCTAGCAGTGGGTGGCATTCGAATTTTCTATTACGACGAGGAAACAAAGTGCTTTCGCAGAAGTCTATATCATCGATATGTACGGATTTTGCAACGTTTCTTTCTTATACCATTACAATTTGTTGTTGTGTCTTGTTGCTTATATTTATTACCAACATATTTTTTAATGCATACCAATTGTATAGAAAATTTTCATATTACTGGAATGTGTTTGTTTGTAATTACAAAAGCAGTCCCGGTTCTCCAGCTTTGGCACTTTTATAGTAATCGGCAGCAGGAACAATTGCAGCAATTGTTGGATGGACTCGTGAAGGCATTTCGGATGTATCGTCAGATTTATGGTCAGAAATTGCAACTTAAATTATGGAGATACATATTCTGTATAATTTTGCTTTCAAAGAACTTCATAATATCAACCACAATATATTGTTCATTAGGTTTATATAACAAAGGGCTCATGCTCAACTTGTGCGCATTTTATTGTGTATTTACTCCGGTTGCCATGTCTTCAGCCGCGTATGTGGGAATTTTTATCCTGCATGCACTCCATACGAATAATACGCATGAGGATATTTTTGGGTCATCAATCGACCTGAGCAATGGATCATCCAGATATTTGTCTGATAAACTATTGGATTACTACATATTGTTACAAACGCTACAAACGATATTTGAAAAATTCTCCGCACTTGTGATCTTGATGGAACTCTTGGCAGATTGGATAATGCTTACTATTGAAATACATTTCTACTCCTGGAAAATGATGCCTGATAAACGTAACATGACTGTAATTCCTTTAGTGATGATCCTCATTATCTGCATGGCTCTATTGGCCAGCGATATACATAAAGTTCGAATTAGTATTATTCAGGACTTCATAGAGTCCAGGCAGCATAACACATATGAATACCAAATACTTTGGCTATATACAATACACGGTAATCAAGATTTTAATTTGTTCCGTCTTTTGAAAGTTAATAAACCCTTGATTATAAGTTTTTTTGCAACTGCCTATAAGCACGGCATGATTTTAACTAGCTGGGCTATTGAACAAAATATTCAACGCTGTGACTAAACTAAAATGGTTTTATTTATTAAAATGCATCCTGCTCATGTATAATCACCATCTAAATATTTTTACGAAAATATGTAATTTGATTTAGGGTACAAACTAGTGTTACTTAATAAGAAATAGAAAACGAGAGTAAAGATTATTCAACGTATGAAAGAAAATGTGTGAGAAAGAGACGGATGACAATTCACCGCACTCAAGCGAGAACAAGATTAGAACACATGAATGCGAATGAAATGCAAATAGCGAGCAAACATCTCGGATTCTCGTTAAGTCTAAAAATCTGTGGAAACTTCTAGAACAGCTATAGACTGCACATCAGTGCAAACGAGATGGAGATACGAATTCTAGTCAAGTGTTGAAATTAATAGCAACTTCTAGGTCTCATGTATTCAGTTTATAAGGTTCAAAAGTTGTTATTTAAATTAATAAACATTATTCTCTTACTAAATTCAAACATGTGTGTTTTATTTTGTACACAATTCAGAAAAACAAAAAACAAAATGTTGTGGCAATATAACTAGTTTACACTCACTTTGTGACAAATTGTACGAAAATCAACATGAGACGAAATCCTATGGATAGGTTTTCAAAAAGAAAACTTTACTCAGCAAAACGAAAATTTGTTTGCCATGGACATCCCATATATCAATTCTATATAATTTGTGGTTGATGATTTTGACTGCATACTCAGGTTTTTTTTCTATTATGTAAAGTTTTTAAGAAAATATTTTGGGCCCTTTTCAGCCACTTTTTAATATTAAAAAATACAGTTCCGTACACAAATTGTTTTTCAATAAACTGTAAACGCATTTTTTCTTTTAATTATCAATTCTAATTACAATATATATTATTCCGATATGTTTTTAAGATATTTGAAATTTTGTTTGAATATTTTTGGACAATTTTATGACAATTTTATTAGCATTTTTGATCTAATGATAAATAAAAAAATGATTTATAGTTATGCAGAGCATAGTTCAACATAATGATGAAAATCACTAATATGCTCTATCAACATATGCAATACCTACACAGTTTCCGTAAAAACTTTTTAAATTATAATGCATGTACATTAGGGTGGTTCAAATTCCCTTTTTTTGAACTACAAGTCAACGTACCTCAAACCTCAACACCCTACGATTATTGGAAGACGGTGCTACATGGTCATATGTTTTGGCGATCTCCGAACAAATCTTCAAAATTTGTATTTTCATAACGCGATGATAAGTTACATATGGTGATTATGTCCTGAGTTTGTATATGAGAGACATAAAGGACCTTCCAATATATAATAAACACGAAACAAAACCAGTTGGGAAGGTTAGATCACATGGGAAATTTCAAAGTATGTGTAATTATGATAGTTAGGATTATCAAAATTATAGTCGGTCTAAGCCGACTATAAATACCCTACACATATGTGTGGTTACCATTCAAAGTGATATATAGGTCACCAGGGTATACGAATCCTGAAAATAACTACAAACCTTCAATCGCTGAAGAATTTCCGTTCATTTGATACCCATATTTACAAATGGGTAGGTGTACCGAATTTCGATTTTTTTTTTGTGAACCACAAGTCTTTTCGCCGGAAAACATTATTATCATGTATTTGAGCATGATGTCAATATATATTTGACCAAAAAAGTTTACATAAGCACGTATACATAAAAATTGATCTTTATATGTACATTTTATATGAGGTATTTCAACATAAGTGGTCGGATCATAGGTCACAATGGACCGATCTCGCCAATTTTTTCGCACATACAGCGTAGGTATATTAGTAATCTAAGTTATAAGTTTCATTTATCTAGCTCTTCAATTTTAAAAGTAGTAGGGATTTCAACAGACAGACAGACAGACGGACAGACAGACGGACAGACGGACATCGCTAAATCGACTCAGGAGGTCATGCTGATCAAGAATATATATACTTTTCCATACCGGAGATGCTTCCTTCTGGGTGTTACAAACGGCGTACCAAACTGAATATACCCTTTCACTCTTAGTGTAGGGTATAAAAATGTATATGTTTTTAAAAACCTCGTCAATTTCATCAATATATATATATATATCAAATTAAAGCTATTTTTATTTACTTTCTAAAGAACTATAATACAATGAAATAGGTCTGGTATTAATAAAGATATAGCGTTTTTAGAACTAAAATGTATCGATTTTTATTTTATGGCTAATTTACTAAAAAATATTATATTCATAATGTATAGTTTTTATATAATAAACAAAAGATCTAATAATTTACCTTTAATTTGATATACCACTTGCTTACACCGGTTGCAATATTTAATTAAATTTTTTAAATTAACTCAAATGCTCCACTCCATACAAATCAACAAAAATAAACAAATTTTCCAGGACAGAATTGGATGAAATTTGTAAGTATGTTGAAACAGTTCAAAATTAAGATATTGGCCAATATTCAGCTTTCCAGATAGTGTGTATTTGATGCTTTAATATGAGATGACCCATTTGAGTTATTATAAATAATTTTAATTAAATATTGCAACTGGTGTTTGAAAGTGGTATATCAAATTAAAGGTAAATGATCAGAGCTTTGATTTATTACATAAAAACTATACATTATGAACATAATATTTTTATTAAAGTGGACATACAATAAAATTCTAAACCTATGTTATTCTTAAACCGCTATATCTTTTATAGTGTCAGGCCAATTTTGTTGCATTATAGTCCATTAAAAAGGAAATTAAAAAAACTTTAATTTGATATATATATATATATATTGATGAAATTGACGAGGTGTATCAAAACATATACATTTATTTGTTACTTGCGTATTTTATATTGTCATGTCCCTAATGTCCTTCATATACAAACTCAGGACATAATGGCCATATGTAACTTACTGAATTTATAAATACTATCATTATATATAGTTATCATCGCGATAGGACACTACAAATTTTGAAGATTTGTTTGGTGATCGCCAACACATATGCCCGTGTAGCACCGTCTTCCAATATGCGTAGGGTGTTGAAATTTGGGCAAGATGTTACGAACGGTACGCCCTCACATAATTTGTGAGCGGGAACATGTCCTTAATGTCCTTCATATACAAACTCTGGACATAATGGCCATATGTAACTTACTGAATTTATGAATACTATCATTATATATAGTTATCATCGCGAAAATAGTTTATTTTTATTTTTAAATAGTTTGAAGTTCATAAATACCATGCATTTTTTCATAAATATTATGAAAGCGTTCATCAATATTATGATCTTTTGGTCATTGGTCATTTGGTTGGTCATTTTTGGTCATTTGGTTGTCATTTGGTCATTGGTTGAGTAATAATGAAAAGTTCATAAAATTGATGAACAAATTCATAAATAGTATTTCTGTGCAGTCATAAGCCCCAATTTTACAAAAAAAAAAAAACAAAGATAAAAAATACCATGTGGGACATATAAGCAATTTAAACTTTTATAACTTTAAAAGGTACAGTATATATATTTTAAAAATTAGAATGATGTTTAGTAATTAGTAATTTTGATAGTTAGTTTGACTTTACTCTGTAAAACCACAAATCATTTTCATATTAATCACTATATTTGAAATGACAAAAAAAACGTAGTGTAAAATAGTCTTTTTATAGTTGAATTTTTTTCTCCAAAAAAAAAAGGTTTTTATTCGGAAAATAAAAGGCAACATTGGCTGTGCGTTTTATATTTGTACTCAAAGTGGCGGGACTTACAGTTTAATGCCGAATCCAAACGGCGGGGTGAGAGCTTTTCATAGGCAATGATTATTCTCGTAGGTTTGCCATTGACTGCCGAGAGGTAGTGTCGCATAGAAAAATGTTTTCTATGAAAAAGATGTTAACAGTCAATCGGATTGAACCCGAGAACTTTCGGCTCATTGTCCAATGCACCAGTGACATTTTTGACTCGTAGTCCAACGCACTAACCAGACGAGCCACCGACGATAGTAAAGAACACTTTACGTAGTTTAAATATGAAGTAGTTCAAATTACGGAAATGGTATTTTTATTGAAAATGGAGTATGAAAGTACAAAAATTATGTTTACAACGCATATTTTAAAAAATAGACCAATTAGAAAAAGTAATTTTTTTGTTAATTTGAACTATGCTTTGGTTATCCAGAAATATTTTTTTTTTGTTTATCATTAAATCCTAAATAATAATTAAACATTTTTGGCGAAAATCATTAAATT
This sequence comes from Dryomyza anilis, assembly GCA_951804985.1. NCBI lineage: Eukaryota > Metazoa > Arthropoda > Insecta > Diptera > Dryomyzidae > Dryomyza > Dryomyza anilis. The sequence continues at coordinate 70,410,553 of OX638133.1, forward strand.
TATATTAAAAAACGCAAAAAAACGCTTAAAATTAGAATTTGTGTCTTTTCTAGCATCCACTGTAAATGAAAGAATAATATTCTTTTGGAAAATCCACATTAAAAAACACTTGAAACGAGACATTTCTCAAATTTTAAGCGGCAACCGTATATAGAACTGACACAAAAACCAGTGTTGCAACATAAAAATAAATAAGGGGATTACAACGTATTATTTAACTTCTTAATTTATACGAAAGTCAGAAGAATACACTATTTTCATACGAATAAGAATCTTGAATAGATCATCTGACATAAATACGAACATTTTTTTTAAATAATAAAACGAAGATAATTCAAAAAGGAAGGACATATTTGATTTTGGTTAATTTTTGGGAGGAAAGCGTGTGGAAAAATAGGAATGTGCTCCTAAAAGCAGTACGGTTGGTAGCCTTAACATACCTTTTAATACTATATCATAATATACCGTACTTAAGGTTACCAACCGTACAGTTTTTGGGATGACAGTACTTCATTTCAAGAGGTTGTCCCAAACTAATTTAATTTTATTTGTCCTTTTTTAAATTATCTTATAGTTTTATTGATTATTATGATGGAATTTCGCATGTCCTCCTTTTCCACAATTAACTATACAATGTGTCCTTCTTTTTTAAATTTAGAGTTGGTAGCCTTAACCATAATAAACCTTCTTTTTTTCCCATATTACAATTATAACCTTTTCAGTATATGTTATTGGTGTATATTAGTCATTTAAAACAAATGTCTCATCATCATTATTAATGTGTCATATTCACTATTTAGTCGATTAACTGCGAAATTGTACAAATAAACTGAGTAATACTACATAAAATGGAACAGAAATAGAATAGTATACGAAAAACCATGGTATCAATCACAACTCTTCTAAAGTTTCTCAATCGGATTCTAGCAGTGGGTGGCATACGAATCTTCTATTACGACGAGGAAACAAGGTGCTTTCGTAGAAGTATATATCATCGATATGTACGGATTTTTCAACGTTTGTTTCTACTACCAGTACAATGTTTTATTGTGTCCATGTTCTTATATGAATCACCGTCATATTTTTTAAGACATACTAATTGTATGGAAAATTATCAAAATACTGGATTTGGTTTTTATATAGTTACCAAAATAGTCCCGGTTCTCCAGCTCTGGCACTTTTATAGTAATCCGCAGCAGGAACAGTTGCAGCAATTGTTGGATGGACTCGTGCAGGCATTTCGAATGTATCGTCAGATATATGGTCAGAAATTGCAACTTAAATTATGGAGATACATATTCTGTATAATGTTGCTTTCAAAGAACTTCATAATATCAACCACAATATATTCTTCATTAGGTTTATATAACAATGGACTCATGTTCAACTTGTGCGCATTTTATTGTGTATTTACTCCGGTTGCCATGTCTTCAGCTGTATATGTGGGCATTTTTATTCTGCATGCACTCCATACGAATAATACGCATGAGGATATTTTTGGGTCTTCAGTACAGTTGGGCCATCGATCGTTCAGACATTTGTCTGATAAACTTTTGAATTATTACATATTGTTACAAACGCTACAAACGAATTTTGAAAAATTCTCAGCTCTTGTGATACTGATGGAACTCTTGGCGGATTGGTTAATGCTTACTATTGAAATACATTTCTACTCCTGGAACTTGATGCCTGGTAAAGGTAGCATGGTCGTAATTCCTTTTGTGATGATCTTCATTATCTGCATGGGTCTATTGATCAGTGATATATACAACATCCGAATTTGTATTATTCATGATTTTATAACGTCCGGGCAGCATAACACACAACTCTGCGAAACGTATGACAACCAACTACTTTGGCAATATACAGTATATAGCAATCATGATTTTAATTTGTTCTATCTCTTGAAAATTGATAAACCCTTGATTATAAGTTTTTTTGCAACTGCCTATCAGCACGGCATGATTTTAACTAGCTGGGCTATTGAACAAAATATGCAACGCTGTGACTAAACTAAATTGGTTTCATTTATTAATATGTATCCTGCTTATAAATAATTTTCATATAATCACCAACTAAATAGTGTTCAGCGATAATTCAGCGTACGGAGGAAAATGTGTGAGAAAGAGACGGAAGGTAATTCAGTGCACTTAGGCGAGAAAGAGATAAAAGCACATGAATCCGAATGAAATGCAAATAGCGCGCAAACATCTCGGATTCTCGTTAAGTGTAGAAATCCGTGGAAACTTCTAGAATAGAAATAGCATGCACATCAGTGTAAAAGAGATAGATATTCTAGTAGCTTTTAGAACTCAAAAATTCAGTATATATGAACACCTCAGGTATGAAAAAGCTAACTTTCTCCAGCTTAATTCAACGTTTTTATAAGTGACTGTTATAAAAGTTGTTACTTCAATCAATAAAGTTTATTACTCTTATTAAATGCAATCATAAGTTTGTTTTTATTTTGTACACAATCCAGAGATATAAATTTGCAGAGCCGGTATCCGGTATTTTCAGTAATGTTAATACCGTAATATTAAAAAAATATAACAAAAGTACATGTTACTGAAGAATAACAATTATTGCAGACATTTGCATATAAGTCCAATTTTCCAAAATAACTAAAAAAAAAATGAAAAACAACTTAAGATATTTAAAAACGGGTTTCAGTTTATGATTTATGTATTAATTGTTTATAAAAGTTCCATACAAATATTTTGATTTTATGATAAAATGTACAATCAATGTATAAATATGTAAAGTAAAATCCTCAAAAATAAAATCTTTAATGTTCAAGTATATATCTTTAAAACTAAACAAGATATTTTCTCAAGTAAGCACATTTTCTTTAGATCTCAATGCAGGCTTTTCATAATCAAAAAAAATTGGACAACTTTTGGATATTTTACAACTTTTGAAAAAGTTGTCATGAAAAAAATTTCAACTTTACTGATTTTTATCTACATAACTCTTAAAGATACAAACTTCAATTCTTAGATCTTACGATCTCTCAAGTTCTCTCTGTACAAGACTTTTTAAATTTATTAAATCGGTTGTGTTGTTCCGAAAATACTGAATTTCTCTAGATTTAAGAGCGTTTAGGCACACTGTGCATCGTGAGATATAAAATAGCCATGGTTGAACCCATACGGAGCTCTGCGGTAAGTGTTCATACCCTTCATTCATACATTGTACGCGGTGTATACACATGTATGAAAAGCATGAACCGAACATGTCTGAACCTTCCGTATGGGTCCAAAAGTCCATACGAAATCGCAGTCCAGCCGTAGTCGGTCCAGCCGCAGTCGAATACAACAGCCCATCAACGCTGGGATGAAAACCAACAGTCCTTATTTTTGTTCCCCCAAATGTTGTCCATTAATGCTATGGAAGCAATAATTTTCCACACGTATTTTTATATATAGGTTCATATATGGTTTCATATCCAATTATATAGTTATATATAATTGAATAGAGACAAATTACCGATCTGATCATATCTGATCTTGCAAGTATAGCATATGGAACTCGTAAAACTGCTATTTCCAGCAGTTTCGGTTAGGCGAGACCATCTTAATAAATAGCAGGCTTCGGAAAGAATTTCGAGCACTCGGTTGGCTCGCTCTTTTTGTAGATTCGGTTTAAATGTTCTTTATTTTAATCAAATTAAATAATAAACATGAATAAACGCAAATAACAACAAAATAACTATTGCAAACCAAATAATTTAAAAGCGAGCAATTACGAGCAGCTCGAAATGTAGGAGAGTTGTACATTTCGAGCGCTCCATTTAACAGAAGCTCGAGTAGCGAGTACAATGCTGTATGCTCAGCTCGGTTGGACAATTGAAGTTCTGTTAGCTCGTGTTTCTCACTTAACAGCGTTGCATTTAAGAGTAACCTTGAGACATGTTTTTGTCGTATTTTGTGAAATTGATTAGTGCACATTAAATTCTAATTTTATTTTTGTTCTTTACTAATCGAGGAATATTTATGAAAATCCAAAATTTATAAAAAAATCCCAAAATATAAAAATCAGATGCATTTATTAAACGAAATATTTGAACCAGCAGAATGAAAGGGAGTGCTCACAGTTTAATTACTGTATTCAAACAATGTCGTACCAATACCATGAAACTGTGAATACGCTAACTATTTCCATCAGAATCTTGAAGTAAACTAGAGACTTCTTTCCCAATAGATAATCTGACATTATTAAATACGAAATATTTTATAACTTAATAGTAAAACGAAGATAATTCAAAAAAGAAGGACAAATTATATTTTGGTTAATTTTTGGGAGGACAACGTGTGAAAAAATAGGAATGTGCTCCTAAAAGCAGTACGGTTGGTAGCCTTAACTTACCTTTTAATGCTATATCATAATATACCGTACTTAAGGTTACCAATCGTACTGTTTTAGGGATGACAGTACTTCGTACTACGTAACCATTGTGACATTCTTCTTAAGGTTTCTTGTTTTTTTAATTTTGTGAAATGTCGCATCTCAATTGCGTTTTTAATGCAGAAGAAGACATGCATTTGTTTATTTTCTGTTAATTTATTAATTAATATAATTAAATATTTAATCAATTCAATTAAAGGTCGTATCGGCGATCAATCAATTAAAAAATAATAGTATTGATCAAATTTTTGCTAAATTTACACATTTATTTCTGTGTATATGTTATTGGTGTATTTTAGTCATTTCAAACAAATGTCTCATCATCATTATTAAAGTGTCATATTCATTATTTAGTCGATTAACTGCGAAATTGTCCAAATAAACTAAGTAATACTATCGAACACTGAACAGAAATAGAATAGTATACGAAAAACCATGGTATCAATGACAACTCTTCTAAATTTTCTCAATCGGTTTCTAGCAGTGGGTGGCATTCGAATCATCTATTACGACGAGGAAACAAAGTGCTTTCGCAGAAGTCTATATCATCGATATGTACGGATTTTGCAACGTTTCGTTCTTCTACCATTACAATTTGTTGTTGTGTCCTGTTGTTTCTATTTATTACCAACATATTTTTTAACGCATACCAATTGTATAGAAAATTATAAAGATACTGGATGGATTTTGTTTTTAGTTACCAGAATAGTCCCGGTTCTCCAGCTTTGGCACTTTTATAGTTATCCGCAGCAGGAACAGTTGCAGCAATTGTTGGATGGACTCGTGAAGGCATTTCGGATATATCGTCAGATTTATGGTCAGAAATTGCAACTTAAATTATGGAGATACATATTCTGTATAATTTTGCTTTCAAAGAACTTCATAATATCAACCACAATATATTGTTCATTAGGTTTATATAACAAAGGACTCATGCTCAACTTGTGCGCATTTTATTGTGTATTTACTCCGGTTGCCATGACTTCAGCCGCGTATGTGGGAATTTTTATCCTGCATGCACTCCATACGAATAATACGCATGAGGATATTTTTGGGTCATCAATCGACCTGAGCAATGGATCATCCAGATATTTGTCTGATAAACTATTGGATTACTCCATATTGTTACAAACGCTACAAACGATATTTGAAAAATTCTCCGCACTTGTGATCTTGATGGAACTCTTGGCAGATTGGTTAATGCTTACTATGGAAATACATTTCTACTCCTGGAAAAAGATGCCTGATAAAAGTAACATGACTGTAATACCATTGGTGATGATCCTCATTATCTGCATGGCTCTATTGGCCAGCGATATATATAAAATTCGAATTAGTATTATTCAGGACTTCATAGAGTCCAGGCAGCATAACACATATGAAAACCAAATACTTTGGCTATATACAATACATGGTAATCAAGATTTTAATTTGTTCCGTCTTTTGAAAGTTAATAAACCCTTGATTATAAGTTTTTTTGCAACTGCCTATAAGCACGGCATGATTTTAACTAGCTGGGCTATTGAACAAAATATGGAACGCTGTTCCAAAACTAAATTGGTTTAATTTATTAAAATATATCCTGCTCATGTATAATTTTCATATAATCACCAACTAATTATTGTTACGAAAAGATGTTATTTTATTCAGAGTACAAGTCAGTGCTACTTAATAAGAAAGAGAAAATGAGAGGAAAGATAATTCAGCGTTCGGATGAAAATGTGTGAGAAAGAGACGGAAGGTAATTTAGCGCACTGAGGCGAGAAAGAGATGGCGAATGAAATGCAAATAGCGAGCAAACATCTGAAAATCTCGTTAAGTGTAGACATCTGTGGAAACTTTAAGAACGGCTACAGCTAGATGAAGATAGCTTGCGAGCAATACGGATTCTAGTCAAGTGTTGAAATGGCAGCTTCTAGAGCTCATGTATTCAGTTTATAAGTGATTGTTATAAAAGTTGTTATTTATATTAATAAAAATTATTCTCTTATTAAATTCAAACATAAGTGTGTTTTATTTTGGACACAATTCAGAAATACAAAAAAAAAACAAATTTTCCTGCCTAAGTAAACCGCACTAGTTTTTTTGTGACATGAACTTCATTAAATGAAAAGTCACACTCATATTTCATAGATCTTGACCGCTTGGGAAACGCGCAAATCCAATCCTCGAAAAAAACGTCTTGTGCGACTGTCGTATGATGTTAGTGCTTCGCAGTGCGTCGCTGACTTTATTGCTAGTTGAATTTGTTGCTTGTCTTATGAGACAATACATATAAAACAACTGAAAAAACTCCGCTTTTCTTTTAATCACTATAAACTTTTAATCTTGTTTTAAGTATTTAGCAATTAGTTTTAAGTTTACTTTAAGTGTTTAATAGTTTTAAGTTGATTTGCTGCTGTTTTAGAATTAGCAGATGATCAGCCACACGAGGCAAATGACACTTCTGCTTTGCCAATTCTCACATGTGTATAGATGTGTGTGTATCTGTCAAAATGGTTTTGGAGACTTTTGTAGCAGAGTTGCCACTTGTCACGTTGATTTGTTTAAATACTTTTGTTGCAGCGTTCACATTAATAAAATTTGCAACAATTTGAACAGATCTGAAATATGCAAAATAGCATATACATCAAAATAGCATATACATCTAATATTATTATCAACTTTATTTACCTACAATATGAGTAAAATCAATAAAGTACATTTTTTAAGTCTTTCTTTTTCGGAATACATATACCTAGCATCCTTGCTATACTTTAACTTGTAAATATGTTGAGAAATCATATATTATTCACTTAATTATGGAAAGGCTTTTTTTATTCGTATTTCAGAACAAGAAATATGAGAGCCACCCAAACGGTTAACGGTTGGGTTTTAAGATTTTTACGAAATAGTACCGGTATACGGGTTCGCATATTTCATTAAAGAATCAAAAATCCTATGGAATAAGTTAAAAACAATACGATTGACAGCGAATACTAAACACGATCTACAACTGTCTGCCTCATGCGCACTAATAACCGTGTTTATCCATTAGTTTGTCCGTTACGAGAGCAGCATCAACGACACGTAGTAGGACAATTGCTGACTATATTTACGGACATTTAAAGGACGTAGTCACTCTCATGTCTGGTGTCATCACATCCTTCTGTGTGCGTGTGTGTGACAGACAGTGATCAACATGCGAACGACAGAAGTCAACAATGTTAAGCACTTTACTAAATGCCTATTTATGTGTGGAACGGTGAAATCTTTTAAGTGCATTTGATCATTAAACAGAAATTGCTACAGAGTCTGCAACACCATATTATAAATGTTTTTGAATTCGAATTTATATACGAATGAAACCTTTTTTTTAAATAATTGGAGGGATTTGCAAATACAAAAAATGTTTTGTAAGTAAGGTTAAACATTAAAGGTAGAAGAAGAGTAGAGTTAGAGCTTAAAAATGCCTTGTTTCTTGTTATCCAGGTGTGCACCATTTTTAAACTTTAATTTTTTACATAGAAAATTTTATATATTTTAAATCTGCACCATTCAGTTAATTCGAAACTGATTTTCGTTAAATTTTTTCGTTACGTAGATTGAAGAAAATACTAAATTTATATGTGTTGAGCTTACATATACCACTTAAAAATATCTTCTACTTGGAAGTCCATTTCTCAGATGGGTCCCCTGTGCGATATCTCCTGTTATTATTCGAACTAGTAGCCTTAATTATTTTTTATTTTTATAGTTATAAAATGTCTTCACTATGGCATTTGTGCAGATGATTTTATGTTTTTTTTTGTCTTTTAACTTTATTTTATGTAATTCAATTCCTATTTATTGCAAATATTCTCTAAATATTTTGTAATCCGAAGATTGTATTCCGTCATTGGTGGTTTTACAGTATTGTCAATGGAACTGTTTTCTTTTTTCTACACTCTTCATAGCTATTTCGTCTGCTAATAGTTGAATAACCTGGTACCTAGCACAGTTTAAAACTGTGTAGTTCTCTGTGACATCGACTGACTACTTCAGATCTTATATTCCTATTCTGTTAAGCTTTGATGGCTAATACATTTCCGCTTGAAATATGGAGCAATCGTTTCTTATTTTTAACGATTTTTCCACATCAAGTGATTCACAAAAGATGCCACATTCGGTTTCTGTGTCCATCCTGAACCCTTCTGTGTCACTAATTTTTTGTTGTTTTATAACTTTGCTTTAGGCTCAAATGCCCTCAAATTAAGGAGTAATTGTCGAGTGTCTGTATGCGGTGATTATCCGTATGTGGATGATGAAAGAATATAACTTCTATATTAAGAAAAATTGTTAATGTGTAGGCTTTGAAATTGATGGATATCTCAATATGGGAGACTACATCATGAAGTGCGATTTCAATGAATTTGCCTTTTAGTTTAACATTGGAAACAGCGTTTTGAGCATGATGAATGACAGTCTTATGGAACTATAATCCTTAGGTGGGGAGTACTGGTTTTTTTCCTGCTTTTTGTATAAATACTGTGTAACATGCGCGGAAAAACTGCATCCAATAGTAATGCAGTCGAAAGAATTTTATTTTGACTTTCGACAATCTCGAATTATGTAGCGCGTTCAAGTCAGATGTCCAATTTTATAGTTATCGTGATATGGTTATAAATTCATTATTTTTACATACACGGAGGGAAATAAAATTCAAAACCTCCAGAATAATTCGGCTCGAATGAAAAATAGAAGCATTTGACAAATATAAATGAAATAATACTAAAATTCTAGAATTTATTACCTAAATATTAAGAAAGCAAATTACTTACTTATCAAAAAAGTAAATAAACTTTATTTTACTGGATTTTAAGAAGTTAATTTATTGATTATTAAAAACCAAAAATACACACGAAATTGTTACTTCGCAGAAAAAACACGTGTTTATGAATCTGCTGTTGTTTTCATCGATCTTTATTTGTCTGTATTATTCACTCCTATGCTTGGTTTTGCGTGGTTGTCATCTGTTTGTTAGTGTGCCTGTCTGTCTGTTGAAAATTACTAAGCCAAATTTTTGTAATTGGAAAAAGTTTTGTTCTTAGATATCAAAAAAGTTACTAAGTACTATTTATCTGGATATGTAGAGGTTTTCTTTCTTTTCTCCATCAAATATTGGTATAGATATAAGTTCGTAAACCTTTTCATGAAATCGAGCACAAAACATTTTTGATACCTAAGAAATTAATATCTGCATATCAAGAATAATTCAACTTAGTTACTTTTTATATACCTAAGAAATAAATGTCTGCATAATAAGAATAATTCAACTTAGTTAATATTTTACAACTAAGTTGATCTGTTTCTTAAAGTTAAGAATTTTTCGATTTAACTATCATTCCCTATATTTCTTGATTTATTTTGGATTTTAGACGATTTTGTCCATCCGATCAAAATAATTTCAGCATTTCTTCTATTTTAAAGTTTTTAATATATAGCTTCATTAATCACGCTACAAATTAAATTACAAAATAGTCAAGTTGAATTCAGAAAATTTTAAATATATAACACAGATTAAATCGAATATTTTCTTCAGGACAGTAATCGATTTTATATATAAAATTTTTCTTTTTTTTTCTTTTCTATAGCTTCCTGAATTCGTGCGTTAATCCGGTCGCACTCTACTGCGTTTCTGGCGTCTTTCGGCAGCACTTCAATCGCTATCTTTGCTGCCTGTGCGTCAAGCGTCAACCACGCATTCGACAGCACTCGACTGCGACCGGTGACCGTATGGACACCAGCATCATGTCGATGCGTCGCTCCACGACCGCCCGCAACTATAATCGAGCATCGCTGCACATGAACAACAATGCCGGTTATCATGGCTATGGTGGCAACGCGGCTGGCGGTGGCGTGGGCAACATGGGTGGCGGTGGCACGGGAAGCGGCAATTTTCAGCGCCAACAATCGCTGCAGCTGCAACGCAGTAATGTACTCAACGGAAACGGCGCTGGTGGCGATGGTGCCGGTACCATTGGGTCACCCACACAGAGCATCATCCTGAGTGACAAAAGGTGAGGAACGGTTGCCATAGTGCTGCAAAGTGATGAGTTTCTTTAAGGGGAGCTGGGTGGTTCGGATTGAATGTTTGGGGGTTAAGTCTAGAAGGCAGAATGATTGTGACGATGAATTGATCGCCATTCAATACGTGCCAGGGACTTTTAATTGCATTCAATTGATGCGCGGCCACGAGCTACGTGTTGAATGGCATCAAATTCGGGACGTGTTGGCCTCACTTTGGAGCAATTATGGCAGCAACCAAAGAGCACTTTTTTTGTACATTGCAATTTTTTCTATTCATAAATGTTATGTATAAAGCAAACACATGTAAGTGATTAAATATATATGTAAAACCACAAAACACTATATTACTTTTTAGTTTTATAAAAATTATAAATAAAAATTATTTTTAAAAACACTAATTTCTATATGGAAATGTATTGAGTTTCTTCCAAAGAATGTAAATACTGTTATTATTGGGGAAACCACAGACCACAAAATGTAGTAAAATGTAAATGTTTTAAGTATGTCACACACTGAATATAAATTCTATAAACTGTTAAATAAAACTCACTAAATGTATTTTCTTAAATATATTAAATATATATATAAATGTAAGTAGTGAAAAAACATATAATTATCGATTAAAGAAATTATAATAAAGCTTTTATCTGTAAAAATGTGGCAATGTTTTTAGTTTTATTTAATAGCTACAAAAAGACAGCGTACTTTTTCAATGGTAAATTAAATTAAATATTCCATTCATCTATACAGTTTGGTGCATGATTCACCTACATATGGGCATTTCCTGGGGTTCCGGACGAGACATTCGTACGCTTAAAACTTAAAACTTACGATTAAAACTCGATGGAAAATTAATGAATTTACTTGATTTTTTGTATCCATGTAGTAAAAACATCTGCGAAACATCTGCGAAAATTTAAAGAATTCTATACGGTAGATCAAAAGATATAAATTAAAGTAGTGGGAGTTCTGGACGTTCTGGAGGTTCATGTGGATATTCCAAAAATTCGCCAAATTTGCGTACAAACGATTTTTTAGAAATATTTAAAAAAAATAGTTGAAATCGTGTGCTTTCTTTCTATATTTTCACTTTGTCCCTAAAGTTTATAGTTTTTTCATAATAAATCACAGAAAAATTCCGGACGGGACAAAAAATTCCGTATAGAAATTATCAGTACGATTTTTATTCTAAAAACACTTTTTGCGTACAATATATATTTTTTTTGAATTATCTCTAAACATAGCTGAGACAATTTACTTTATTTTTGTATATGTACGCTTTGTTCCTAAAATATAACGTTATTTCGTAATAAATCGCAGAATACTTCCGAACGTTCAGTATGAAAATTTGCACTATGATATTTTGCTAAAAATAATTTTGTATATGCCAATATTAATAATCATTATTACGAAATGAAAAGTGATGTACTATTCAAATTTTCAGATGTTTTTTGAGTTTTTTAATTTTTTTTTTTATTTATGACATGTCTTAGAAATTGTCAATATATTCATAATGTCCATGATATACTAATCTATGTTGTTATGTTCTGTATGACATCTTTAATGCAACGTCTTCTATGAAATAGTTGATGATATATTCATCAATGACAAATTTGCAAATGTCTACGATTCATCAATGATGTCATTTCCCGCTGGGTATTTTTATGATTTTCTCTTAAGATTGAGTACGAAAACCAACTCCAGTGGCATTATTGTTTTGTGCTGTTCTGTTTTCAACTATTCTCCCTCTCGCACACACAATATTTTAAGTATTTCATTTCGAACTTTTAGCCTTGGGCATATCTGTCCATGTGTTGAAAAAGTGTACGTCAACGCTGGCTTGTCCGTTGCGCAATCTTTTCAACATCTCCTATACAACAGGAGTTTTTGATCCTGTTGGAAAGTTGTCAATGTCCAGCCTGTTCCGAAAAAAGGCTAGGCTCGAACTCTGTCAATTACCGACCTATTACAATATGCTCTGCGCTTTCCAAGAAAATCGAGAGCGTAATAAACCTTGTGAACTATCTAGTGAGCATCCGTTTCCATATCGTTTCCGTAGGACCAGATCCACTTGATGGCAACCCTCTCCGAAAAGTGGAATAATTGTGTTCACCTTTTCGGGGAGTGCAAGGTAGTTGGTATTTTCAAGGCATTTCATCGAGTGTGGCATGAGGCCCTTTTATCGAAACTAATTGCATATATTGTTGGTAATTCCTTCACTCGATGAATATCGAATTTTATCCAGGGTCGTTCAAAACGATTTGCGATGGATGGTGTTCTCTCTGAACAATATTCAATCAATTCGGGAGTTCCCTAGGGTTCCATCCTATCCCTGTCTCTATTTCTGGTTTTTATACCCTACACTAAGAGTGAAAGGGTATATTCAGTTTGGTACGCCGTTTGTAACACCCAGAAGGAAGCATCTCCAGTATGGAAAAGTATATATATTCTTGATCAGCATGACCTCCTGAGTCGATTTAGCGATGTCCGTCTGTCTGTCCGTCTGTCTGTCCGTCTGTCTGTCTGTCTGTTGAAATCCCTACTACTTTTAAAATTGAAGAGCTAGATAAATGAAACTTATAACTTAGATTACTAATATATCTACGCTGTATGTGCGAAAAAATTGGCGAGATCGGTCCATTGTGACCTATGATCCGACCACTTATGTTCAAATACCTCATATAAAATGTACATATAAAGATCAATTTTTATGTATACGTGCTTAGATAAACTTTTTTGGTCAAATATATATTGATATCATGCTCAAATACATTATAATAATGTTTTCCGGCAAAAAGACTTGTGGTTCACAAATAAAAAAAAAATCGAAATTCGGTACACCTACCCATTTGTAAATATGGGTATCAAATGAATGGAAATTCTTCAGCGATTGAATGTTTGTAGTTATTTTCAGGATTCGTATACCCTGGTGACCTATATATCACTTTGAATGGTAACCACACATATGTGTAGGGTATTTATAGTCGGCTTAGACCGACTATAATTTTGATAATCCTAACTATCATAATTACACCTACTTTAAAATTTCCCATGTGATCTAACCTTCCCAACTGGTTATCAATTACCTTCTGTCATTGACACAGAACCCAATCCATTCATTTGCAGATGACAGTCACATTTGTCATTCATATTCTTTTAACAAGCGTCCAAACTCTTTTGAGATTGAGAGTAAAAGACACACCATGAATGACACACTCAAAAATGACCTTAAAACAATCTCCAAGAGGGGTTTGCCAATAGAGTCGATATTAATGCAAGCCAAACCCACAAACGAATGTCTCACAAACGAATGAATTCACCCCTCCCTTCCCTCAATATTGCTGCTGTGGATACTGCGGAGGTAGCTGCTCTGACATATCTATTCAATGTGATCTCCGTTGGAATTATAATATATTTGATGTGTCGAAAGAAGCGGCCAAGTGTCTCGGTTTTCTAAAACGTTGCAAGACATACTTCACGCCTGCGGACTTACGCACTGTCTACACCATCTATATTTGGTCTAAGATGGAATACAACTCGCACATTTGGTCAGTGGCATTTCTGGACCGAATCCAACAACGTGCAATATATTGCATCATCTATTGGCTCTCTTGAACACCGAAGAACCGACTGGTATTCGGGCATCGAACCAAGACCACCCCTCCGTAGTCTACTAGGCTTTTAACAGAACCACGAAATACTGAGATAATTCGTTCTTCAATCGCACGATTCGTTTGTGGAACAATCTCCCTGTGTCTTTTTTCCCTACATCTTTGATATTGGCAAATTTAAAACAAAAATTCACCGACATTACTCCACCTTTGCTCCCTCCCTCTAACCTATAATCCTTTCCTACGATCAACACTATGCATTGCATGAGGGGGCATCCCCTGAGCGATGGATAATTTGAAAAAAAAAAAACGGTCAGCTTTATCTCGGAGACATTCGATGCTTTCTCGAATATCTTCGGTATAAAAGTTCGCTCTCGTTGCTTTATCGATTCTAATTTTTAAAATTTTTCGTACATTCAAATTCTTTGACAATATACGGCAAAAAATACTTTTCTAATTTAGAATAAATCAAGAAATCTATACCAATAGTCGTTGTTTAAAAATAAGTCTTCTTCTTCAGTTCCTTAAATCCCTAGTGAGGCATCAACTACGCCTACACGCCATCGTGTACGGTTTTTGGCAATTTTCTTTTAACTCGCTCCATTTTTTTCCGCCATTAAAAGAAATATATTCTTTGGAGCTGAATCATTCCGATATTCACTTGAAATAGTTATATTGTGTTTTGGACGTAGGCACTAATTGTGGACTTGTATTCTTTTCACACAAACAAATTTAGATATATTTGCAGCTTATGATTTTCATTTAGTATATGTTTTTTTTTATTCTTTTCACACAAACAAATTTAGATATATTTGCAGTTTATGATTTTCATTTAGTATATCTTTGGCTATGTAATAGAAGATGGTCCAAAATGTATCACCCTAGATGCTAGAACTACTGTCAATGACGGCCACCTTGTATATGACTTGTATACGAAATTTGTTAGACATGTTTATGACATGATTGTACCAAATTTTGACAAGGAAATAATTCTCTAATCACACATGGCCCTCGAATGTAATTTATACTAAGGATGTTTGTATTAAATTATAATAACATTCGTTTCGATATCGCTTCATTCGATCTTGATTACGATTTCGTATCCATTTTTTTACAACAATACGTTCTAAAATATCAAAACGAGATAATAAAGTCAAATTCGATTTATTTCGCAGATAACGTAACGAGATAATGAAGTTTATTTGAAACGAGAAAAAACGACTCTGGATTCATATTTCATCGAATATCGAGATTGAATCGAAAATATTTCGATCATCGAAGTGCTCCAAGACATGAGAAATGTACTTTTCATTGAGCGATAATATTTTGAAATTCATTCTGTTGGGATTCAAGTAAAACTTAATCAAACAATTTAAATGCTACCAATAACTTTAATATTTGTTAACCTGTCACAAATAATATATCAACATATATCAATTATATATCTTCATTATAGCAACATGAGCTGACCATTATCCTGTCACCCTAATAGGTCAAATATGCACTACGGATGTTGATAAGTGTTCTCTATCCCTAGTAGAAATTTACATTATTAGGGTAGACATGAAGATGACCTGATCATAATGCTCTTGTAACCTGTATATGGTAACCTGGATATGATGAAGAAAAAATGCAATGATCAGTTTCTGATTATGAACATTGAATAATATCGCAGAGGCATTGAACCATCTCGGAAATCGAATTTAAACATTGTTCGAGGATTTGAAAAACGTTAATTTCCGAGATGGTCTTCAATGCTTTCTTTGATTCAATGTTTATCTCCTAGTAAAACCCTTGTTTACCGAAATAAACAAAATGTGCCTTCCACCACCAAGTATTTAAGATTTAATTACAAGAAAGAAAATAGTTCATGGTTATCCAAAACATATTTCAAAAATATAATAAAAAATATTAAATTACTGATATCTGTTCTACTTTCAATCAAAAACTCAGGTTTAAACGTCATTATAGGGTAGATACTCCACTGACATATATTAAATAATGTTATAGCATTGATTATCATGCTTATATCAATTAATCTGTACAAAAATCATTAATTCTCTAGTTTACATTTAAATATCCAATATAAATTGTCTTTTCATGGCTATGACATAGAAAATAACAAGCGCTATATCTCTGAACCCCATGTTAAGTAACCTAAAACACAATGATTGCATCATCTAATCATGTTATGTAAAATTCTGCCAAAAACTTATCCAACTTAATGTTAAAAACCACAATAATTAAAGCGTTTGAACTTTGATTACCAAAATATATAATGCAGAAAATAACGAGAAATATGTCTAGAATGTATTATACAAATTTTTGTGTTTCACCAAAAACACAAATATTTGCATAAAACAAAACCACGCCAAATCCGAAAACAACGAATAATAGTTGTGCGATTGTTGCACAAAAGAACCGCATAAAATGAAAAAATGCTAAAAGGTTTCGACAACCCCATAATAATCACGGATTGTTGCTTTGGTTTGGCATCCATTTACATTAAAAGCACTAAGTTATACCATAATAAAGCTCAAATACCCTACTTAGTGTTTTAGCTATTTTTAGATTATAAAAAAACACTTAGAAAAAAATATGTGACGATATTAATTTCATTTATTTAACACAAAATAATTTTGCAAACATTTATTACCTACAAGGAAAAAAATAATAAAAAATTTGATAAAAAAAAAATTTATAAAACTCTAAATAATAGTTGATTCTATAATTAAACTTACTTTAATAGAATTGGGTATTGATCGGGAACTGTTTATTTTGTTTTTATATACACTCAAAATAAAATTTGCTTAAAATACACAAAATCGTTCGTGTATTTTACGAAAAAAATCGTGAAATATATCCACGAAATATTTCGTAAATTACACAAAATAACTTTAGTAAATATTTGATAAAAAATACATTAATTGTGTATTTTACGAAACTATTCGTAGATTTTATCTACGAAAGCCATTCGTACTTAATACGAAAGATTCGTAATTTATTGAATATTTGTGTACCTTTTTACGAATATATTCGTACATTTTACGAAATTAATCGTATATTTAACGATATTGTTCGTACATTTATAAAACATATGAAACATTTTACGAATCTTTCGTAAAATACACGAATACTTTGTTTACAAAAAACTGACGATGAAAATGACTATTCATTTATAAAAATATGAAATATAATGCACTGATTTGATATATATTCTTTTTTGACACAAACATTTTAAAACTGTTCGTATTTAATACTATCTGCTTGTAACTACGATACCAATAAAAATAAAATGCAACTTCAAGTTGCTTTTTGACGCAACGAATTTGCTGTTTTTACTAATTATTCGTAAAAAACACGAATGTTTCGTAAAATTCTAAATAAAACCTCAAAATTTAAGAAATTTTAGTAATTTTTTCGTAAAATATCTTAATATTTCGTAAAACAAATTGTAATAGAAAATAATATAACGAAAGTTTCGTAATTTAAACGAAACATATATAGTTTTGGAGATACGACGCACATTGGGAAAAAATAACATAAAATGCTCTAAAACACTGAAAAATTATTCTAACATTTTGAAATAATGATACTAATAGTAGAATTTAATGTAGAATCTAGAATTGTAATTTTATTTTTGGTAACTTATGGAATTCACAAGTTATAGTGCGTCCAAAGTCTAATATATATTAGTTCATTAGAGAGCCCCGGAAAAACGAAAATTATGTAATTTTCAGAACTGTAATACGATTTTAGCATTTTACTATTCAGAATAATTTTTTCAGATTTCTAGAACGCGATTTAAAGGTCATGCTAGTCGCGTTTTCGGAGTTTATAGACGTTTGATCACATTTGAAATTATGCTTTGTTTAATATAATATTTTTCTTCATACTTATAGCTATAAATCAAGTATAAAAGTCTAATATTAGTATTAAAAATATAAAAGAATAATTAAAAAATGTTAAGGATATTCTGTAGACCTTCAAAGTGTTTTAAAATCGCAAAACTGTATTTTTCAAATAATTCTTAAAATGAGGAAATGTCTTAAAAGATATTGGCGACAAATGCCTACTAATGTAAAAATATACAAAAACCAGTTGGGAAGGTTAGATCACATGGGAAATTTTAAAGTAGGTGTAATTATGATAGTTAGGATTATAAAAATTAAAGTCGGTCTAAGCCGACTATAAATACCCTACATATTTGTGTGGTTACCATTCAAAGTGATATATAGGTCACCAGGGTATACGAATCCTGAAAATAACTACAAACATTCAATCGCTGAAGAATTTCCATTCATTTGATACCCATATTTACAAATGGGTAGGTGTACCGAATTTCGATTTTTTTTTTTGTGAACCACAAGTCTTTTCGCCGGAAAACATTATTATCATGTATTTGAGCATGACATCAATATATATTTGACCAAAAAAGTTTACCTAAGCACGTATACATAAAAATTGATCATTTTATGTACATTTTATATGAGGTATTTGAACATAAGTGGTCGGATCATAGGTCACAATGGACCGATCTCGCCAATTTTTTCGCACATACAGCGTAGGTATATTAGTAATCTAAGTTATAAGTTTCATTTATCTAGCTCTTCAATTTTAAAAGTAGTAGGGATTTCAACAGACAGACAGACAGACAGACAGACAGACGGACAGACAGACAGACGGACATCGCTAAATCAACTCAGGAGGTCATGCTGATCAAGAATATATATACTTTTATAAAATTTGAAACAAGTGTTAAAGTAATGGTTTACGACTTTAATTTAATAAAACAATGTTCGTTAAATGCAGAACACCAAAATTAGAATAATTTTATTTTTGAAAATTTTTTTGAAAGTGTTTACAAATTAGTTTTTTTATAATACTTTTCCATACCGGAGATGCTTCCTTCTGGGTGTTACAAACGGCGTACCAAACTGAAAATACCCTTTCACTCTTAGTGTAGGGTATAAAAATCGCGTTTGACTTTCACAAGGTAAAATTGTTAAAATAATCAATTCTGTTTGGGAACATTTTTCATTACATACTGAGTATAACTGAAAGTCAAAAATTCATGTGATCTGCATTGCATTTTTTAAACATTTTCGCTGTAGACTCGATATAAACTAATTTATTTATTTTTTATACCATTTTTTCCCAATCCGCGGCGGTATAAAATATAGTTGAAAAAATTGTTTTTAATAATTATAAAGGTAGTTAACCTAGTTTTGAATTAATAATTGCGTATATCGTAAAAATTATATTACATACAAATTTAATTAAAGTATTATTTGAAAGTTATACAGATGACCTTTAATACGATTATTTTGTGTGCAATGCTTAAAGGTCATTGTACAATGATCTAGATTTTGGGTAGATAATTCTCAAAAACTCATATACGTATTTAAAATCTACAAAAAAAACAAGCCTAGACTCAAACACTTTCAACCCAAAAGTCGTGGAACACCATACATTTTTTTAAAATATTTATTTCAGACAACCCTTCATTACCCTATATATTAAAATCAATTTTAGCGTTAAAACTTTTAAAGGCTTTTGGTGGAGAACGATCTAATTCAAAAATGTAGACATAAATCAACTATAACGCCTCTAGCGACAAGTGTGGGTACGGAAATAAAAACAAATTATGTTGTATATACTAAAATTATAAAACATAAAAAAAGTTCAACTTTATCATATCTAATCAGTCGATTTTTATTTTTAGTAGGTATCTTAAAAGCATATGTTATATATTTCAACAAATTCCAATCAAACAAAAAAAACTTATTCAAAAATATGCACTACATCAAAAGATACAGAATTTTGGCCGATGAAAAATGTTTCTGAACCATGATTTTCCGATGGATTTCAAATTCTAATCACGACCTCATACTCAGTTTTTTCAGATTGCATCAACATATTTTGGACTTTAACATTTTACAGATTTGAGTTATCGGTCCAATTTCTTTTACATTCCTCTGATAATAATTCAGCTTATCTTTTGAAATAAACGTAATAGGAATCAAACAATTATGGATCTAGTTTCACGAATAATATATAATTTTATTGAATTATGCAAACTTAACATGTTATGTAACAAATAATATATATATACCTGTAGGTACACCTTAAAAATTATACTTTTTGCGTTTGGCTGCTCATAACTTTGATCAGATCAATCCGAATTTCATGTGGTTTATTTCAAAATACTAGCTGAAGTATTCTAAATGGAATACAAGAGAAATATGAACTAAAACTCAAACCTGTAAAATGTTATAGACCAAATTATGTAGAAAAACATGTGAATTGCCATATATTTGATGTACGTAATAACTCAAAAACTTGAGGCAATCTGAAAAAACTGAATATGAGGTAGTGATTAGAATCTTAACGTTCATCGGAAAATCATACTTAGATCACGAATAAGCTGTGATATCAAAAAATTCGTCGTTGAAGCAGTAATACTCACCAAATAAATTCAATTGGGGTTTATTGTTTAATATAATAAAAAAGATTTAAGATTTTAAAAGTTAAAATAGAATTATTTACTTGATTTATTCAGATCATTTGATGTAAATATTGACTCCATCAATCAAATATGGTCAGATTTAAATATAATGATTTTCTAAAACAATTTTTGAATATTTTAAAATCCAGTTGACGAAATCAACATCTACAACGAAGATTTTGATGTCCATTTATTATGTCCAGAAGTCGATCTCAACTTGTTTAAGATTATGTAACGACATAGAAAATTTTACTTTGAGCTGTAACATACCTCAATTTTGTTTATATATTCAGTTTTTTTATTTTAATCTGTTAATAATGTTAATTGTATTTGAAATTTATACTATAGCACTTGTTGAGTACTTCGTATATGAGCAAATAAAAATCTTTAACTTTTCACAAAAAATTTAAAATTTCACAAAAATATTTACGAGCAGACTTAGCGCTATTGAATAATATGTAATAATATGTGAGAAAACATCTAGTAATTTTGTTTTTTACAATAAAAAATTATTGATCAATAATACTGAAGCGATATAGTATTTTTAAATTAACTCATCCGATCACACCTACACGGATAGAAAAGATTTGTTTGAATGTAATTAAAAAATAATACGAAATTACCATACATGTATTACGAATGAAGTGTAATTAAATTATAATCGAAATTGAATTTATTTTTGTATATGTGTAAACATTATTATATTGTCCAGCAGAATCTGTCAAATTTACCATAAATATGTTACAATACAAACATACAATTTTAATTGCGTTTGAATACACTATTTCTTGGCAGTTTACTTGGTTATAACTATGTTTCAAAACAAACAGAAAGCTTTAAAATATAATTATGACGTATGTTCGCAACGCTCGTTTTCATTCGATTAGTTATCGACAGACGTAGCTGGCAACATTGCGCAGCATTTTCTACCTACGCCATCTTTTGCCATCGTTTGAACATATTGATGTTTAAAAACAAACAAAAAATAAATTGGAATTAAATAAATGTATTATTCCAACATTCTTCTTGTATACGAAGTTGGCACTCGTTGAGCAGAAATTTCTACCTATGTCTCTTTTGTCATCGTTTTAAACATACTGATGTTTGAAAACAAACAAAAAAATTAAATCAGATATAAATACAAGTATTCTTTCAGCATTCTTCTTGTATACGGAGTTGACGCTCGATGACCGCCATTTTCTACCTACGTGTCTTTTGTTGTTCGTTGAGAAAACGTGTTCGTATCGGTAATAATTTTGTCATTTGCAAATTAAATCAGTTGGGAAGGATAGATCACAACTTTCTCTTCAACTTTCTTCAACTTTTTCTGTAATCGTGATTTCAACAGACAGAAAGACCGACAGACAGACGGACAGACAGACAGACAGACAGACAGACAGACAGACAGACAGACAGACAGACATACAGACATACAGACATACAGACAGACAGACAGACAGACAGACAGACAGACAGACAGACATACATACATACATACAGACAGACGGACAGACGGACATCGTTAAATCGACTCAGGAGGTCATGCTGATCAATAATATATACACTTTTCCATACCGGAGATGCTTTTTCAGGGTGTTACAAACGGCGTACCAAACTGAATATATTATTATATATTATATATTATTATACATATATATTATATATTATTATTATGTTTCCATTAGAACATACACCATTTTAAGGGGCAACATCAAAATGTTTCCGTGTTATCATATACACGGTATCAATACAACCCTGTTTACAAATGATTTAACAGTCAGATATATATTATGTTTACATAAAATTCCAAACATACATGTTAACGCCTGCAAAATTATGTTTGTGAAAGCCTTTTTTTTTGCAGCGTGTATGTCCAGACAAATGGAATTGTAGATATGCTTTAGAAAAATTCCTTTTTTTCGGGCCAATCACGTTTTTTTCGAAAGTTCCAGCGTGTCCTTTTTTTTGGTATTAGGGGCACATTCACAAATCATATAAGAATCTTTTTATTTACCTCCTCTATTACAAATTATATACAAAAAGATACATTAGATACAAGCCGCGGCTCACACGTTGAAATGAAGACGAAATTTTCATTCCAAAAGTAGTATCATACTTTCACCTCTGTCGAAATTTCGTTTTGTATATGGCACACTTATGCTACATATATATTTTTTTGTATTCGGGTATTAGATAGCGATTGTATCAAAATTGTAGTGATATCTTGTAAGTCGTAGCAATAGTGATGATTAGAACGACACAAAACGTGCGCGTATCATCGGTATTTTTGATGTTTTTCGTACTTTGGCCACATTTAGCAAATCGACAGAACAACTTCTGAGCTCAAAAATGGTTGGGATTTATTAATTCAAGTATTCTTAACAATATTCAATTAAAATATAAAAATAAAAAACAACAAATTATTTTTATTCATTGCTTTATGTCAATATCATAAAGGTAAAAAGTTTTCTGGATTTGCTAATATAGCAAAACACAAATTTAATTAAATGAAGAAATGAAATTATTGGCTAGACATATATTATTTGTTTTATTAATTTTTTGACAGAAAATAAATATGTAAGGCAAGTAAGTAACTACATTTCAACAACATATTGTCACATTTATGTTGTGTACCTATTAAAAAACTAAAACTAAAATCGTAATACAAAAACAAAATTCGCATAGGAATTGATACCAAAATATAATAAATAAAAACGAAATAAAAACATTTTATGTATTTGATAACTTTTAATTTTGATATCCTTGAGGCCCAAAGTAAATAAATACATAAATGTTTTGTTATTGGGACCATTCGAATTTCAGTAAATGTTCAAACTAATGAGCAAACCAAAATGGGTGGGAATTACGAACGATAAAATTGCTGCCACAATAATCGGATTATTTGTGTGTCTACTGCATTGGAAAGTATAGCATTTTGGCCATTTTGGTCAATTTGATGATTTTCACTAGTTTTTAGTATTTTCTACTTACCGCAAAAATGTGGTCACATCAAGTTAATTAAATTTAAATAGAAATATATGTTGCTAAATGCTATTAGCTGCGCTAATTGAAATTAAACACATTATTCCATTGTAATGTTGTAAAAATTATAAATATTTGGCTGTATTGTACCGAATTAAATACTAATTAAGTAATATTGATTTTATATTTTGTGTTTATTTTTAAGCACCTAATTAAAATAATTTGATTTTGAATAATAATTAAATTTATTTCAGCTACAGTTTCGAACGATTGGAGGTTACCAGATACTAATGCTTTAAAAATTCAAAGTTTACATTTGCGAAATAAAATAAAAACATATCAATGATTGATAAACTGTTTATGCTGGACTATAACATGTTTTAGTACAATAATTATGTGTATTAATGTTTAAAATTAAGATAAGACAAGAAAATATATACTAATTTTTAAATGTTTAAAATGTGTTTATTTAATTATTTACTTTTATAATATCATGAACGGATAGGACTTATATCAATTCAATTGTAGTGATATTTAAATATTTAAGGTTAAATATTCGGGAAATAGACAAAATATTGAAATTGGGAGTTAAATCAAAAGAATTATTGACGGTAAGTATTATTTTATTTTTGTTTAATGGTATTTCATTAATTAGAGTTAATATCTAAATGCCATTTTCTGTTAAAACGCAGCAACTAAATATCTAAATTTATACACTGGTCTATCATTATAAATAAGAAAAAATGGGGTGATCGATAACGAAATTTTAAGAAAATCAATGACATAGTAAAAATTTGTAAAAATTTTCAATGTACGTATCTTTTAAAAAAAAATATATCATGGTGTTCAAGGATGTCATATACCATTGGGAAGGTAATTTAATTTTCTAAAACATGACTTAAAAATTGTTATTAATTTATGTACAGATTATACTTCATAATAAGTTTTCTTGACTAGGCTATGTTAGTAATGTGCATCTCTTTCCTGAATCTTAAAATGGGTGCAAAAATATTTCCTTTTTATATTTTACATATTCTTATTTTTAGAGTCATAGAATGACTCCATTCATTATTGACATCCACAAACCAAACACCCTGTATAAATTGTTATTATTGATAGTCACAACTATCCTTACAGGACAATATTATGAAGAGGTTCTAGTTTTGAAAATAAATGAAAATAATAAAATGAAATAAAAAACGAGTTGGGTAAGTTCGGTCACATGGGGCGGACTTTTATAGTCGATCGGGCCCGACTATGGAATACCCTACACTCCTGTTGGATATATTAGTGTTATAATTTGTTGGGTTTTTAATCATTTACGACTAAAATTTCCACTACAAAAATCGGTAAAAAATTAAAAAAATTCTAATGTGGGCGGATCACGCCCATTTTTGGAACATATATTTTTAGGCAAATTCTAACAATATGTTTTAAATTTTATAAATATATATCTAATACTTTTCGAGTTATTGGTTCCCAATAAGTTATATATAAGTGACTTGTATGGGAGGTGGGCGTGTCCGTTTACAGATTTGGTTCATTTTCAAACTCAGAACCATTTTTTGTCTAGAACATATTGAAACGAAATTTCATCGTATTCTGACAAGTATTTTTCAAGTTATTCTGTATCCGGTCAGACAGCAAGGCAGACAGACGGATATGGCTAAACGGACTCGGGTAGTTATGCTGATCAAGAATATATATACTTTTCCATACCGGACACGCCTCCTAAGGAGCGTTACAATAGCTGCACAAACTTAATATACAGTGTACCCATAGGTGTAGGGTATAAAAATAATATAATAAAATAAAAAAAAAAAAATAAAAAAAAATATAATAAAGAAAAAATTTTTTTTTTTATTTTTAAATAGTTTAATAGTTCATAAATATCATGTAATTTTTTTCATGAATATTACGAATGCGTTCATCAATATTATGAATTTTTTCATTACGGTTTTATGAACTATTCATAAATTCGATGAATTTGCTCATTGGTTGAGTAACAATGAAAAATTCATAAAATTGATGAGCAAATTCATAAATAGTATGAACTTTTTTTTTATGTGTATAATGATGTTTAACTTTTATTCAAGGATTGAAACCGTAACCGAAACCGATATCCATTTTAAACCGTTTCTTTTTTAAAACCGAAATCGTAACCGAAACCGTTATACGAAAATAAGAAATAAACCGATATCCAAAACCGATATAAACGGTTTCGGTTTTATACCCGTTTAAAACGGTTTTTAAAAAAGTAAAAAAAGAAACAGAAAAACATATTTTATTTTATATAGAAGATCTTAAGTAAAATGTCATTAATTAAAATTTGGAGTTCCCAAAATAAACATTTTTGGTTGTACAGAAATTCACATGTTGTTTTTTGAGAAACGATATTTCCAAAACAACGGTATTTGGTCTAAAATTTGTTTTTTGTTTCATTAATCGAATTAACAACAAAACACCAGCAACTCCAAGCAAAATTTTTACGTTAAAAAAATGATTCAAATTTTAATAATATTGGTTTTTTCTTTATTTTATTAGTAAAATATATAGGGAAGCTTGGGGTAAAGTGGGACAAGTTTTTAAAAGTTCATTTGAATATTTTTCATATTCTTTTAAAGGATCTATTCAATAGGATTTTTGACTTATGTTTCAAAACAGCTCAATTTCGGACAATTTCTCTTTTCTTCGCTACGCTAGTTCGTACATCGATTGTGCATATGCACTGTGCTATGTACATTATTATTTTTGTTTTACTTTTATATATAGTTTTTTTGTTAATTGTAAAATCATGAAGTAATAAAAAATAATTTATGAACATTTAACAGTGTGATATATTTAGCTGATATATTGCTTTTTGTGTTTTTCTTTTTTCACAACGCTGATTCGTTTGAAAGTGCAACAACAACAAAAATGCGAATAAAGCAGCATCCAAGCTTTTGATAGAATTTTTGCCGGGAAATTTTATGTACCACAAGAGAACTCGTTGTTGTTGCCAACTAGAGAGCTGTACTAGATACATACATGTAGTGTGGTGCCATGTGTCTGTCCGTTGTCATGCGTCTGTCTGTGTTTGTCCGTTGTCATGCGTATGTCTGTTGTCATGCGTCTGTTTGTTGCCATGCGATGATACAGGATAGCAACGAAGAGTTGTCGTTGTGAAAGTGTGTGTATAAGAATCGTAATCGTTATTGTTATATTCTCTTCTTTCTGTTAGTATTCGCTTTGTAGCGTTTGAGTTTGTGTTCGCATGGTGTTCGCAAAGAAAAATGTTACTATGCAAGATATTATTTGAGTTCTCTTGACATACGGTATGTGTAGCATACGAATTTTTTAATCTGTGACGAAAACAGATATATGCCTATACGAAGTATTCCTTATATTTATTGTATTGTAGAACGAAAAGTCACCAAACACATTTTTATGAAAAACTTAATTTTCGAGTTTGTTGATTAATATTATAAAAAGTAATTGATGCATTTTTAAAGTTGAAATATCAACTAATAGATTTACATTTTTTTATCAATTGACAGATACATAAAGAAGTTTGTAAAAAAATATTTAGCATTTTGTAAATGTATTTGGTGACTTTTCGTTCATTTTATTATGGCCTTGAGATTTTGAATTGTCTCGTCAACATTACTTGATTTATACAATTATTTTTTATTAGTTAATTCTTGTTAAAATATAATTCAAATTTTTATGTTATTGGTTTTATTTTTTTGTTGGTAAAATGTTGAAGAAATTGAAAATATGGAAAATAAGTAACTTAAATACAATTATTGTTCAAATTCGATTCGTTTTCATAATTAATATGCAGTTTAAGATATTTGTCTTCGATCTTTTATTTAAAATTTAAAAGATTAATATTACCATTTCTTGACTTGCTCTTTCAAATGATCATCACTAGTTTACATATATTGCAGTTCACAGAATTGTTGAAATTTAATTTCTTTGGCTTTTATGGATGAAAATTGTACAGAATTCTTCTTCTTTGCAATTCAGATCATATCTCAGGTGAAGTCAAAATGTTGCTTTTCATTGGTTTGTGGTCACGAATTTTTAAATAAATTTTTTTTCTTGGCGTAATCAATTAAATAATTCATATAACACAATATTTTTACTAAAATAACAACATACATTGTTTAAATTACGTTTCCCACTTTACCCCAATATCATAATTTGATCATAATTTAGCACCATATAAAAAATGTAAAATTATTTGAAAAATATGGAAATAAAGAAAATTTATACAAAAACCGAAATCAAAACCGAAACGTAACATGGAACCGGTATACCGAAACCGTTTCGTTATAAAAACTTAAAACCGTAACCGAAACCGAAACGCGGAAAAAACCGAAATCGAAACCGTTATTCGTTCTTGCTTTTATTCAACGATCAACAATCGCTCAAGCTCTTCGCCAACCATATTTGAGCTAACTCAAATTAGCTTGAGCTATGAGCGTTCAGCGATTTTACATCCTGATTTTTATCCAGATTAATACCTGAGATAGTTCTTCCTCGATACAAATCTTTTCTGATTCCATTTTTCACAGACAATTCCTCCCAAAATAATTCTTACCCGCACGCAGGGAAAAAAGGGGCTCTCCCAAACATAATTAGCCGCAAACAACGTATATGTTTGGAAAACACTGTAAACATAATATATATGTGGGATAGTGTAACATGATATGTTTGGACATAAACGTAATATGTTAGGGTGGGAACCGAAAATTTTATATTCCAAACATAAAATGTTTGGCTCTAAACATAATGTATATTTGGGTGGGAATATAAATATGTTTCGCCTGTGAACATATTATGTTTGCATCATATGTTTGAATCATATGTATTGCGTCATCTTCAGCACAAAGAGCCCCAGCCTTATCGGGGTGGCCTTGACGTGGTAGATCTAGATGTTAAGGGCTTTCTCCAGTACATCTGCACAAGCAAGGGTGCTGAAAATAAATAAAATATTGTTTAATTAGATATTGAGCAAGAAATAAAAATATAAAGCAAATAGTTTAATCTCCAAATATAAAATTATTCGCAAATTGATTTGCAAAGCAAATTATGTTTGGCTTATGAGATGTAACTATTGGTACATGATAATTTACTTTGCAGTTTAGTTGGCAAATATAAGCTTAATTGTAGCTTATACGGACATTTTTAACTTTTTATTTATTTATTAAACTAAACACATATTTTAATTATTTTTCACTTTCATTTATTCATTAATTTTCGATTTTTTTTTTAACACTTTTTATACTTACTTATTTAAGACGGCGACGACAACCACTCACGTTGCACTCAACTGTTAAACTGACACAGGAAATAAAGAGAATAAATCAAACCATAAAAACTTTGCGTACTGTGCTCTCAATTTTATCTATTTCACTCGCATGCAAATATTATATGAGTGAAATATCGAAACATAATATATATTTTTTATGCAAACATAATTATAGTATAATGGAGCTGCAAATAAAATATGTTTATGGATTAAATAGTTATATTCACTTATTACATATTATATTTACATCTAAACTAATTTATTAAAATTGTGAATACATTATATATAGAACAAAATTGCAAACATATTTATTGATTTTTAAGAACAGATTATATTTGAATTCAAACACATCCAATTACATTTTTCTCTGCGTGCGATTAAATTTTTTCCAAAAAATACAACTTCGGACAATTCTTCAAACAATTTCTTTTTAAAAGATATATATTTGAACAGTTCTTTTATATTAAGAATGCACAAAAATAGAATTGATTACTGTTAACAGGCCCATAGCCAGGATTTCCAATATTGCAAAGGGATTTAGTCCCTGAATAGGAGAATATTTTTTGATTTGGTACCAATTTTACTTTTCTTCTATATTTTACAAGAAAAGTCATTTTCCTTGACGTGCTAAGAGATTTTTCTTATCAAAGTTAAAAAAATATATATTTTTCAAAACTGTGTTCATAAAACTCAGTGTTTCTCAAAATTATTATTTATTTTTTTATTATATAAATGCATCATAATGTTATAAAAAATTTCTTCGTACGAATACACAAAACTTGTAAAATACTGAATACGATGAAATTTCGTTTCAATAAGTTTAAGCAATAAAATGAGCCAAATCGGTCAACGAATACGCCTACCTCTCATAAAAGTCACTTTTACATAACATTTAAGTACTAATAACTCGAAACGTATGAAAGATATAGTTATAAAATTTAAAAAATATTGTTAGAATTCACCTAATAATGTGTGGTTTTTCGTAGCGGAAATTTTATAATAATAATATAATATTATGGCACTACAGTCCTATAAGAACTTAGGCCAAGATCTCCACCATTTTGACTGTGCGTGTTATATTTCTAATCAAAGTGATGGGACCTACAGTTTATTGCCGAATTCGAATGGCGGGTGAGAGCTTTTTCATAGGCAATGGTTTTACTCTCGTAGGTTTGCCATTTACTGATGAGAGGTAGCGCGGAATAGAAAAATGTTTCTATGAAAAGATGTTGTTAGCCCCAGTCCAGGCTTGAACCGGGGACCTTTCGGCTCGCAGTCCAACGCACTAACCACTGAGCTACCGCGGCTACAATTTTAGAGCTATCACTGAGCTACCTTTTAGCCGTAAATTATTAAAAGATAATCTATGAAATATAAGCATTAAAAATCTTCATATAAATTTTAAAAATAGGCGTGCTCCCTACGCCCACTTTAATTTTCAAAAGTTTTTGATTATTCTGATATGTGAATAATACTCAGAGGTTCAAGTAACCAGCATAATTAAGAACTATAAAATTTAGGTATACAATTAAATATCTCACATTAGTATCCCCACCAAAGTGTACGGTATTCCGTAGTCGGGCCCGACCGACTTTAAGTCCCGCCCATGTGACCTAACTTTCCCAACTAGTTTTTTTAATAAAGTTCTCATTTCAAGTACATAAAGTATATACAAAATTACAACCCTTAGTAAAGAGCTTCAAAAAAAACTTAAATTAAATGAAACTAAAACGATGGACACATCATCAATTGCACATTTCCACTGGGAGAAATCTTCTTCCATTTACCCCTTTTCACCCCTTCTGCACATATGTTGCCAAACTCTGAATCTCAAGTTTGTGGCAAAACTACTGCTAGCTTAAGAACTTAACTTAATAAGTTAGTTGGTAGATTAAATAGTCTTTCCTACTGCTCGTCATCTATTACTTGCGCTCGAATTAAATTCCAACTTTCCATGCCAAAGTAAACAGAAGTCTAGCTAGCAAAGACGACAGTAAATTAAGTGAAATAGAGTTAAGGAAAAACTTAAAATACCAAAGAATATTTTTGATATTTTCTGTAAAGTTTGTCTTAGTAATGTTTACCAGCAAATTGGATTTTATTTAATAAACAATTTTTTTTATTTGTCAATTAAATTAAATCACCAAAAACCTTTGGCCAAAAAGGAGAGATTTTATCGAGCGACACTTTGAACTTTTAGTTAGAAAAGTTGACAGTTTTCGTCGGTAGACATTTTGGCTGGCCAACTTTGAGACATCAATGTGGTTATGACTTAATCCACTTGTCGTTGAAGTGTTCTTGACATACTAAGTCATATGGTCAGCGAAATACTTTCAAATATTAACCAAGGCAAAACTGTGCAAGGCAGATTACTCGAGATATTTTGAAATGCATAAAGTTGGCAAACTTATTTGTTCTTGCATTTGGTCTAATTAATTCCTGGAATATTTCTTAAATTCTATAATGTATAAAAGCACTTCTATTTCTCTGTGCGTTTGACAGAAATCTTAAGGAATACTTAAGAACCTTAAAAGATAGGTATTAGACATCTGTACAAATACATTTGAAACCTACTTCAAGACATTCATTTTATTTCAAAACATTTACTGTTGCCGAAAATCAAATGAAAGTGTTGCTCACAACAAAAGAGCCCCAAGTACTGTCAAAACAAAACACAAACAAGACGTAGTAGAGAGATGTGCAACTAAAATTGCACGAACTGCATATGACATTTAGTACTCGGTACTCGGTTTACGTTTTTTTTATCATTCGTACTCTAAGGAATTTCATTAATATTGAAATATAGAAAAATTTCAAAATGCATAAGAAAATCGTATAAAATTTAATATTACGTTTTTTATTTATGGAACAACATTTTTATTTTTTTATAAACACATAAATACCGACAGCAACATTAGTGTTGTCGAACGCCTAACGGTAGATTTATTGTTGTTTTCAATGCTCGTCTTCTCACTCGTTACTAGTTGCGCTCACTTGCTGCACTCACTGTATTCGATGCATGTTCAGCGACTGTAGTGTGGTTTGGTTTTGTTTTTCAAAACATTGAATGTTTTGACAGTACTTGACACCAATGAAACAAATACCGCAGTGAAGTCGCTGGAGGAGAGTTCTCTATAATACAGTAGACTGCCATTGCAAAATGCGCTCAATACTGTAGTGTGCAGTAGTGCATATTTTATAGATGGAACTTCAAATACATTTGTGCAGATGTCTACTAGGTATAAATATCCCAATACCAAGGTATAGGGTATTCCATAATCAGTCCCGACCGACATTCAGCCCCGCCCATGTAACTGAACTTTACCCACTCGGTTTACTTTGGTCAACCGTTATAACGCCCATGGTATGTATATACAGGGTGTTTGGTTCTTCGATGTCAATAATTTAGGGCATTATTCTATTACTCTAAAAAATAAGAAATATAATATAGAAATAAATGTCTAATTTACACTCAGTTTAAGATACAGGGTGATAAGGTAATGCATATTCGCAACTTTTTAATTATTTCTACAGCATTTCTTACCAAGTTGAAATCACTTTCATTGATAAGAAAATACTGAGAATTGACTGGTATATCATTATAAATTTAAAAAAATGGGGTAATCGGTAACGAAATTTCTTGATCAGCGTGACGTCTTAAGTAGATTTAGCTTTCCGTCTAACTATGTCTTCTGTACATCTGGTTGCCAAAAAAGGTTGCCAATATAGCAAAAATGTTTGCTGAGAAGAGGAAAGCGCCGAATTTAGCTGAATCAGCAAATGACAGTTTGCTGTTTCAGTAAACTTGTTTATGCTATTAGAGCAGACAATTTTAGCTGTTACAACTAATTTTTTTTGCTGTTAACTCCAATTCATAAAAAAGAACATACAAAAATATATATTTTTTTGTATTTTAATATTTTTTTTTTTATATTTCTGATATACTTTTTTATTTTCATATTATTATTTTTTTAATATATTTATTTTACTTATTTTTATTTATATTATTTTACCTTTATTTCACTATTTCACTCTTGCATGCGTGCGTTATTATTACGTAGAAGATATATCTCTTTTAAATAAAAATGTTGTCGAATAAGAGTCTACGAATTATAGACACATTTAGTTGCAGCGTCTCGTGACTATGGCGCCATCTAGTGCAGGTTAGCTACACTACCAATATGCACACCAGTGACACTAGCACGATCTTCATCACTAGTACAACAAAGATTCCCAGCAAACAGTTCGCTATTGCAGATAAAAGTATGCGGTAAATGCAATTTAAAGTGTGCTAAAATTTATCATTCAGAGTTTGCTATTAATAGCAGACTTTTTATTTTGAGTGCACGATGGCATTAAATACGACACATAATCAGAAGGTACCCATGCATGTCTTTAAATCGTTTTGTGTTCCTTGCATCACACATGATTCATATGACACATGGCCCTAAGGTAATGCAGTCTATCTACAAAGCACTGAGAGTCCAATTTTTTTGTATTGGTTTTAAGAGCAGAAGCTTTGTTTATTTGTTTGTTTTTCATAGAGTTTCCTTTAAAATAGTAGCTATTGATGCTGTCCGGGGCTAAACCATGCATTCACAATGTCCACAAGTACTCGATGAAAGTCTCCACACGTGTGACATATTTTCAGAAAACCTCGTCGAATGGTGGCATTATTTGCTGCAGGCAGTGCCACCATGATCCAATTGCAGTCCTTTTGTTATTCACACTTAAATCTTTTAATTTCCCAGTAGTCTTGGGGAAGGAAAATGAATTGTTTCAGTTAGTACACAATACTCATGTCTATAAATAGTACTTTGTTCACAGTGTTACTCGTCATCTTTAATACCCAATACTTCAGTTTACGGCCGTAAATAATGTAAAAATGTTAGTTGCATATGCGAATTAAATCATTCACTATTTATAAGTGTATTTTTACATGGCCTTTTTGTATTGGCACTTGTGAAAATTTGTATACATCTACACTAAGAAAAAAATGGTTTAATTTTGTTGTAAATACTTTTGTAATAAAATACGTAGTAATTTCAAATTAAATAAAATGTATTTAGTTATATTATGTGAGCATTTAAATTTATATTTTAATAAAATTTAGCAATTATTAAAGAAATATTTTAAAAAACCTAAACTAACCACTGAAAATATTACTTGTTAAATTTAAATTTGGATTTTTAAAATTTTGAAGATTTAAATATATCAAGTAAAAAAAATTGTATTAATTTATAATAGTATTTATAACTATTTAACCACAAATCGTAATTTATTTTCTTAAATGGGGTTTTAAAGAAGATACTTGGCGTCACATAAAAGTTAATAAAAATAATTTTTAACACGTCCTATTACTTAGTGCACAAACATGTTAAAAATTATTTTATAAACAAGATTTTCAACTTTTTTGAATACATTTTGAATTTCTTTTGCTTATATCTCACAAACAAATTTTTTCACTCATTATATAAAATATTTATATTGTAGCGCGATATTTTCAGCGTCTAATATCGAAAAAATAATTTCAATATTTTCTTTTGTTGAAATTTTAAAAATAAAAGAAAACCAAAATAATGGGAAATTGAAAAATAGGCTATATCTCAAAAACTAGATCCAATTTTATAAAAGGTATGACATTTTCGTATTCAGCGGCACAAATACAACCAATATTTGCTGCAACTTTTAATGCACCATAATGAGTGTAGGGCGTGTTATTCATAGAAATTTTAACAGTTTCTGTAGTATTTAACTTTCGATAAATTCATAATTTGTTGTATGTTTTATGTATTTTCTTGGTTTGATCTTACTAACATCCAATAAACAAATAAATGACTTGAGATCCATGGGCGCTAATTAGTAATTCTGTAAAGTTTTATTCCAATATTCGGATTCGGTCAGATATTTTCGGTTTAAATCTAAAAGCCTTATATGTTATGCAAATTATAATAAATATCCCTTAAATTTATACATACTATGTAAAGGGATAAAATTTACTAGAAATAATTCCTAAATTATTAAATTTTTGTTTTACATAGCTACATTCAGAAGAAACCTACGTAAAACAAAAATGGAAATTTTTGTATTCGATATATATATAATTGATAGTATTCGAAAAATTGAGTACCATAAATTTAAATATTTCAATATCATTATTTTTAATAGTATACATACTATTGTTTTAATGATTTCCTCCAATAATAGTAAACGTGGTATAAAACACGTAAACACAAATATAAACGTGTTCTGTAAGAAATCAAATATATTTTAAAGTAATATTTGTTTTAAATAGTGTTTCGTTTAAATAATTGGCATACTGTATGATCGATACAAAACCCACACCCAGAAAAAATACTATATAAATAATGGTTTTTAACTATTAAAAATAGTCAATAGGATAAATTATTATTTTAATCGGAAAATACCATTAAATACTAGAAAATACCATGACATTTTCATTTAGTTTATAGGAAAAGATTTTTTTTTTGTATACTATTAAATCAATAATTGTCCTATTGACCAATTTTAATGGGATTTGAGGGAATTTTTTTCTGGGTGCATTTTATCGAGAAACATGTATTATATATGAGTGAAAATTTGTCATCCGTACCCGCTTTTAATAAGGTTTTAATAAGGTCCACTTGTATTACATATTCATCAAATTTCATTCAAATCGGAAGCAAAAAATTTTTGATGCGGGTACGGTTGACAAATTTTCACACATATTTTAATTTGTCAAAACTATTAGTGTTTGTATTACGTATTGTTAAATTTATAAACATATTTAACTATTTTAAAAAATGTATATTGGAAGTTTTAGCATTTCGGAGGTCATAATCCTAACAACCCTGGCTACGGGCCTGTTACAACATAATATTGTATTAACAGTATAAAATTATTTAATTATTGGAACGCTTCTTATTGACCAATTTTAATAGTATAAATTCTTAATTTTCCATGTTTATTTCCGGGTGTAATAACTAAAAAAAACGGTTGGCAATATCAAAAACTGAGTATGAGTTCCTTATCTAAAAGTCCATCGGAAAATCATAATAAGATTACAGCCATTTTTTTGTGCTTGTTCTTCTAAGTAATATACAAAAAGAAAGTGTTAGAAAAAAATTAATAAAAACTTCAGAGATTCTACCGCCAAATAAAAATCTGACAACGTATATTATTCTTACAAAATTTGCATCTACGGTAGTAGTTTTCATAGCTTAAGTTTTGCATATTCCAAAGTATTTTTTTTTTTAAATCAAAATGGTCTCGCCAAGTATTTCCATCCGACTAACTTCAGATGATTGTTGAGGTTGCTGCCGTTTTATTTGATGATGACTACAAGTTCTGCTTCCTGTCTTTCAACTATGATGTCGTATGTAAATCTGTAGATATTGCATAATATTATGAAGTTTTCGCTTATAGTATTAGCATATTAAACAGAACGGGTATCCTCTAAGTTCAATTGAGTTGAGTGAATTGAAGTTGGTTATGGTTGGTCGGATATCCAGAAGAATATTATGTGAGGACACCACGATTATGCTGATGAATTTGCATAAAATGGCTTTAGTGTGTGTTAATGTTTGTCGTTCGAAAGCTATGTTCTTGAGACCAGTTTGTTTTGCTATGGGATATGTGAACAAAACCTCGATAGTCTTTAAAATCAATTCTATTGTTTGCTAGATGGATGCGTGTGATGAAGATGCATTGTCATCCTACTACATAGTTGCAAAGTTATATTTGTTTAAATAATAAAAATAATGAAATACTTTTTTAAAATTACATAAAATGTCCTGGAGATAGAGAAAAGAAGACGTTCAAGTATAAATTTAAGTTCAAGAGTTTTTACTAAAAGCTTCACTTAAAGCAACTGCATATTTTGTCTGCTATAAAGAATTCTATTCACTATCATACCAAAGCAGCGAATGTGTAATTTTTGATATTTGCGTTTTTTTTTCATTTTTTAATATAGTTTTTCCTGAAGTATACTTTGCTAAAACGGTGTGTGATTATGTTGGATATTATTAGCCACAATACAAAACCAAAAGGGCGAATTCAAATTATTGAAAATCTTGTCATGTCAAAAGGGCGAATCTTTTCGTTTTTTTGCTATAACTCTTTATTGGTACAAGATAAAATAGTAGTGTAAAGGCATTAATTATTATTTAAAAATAATTTGTCGAATTTTTATTACTTGCAAGAAAAATGTTTGGCAAAATATTTTTAAGTAATGATGCCAGTCTATAGACGCTTTGAAAACAAACAACTAATGCCTTTACACCACTATTTTATTTTGAACCAATAATGTTTTATAGAGAAAAAAACGAAAAGATTCGCCCTTTTGGCATGACAAGATTTTCTATTTTTCAATTTTTTCGATTTTTTGCTATAACTCTTTATTGGTATAAGATAAAATAGTGTTATTAAGATATTAATTGCATGTTTTTAAAGCACCTATCGATTGGCATCCTTAATTTAAAATGATTAAGTTGAATTTTTATCATTTGCTAGAAAAATTTTAGGTAAAATATTTTTAAGTAATGATGCCAGTCGATAGTTGCTTTGAAAACAAACAATTAATGCCTTCACACCACTATTTTATCTTGTACCAATAAAGAGTTACGGCAAAAAAACAAAACAATTCGATAACATTTTCAATTTTTCGAAAGTTATTGGTTTTTTGCCTTTAACTCTTTATTGGAACAAGATAAAATAGTGATTTGAAGGCATTCATTTAAAGCACCTATCGATTGGCACCATTATTTAAATGTATTTTGCCAAAAATTATTCATGCAAATAACAAATGAAAAATTAATGTTTGGCAAATTATTTTAAAATAATAATGCGAATCGATAGGTGCTTTGAAAAATAACAATTAATACCTCCACATCACTGTTTTAATAGTTATAGCTATATTTGCATTTTGGTTAGGATATAATCACACATAATCCTTATTTATAATTCAGTTAGTTGTCCAAATTGAAAGATATTTTATATACGTTATAATAAAAATTAAATAAATAAATAACTTTTACTAATTTTTGAAGCACTTTAAAATTTATTTCCCAATATTTTTAAAATTGCGCATTCGCCTCTTTGTTATGACAGTGACGATATATGCTTCATCATTCAATTAAAATTTAATAGAAATATATTTAAATAAGCTAAACTGTATTTCCAATGTATTTTCATTAAAAATGCCATCATTTATTAATGTTATTCATTGTAAGACATTTGAAATATAGTGCTGTTTATTATGTATTGATGTACGATAACATATATAACTATTAATTAGTGTTTCTCATTATATCGGAGACAGGAGGACCTTGAAATACAGACACACACTCACACTCCGATGGCAGTCACTTCAGGCTAACAATAATGACAAGTAGCCGCCATTTTCATGTCGACACATAAACATACTTCGAATATTCTTCTAAGGATAAAATAATGCCTAAGCTCATACTTACAAAACTCTGAGACACGCACTCAAGGAAAAATGTCAGTACAACATAATTGAAAAATCTGCAAAAACAGCAGAATTATTCTTCGAGTCGATGAATAACCTAAAAGTAAAATATAATACACTCTTATGAAGATTAGGTTATTAGGATATTTACACAAGGTCTATTTAAATGGAAGGTTATGTATATTCAAAATGTCGGAACTTAGATATTATAGCTAAATCATAATATTATTGCTATAATTATAGTTGATTGCTCTAATAGATCTCTTCTTTTTCGTATTAAATTTTCTCATTATGACTAGGGATAAAAATCAAGAATATACCAAGAATATATATATATATATTCTGCATGTATTTGAAAGGCACGCCATGCATGAAGTGGTGGACATTTGTATGAAAATGTCATCAATACTTGGCAGGACGTAAATGCTATCGGTCATCGATGGTCCCGACCTGACATAGGTGAAACATAGAGGAATCATTAAAGACATTTACCACTGGGTACTTTTCAATACTGGGCACGCATCCCAAGGGGCGTTACTATATATGTAATATATGCTCGGATAGAAAATATTTCTTTGAATATGCTTGAATGTAATTATAACGTAATTCGAATTCACCATATAAATATTAGGATTAAAATCTAATTACATTATACAGAATTGTGTAATTATTTTGTTCAGATTGAAATACTATCATACGATATTTAAACATAAATTGCTTTAATATATTGCTTTAGAAATATATATTTTTCATCTGATATAATTTATATCGTCGTTATAGAACTAAAAGTCACAAAATACATTTTTATGAAAATCTTAAATTTCAACTTTCTTGGTAATTATTTAAAAAAGAAGTTGATACATTTTTAAAGTTGATTTATAGATTAACATTTTTTATCATTTGGTACATATATTGACCTCATCGATCAAAAATTTTAAGATTGTAAAGGAACAATTGACATTTTGAAAATGGTGACTTATAGTTGTACAACGATGATATGTACGATTCATATTTCTACTAATAGTTTGTTGTTACAACTATTTTCCCTTATAGGCGCTATATCAAACTAGGTTTTTGGTAGTTCCTATCAATGCATTTTCACGGTGTAACCACTGTTAATACGAGATCATTGCTGTATGTGAAATATCTAATTAATGCGTAATTCACTGTGCCCAAAATAGGAACCATAGATTGAAATAACATTATTAAGTATAAATAAAAGATGCGTAATAAAAAATAAAAAATAGCATAAGTTTATAATTATATAATATAAATAAAAAAATAATTTTAAAAAAAGGAAACAAATTAATATTGTGTAAAAAATTATTAGCACTAAATTTACTTTTTACACCCTACAATAAGAGTGAATGGGGTATATTCAGATCAGCATGACCTCCTGAGTCGATTTAGCGATGTCGGTCTGTCCATCTGTCTGTCTGTCTGTCTGTCTGTCTGTCTGTTAAAATCTTGATTACAAAAAAAACTAGAAGAGCTAAATAAATGAAACTCATAATTTAGATTACTTATATATCTACGCTGTCTGTCAGTTTATTGTGACCTGTGAACTGACCACTTATGTTCAAATACCTCATATAAAACATACAATTACTGTTGAATTTTACTGTATACGTCCATAGGTAAACTTTTTTGGTCAAATATATATTGACTTTATGTTCAAATACATGAAAATAATGTTTTCCCGCGAAACGACTTGTGGTTCAAAAAAATAATCGAAATTCGGTACACATGTCCATTTGTAAATACGGGTATGAAATGAATGGGAATTCTTCAGCGATTAAAATTTTGTAGTTATTTTCAGGATTCGTATACCCTAGTGACCTATACACCACTTTGAATGGTAACCACACATATGTGTAGGGTGGGGATGCCCAACTCGCCTGCCCGCGGCTGACTTCACGGGCAATCGAGTGCTAGGCGAGGTGTATCTACGGGCAGATTGCAACACATAAATGAGCGGGAGATTTTAGTGATGCATTTTTAGAAATTCAGGGAAATTTAAATTGGTATTTAAGAGTTTAATTATTTAAGATTGATTTACGGACCCATATATATTGCTTATTATTTTGAATTAATAAAATATACAAATTTTATCATTTTAAATAATTATAATTTTTTTCTCATAACATTTATATAATTTTCGCATGCAAAAACAAAATTTAATTATTTGTTATTATTTTGTAAAACGTTTTGGGATATAAAATGTGTGTCTATAGTGATTAAAATCTCAAACTTAACTAAATTCTAAAATAATTATTTATTTCACATTTCTGCCCTATTTTACTTAAGAAATGATGCAACACTGAAGAGAGTGAGAGTGCGGTGAGAGTACGGTGTAACAAAGTAAAACAAAACCTGACAAAAAAAATAATTCGTGGTTTTGCAAAAAAATTCTATATAGAATTATCCAAAAATACTGTATTTTGTGAAAATTTATTATTTTTGATAATACCAATGTTATATGTTCTTATTCCGTTCATAAAACAAGACAAGTGGATAAAAAATGATATTTCAAAGTGTCAAGCAAATTATTAATTGAGGTTTTTAATTAACAATATTTATTATACTATACATTAATCGTTCTTATATAAAGTATACAATAATGAATAACAATATAAATATTTAAATCATACTTAAAATACTATGTTCCACTGTGTGCAGTCGACTTCAATTCTACGCATGCAACCCCAGTACTAAATATAAATTGTTTACCATTTCTTAAATTACTTTATTTTTATACATTTAACTAAACAACTCATGATTTACATGTATCTAATAAAAAAACAATATAAACATCATATTTTGAACGGTACTAGAAGTATTTTTAAACTGTACGTTTCAATTGTGAATGCTTACATCTCAATTTTTTTTGTTTAATCAAGCAAAACTACAAACATAAGCTGGCGCACTCCCCAGGAAAATAAATAAATTAACATTATATATAAATATTTTGTATTAATTTTATTTCAGATTTAAAAAAAAAATGTAGTCAATAATTCTATTTCACAATTTCTACTGGGTTATTTGCTACAAAGGACTGTGAGTTTACACTGAATAAAATTTATTTTTACGATAAATAGTTGGGATTTATTATATAATAATTCATACAACATTATACGAATAATGTTGTATGATAAATATATATAAATATATGATAAATATATAGTTCAAAAATACGTATTTTTAAAATACGTGCATTTGCTTAATATATGGTTTGTTAAAT
The DNA here is from genome assembly GCA_951804985.1 of Dryomyza anilis. Classification (NCBI taxonomy): domain Eukaryota; kingdom Metazoa; phylum Arthropoda; class Insecta; order Diptera; family Dryomyzidae; genus Dryomyza; species Dryomyza anilis. Next base: position 70,452,115 of record OX638133.1, read on the forward strand.
TTATAATACTGCCTTTCTAGACAAAACCAACTATCTCTATTGTACATTCTTCGAAGTACATGTATTCTTGTTTTTCGATAAAATTAAAAAACAACAATTAATATTTCCACTCTACTTCAAACATTTTAATTTTTCAGTGCATTTTTTGGGAAACGGTGGCAGCGTGATCGACTGAGAGTGTTTGCAGTTCACACGAACTTATATCGTTGTGCTCGCTCAAACTCTAACAATCCTCTCACCCTTTCCGCTTCACCGCTGTTTCCACTACCAAGCACCTAGCGGGCTGACGTCGTGCCCGTACGGACTGAGTTGGGCATCCCTAGTTTAGGGTATTAATAGTCGGCTTAGACCAAATATAATTTTGATAATCCTAACTATCATAGTAACACATACTATAAAATGTGCATACTTTAAAAATTCCTATGTGATCTAACCTTCCCAACTGGTTTATATTAATATGAAATAAAAACATCAATATGTTTACATGTAAATAAAATGTTTTTCATATTGAAATATATATATATATATGTTTGCAATAACTTATAAAATGAATAAAATTATTCATTCTGAACATAAATATGTTTGAACGAAAACGAAAATCGTTTTGGCTGTTATTATAATAATGTTGTGCATTGCAATAATGCTTTTGTTTGCATAAAGCTCCAAATATATATGTAATGCCTGCAAAATTATGTTTGGGAAAAAGCGAGTGTATATACGCTGTACCTCAGTTGTAGTGTATAAAAAACCGAAATAACGAGATTAAAAAGAGTAATGTGATTGCCCAAGTAAACAGAAGCTCCGATTTTGGGACAAATTTTGGTTATTACTCGCTTATAAATGAGTCAGCGTAACCGAGTTGTAACCGAAAAATTTATTTTTACTGTTAATATTGGTTAAAAGCTTGCATACGATTAGTACAATAATATTCAAACCATTAATTTTACAATTCTCCCTGTAAAATATAATAGTAAGACCTGTAAGTATTTCTATTTTTACAGTCGAATAAATTTAATTTTTCAATATTTTCCTGGTCTAAATTAAAACGAATAGTTATATACTTTAATTCTGCTCTATTCCAAATTTAGATCATTTCAATTTAAGACTTAAATTACTGTATACCTAGCCTATTAAAAGTTGATGTTATGGTTTGGATTATCAATTTACCGGTCTTAACTCTTGATCCGAATTTAACTCTTGATCACTCTAAATATTAATTCTTGAAGTTATCATTTATGTATTGTATTTTTTTAAATAATTTAAATAAACCTATTAACATTTTTGTATGAGTATATGTGTGTTGTGCGTATATTTACATACCATTAATACCTCGCAAATATTCAATCAGTACAACGAAAGCTGCTTTCTTCTACTTCAGCTACACATTTTCATTATTCTTTGGTATGTCCTGCTCTCATTATTTGAAGTTATTAGAAAAACAAGCGCATCGAAAGCTAAACAAATACTTACGACTAAATGGGAGGCAATACCGGATGAACCCACACAATCACTGCGACACGCACGCACGCATGACCGACCCACCCACACTTAGAAAAACGTGTCAGTTTTATGCAATGTCCACATACGATACGTCCACTTGTTATGCATACCGAAGGACGCGTTCAAAGGATGAACATTTCTAAAAATACCACGATAATTGGAACTAAAAGATACCAACTAGTAGTCCTTAAAATAATTCTGCCAATATTATCGAATATTGAGCTGCCATATTTGAGGGCAATCGAAAAAGATTGGGCAAATTTATTACCATTGAAATTGCTTCAAATTATATTTTAAATTAAAACTCAACAACTTGAATACAAATAAAAGCATGGTTGAATTTTTGCAGACACAGACACATATAATACGCAATACATATAAAAATAAATAGAAATAACAATTTATAACCTTGGGGTCACAGTTCGAATCGATGGTGACAGAGGACAACGAACGAAAGCACACATAAAACCCATTGATTTCCGGAGGACTCGAGGGAAACAGGAAATCGAAACAAAGCAAAGGATACATTTATGTTGGAAACAATACAAATAAATAATATATATGGGAATATATTCATATAGTCGAGAAACAAACAAAAAAATATAAAACAACTGCACACAAAGAAAAAAACATAGTTGTTAGTATCATATTTAAGAGAAACGTAGTTTTGGTTGTGTTAATTATGTAATATTATTGAAGCAATAATTAGAGGAACAGCAAATTTAATCCGGAAACTGATTATTTCTGGATTTTCAGATGATTCACGTGATCGATACAATTTTAAAGTCATACATTTAGTTATTGCACTAAATACTGTTTTATTACTAACAAGCATATTATTATTCTGGCTATAACTATTAATATACCACTTTTTAATTAACTATTTTAATTATAAATTTCAATCATATATTCTTTCAAAAATGTATTTATAAATGATACAATTATTATGAAGATTATGTATTTATTATTTACAATCTGTTTGTCATAATCATGCCATTATTATTTCTTATCTCTGTTTATATATTATACAGGGTGTTTGATGCATCCATATCAATCCATAAAAATAAGAAAATTTTATATATAACGAGTTGGGAAAGTTAGATCACATGGGTAAGTTCGGTCACATGGGGCGGATTTTTATAGTCGGTCGGGCCCGACTATGGAATACCCTACACCTTTGGTGGAGATATTAATGAGGAATATTTAATTGTATACCTTAATTTTAAATTTTTAATTATGCTGGAGGTTCAGCATAATCCACCCTCAGAATATTATTCATATATCAGAAATGTACGTCTTATATCCCCATAAATTAAAAAAATTATATAAAGTATAAAAAACTTAAAAAAAAAATTGAAAAATATAATTGGGCCACGCCTATATTTAAAATTTTGAAAGGCTAATATTTCATAGATTTGATTTTAATAATTTACGGATCAAATTTCCACTATGAAAACCCGGGATATAATGAAAAAAAAAAGTGGGCGGATCACGCCCATTTTTGGACCACATATTTTTAGGTGAATTCTAACAATACCTTTTAAATTTTTTAACTATACCTTGAATACTTTTCGAGAAATTAGTTTCGAAAGAGTTATATAAAAGTGACTTGTATGGGAGGTGGGCGAGTCCGTTGACCGATTTGGCTCATTTTCAAACCCAGTCCCTACTTTTGGCTAAAATATATCATCGCATTCTGATCAGTATTTCTCAAGTTATTGTGTATTCGGACAGCAAGACAGCAAGACGGACAGACAGACAGACGGACATGGCTAAACGGACTCGGCTAGTGATGCTGATCAAGAATATATATACTTTTCCATACCGGACACGCCTCCTAAGGGGCGTTACAATATATGCACAAAGTTAATATACCCTGTACCTCGTAGGTGTAGGGTATAAAAATGTTTAATTTTGCACCCCCAACAGGGTGTTTAAGAAATGCATATTACTGATATAACCTAGTGAATAAAATTGGATATAATCTATTGAAAATAATCTATTGAAAACTGAATATCTACTTAATACTCATACCTTAGATATTTAAGTTACCTTTCCAATGATGTATCAGATCTTTGAAATACGTGACTTTTCTGTATTAAAACTGTACGTAAATTGGAAATAAACAAAAAATAAAATTAAAATTTTGACTTTGTCATTGATTTTCTCAAAATTTGTTATGAATCACCCTTCCTTTTTTAATTTATAATGATAGATCTATTCATTTATAGTACTCGCAGTGATTTTAAACTGGTAAGGAATGCTGCAGAAATAATTAAACAGTGGCTAGTCTTGTGATTTGGTGGTTGAAATAAAAAACATATCGAAATAAACGAGAAATAATTTTGAACATTTTATATATTTATAATCATTATCATATTACTACACTTAATATATTTTTTTTGTGGTCATATTTCCTAACTTATTTTTTTTATTATTTTTTTTTTTTATTTCAACCACAAAATCGTTAGATCCGCTGTTTAGTTTAAAATCACTGTGTTTCATAAGAAAAAACTGAGAATGAACTGATCTATCAATACAAATTAGAAATATATGGGATGTTCCGTAAGTAAATGTTGAGAAAATCAATAACCTAGTGAAAATTATTATTTTTGTAAATTCCAACTTTAAGTACACAAAAAAAAATAATCGACGTAAATATAGCAACCGATATTAATTGAATTCATTAATCAATACAGCGATTAAATACACTAATTTATGAAAACATTTGCTATTCATCTTCGTTAAATCAAGAATTCCGTTTGCTAATATGAATATTTGTACGTCAATGCAGCAAATTAATTAGTTGGCTCAATATCAACAATTATATTTGCTAAAACTGCGCCGACTAAATTATTTGCTGCATTAACGTTGAAATATTCGTATTAACGAACGCAATTGCTTATTAGTGAATTTCATTGCTGGATTGATTAATAAATGCAATTAATATCAGTTTTAATACAGAAAAGGTCACGGTATTTACTTCGATTATTTTTTTCTGAGTACATTTTAAAAAGGAAGAAATTATGCGGTTCAAAGTTCAGATACATCATTAGTTTGCATTAATATATGCAATTAATATCGGTTGCTATATTAACGTCGATTATTTTTTCTGTCTACATTTTAAAAAGGAAGAAATCCTTCGGTTTAAAGTTCTAATACATCATTGGAAAAGTAGTTTAATTGTCTAAAACATGAGTACAAAATTGATATTCATTTATGAACAGATTACACTTATTAACCAAGTTTCTGGACTAGGTTCTGTCAGTAAAATGCACTTCTTAAACACCCTGTAACTTAAACTGGGTGCAAAATAACAATTTTTTACATCATATTTTCTTATTTTTATTTTTTTGATTCAGAGATGAAACAAACACTCTGTTAATATATCGTCACTATCATGCCAAAGAGGCGTATGTGTAATTTTTGACATTAGCGATTTTTACATTTTTGAATGTAATTTTTCCTCAAGTATACTGTGCTACAATCGTGTGTGGTGTTGTTGTATATTTTTAGCCACAAAAGAAAAACCAAAAGGGCGAATTCGAAAAATTGAAAATGTTGTCATGCCAAAAGGGCGAATCTTTTCGTTATTTTGCCATAACTTTGTATTGGTAAAAGATAAATTAGTGGTGTAAAGGCTTAATTGTTTGTTTTTAAAGCACCTATCCGATCATCATCATTATTTGTAAATATTTTTATTTTATTCTTATTTTTTGCTAGAAAAATGTTTTGCAAACTCTTTATGGGTGCATGATAAAATAGTGGTGTAAATGTATTAATTGTTTGTTTTTAAAGCACCTATCGATTGTTATCATTATTTAAAAAAAAAATTGTCAAACATTTTTCTTGCAAATAACAAATGGCAAATTAATAATTGGAAAATTATTTTTAAATTATGATGCCAATCGATAGAAGCTTTGAAAACAAACAATAAATGCATTTACATAACTATTTTATCTTGCACCAATAATGAGTTATAGTAAAAAAACGAAAAGATTCGCCCTTTTGGCATGAGAAGATTTTAAAATATTTCCAAATTTCTTTTTTTTTTGCTATAACCATTTATTGGTGCAAAATAAAATAGTGGTGTAAAGGTAATAATTGTCTGTTTTTAAAGCAGCTATCGATTGGCATCATTATTTAAAATTATTTTGCCAAACATTTTTCCAGCAAATAACGAATGGCAAATTAATCTTCGGCAAAATATTTTTAAATAATGATGCGAATCGATAGGTACTTTAAAAACAAACAATTAAATGCAAACTATTATAGCATAAAAAACAAAAATATTTGCGTTTTGGTCAGGATATAGCCTCACAAAATCCGTATTTATAATTCAGTTGTCCAAATCCAAATATTTTTATATACTTTATAATAATTGATGAGTAAACCAAAATAACAGAAAAAAATTTAAAAAAAACTAAACTTGACTAGTTTTTGAAGCACTTCAAACTTTAAAATTTGATTTCCCAACATTTTTAAAAAGGCACATTCGCCCTTTTGCCATGTTAGTGATGATATAATAAATAACCTAATACCCTGTTAAATATGATAAATTTAATATTTTAACGAATTTTTAAGAAACTGAAATAATTTCTTTATGAAAAATAAAGTAACATGTTCCCCATATTTGATATGATATATGGTGCGTTTTATTTTTATATATTAATAATTGTTCGGTATAAATCTACTGTCAAAGTAATAAAGCAGTCATTAATAACAACTATAAAAATTACCACTTGAGGCTTAAGATATCACTTCTGAGTAAACATGTAATTTATATTCATTACATTTTTTTAATTTTTTGCCATGAATTAAAATTGCAATAATTCGACTGGCTGAATTATATTTGCGCAGAACAAATATACAAACATACGTATGATTTCAATATCAATGCATAATTAAAGCCTACATGTTGTACGTGCTTCCACGTGAACGAATTCACGAAAAAACTGCAATATTTAAAGAAGCCATTCTCAAAAGCCAATTTAATATTATTCAGTACATACACGCTGTAATGTAAAGAACTGTGCCAAGCATAATTTGCAGGCTATAAACGTATTTATGTTTGCATGTTATGCTTTAGCAGTAAAAAATTAATATTTTCGATTTTATAAATTTATACTTTATATAAATAGCAATAGAACTTTTAAATAGAATTTAAATAATTTAATTGTAAAAATTTTAGCATCTTCACTTTTCAATTGACTTTAATGCTTACGTTAACTATAAAAAGCGAAAAACGCTTAAAAAAATTGTTCGTCCCAAACATATATTTTTGAAGCATTATGCAAACAGAATTATAAATACATTGTAAAAAAAGTGATACTGAATTTTTTGTTCAAATATATTTATGTTTAGAATAATGTTAGATGTTATTGCTAACATATTTTATTTGGAGGTGAAAAACATGTGTTTGCATGTAAACATATTGTTGTTTATTTTAATTTTACGTAAAAATGAAATTTGGTGATTATTTTTTTTTTTAAGTCAACCCAAATATTATATTTTTATATTTATATATATTTATTTAATTCACAAATTTTAATTATACTTAATAATTTTATTTCCATATTGAGATATTTTATTGTGATTTATATAATTGGTGAAAACACATTAATATTTCGTATCAACTTATATTAAATTCATTAATTACTTTTTTATACTATTAACTAATTTAAAGAATAAAATTTAACAAACATTTTGGTTTACAATTTGTATACAAAAGAATTCATTTACTTTTTGTTAATCGTTTATAAATTGTTACAATATAATTAATTAAACACAAATTGTATATGGAATTGTGAACAAAAAACATAAATAAAATTAGCAACACATGTTAAGACCTTAAGGCGGAAATAGAAGCGAAGAGAAAACATAAAAAATAACTATTTAAAAAAGTTTTCCAATATTTTCCCCAAGAAAAGTACTGAATAAATATGTGGTTTCTTTGACAGTTATTTAGGAAAATCTTCTGAGAATTCCTTCCATATAATCCACACTGAAAGCTCTTTAACATAGTGTGACCGAGAAAGTTGGACAATTTGCCTAAAGAACCTTGGGAGGCAAATAACTGGACCCTTAACAAGTGGCAAACTTTAGCATACAGTGTTGCCATTTAATGAGGTTACATTAAATTATATTAGCATTTGAATGACTTGTTAATACAATGTAGACGATTTTATAGCACGATTATATGTGAATATTATTTTTGGGGTTGCTGCTCATCAGCCATAAAGGGGTTTAAAGTTCATGTAGTGATAAAAGTCACAAGTTTAACCATTACATTTAATTAACAAAATAAACTTAAAATATAATGTTAACCTAGAGAAACACTTTTGATAAATTTATGTCATGCATTAGAAAGTATAGCTTTAATTTTAGGTCAGTAAGTTGGAGGAATAGTTTATACAACTTTGATTTTTTATTTACAACATAGTTTACATATATCAAATTCTAAGATTTAAAAAAAATATATATCTTAAGAACATTTGGAAAATTGTCTTCCGATTGATGACATTTTTATTTGAGAAATAAAAAATAATTGCGTACTTAGTTTTTTTAAAAGTGCTGTATTTGATAATTATTCATATCTCTGTAACCGATTAACATATTTTTAAAATTTTAAAACATGATAGACTCTTAGTATCAACTTATTTACAATTGTTGATTGACCATTGAAAATTGGCTTTTTCTGCAGTGTTACTATGAGGGACTGACAACGAAATTCAAACACTCTTTTGGTTGTAAAAACTATTTTTTAACATTTCGGAGCTTGGAGTAACTATTTCATTACAAATAAATATAATAAAATACGAATATAAATATTAAAAAAAAAAAACAATATATTCGTAACACAAACATCACATATCTAAGTGCGGTCGTAGCGAAAATCCGAATCTTCGCTACGAATTCGAATTTTTAGCTACTTTAGGATTCGTGCGAAATGGGATTCAGTGTAAATATGTCCACTACAAGAAACAGAATTCCATTCCACATGGAACATAGATTAGCTAAAAATTCGTATTCGTACGGAGATTCATATTTCCGCTACGATAAGTCTCAGAATTGAGGTCAGAACATACCAGAAGCTGCAAATATCAATTTAAAACTATAAAAACTATTAAAAAATATATTGATTAAATTTGAAGGCGTCATTTTTAAATATTATGCCATCAAATACGATCTTGAAATTTGGCACTAACATTTATAATAAATCAACTAATTTTGGATTAAGTACACTAAGAAAAAAGTGACATAATAAAATAAAATAAAATCTATTTAAATTTGATTTAAATACTTTTGTAATAAAAAAAAGTAATACTGTACACAAAAATATTTTACGTGCGTATTTAATTTCAAATTAAATAAAAAGTATTTAAATTTTAAAAAATTACATTTTAGAAAAATTTAAATAAAAAGTATTTACTTCAATTTTAAATAAAAATTATTTAATTTAAATAAAAAAAGACAACGGGTGAAAAACGTGTCGAAAATTATTTAAATTTATTACTTTTTTTCCTCAAGATACTTGAAATTTGAAGTGTATGCATAATGACCATTCCCTACATTTTCATGTTTAAAAGAATTTAATTGCCCAAAAGCTTGCTTTGTAACTTTTAAAATTAGACCTTATTAGCATCAAGAGACGTGCCATATGAACCACCATATAAAAGTGATCTTTATAACATTGAAACACAGTATCTCTGGGAATATTGTTCGAAAAAATTATAATAATGCATATCTCGAAACCCAAAATTCCATTGATATCACAGAAAGTATCCACTTGGGACACGGACGATTGCGCTTGTTTCTGCTGCTAGCTGGAGCCTCTGTCGGTGCTGGCTGCTTCGCTGCATTGACGCTGCGGCTGCGGCTGTTGTTGCCAAATGCCACCGGTGAAACAATGTAAAAATGATTTGTCTCCTTCTGACACTACTTTGTCTTTTTTGAGACAATGTAAAAGTTCAATAAAAATGAGTGGTTGTTTTAGATTTAAGTTCAAACTTTATAATATTTATTTCTAAGTTAATTTTAAGTTATTAGTTTTAAGTAATTCTACGTCGTTCAGAAGTGAACGTTGTACTGTTGCAGATGTTAAAAGTGAAGTTAGTGTCCAATCGCACCATGAGGCAAATGTCACCTTTGACGTTTGTTATTTCGCTCATCTATGCGAGTGTATGCGTGTGCCTGTCATGCGTTGGAGACTTTTTGGGCAGAGTTGCCAATCACTCTAATGATTCGCTTTATGTTGGTATAATGCGGCGTTCACATCAGATGATTGGAATGGCTCAAATAAGATTTTAAATTTGTATATCAAAATTTTAATATTTCGACATTTTTTGCTCAAAAAAAGTGAGCATATTTAATTACAAAATTTGTTTCGACATTTCCTAGCTTCAAAATATTTTTTCACATTTTTTGTTTCGGTCAAAAATTGTTTCGGCATTTAAGGCTTTTAAAATTTCGACATATAGTACGAATCCCACTGATAAACGATAAACGGACAAACTGGACATCGCTAAGTGAACGAAAGAGATTAATCTGATCAATAAAACATATACTTTTCCATATCTGCCCTGACTTTTTGTGGATGTTACAAACGGCTGATGGCTGAAAATCATTTAACTTGATAAATTATAATTCTTGTCTACATTTAAACATATTTTTTTATTGATTTGATAAGTTTGATCAGATATAAATTACACGCAATCAACAGTTATTAATTTCATAAAATTTAAATGTAAAATAATTAGTAGTATCAAAGTTGTCCCACCATAAACTGGCAACAATATTAAAAATCAAATAAACAAATAAATCAAAGCGCACATTTTAATATTGAGCACAGCACAACACAGCATGTTAGCACCAGATAAACGGCCAATTGTTGAACGGCCAAAACTGTTGACACCGCAAAACGCATGGCGCTGTGGCAACGCTTTGACTGCACAGCACGACCAAGTTGTGTAATTGAAGCTGTTGAAGCGGAAATGAAAATATTTGCGCAATGGCCGATAAAGTTGTGCGTGTGTGTGCAACTGTAGTGCAAACATTGACAGCAACAATAAAACAGAATTCTATGCGGGTTAAATGCATTTATTGACTTTAACTAATGGTGGTTTTGTTTTCACTTTCAACTTTTTATTTGTTTTTTGTTACTTTCACTAAGCGCCAAACTATAAAATATTATTTTTGTTGACTTAATAAGATTTTCGCATTATTTGAGTAACTGCAAAATATTTGAAATAACGAAAAATACTAAACAATTAAAAATAATAAATACCTGCACAAAAAAAAATTAATAATTAGCTTCAGTGAGCTTCTAAAAAGTCAAGTCAAACACTTGGACAAAACAAAACTTTTCACTTCGACAAACAGCGCACATAAAAGCGAAACTTTTTCTATGCCACGCAGCATTAATTTCGTCATTTGTCCGAAAACTGTCTGACTTTTGACCAACTCATCCGTTTACTATTTTCATTCGAAGGACAAATAAATCAGGGACTGAAACCGATTTTGAGTTTGACTTCATTTGGAATTTATGGATATAGTGATATATTAAAATTAGAAAATTCTATTTATTAAACGAACTAAATACTATTTTTAGTCGAATATTAATAAATTAAAAACTAGAATTTCATATTTGAAAAAAGAAAATAAACCTTCTAATTTTAACTTTTAATGTAATAAAACAAATGAGAAAAATGCAAAATCTGTAATCTTTGACAAGAAAAATTTGAAAAAAAATGTGTACTTTGATATAACACAGACAAAATATAAGGCAGGTACAAGGCGGGCAACATTCAGGCTAAAAAATCTTTAAAGCAAGATAACTGCTGATTTGCGGTAGAAAAATGTAGAGCTTTCCCAGCTAAAATGTCTGTCATTTTCTGGCCTATTTTGGAAGATTTTGGAATTGGTATGGCATCTTATCAAATTTTGTGGAGCTTTAAAGACAGACTGCAATTTTTCGATAAAATGTTTCTAAACTGTATCAAAACTGCTCTGTCATTGAACAAAAAGTCAGCCGGCTACCTATTGCAGTTTATATGAAGTTGAACGAATGAAGCAGATGTAATGTAAAAATTTTGATCTACCGTCGATTTCGTGATCCTGAATTCTTTTATATTCCTATAATCACACAACAATGCAGGCACGTAATAGGCAGGGCTTCTGCGTTTTTGGTAGAAATCTGTCGATTTACTGCCAGTAACCTGCCGAAACATTACATAGATTACAAAATATTATTGAAGATAATCTATAGAAATATAACACTAAAAGAATAAAGTCATACTATTTAATTATAGGTATTCCCTATTGTTGCTATTGCATGAAAATATTAAATATGAAATTCATACGATGAAAATTATTGTCATTATAGTTCTGACATATTGTTTCAATATGATAAACTACAGCATCAATATGTTATACAAGGTTTCCAACCAGAAGAATATTCGAAAAATCACTAAATCGCACCGAAAATATTAAAATTTGGTGGGGATATTAAATGGGATAATAATGTGGGATATTTAATTGTATACCTTAGTTTTAAAGCTCTTTATTACTTATGCTGGTTACTTCATCCTCCGAATATTATTCCCATATCAGAAATTTTCGTCTTATATCCCCTTAATCCCAAAAATTGATATAAAGTATAAAAAAAAATTCTACTATGAAAATCCAGGAAATAATGTAAAAAAAAGCGGATCACGCCCATTTTTGGAACACATATTGTAAGGTGAATTCTAAATTAAATAACTATTTCTTGAACACTTTTCGATTTATTGGTTCCTAAAGAGTTATATAAAAATGAATTGCATGGGAGGTAAGCGTGTCCGTTGACCGATTTGGCTCATTTCCGAACTCAGATCCTACTTTCTGATAAAACCTATTGAAACTTAATATACCCTGTACCTCATAGGGTAAAGAGTATATTTATATAGGGTATAAAAATTCATAATTTGATATATAAATCATATAATTTGATATATAAATCATATAAGTTTAACTCCATATGGATCAAACCATGATGTGAAAATTCACACAAAATCACACAGTGTGAAAAATCTCACAAATATCACACAAATCACGAATTCGCTCAAATATCGCATGTAAGACTCAAAATCACGCGAGACACATCGCTTAAAAAATCACTATTTGAGAGTTATCTCCCAAAGTTTATGATATATTTTATTAGTAATATTGTTACGAAAATTCAGTCTACGGAAAACTGTTCTATAAGTTCGTATCTCTGGATTGTGTACAAAATAAAAACACTCTTATGTTTGGTTTAAATTATAACAATTAACTTTATTAATTCACTTTAATAAACAACTTTACTAATAACAAATTCTAACAACTGTTGCATGTCCACAATTCAACTTGACATTTATCACACGAGATGCACTCGACCACTTTACAATCACTACTGAAGTGCTGTACCTCAGATGCGGCTCCCTTATATACTGCATGCATCAGTTCGACACGTTTCGACAAGCTTCGACTTGTTTCGAGAACCTTCTACTCGTTTCGTGAATGACGCATGCAATTGGCATCTCATTCGCACTCATGTGTATTAATGTGCTGATCTTCCATTTCTTTCTCGCACATTGCTCAGTACGCTGAATGATCATCCGTCTCTTTCTAACACATTGCTTAGTGCGCTGAATTGTCTTGCGTCTCATTTATTATTGTTGAATGCTTGCACAGTGGGGCAAATTACCTCTTTTCGTAACAATATATATTAAAGTATATTAAAATACTATTTTTGGTATGCAGCATTTATTTAATAATAATAATATATAAAAATGGTTAAATTTGAATTTATTTAGCTTTGCATAAATATTCAGCGTGCAATCAAATTTCAAGTATTGGCTAATATGACCAATGGCATTCAAATAATATGAAATAAAAAACTATAATTTCAATAGTATTTTCCTATAAGAATTTAATCGTTAAATCTTTAAAAAAAATTGTGATTTTATATTACATTTAAATCTTTAAACTATTGAATTTATATTGTAATATATTTAAAACAATAGTCTGAATTAATAATTTTATCACATTAATATAATAGTATAAGTATATTATCTTAATATGATAAACTTTTCTATTAATGGTACATTTTAGGACATCACATTAATTTTTAATAATAAAAACTATTAAAATCAATAGTGTGACGCTACTATAAATTTAATAGTTACTGCACTAAAATATTAATAGGAAAAATATAATTAATTCATTTAAAAAAAAAAAATATTCGAAAAAAAAAAATTCGAAAAAAAAAATACGAAAAAAACTTTACAAAAAAAAATCGCAAAAACCCTTCTTTTTCTAAACTAATTTTTTTTTTCATAATTTTTGTTTGTATTTTTTTAAATAAAATTTTTACAACGAACCTTTTTTCGAATGATTTTCTAAAAAAAAACCTTCTTTTTCGTAAAAAAATATTAAATTCATAAATATTATGAACAAATTCATCAATATGACGATTCAAATTCATTGTATTGAATATTATACGAATAGTTTCATATATATAATGAATGTATTCATCAATGAACGGTGTCATTTAATGAACGGTGGTATCAATATGATGAATATGGTAGTTAGTGAAAAATTCATATAATTTATGAATATTAATAAATCATATTGATGAAAAAGGGCGTTTTGATGCACACAACACTTAAATTTTGATTAAATACCCATAAAATTTTCATTGTTGGGTTTACTGTAAATATGTATTCGGAGAAGATTCTAGAAATCTTCATTCCTGAATGCTTTTATTTTGGGTAAATGTTGTTGGGTGTCATTTTGAAAAAATATCCCACGAAGAGTATCTATTGTTTATTAAGAGAAAGGGTTCATTTGAGGAAATATCTATTCTGGGAAAGGCACATATTCATTCGAGGTAATAGTGTAATGGGAAGTGTTCGGACTTACAATTTATTAACGTTTTGTATTATAATAATCTCCATTTGAAGATTTATCTATTCGGACAAGAGTTATTAGGGGAAATGTCCAGTTCGAAAAGTAATTCATTCGGAAACCTCAATAATGGGAAAGTGTTAATAAGCGGGAAGTATCAATTATGGGGAAATATAATTTTTGTCCAATCGATATAATTTACCAAACGTAGAATTTAATTTCTTGGAAAATACGTTTTTGGAATATAGCTTTCGGGGAGGTATACTGATATGTTTAATTTATAAAAGTTTTGTTGGAAAATTCTAAATATAGATTGCAGTACAAAGATCGATTTGATTCAAAGTAGAAAAACAATTTTTTAAGTTCCCTGTAAATAATTTTAAACTTTCGTTTTTATACTTTCTTTTTCTCGCATTTTTCACAAAATGTGTTTATCTACACATTGTAACACGAGCATAAAAAATAACAATAATAGAAAAAGTTTCTGCACTTTTTTAGCGACGCCGCCTCCATCGTCACCCACATCAAATTTTATTGTGTTTGCCAAACGGAAAAATGTTCATTTGCAGTTTTCTTTGGCAACTGGCTTAAATACACACAAAGCGTGAGCGAAAGTGGGAGAGAGTGAGATACATGGGTCATACAGCACATGTGACGTTTACATACAACGGTTTACACAAAATTGCATTAATATGGCAACACTAGCGCCAGAAGACGGAATCAATTTAGCGAAAATAAAGCGTTTACTACTCGAAGTTTTTGTGTGTGTTCGGGTTTTTTTTTCCAAATGTTAAGTGAGAGTTTCTTAAATAATCTGTTGTCAGTTTTTTACTTATTTTACTTACTGCAAAAATCATTTCAAGTGTTTAAAATTAAATTCTTCTTATTTATATTTTGATTTAATATTGTATATGAAATATTTAATTAAAATGAATTCAAAGTAATTTTTAATTTTGTACTTCTGATTTTTGATAAATTCCTTTCTTTTACTTAAATAAGCTCAGACATTATTAACGCATCACTGATGCTTCAGTCGCTCTTATTGGCCTGATGTTCGTTTTGTCCAAAATAAATTGCTTGCAAAAAGCATTCACTGGAGTGAAGAGGTGCGGGACGGGGCGGTGAAATCATTGTCAGAACTGTTTAATTTTTCATTAGGTGTTTAAAGAAACATTGTCTCAATATTTAGACTCCTTATGCGGAAATATTATTATTGTGGTTGCCAACAGCATCTTTTATATATTGTATAATTTAGAAAATATATATAAATTATGTTCACAGGAAATATTTTAAAAAGTAGTTCAAGTATTCAATATCAATAACACCCGCTCAAAATCCGCACGGTCTTTGGTATCAAAACCCAATTTAAAATAGACATAGGAACACAACTTAACTGAAGCTGTTTTAATTTTGTATTTATTAGAAACTTTCTTTTAGATTGGTATAACATAAATTAAATACAGTTACATTAATTTATTACTTATTAATATTGATTACTTTTTAAAGAAATTAATTAAAATATAAATTACGTATTTGTGGAAATAAAACTTAATGCTATAAAATAAATAACTTATGAATAATTAAAGTGTAGACTATTACTACATTATTTTAGGTTATAGTTTTTTGTATTTGAAAAAAAAAACATACGAGTGGTATGAGTAATCTATAATAATAAAGCAAAACGTGTTTTTTATACCCTACACTAAGAGTAAAAGGGTATATTCAGTTTGGTACGCCGTTTGTAACACCCAGAAGGAAGCATCTCCGGTATGGAAAAGTATATATATTCTTGATCAGCATGACTTCCTGAGTCGATTTAACGATGTCCGTCTGTCCGTCTGTCTGTCTGTCTGTCTGTCCGTCTGTCCCTCTGCCTGTCTGTTGAAATCACGATTACAGAAAAAGTAGAAGAAATAGAACAATGAAACTTTAGATTTAGATTACTTATATATCTAAGCTGTCTGAACAAGAAAATTGGCATGCTCGGTCTAGTGTGACCTGAGAACCGACCACTTATGTTCTAATACCTCTTATAAAATGAATATCTACAGATCAATATTACTGTATACGTGCTTAGGTAAACTTTTTTTTGGTCAAATATATTGACTCATGCTCAAATACATGAAAATAATGTTTTCCGGCGAAACGACTTGTGGTTACAAAAAAAAAATCGAAATTCGGTAGACCTACCCTTTTGTAAATATGGGTATCAAATGAATGGAAATTCTTCAGCGATTGAAAGTTTGTAGTTATTTTCAGGAATCGTATACCCTTGTGACCTATATACCACTTTGACTGGTAACCATACATATGTGTAGGGTATTTATAGTCGACTTAGACCGACTATAATTTTGATAGCCCTAACTATCATAATAAAACATACTTTAAAATTTCCCATGTGATCTAACCTTCCCAACTGTTTCTCTTGCACTAACCGGCCGTCTTTCTGCATAGATTTTAATGATACTAGTATCAAACGATTCGTATTAATCTAATGTAGTGCGTTCTATAATTAGTTTTTACAATTTTAAAACAAAACACACCAGAAAAACGTAAAACTTAAAATCTATATTAGAACAACCTATGAAAAAGTGTACTGCAGTTGACTGCGCTCACTGTGGTTAGTGCAGTGCATCACATTCTCGCAGAACGAATTACTCACAAGAGAACAACTCTGCTTCTTGTTGTTTTATTGTTGTTACTGGTTTTATACAGCAAACAGAGAGTTGCATAAAAAAACAGTAGTCTTCATGAAAATAGTTTCAATTGTTACGTTCAGAAAATACATTAAAATTGATAAGTTAAATGAATAAAAACAATATATTATATAAACTATATAAACTGAGGAATCAGTGGTATGACCAAGAGTGTCGCGCGGCCACTGCAGAGAAAGACGCTGCGTACAAATCCACCCTGCAGTCAGTAGCTACGCGAGCAGCGAAGGAGCGATACAAAGAGAAGAGAAGGGAAGAGAGACGTTTTTTCAGGCGTAAAAAAAGCGAGGCAGAAAGACGTGAGTGTGAGGAGATTGAGATGCATGGGGACAGGAATGAGGCTCGAAAATTCTTCGAGAAAATAAGACGCCTAGCCGGAGGTTCAAAATCCGGAGCCTCTTCCTGTAAAGATGAGAACGGAAATCTAGTGACAGATATCCAGAGCACACTGAAAATATGGAGGGATCACTTCTCTAAACTGCTGACCGGTGATGATGACCTCAATTCCACCGATAGAGAAGCAAACCCGGCAACCCCAGTACTTGATGACGACGTTGAGATTCCGCCACCCGACCATGACGAGGTCAGAACAGCCATTGCTCGGCTGAAAAACAACAAAGCCGCAGGTGCTGATGGCCTGCCTGCTGAATTGTTTAAGACCGGAGGCGAAAAGCTAATAGAGAGCATGCACGAGCTCGTAAGCAGAATATGGTCGGATGAAAGCATGCCAAGTGACTGGAACCTCAGTGTACTCTGCCCAATCTTTAAGAAAGGGGATCTCACTATCTGCTCCAACTACCATGGGATCAGCATACTCAATATCGCATACTAGGTTCTATCGAGCGTATTATAAGAAAGACTGAAGCCCATCGTCAACAGACTGTTTGGACCTTATCAGTGCAGCTTCAGACCTGGAAAGTCCACCATAGACCAGATTTTCACATTGAGCCTAATCCAGGAAAAGACCCTAGAAAAACAGATCGACACCTACCACCTATTAGTCGACTATAAAGCCGCCTTCGACACTCCGATAAGGGAACGATTATACGCCGCAATGTCTGAGTTCGGTATACCTGCGAAACTTATAAGCCTTTGCAGGATGACCCTGAGCAACACACGTTGCTCAGTGAGAATAGGAAAAGACCTCTCCGAGCCATATCATACCGAACGAGTGTCATGCTGCTCGCATCAGCCTTTGATATTGATATCATTGGCAGGAGCACACGAGCAGTCAGCGCAGCATTCTCCAGATTGGAGAAAGAGTCGCGTCGAATGGATCTAGCGGTGAACGAGGACAAGACGAAGTTCCTTGTGTCAACAAGCAAAAAAGAGTACGTGCGTCTTGGACAAAAAGCTGATATTGACACCGACAAGTTCGACATTGTGAAGGACTTCGTCTATCTGGGATCCAGCGTAAACAGAAACAACGACGTCAGCCTGGAGATCAAACGGAGAATAACTCTTGACTTGAATCCATTGGGAGCCTATAGCATCTAATCCTGACGAATAGGGGTATAAGTTATGGTCCACTCTTGCAAATCGAAGAAAATCTAAGTTCAAATTTTTGTGGCTCACAAGTGTTATAAATCTGCATTTTAAAAATGTTATGTTATATACCCGATTAAGTCACTTCTTATAATAAATTAAATACGTTTTTGGAATTAAATCAAAGTTGGAAACCCTAGCTGAAACAAACTGTTGATATATGAATGATAACCTACGGCATAAGCCCTAAGGCAAAACACGAAGTGTTATTATGATTAAGGCGTTCTCATTAATTTTGTGTTCATTGATGCAAGTAACAAAATTACAATTTTAAAAGAATTTGTAAATGTTCTTCGACAGAAATGATTTCGGATATACATGAAATATTATTTTTTATGTTTTTATTATTATTATTCATATATGAACTGTGCCTTTCGAATAAAAGGTACAAGTTAATTGGTTTCTAAATTACAATATATTAATGAATCCTTTTTGTAATTAGTGTAGGAAATGAATTTAAATATTAGCTGTCGTCAAGGATAAATAATTATTTTTTTTTAAACTTAAACTTTGTGGGTAATAACTTTGAAGATATAAGGAAATGTGTAAAATAAATTCGTGGACGAGTAATTTCACTCTCAAACTCATTATTTGGAGTGTATTTCTTTAATTTAAAGAAATAGCAACAATCTTAAATCTTTATTTATAGGTACACTTAATTATACCATATTACATGATCGCAATATTTGTCGTAATATTTGTGTTCATTTGCGTAGACTTGTTGTGTTCTAAATTTAATTTTGTAATTTTAGGTTTATATTCAGGTTCATTCTTTAATTGGTTCTATTCCACGAAATTCCAAATCATATTACGCATATATGTGACTTTTCGTCCAGACATGTTTTGTTCTTAGATTTGGGAGAATATACTGCATTAAAACAGTTTTATTTATGTGTGGTAACTACACAGAATTGATATGATATAATTTTTACAATAATGACGTTGTAATAATAAAATTAAGAACAAAATTTTGAAAAATAATTGATTTATATAAATTATTTAATACACTCAGAAAAAAAACATGGATTTGTAGTTTAGTATAGTATTTCTAAAGAAAAACAATTATTTATACTATTAATTTATTTTTGAGCCCGTGTTCATA
This sequence comes from Dryomyza anilis, assembly GCA_951804985.1. NCBI lineage: Eukaryota > Metazoa > Arthropoda > Insecta > Diptera > Dryomyzidae > Dryomyza > Dryomyza anilis. The sequence goes on from OX638133.1 coordinate 70,471,903, forward strand.
ATAATCAAAATAAAGTGCGATGTATTATTTATTTTCTCTAATTATATTTCTGAGTGCATGCATAAAAAATGAATCACAATAACTACACTAAAAAAGCAACCACACAATTAGTAGTTTTTTTATTTTACATTGATTTTACATTGAATACTACAAAATACTATTAAATTATGTATGAGTTTATATGATAATATTTATTTTTTATACAATTAAAACAATAGCGTCATTCCATATCAAATCAACTGGAAAACTTCAAATTTTAGCAGCACCATCTGCGAATTTGGAAGTATAGTAAAACATCATATATTTTAGATATTGACCAAATTTCAGTTTCCCAGATGGTTTGGTTTCTTTAAAATTTGGTGCTTTAAAATTTGAAATAATATCACGAAAGTGGTGTTAATCAATTGACCAAAATCAGTGAAGGGCAGAATAATTTTTTATTGCGGATGTGTAAATGTTATAAAATAACAAAAAACCAGTTGGGAAGGTTAGATCACATGGGAAATTTTAAAGTTTTTATTATGATAGTTAGGATTAACAAAATTACAGTCGGCCTAAGCCGACTATAAATACCCTACACATATGTGTGGTTACCATTCGTGATTTCAACAGACAGACAGAATGACAGACAGGCGGACAGACGGACATCGCTAAATCGACTCAGGAGTTCATGCTGATCAAGAATATATATACTTTTCCATACTGGAGATGCTTCCTTCTGGGTGTTAAAAACGGCGTACCAAACTAAATATACCCTTACACTCTTAGTGTAGGGTATAAATTTTAAAATATAAAGCAAAAACCTTGCCATACTAAATGTTCAATATATACATAACTTCAGAACCCGTGAAATTACCATTTTAATTAAAATCTTAAATAATAAATGAAATGTCAACCCTCAACATATATTCATTTAAAAATTCTAAAAAGGTTGTTTATTGAGATATGTCCTTTTGAAATATACTTTGTTTAAAACTGACCACTATTAAATCAACATCTTATTCGCAATTTTATTATGTTTAAAATGGGAACGTTATGTTTAATTTTAGTTCACTATAGTTTAAGTTACGTTCAAATGATTAACACCACTTTTGTGATATTTTTACAGTTTTTTAAAAATTAAGCTCAAAATCTCACAAACCAACCCATCTGGGAAGTTGAATTTTGGCCAATATCTAATTTATATTATGTTTCGCCATACTTTCAAACTTCGTCAAATTCTGAGATGGTGCCGCTAATGAAATGATTTTATGGGGCTATTTTCGTAGTTTATATTTTTTTTTGTACCAAACGAATTTTATAAATGATTATTTTTTGTTTAAAACATCGATTTGTTGGCAATTTCCGATGAAGTATATACAAGTCGAAACTTGCCGACGAATCGTTATGCAGCTGACTTCGTACTTAAATTGACTACCTCAACTAAATTATCGCGAATATTTGGTTGTGTCAATTGCATACATTAGTTGAGTGAACTGATACGTGGAGTTGCAACAACTGAATTAGCCGATTGCTGACAGAACCAAATAAATCGGTTAGAAATAATTTTTCTTTAGCCTCGCGTCGACTTTCTGAAACTAGGACTTCTAAAACTAAGAAAAAGCATTTAAAAGTAAAAAAAATGTATCCTGTTATGTTGCGCAAAGAGCTTAAAGTAGATTTTAGAACTTTTAATGACAATTTTCAATAAAATTAATATTGCTTCAAGCATAAAAACTATAGCACTAAATTTTATTAATTTTTAATTAATTTATTATTAATTTTTAGTTTACCGTTACAATTTCATAGCTTACCAAACACAAAAAATGTTGACTTTTTCTTACTATAGTAATTTTAACTCTCGACATTCTTTTAATTTTATTCTAACAAATTTGGATTAACCTTTTTGTATTATTGCAGACACAATTCTCTTTAAAATGATAAGTCATACATACCTTTTTAGAAACCGTTTTATTAGTAAATATTAAAATTAATTAGGATCATTTTTTTTTTGACTTTTAAAGACTTATTCAAAACTATGAGTAAGAAGTCGACGCGGACTGAAACATTTTAACATTATTGGATTTTAAATCAGTCTAGTGTACATATTTAAAGTTGAAATACCAATTGATAGATTCACATTTTGTTATCAAATGTAACAAGTATTGAGCTCATCAATCGCCGGCCTCAGCAGTCCAGAGGTAGCGCGCTGGACTTGCATTCTGAAGGTCTCGGGTTCGAATCCCGGCTTGGGCATGGGCGCTGGTGGTGATATTAACCACAAAATTGTAGGGAATAGATTTCACAGTACAATGGATATAGTCTGTCTGAGTGCTGTGGATCTTAGTAGATATTCCAAAAAAAAAAAAAAAAAAAAGCTCATCAATCACAAATTGACAAATATATAAATGATTTTGTAAATGAATAATTGCCATTTTGAAAATTTAATTGATGACTTTTTCTTCTACGACGACGATATTTCCTGTGTGAATTCTGTGCGTTTTTTGTTCAAAATATTAAAAACATGCAAAAAGTAAGATTATTATAAAATCCAAAACAGTAACTTTTTTCATTATAAGTTTGGGTTAATTTTAGGAACATTTTATTGAAAATTGAAAAAAATTGTTTTTTTAAGAAGAAGAATTGTTTGCATGGTACAATGAATTAACATATACATTGTTTACGTAATTGTATTTAATATACACATTATCTACACATATATGTAGACAACACTGTTTATAATTGTGATCAGCTCTTTTTTTATATATTACATATTATGTTTTAAACATAGAATTTCTGTACGTGTACTGCAAGACGAGTGCCCATGTCATGATAAGAAATGTTGTTGTCTTTCGTCTGGAGCTCTCGACTGAACATTAATTACTACAATGAACCCGATGTATAGACCGACATCATCCATTTTGACTGAATCTAGATCAGAATTTATTGGTATTTAAACTCCAAATTGATGTTCATTAATGGAATATATAGAAGCAAAGTTCTTTAATTTAGCGACGTTGTAAATCTCACCAACTACAAATACAAAATTTCAATAATTGGTTTTGATTATGTTTAATACATCTGAAAATATCTGACTTAACAAACCAAAGTTAGTACTAACTGTAACAACATTTTGATCTTCCAATTTTTTAATTTCATAAAATAATTGATTACACTACACAACAAAATGAGAAAAAAAGTTTGCGCAGTAATTTCCATTATTTTTGTCTTATTGGAAATGACTCGCAGAATTTGAATATATGAATTAAAAAAATTTCTACGGATAGGATTACGAGATTTCGGGCAATAATTTTTGTACTGAGCTTTCAAAAAGGTGGTCACATAAATTTGTAAATATCTCGCGTTTAATAAAACCCATAAACTCAATTGTTATATCGAATGAAAGATAATTAAATATTCAATAAACATTTCTTACAATAGTTTGGAATTGGTTTACTGGTTGATGAGAACTCTATAGAAGAACTCGAAAAATGTTAATTTCGTCGACCAAAATTTTATTAAAAAATGCATTTAAAAAATGGCGAATAATTAAAAACGCAAGATGATGCACAGTTTGTAATATTGCAAAATTAGCCTGAACATTTTTAAAGAAAATGATGTAAAAATAAAAGAAATATATGAATACGTTTTGAGAACAGAAAAAATAATGTGAAAGCATTACAATTGGGTATTAACTAAAAACCAGTTGGGAAGGTTAGATCACATGGGAAATTTTAAATTTGGTGTTATTATGATAGTCAGGATTATCAAAAGTGTAGTCGGTCTATGCCGACTATAAATACCCTACACATATGTGTGGTTACCATTCAAAGTGGTATATAGGTCAACAAGGTATACGAATCCTGAAAATAACTACAAACTTCCCATCCCTGAAGAATTTTCTTTCATTTAATACCCATATTTACAAATGGGTAGGTGTACCGAATTTCGATTTTTTTTGGGAACCACAAGTCCTTTCGTTGGAAAACATTATTTTCATGTATTTGAGCAAAATATCAATATATATTTGATCAAAAAAATTTACCTAAGCACGTATACAGTAAAATTGATTTGTAGATGTAAATTTTATATGAGGTATTTGAACATAAGTAATCGGTTCTCAGGTCACAATAGACCGATCATGCCAAGCTCTTCAAATTTGTCTGTAATCAACAATTCAACAGATAGACAGAACAACAGACAGACAGACATACATACAGGCAGACAGAGAGACGGACAGACGGACATCGCTAAATCGACTCAGAAGGTCATGCTGATCAAAAATATATATACTTTTCCATACCGGAGATGCTTTTTTCAGGGTGTTACAAACGGCGTACCAAACGGAATATAACATTTCACTCTTAGTGAAGTGTATAAAAATCACATGCTATGTTTATACCCTATACCCATGTGTTGCAAGTTATAAAATATATGTGAGGATATTTTAGAGCCGAGTCGATTTAGATATGACCGTCTGTCTGTCCGCCTATACACGATAACTTTAAAACCGCTATTCCGACTGATGTGAAATTTATTTTCAATATATTTTAGTAGAATAGTAATTCGAAGTTGGAAAATGAGTCGATTTAGTCAACGTAATCTACTACATCCACTACGAAATATGGGTTTACTTTTTAGGATCACATATCTCGTTAAGTATTAAAGATAAAGTTATATTTTGTAAAATTAATTACAAGCAATCATCTATCAATAGTTGCTCAAAAAATAATCGTGATCCGCTCACATTTAATTTTTTTTTATTTTTATGCCTATTTGTATAGCACTCAATTTTATTTCCTTCACTTAACTTTTTTTATCCTCAAATGTTACCCATATATTTTTGTCATTTATAGCTCAATTTCTTTGAAAGAGTGTGATCTAATTTTGAAAAATTAAAATTGGTGTATCATCTTACTTTCTCCATTTTTCTCCATTTTTTTTAAATGAATTTTTTCTTAAATTAAAAATGTTTTTTCAAGTTCTCCTTTCGAGTTCTCTTAAACTAATGAACCAATTTAAAAATGTTCCAAGAAATGTTTGTTCGATATTCAATTAACTTTCATTCGATATAACATTTGATCATATGTGTTATTTAGAACGCGAAATATTTGCAAATATATGTGACCACCTTTATGAAAGCTCGGTCCAAAAGTTATTGGCCCATGTTTTGTAAACCTATCCAAAGAATCATTATTAAACCATATTTTTGGAATATGGGCGTCAGTTTACATAATACAAAAATAACCTTGACTGCTGCGCAGAATATCTGTTGTGTAGTGTTATTCAACTTCATAATACATTTATTTTAAAAGTTAATTTGGTTCGTTTTACTTCTACAAAGATATGTTGGATGCCTGAATGTATCAATAACATACCGTTCTTCATGTAATAAACTGTATAATAAACGCACATGAAAATGTACTTTGTTACAGCTGAATCACGAGATATTTATGATATTAATATTTCGTAATATATGCACTTTTTCTACATTGTTTTATCTGATACAACATGTTCATAATTCATATTTTTTGCGAAACACAATCTGAGTTTTTCTACCGCATAAATGCAAATCGCATTTGTGAATAAGGACAACTGAAATTATAATGAGGTGGGGGTGGTTAATATTTAAAATAATTGTAGACATGTTTTTTCAACAATAGGTCCCTATTTAGACTTCAAAAAAAACCAGTTGGGAAGGTTAGATCACATGGGAAATTTTAAAGTAGGTGTTATTATGATAGTTAGGATTATCAAAATTATAGTCGGTCTAAGCCGACTATAAATACCCTACCCATATGTGTGGTTACCATTAAAAGTGGTATAAAGGTCACCAGGGTATACGAATTCTGTTAATAACTACAAACTTTCAATCGCTGAAGAATTTCCATTCACTTGATACCCATATTTACAAATGTGTAGGTGTACCGAATTTCGATTTGATTTTTTTTTAACCACAAGTCGATTCTCCGGAAACCATTATTTTTATGTATTTGAGCATGAGTCAATATATATTTGACCAAAAAAAATTTACCTAAACACGTATTCAGTAAAATTGATTTGTAGATATTAATTTAATATGAGGTATTTGAACATAAGTGGTCGGTTCTCAGGTCACAATAGACCAATCATGCCAATTTTCTTGTTCAGGCAGCTTAGATATATAAGTAATCTAAATCTAAAGTTTCATTGCTACTTTTTCTGTAATCGTGATTTCAACAGACAGACAGAGGGACAGACAGACGTACAGACGGACAGACGGACATCGCTAAATCGACTCAGGAGGTCATGCTGATCAAGAATATGTATACTTTTCCATACCGGAGATGCTTCCTTCTGGGTGTTACAAACGACGTACTAAACTGAATATACCCTTTCAATTCTATTGGATGTTGCAAATGGACGACCAAAATAAAAATATTCTTTCACATTTAGTGTACACTATGAACCCAAGAAGTTTACCAGAAATATCACAAATTTAAAAATCTTTAGTAGGTTCCTGCCTTGAACTAATCAAAAAAACAGTTTTTATAATCTGGTACTAGATAGACCCGTACGAACTAACATATCCGGTGCACGATTTGTAGTGCAGTCTTCTTCTATCAGGTACTTTATTATCCGATTGGGTAGGTACTGAAAATTAAAAATTTAATATTTTATTATATTACTTTTTATTTTTTTATAAGTACTAAATTAATTTTAGTTTAATTAAATTATCATGTATGGGCCATTCCACACCAAATAAACCAGCGGTTAGAACTCATCTTCTTCGATTCAATGAAATTTGGGCAGCTGATAAAGCTTATTGAGATATGCATTAACCATTTATATTTTTTGACCTCTACTTCCAGAGATACAGTACTTCAAAGTTACAAAAAATGGGCCAAAAATCACTTTTGTATGGTTGTTTATATTTCAATAATTCAATAATTCATCAAAAATTTTAAAAAAAATTTCTAAATGTTTAGAAATTTTTTGTATTGAAAAATAAAATATTTTTTTCAAAAGTAAAATTTGCAATAATTTTTTAATGTATTTGTAACTCTGATTTCGAAATGGCGTCAGTTTCATCAAACTGTCCCCAGTTTTTGAGATATATACCATTTTTCGAAAAATTTAAAAAATATACCCCAAAATCAATATCTCAAAAACTAGAGTCAATATGATAAAACTAGTACCATTTTAGAAATCAATGTTAGAAATACATTCATGAATTATTACAACTTTTACTGTCGTTTTTGGTCGATATGGTGTGGAATGGCCCGTATATCTTAAGATTATATATTAAGATATATTAAGATTAGTCGATATAGATATCGACAAAAGTATTTATTTTCAATAAATAAATTTAGTTTGTTCCGAAAAATATTTTTTTTTATGATAAAAGTCATCAAAACTTCACTCAGAATAAAATATCCCATTAAGTACTTAATGGTACGGCCATTGATTTTATGATTCATGTATTAATAGTTTTTTTTATATTAATTAAAAAGTTTTCTAATTAATTTAATAGTATTCGAAAAACTGAGTAACATTAATTTAAATATTTCAATATTATTATTTTTAATATTATATATATAACTGTTATAATGGTTTCCTCCTATAAAAATAAACGTGGCATAAAAAATATAAACATGAATAGAAACATATTTCCACATTTAAATAAAATAAATTATATAATAGAATAACTGAAATCCATAAATTACACAATCCGACACTAAATTTAATATTAGAGAAACTATAACTCGTACTTTTTTGACATATTTGGCATTAATATAGTAATTAATATAACACAAAAATGTATGGTACAACATCATATTGTATTAATAGTTTGAATATTATTAACTAATGGTACGCATCCTATTGACCAATTTTAATAGTATTAATAATTGTTTTTCTATTGAAATAAGATTAATATACCATTTTTTTTTCAAGGTGTGCTCAAGTCGAAATTTATTCGTAAAAACTCATCACAGTTCTTCTCATAAACGACCTGCGAGAGTATAAAATATTTCACCTCACTAATAACAAAAAACTATTGTGACAATGGTAATTTGTAAAATGTACTGAAATACAAAAAATCTACCACTCGTATTTTTAACTTATTCGTCAGATTGCTGCTATTCCGCAAATTTAATTCAAATGCAAAAACTTTCAATGGCATTTTTCTTGATTTTGTGATGTTGCTATTGTTATTACGTAGTATCTGCTGAAATTAGTTGACTGCCATTGCGGCAAACACAAGAATGATGTTGATGATACAAAAATAAAGTTTTTCTGATGATTTTAAAGTTTTGTTCAGTGATTTGATTTATTTTAATTCCCACGACATTTTATTACTCTTGAAAGTTGTCAAGAAATATTAAAAGTATTTTATAAAACTTAAAAAATTCTTCTGCATTTAAGTGCTTTAATGTTGCGTCGAGTTTAAGCATTTAAAACTTGAGCCAAGTAATCAGTAAAAAGAACCCCTCAAATATTTGGTTTCCTTGTATTTTTTTTTTTTCATTTTAAGTTGTTCCACCGATGCATTAAAGTGTAAAATATTATTTGGGTCTTAATTTTCCATGTTATTTTACTGTTTATTTACTTAATTGTTTGTCGAGAAAACAGCGCGCATTTAAATATTTTATTTGAGTTTTCCTTTTGTGCAACAAAATGCAAATAAAAAAACCAAGTCACATTAAAATAAAAAAAAGGGTTACCAAGTTAAATTCTCGACCCGACCAAAGAAGTCCGAAGGATTTTCACTCTTCTCTTTATCTAAGGCTTTGGCCTCCTTTTAAGGGTTTCCCTTACGGCGGATATTGAAACGATTTATGAAGTATTGAGCGTGATAACATTTGTGAAAACTAAAAATACTTTTAATGTCCCAAATAGCCGTAGAAAAGGGAAAGGATTAAATTACATTTACAAGCTTAATGATGCGTAAAGCATATGTAAATGACATTAACCCGGAGGGAGCATCGATGGAATGCAGAATATTTTGCCAAAAAAGTGATTTTAATAGTAAAGGTTTTAGGTTCTTTTAGGTATTGATTTCATTATTTTTCCATTTTTATTTAATATATGATAATTCTTGAATTACTGTTAAAGGTTTCCTACAAATATCATCCTGTTTTAGAAATATTTTTAGACTCGAATTGCCTTAAAGATGATTCGATTATTTTCTTTTTGTACCTCATTGAGGGAAATCTTAACTACAAAAAAAAAACGAATTTATTGCATGTCTATAATATTTATGTGTATTGAACTATTTAAAAAGAGATAGAGAATAGCAGCGTAAATTTTATATTTTAAAATAGCTTTAAATCGATTGACTTTACGTAAATCGTTAAATACGATAAAATGAATTTAATGATATCAAACAATTCGTTTCATATGAAATTTTTTTGAAAAACGCGCTATAACTTTTAAACTGAAAAATAAACTGAAAAAAATCACTTAGTTATTTTGTTTAAATTTATGTATCTCGAAATCCTGGCGTGATAGAACATAATTTTGAAGTATGATAACATTTTTGACACATTGAGGATATTAAATAAAGCCAAATCCTTGGTACCGATAAATGATCATTCGATTTTAAGCTACGAAAAACTTTAGTATTTTGCAGTTTCATATAAAATAAAAAAAAATACTTGCAGTGCTCAGTATTAGAGAAAATATAGATCGTACGGCTTTAACATATTTGGCCACTTTTTATGATTTTTTATGCTGCATATTTCCATTTGTCACTCCATAATATGAAATAAGTTGAATATGTAGATTGATCCTTTGAATATTATTAACATTGGTGTTAAAAGGACGAGATATAAATTTAATATGTACTACAGATATGAAGCATTGGATAGTGTCTACATTTCGTTCTCAGACAACAAATCCATAACTACTACAGTTTTCTCAATATATCAACGGTAATTTTGCGGTCACTTTGGAACCTTTATGGTTATATCTCGTAAACCATACGTGATTGGACATGGGTTTGTTTGGTAAAATTTCTCCAGGTTTCTCAAGGACTCTAAAAAAATTGTCAAATGTCTGGCACCAAAAAAAGTGGGCTTTTGCAAATCGAAAAAGTAAAGATTGAAAACATAACTAAACAAGTTGGGAAAGTTAGGTCACATGGGGCGGATTTTTATAGTCGGTCGGGCCCGACTATGGAATACCCTACACCTTCGGAGGGGAAATTAACCCTCAGAATATTATTCATATATCAGAAATGTACGTCTTATATCCCCATAAATTAAAAAAAAATAAAATTAAGTATAAAAAAACAAAAAAAAAAAATTGAAAAATGTAATTGGGCGGACCACGCCTATATTTAAAATTTTGAAAGGCCAATATTTCATAGATTTGATTTTAATAATTTACGGATAAAATTTCCACTATGAAAACCCGGGAAATAATGAAAAAAAAAGTGGGCGGATCACGCCCATTTTTGGACCACATATTTATAGGTGAATTATAACAATACGTTTTAAATTTTATACTTATATCTTGAATACTTTTCGAGTTATTAGTTCCGAAAGAGTTATATAAAAGTGACTTGTATGGGAGGTGGGCGTGTCCGTTGACCGATTTGACTCATTTTCAAACTCAGTTCCTACTTTTGGATAAAATATATTGAGACGAAATTTCATCGCATTCTGATCAGTATTTCTCAAGTTATTCTGTATTCGGACAGCAAGACGGACAGACAGATAGAGAGACGGACATGGCTAAACGGACTCGGGTAGTGATTCTGATCAAGATTATATATAATTTTCCATACCGGACATGCCTCCTAAGGGGCGTTACAATATATGCACAAAGTTAATATACCCTGTACCTCATAGGTGTAGGGTATAAAAATTTACTACCTATAACTAATCTATAAAAAATGTATGTCAATAACTACATTTAAAATTTCAAATTCGATTACAGATAAGAGATATTCTTACAAATGGTCAAACGTAATTTTGAATAAAGTTTAATGAGCTCATAAAATATTATTTGCACGTTTAAAATTTTGTAATTGATAAAAAATGTTAAATACAAAAAATATTTCACCCTAATATCAAACCAGTTGGGAAGGTTAGATCACATGGGAAATTTTAAAGTAGGTGTAATTATGATAGTTAGGATTATCAAAATTATAGTCGGTCTAAGCCGACTATAAATACCCTACACATATGTGTGGTTACCATTCAAAGTGATATATAGGTCACCAGGGTATACGAATCCTGAAAATAACTACAAACATTCAATCGCTGATGAATTTCCATTCATTTGATACCCATATTGACAAATGGGTAGGTGTACCGAATTTCGATTTTTTTTTTGTGAACCACAAGTTTTTTCGCCGGAAAACATTATTATCATGTATTTGAGCATGATATCAATATATATTTGACCAAAAAAGTGTACCTAAGCACGTATACATAAAAATTGATCTTTATATGTACATTTTATATGAGGTATTTGAACATAAGTGGTCGGATCATAGGTCACAATGGACCGATCTCGCCAATACAGCGTAGGTATATTAGTAATCTAAGTTATAAGTTTTATTTATCTAGCTCTTCAATTTTAAAAGTAGTAGGGATTTCAACAGACAGACAGACAGACAGACAGACGGACGGACAGACAGACAGACAGACAGACAGACAGACAGACAGACGGACAGACAGACGGACAGACGGACATCGCTAAATCGACTTAGGAGGTCATGCTGATCAAGAATATATGTACTTTTCCATACCGGAGATGCTTCCTTCTGGGTGTTACAAACGGCGTACCAAACTGAATATACCCTTTCACTCTTAGTGTAGGGTATAAAAACATCACTCTTCAGACAGTATTTTTATAAATAATAGATCTAATTTAGAAAAAAATTAAGGCAAATCAAAATAGCTCTTTTAGCTGAAATTCGAATTCGAAAATTTAACATTAATTTTATAATTATAAACCGAATTATGAAAAATAACAATCAGAATCAAAAACTACATTAAATTCTTAACATAATTCGTTACCTTTCTAAAAAAGTTACCTCTCTAAAAAAAGAAGCGGGAAAAGTTAAGTCAAGTTAAAGTCGGTCCGGCCCGACTATGGAATACCCTACAACTTAGTGGGGATATTAATGCGGGATATTTAATTATGTATCTTTCTTTTAAAGTTCTTAATTATGCTGAACACCGTCACCCTCATTTTATTATTCACATATCTGAAATGTACGTCGTATTTCCCCAATAAAAAATTGATATAAAAGTTTAAAAAAAAATGAGAGAACTATTTTAAATCATATATGTAGGTTTCTAAGACTAATATTTCATAGATTTATTTTCTATAACTTATGACTAAAATTTGCACAATAAAAAACCGGATAATATTTAAAAAATGTGGGCAGATCATAAAAAATGTTGTAGTTACTGTTTTAATATTATTTGACAAAAACAAACTCTAAGGGTGTATTTCTTTATTCGTTCTGAACGTTCAGAATATTCTGTTTTCAAAATTTCTATTACTTTATTTATTCCGGACGTTCTGGCTTATCCGAATTCTGTTACTTTATTCTGAGTTCCACCATAGAACACACAGAATGCTTATGTCAATTTAATTTTAAAAAAGCAAAAAATTGATTATGTCAAAAAAATATTGGACAACAAACAAATAATTAGTTCTTAAAAAATGTCTCAAGCTCAAGTGTCTCAAGATATTGGTGGTAAAATATAACTCAAATATACTAATTAATTAAAATTAATATTTAGTTTTTAATTTTCAAGGTTCTACATTTAAATGGTTGCCCGGAGACATAAGGTGCCTCATACAATTATATGCGGACAATGTCGAAAAATTTGAAATCATGTTGAAAAGCAAAGTCTGGGCTAATATAGCCACAGATTTATCAAAATCTCGTGGAAAATTATTTACCGGAGATCAGTGTGATGGTAAATGGAAGGGGCTGAAAAGCCAATCCAAAAAAATTAGTGACCACAACAACAGTTCCGGAAACTCTCGGAGAGATTGGGATTATTTCTCTGCAATTGATGCAATATTATTTAAAAGGCCTGAAATAAATCCGCCAGCTACTTGCTCCAGTGATGACGTTGCAGTGGTTGTTAATACAAGTAACTTTGATTTTTATGATTGCATCATTGACGAGAGCTCAAATACTACTCCGCCACCACTGCAACGTAAAAGAACAGCAAATGAAACAGAAAAGGCAAAGGAAATGCGTCATAAAGAAAAATGGAGAGAACCGATAAATTTCTAAGTCTTTTTGAAACGCATGTTACTCGCGAATCCTAGCACTGTTTTTTCACTATATTCCTATTCAAAAATGCATGAAGCGATTTAGTTTTTAAATAATTATTATTAACATGTTATTTTTTGTTTATTATCAAATTATATTAATAAATTGAATAATTTTGTTAATTGTTGCTGATATTTATTGCCATGTCAAATATTAAATGATTATTGCTAATTTTGCAACTGATGTTGGTGCAACAGCATCTGATGAGTGTGTTAAAGACAATGTGCTATGAGATTGCGTTTATTGACTGCATTTACGTCGGTGCTTTCTGCATTATCTGCAACTGTTGACTCTGCATGGTCTCTGTTGGCAATATTGGCTCATCAAAAAGAACGTTTTCTTTAATGCAAAAGTTGTGCAAAATACAAGAACTCATTATAAACAAAGGAATCAGTCGAGTTATGTTGTTATTACACAAAGCAAAAAAAATAAAACGAGCAACATAGGTCGACTTATGTTGTTATGCCAAATATAAAATTTCGAATATGCTAAATTTATGTTGTTTTACCATACTAAATATTGGTTCGTTTTATGTAATCATATTTCTTTAACAAGGATTATAAAACTAAAAATAATAAAATTACTGAATATTCCTTACAAAAATTATTTTTGTTTATTAAAATTTATTTATTAAAATTTTAAATGTGTGACTATGATAGTGGAATACTCGAGGAATTTCCAATTCGACTATGAAACTATTCAACTTTATAACTGTCAATTTCCATATATTTTTACAAACATTATTTGGAATATTTGCGATTCATCTTTTTGGTTTATCATAAAAAGATAGATTTACAACTTATTTTTATTCAGATATATTATTTTTAAGTCAATCTTATTTCCAGTTTCTATTCTATAATTTCCATGTCGTGTATTAGTTCTATTAAGAGGTTTTAAAAATCAGCAAAAAATATGAAACACAAACTTTAGTTTTGAATTTATGCCTTGTAGCAAATGTACAAATATACCAGAAGTATCCCTAGTACAAATTTTGGTAGGGCCATGGTCATGAAGTGATCATGTCATTATTTGAGATGATCGGGATATGACGAGGCCCATAATGTTCTTGTAACGCAGTGTCCTGATCATGTACTGACCTCAGGCCATGATCATGTACTGACCGGGCAATTCCCCATTTTATTATTTACCCGACAATTGCCTTGTCAGAGCCCGAGCATAATAGGGTTTCTCTCATTAAAGCTCGATCATTGTCTGACGCTAATTTCGTTATGAGGAACAAATAATGTAGCTATGATCGGGAACATTGACTGTTTAGATAATGTAAACCCTGCTATGGTAAGCATGATAAGGGCATGCAAAGGCAATGATCATATTTTCTCTAATAGGGCTTACCCAACGAAAACCCGATCATTTCTCGATGGCGCATCGGGCAAATTTCTACTAGGGATTGTCCATCAATAAAACTCTTGTTATATTTTAAATAAGACAAAGTGTTTGCCACGCGTCTAAAGAAAATGGTTTTATTTACAATATAATTATTTGGCGCTACAGTCTTGAAGATTTTACGCCGTACTCTAGTGGTGGAACCTACTGTTTAACGCCATATCCGAACGGCGTGGTAAAAAGTCTGGCGAGAGGTACCGTGGTATAGAAAAATGTTTTCTTTGAAAAAGATGTTGACAGTTGCTGACATCGAACCGCTCGTAGTCCAACGTACTAACCAATCGAGCTACAATATACTCACTGCAAATATACTCACTGCAAACAAGTATCGAGGTATATTTTTAGAAAACTACTAATTTAGTCGATTTAAAAACTTTTTTCATTATTCGCATTTAATAGCTTTAAATGTGCCTACACTATTATAGTTCAAGAGACAAAAACTTACGCCATTGTACAATTTTGGCGGGGACGGCTATACAAAGATGAAGTACAACCAGAAAACTGCTTTAATTGTAGTTAAATAAAATTTACTTAGCGAATTATAATGAGTACCTTTTTGAAGTATTCTTCAAGTGTTTTAAGATTTGCATAATATTTAAGTAATATTTAACGCAAGTAAACGTATTTGTAATTAATTCGACTTTAGTCACATTTAATTTTGGCATTTGTTTCATATTTAAAAGATGTTTGTCAGAAGTATAATTTTAATAATATCCAAGTATGTTCAAGTTCAGGACTGTGATATTTGTGACTAATACTGATTTAAACTGTAGTATTTAACATGTTCAGTTTAAAAGTTGGAAAGAGCTCGGCCTAGGTTCATCAGAACTGCTGTGCCATTTTATTTTATCGTATATAACTGAAATTACCTTTGTCTCTTTGACAATTGGTTCGAGCATCACGTCTAAACTGCCGAATTGATTTGACTTAAATTTATACGCTAGATACTATGGTGTTCAGAGGTAACATAGGCTATATATGGGCGAAATAAGGACAGCAGTCGTGTCTCCTCCCATGCAATATACATTTTCAAATCCAAATTATGTCAAAAGAAAAAGCACAAATCAAAAGCGAAAACATTATCAAATTAAAAAGTAATGCAAAAATAATGCCAAAAATTATTGCAAAAATACAAACCTAAAGCATTAACAATAGCAAAAAGAAGAATACAATATCAAAGATGCAAATACCAAAACCATAAAAAAATAATTACAAAAATATTTTTTAATTATTTCTTATGTAATTATACTAATATAAATTAAATCTTCTAATAGTATTAACTGATTAAAGAACAATTTGCGAATTTTTACCATTGAATAACAACATAAGTCGTAAATTAGTATATATTTTGTTTTTGGAATAACGGCATATGTCGACTTATTTTTTAACTTTTAATAAAATTAATTTTGGAATAGCAACACAAGTGGAGATATGTTCAATGAATAACAAAAAATTATTTTGGAATAACGACATAACGCGAATTATGTTATAAGAAAAACAATTTTAAAATTTGGAATAATGACATAAGTAGAAATTTTTTATAAAAACATAATTTTAAAATTTGGAATAACAACACAAGTCGAGATATGTTGTTATGATTTCTAATGAATTTTACTCAGACAGTTCAACTTTCGAGTGTGTAATAACAACATAAGTCTAGTTGTGTCGTTATTTCATATGTAAAATGCGGCAAAACGAGTTATGCTGTTATGTTTTTCCCTTATAACTTTTGAACTAAAGAAGAGAATATCACCAAAATTTGACACAATATTAAATCGAATACCGGGAATACGATGGTGGTACACACGACATAACGACATAAGTCGTGTTATGCTGTTATGCATTGGGCCCACAGATATGTTCGTTACATACCTGAATTGTTTTGAAATGATTTAGATCTGAAGCAAAACCGAATGATACTTCTTTCTATTTACATAGGAATTTGCAAATTCTTAAGGCTTAGCAATTGCGATATGCTGCCGTCAATGAAACCAATTACACCTGATATTCAGAAAATTTAACAAAACGACATATGAGCATATATGATTTGAGCATACTCAGTTTTTCTCTACGTGGTAGGAAAAAAGAGTATGCAAACAAAATTAGCAACCACGAATTATATAGAAATTATTCAATTACCTGGAAACTTCGTTTTATTTTCATAAAAAATTGATGTCCGAAGTGCTTCTGTTTCACTGCGCCAAGATATTAATTTCTGCTCGTTATTCACTACTAACAGAGCATTGCATATTTTTATGACAACTTGCCAGCAGGTTTTGTCAGATCTGTCAGCGATTGATCTTTAAGATTTGTGGTATATTATTTTTTACCTGAAGCATTCCGTGTTTCCAAGATACCACAGTGTTATTAAAATTCTCTTTTCTAACAATACCCGCGGCTGTCCAGGATGAACTTCCTCAAAAATTCCATCGACATTATAAATGGTGCAAATGGTGTACACTTGCTCTGGACAGACGGAAATGTTTTTTTAAATTGGCAATCATCGAACTTAACAATTGTTAGTTCGTAATAATGTTGATTTTTTCCACTACTCGACGCTCCAACATATCATCGTCGTCGCTATCGCTTTCACACATCATCATATCCCATAAATATGTTGAAATTACACCCAGAAAAAAAAATCCCTCAAATCCTATTAAAATTGGTCAATAGGACAATTATTGATTTAATAGACAAAATTTAAATGACAAAAAATAAATCTTTTAATATAAACTCAATGGCAATGTCATAGTATTTTCTATTACTTAATGGTATTTTCCGATTAAAATAATAATTTATCCTATTGACTATTTTTAATAGTAAAAATCTATTATTTATATACTATTTTTTTCTGGGTGTAGCAAAACTTCGTTCATTTTTCTGAGTTTATTACATTATTCACAACATTCTTGATATTCCGGATAAAATAACAAACTATTCTGTTCGTTCTATTCTTATTTCAGAATGAATAAAGAAATACACCCTAAACGATTTTTTTTTAATTGTCAAGATTAATTTTTATATACCTGATATTCCAATTGGGTTTTAAGATAATTGGATCCAAATTCTAATTTGGTTTTTAAATTCCTTAGAAAGTTTTTTTATTATTTTTACCATTTAGAAACCAATGATAAACAATAAAATTATTTAAGATAATCCAGAACATAGTCCATAGTAATCAGGGACAGCAAAGAACCGAAACCGTTTCGATTTTTGGAACCGTCTCAGAATCGTTATAAAAACAAATGTGTGAAATCGGAATCGAAACCGCTATTTTAAAAATCTTGGAATCGGAACTGATATCCCTTAGAATTTTAGTACCTGATAGTAACTATCAAAATTACTAACTTTTTTCTAAAAAGCAGATCTTTAAAATAGGTCCTGGGAACAATCTTTTATATAATAAATTTTCAATAAATATCTTAAGTCTGTAATCTGAAGATATCACTATTTTATATTCAAAGTATGCTTATCCTTATGGCATATTCAGTATTTTCCTATTGCGTAGCCATTTTGAGAACAATTCTGGTAAAAACTGCTATTTCTCAGTAATTTATATGTAAAATATGAAATCATTTTAAACGATTTTAAACGATTATATTTTTTGGGCATATATTACAAATTAGAACCAATGTAAAAAGTTAGTAATTATACCCTACACCTATGAGGTACAGGGTATATTAACTTTGTGCATATATTGTAACGCCCCTTAGGAGGCGTGTCCGGTATGGAAAAGTATATATATTCTTGATCAGCATCACTACCCGAGTCCGTTTAGCCATGTCCGTCTGTCTGTCTGTCCGTCTTGCTGTCTTGCTGTCTTGCTGTCTTGCTGTCTTGCTGTCCGAATACAGAATAACTTGAGAAATACTGATCAGAATTCGATGAAATTTCGTCTCAATATATTTTATCTAAAAGTAGGAACTAAGTTTGAAAATGAGCCAAATCGGTCAACGGACACGCCCACCTCCCATACAAGTCACTTTTATATAACTCTTTCGGAACTAATAACTCGAAAAGTATTCAAGGTATAGTTATAAAATTTAAAACATATTGTTAGAATTCACCTAAAAATATGTGGTCCAAAAATGGGCGTGATCCGCCCACTTTTTTTTTTCAATATTTCCCGGGTTTTCATAGCGGAAATTTGATCCGTAAATTATTAAAATAAAATCTATGAAATATTAGCCTTTCAAAATTTTAAATATAGGCGTGGTCCGCCCAATTACATTTTTCAATTTTTTTTTTAGTTTTTTTATACTTTATATAATTTTTTAATTTATGGGGATATAAGACGTAAATTTCTGATATATGAATAATATCCCTACCAAAGGTGTAGGGTATTCCATAGTCGGGCCCGACCGACTATAAAAATCCGCCCCATGTGACCGAACTTACCCATGTGACCTAACTTTCCCAACTGGTTTTTATCATTAGTTTGGACTATGCATAAACATATCGTCGTTGTAGAACTTAAAGTCACCAAATACATTTTTATGAAAATGTTAAATTTTGATTTTGTTGGTAATTATTACAAAAAGTAATTGATACATTTTAAAAGTTGAAATATCAATTGATAGATTCACGTTTTCTTATCATTTGGTACAAATATTGGCTAATCATTCAGAAATTGACAGAAATATAAAGATTTTTGTAAATTAATAATTGGCATTTTGAAAATGTATTTGGTGACTTTTAGTTCTACAACGACGATATATTTTTCTTATTTATCATTATGCTTGGTTTTCACTAAGGGCCAGTTTTTCAGTGCTAGTTGAACTTTGTTTGTGGTTTAAACTTCGTTTGAAATCAGAATCGATTTTTTTAGTGAACTTCAACCGTCGTTTAAACTTAGTTTAAACGACCGATGCTGATGGTTTAAACTACGTTTAAACTTTATAAGTTTTTGGCATGAATATTTCTCACAACACTTTTCACTATTTTTTGTCGCTGCGTTGTTTCACAAATTCTTATTAATTTTTGTAATTTTGCACACAATATATAAAAAAAAACTGTCACATGCACTTTAGTTGCTTGATCTGGTATATTTAATTTAATTTTCATTTATTATATTTTTCTGAAACAATTTTTGTATTTATTTAATTTTGAATGACATTTATCAAAAGTCAAAATCAAGAGAATTATATGTCATTAGCCTGTGGTGCCATATGTTTTGTCTTGGTCTGTGTTCATTTTAAACTATCACTGAAAAACTGCAAACAAAATTAAACGACGTTTAATTTAAAGAGAAGATTAAATAAACGGAGTTTAAACTACGTTTAAACTAGAACTGAAAAACTGGCCCTAAGGGCCAGTTTTTCAGTGCTAGTTGAACTTTCTTTGTGGTTTAAACTTCGTTTAAAATCAAAATTGAATTTTTCCGTGAACTTCAACTGTCGTTTAAACTTAGTTTAAACGACCGATGCTGATGGTTTAAACTACGTTTAAACTTTTAATGTTTTTGACATGAATTATTTTCACAACACTTTTCACTATTTTCTGTCGCTGCGCTTTTTCACAAATTATTATTAATTTTTGTATTTTTGCACACTATTCATTATAAAAAATCTCACGTGCACTTTTGTTGCTCGATCACTTGTTTAAATTTAAAAATATATTAATTTTATTTTTCTGAAACAATTTTTTTATTTATTTAATTTTGAATGACATTTATCAGAAGTCAAAATCGAGAGAATTTTTTGTCATTTGCCTGTGGTGCCATATGTATTGTTTTGGTCTGTGTCCATTTTAAACAATCACTGAAAAACTGCTAACAAAATTAAACGACGTTTAATTTAAAGAGAAGATTAATTAAACAGAGTTTAAACTACGTTTAAACGAGCACTGAAAAACTGGCCCTAAGTCATTTTGTGTTATATTGTTTTTCTTTACAATAAAAAATAATAAAAAACAGTCCATAATTATAACTTTCATTAAACGTTAAAAATCAAATCAAAATGCCAACATATTTGCATTTTTTTTAACTTTACAATGTCGAAAAACAACAAATATGATGAATTTTCGATAATGAAACTGACGCAAAACGACAATGAAATTGACATAGTGAAACTGACACAAAATGACACATTCAAATTGCTAAAAAATTCATCCAAAATTAGGTATACAATTAAATATCCCACAATTATATCCTCACCAAGGTGCAGGGTATTCCATAGTCAGGCCCGTCTGACTTTAAGTCCTGTCCATGTGACTTAACTTTCCCCACTCGTTACGATTGCAATTTTCTTAAAAACTTTATTGATTGACGTATGGGATGTCCATGTGAAAAATTGTGTTGAAATCTGAACAAATTGTTGTCATAATTTTACTTTGAAAACCAATGTCTGAAATATAAATATGTGCTTTTTATTAAATTTCCGAAAACACAAGAAACTGGTTACCAATTGGTCCAGTGCAACTAAACTGAAAAGATTGCCTTATGTTTTAGATTTTATTTTTACATTATTGAGTTGAAATGTTTAAAAATCAGAAAATTACATAAAACAGTGAAGCTCTAAATGTTTTAGCGAAATTAAAATGAAAAATAAAACCAAATATTTCAAATTAGTTTTACTACCTCGAGAACATTTTGATTTTATAAAATGAAAAACTGAGCCTTTTACTTAGTCACTAATATTTATTCTCATTTTAGGTCCACAAGCGCAATATGTATAACATACATATTATGTAGATTATTTCTAAAAATTGTAAATATTTCATGCCATGTGCAAATAACTTATAGATCGGCGTTGTAAATGTGTAAAGTCCTTATATTTAAAAAATTAATTATAACAAATCTATCTTCTTTTACGGCCAACTGCAGTCTTCTTGCCAGGAGCCCTCTGTCCACGACCACCTTTTGGCTTTTTGCCAACTGCCTTTCGACTGCCTTTGCCCTTCTTGCGTGCGGGTTGTGCACCTTCTGCATTTTCATTTCTACAAACAAATTGAATTTAGTAAAAAATCAATTAAGTTATCAAACATTGAAACACATACTCCATGCGAGCTTCACGCTTCTGCAGTGAGACAGCTTTCTCCACGTCAAACTTGGGCTTCTTGTTCAGTACGCTCTTGATTAAATCCAGATTGACTTCCTTCTCGCCGTTCTCTGCAATATGTGAGGCCTTACGCTTGGCACCTGGAATGAGCTCCTTAACGCCGATGCCACGAGCAAGCTTTTCTTTGGGTAGTTTGTCTTGGAATTTGCCCACAGAAGCTGTCGACGATCTGGCAACCGTAACAGCGGTTGAAAGTTGACCGGCAGAGGCCACCTCTGGGCCCAAATAGCCGCTGCGTGGCACCTCCATCTTCTTGGCGCGCACAATATTCTTCATGCGCTGGATTTCGTTCTTGGCAACCTTTTCGTTGCGCAAGTCAATCTTCTTCTGGAACATATCCTCATTAGGATCAACATTCTTGGGCACCTCCAACACCCAGTCTTTTTGTTTCTCAGCGTCTGCGCGTTTGAAGCCATATGTTGGAACCCATTTCTGTGAATGAGATAAAAAGATGTTAGCTATAAAACTAGCTCACTGAAACAATAAATATACTTACATCCAGCACCTCGTCGTACTTCTTCTTTTCAACCTTCTTTTTCTTGATGCCCTTCTCCTTGGCAAACTTCTCCCATTTTGTGAGCGGCTTGGGACCAGGAACCTTGCGTAGACGCGGCAGCACTGTGGTCGACGCCGGCAGCTTTGCAACAATACACTCGTCCACGCGCTCCGTCGGCAATTCCCATATGCCGTTGATCAGGAGTTGCGCATTGTCACGCGTCAATGATTGCAGGTAGTTTTCCTTATCCTTGCTGGCATTAGATTGAATTGCATTTAGCACACGTTTAATGGCAGTCTCACATTATGCTACTTACGTCAACAAATTTTCTTCCAAATCATTTGGATCCGAGCACAACATCATTCCTAGATCTATGCGACATTCCAAGTGTTTTTCGACGGCAATCGATTTATATTTTTCGATTTCGCGTTGCTGCTTCTCCAACACCTCCTTCACGATATCCATTCTGAGTTTGCGGGGAATGTTACACTTTTATTAATTAAATTTTGTTCGCCAATTCTGGTATTGAACGCCGAAAAAATATTCCACAATAAATACGATGCTGCTACACAAACCTGTCACTGTGTATGCACGTGGTGGCGCAGGGTTGCACTAAACGCATCAATCAGGGTTGACCGCATGACAATAAAATAAAAAACAGAAAATCGTATTTTTTTAGTATTTTGTCAATTGAGAATTTGTTTGCGCCGCTTTATTCTCGGTGGTTTGCCATTGTCTGCCGTTAAAAAGAATGGTTTCTATGAAAAGATATGGTTAACCCCAGCTCAGATTTGAACATGGGAACTTTCGGCTCTGACTGACATCTGAGATACCTCTGAGTACATATTAATGAATCTAAAAATATGACATTATTTAAAGCAGTTATTTTTATTTTAAGTAATAGTGCACTTACGTTGAAATATTGATGGTCAAATATATCTTTATTTCATGTATTAAAGTTTTATTGATTCAAGTCTGAAATTAGATCAATACTAAAGAATATTTCCATTACTTGCAACGAATATTTGGAATACGCTCATATGAAGATATAAAATTCTTGCGTTAATTTAATAAAATGTCAATAAAAATTGGAACTGACAATGCAAATTTTCAAACAAAAACAAAAAAACGTTTAGTTATTATTTTTTGCAATGCCGAGAAGGAATATTGGAAGAGGTCTAATATTAATGTTTGAATTTCAAAACACAAAAGCATACAAACTGTTTAAAACAATATACTTTGCATTGCTTAGAAGGAGTTTTGGAATCACATATTCAGTGATGTAGAAATCTGTATGTTGCTTGCACAGAAGCTGTTATAGCACAACTTTTTAATGGAGGAGTTCATAAATTTACTTCTAGGTAAGAATTGAATTTATATGTTTTATATATTATCTTTCTAATTTATTTTCCGTTTTTCAATATTTCGTATCAAATCGAATTAAACTGTGATATTATCACTCTTGAACTTTAAGAGTGTTATAACTCAAAAAAGCGATTTCAGAAACCGCGTTTCAAATTTTCAATCGATTAAATGTATGGGAATGGAAAGAGATAACGGCATATTGGGGCATATTAATTAAAAACGACTTTACTCTAAACTTGAAGCAAATGCTCAGAATTGTCAAAATGTTGCCCATTTCATTGCATTTTAATGCTTATCTCCTTAAGCGGTGAGTATAGAAGATTTTAAAAAGAATTTTTACACAAGTTGAATAATAATGTAAGGAATAAATCTGCATTATTACCTCAAAAATCGTTTTTTTTTTTATTTATGCATTTTTGAACTAAATGAGTGATACATATTTTTAACATATACATTTTTTCTGAGTGTGCATAATAAATATAGTACACATTTTGAATAAAGTATTTTTTTTGTTTACAGTGGAGATTAGTACGAAATTACAAAGTGTCAACGAAATATAAACAGTGCATTTCAAACTGTCAAAAAAATACTGCATACTTTTTGGTGCTAAGTGTTTCTACCACTATGTAAAATTTAATATTCATTTTTAATATTCATTTTAATATTTTTTAATATTAGCAAATTTTTGTTAGGTATATGTGATCGAGCGCAACAGAATGTATTTTACATATGATTTTAGGTCCTTTTAGGGGCTTCTGTAATACCACTGGAACAGATTTATCCAAAAAAGTTCCGATGACGCACATGGCTGTAAATCTATGCCCATTGGAACAGATGCACATAAAATTCCAATAACGTACTTGAATGTAATCTGTGTCCATTTGAACACCCAAAAACTTTCAATCACGCATCTGGATGTGAATCTGTGTACATTGGAACAAATTCAACTAAAAATGTCCAATGATACATCGTAGTGCGAATTTCACATGGAAATTATCACCACTTGAACTTCTACTGCATGGCGCTCTGCTAAATTCAAAAAATTCAAATCAATTCAATTCATATATTTTTTGATGGCATTGAGTATTTCTAAGCAATAAGTTGAATTGAGTATTTATAATTCAATTTTTTTTAATTTGAAATACTTTGTTCAATTTATTTCAAAACAAATTTGAATTGAAATAAAATTTCAAATTTATTTATATTTTTTTTGAAGTGAATTACTTTGCTACAATACACCCAGAAAAAAATCATGGTAAATTGATAGTATTTCAATAGAAAAACAATAATTTATACCATTCAAATTGGTCAATAGGATGCGTCCCATTAGTTCAGTAATATTGAAACTGTTAATACAATGTGTGGCTGTACCATAAATTTTATAATGTGATATTTTAATTACAAAAAGAAAGACCTATACAAATTTAATGATACGTATTATTAATTTTATGGTATAGTCGTATTAAATTTTCCTAATAATTTATTAAAACAAAAATGTATTTTAGTTAATTTATTGAATATATTATTTTATTTAAATGTCGAAATTGATATTCACTTTTACAACACACACACATAAAAAGACACTTGTTGCTGCAAAAGGTTATAACACATTTAATGTTTGCTTTGGTTTCCAAGAATTTATTGTAGTACTTGAGTCTGCAGTTATTTTTGAGTTTGTTGCCATAATAGAAGTTCAATGTATTATATATTTTCTGTAATAAATAAAAATATATATATAAATAAATATATATATGTAATTTATTTACATTAATATATTGAGTCCTTACCAATGTCGCATTTAATAATGTGGATTATTACAATATACATGCGACCATTTTGAGTAAACACGCAAAATGACGTAAAAAACGAACATGTTTGTATTCGTTTTTCTGTTTTTTTACACCACGTTTATTATTATAGGAGGAAACCATTAAAACAACAATATTTATTCAATTTAAAATAATAACATTGAAATATTTAAATTTATGGTACTGAATTTTTCAAATACTATTGAATTAAATAGAAAACTTTTTATCTAAAAAGAAAAAACTATTAATACATGAACCATAAGATCAATGGTCGTACCATAAAGTACTTAATGGTACATTTTCTTCGGAGTGTAGGTATTAATTCGATAAATATGATATACCAACAATATTGGCACCATCGATTTAATATTATCCAGAGCTCTCGATTGCCCGGGTGCCCGGGTTACTCGGTTTTTTCGAGCTACCCGGGTAGTTCAAATACTCGAAAAACCAAATGTCCAAATGTGTATACTAGAATTAAAACAGTATCCTGTTTATACATCGCCACCGTCTTTATAAATCCTTTGAAGGTAAAATTGTACAACGTCTTGAGACTTCTTCGCGGAAAAACCAAGTTCGTTCGGCAATGCTGTCATCAAAGTAAACTCTGAAAAGAAATAATTTTCCATCACGTGTTGATAATTTCAATCCCAGGAAATTTTATTTTCCTTTTACCATTACCATTTGAGTTGATACTTTTTTGCACCATTGGATTTACTTAATTGTTGTGGTTAAATCGAGTGTAAGAAAAAAGTACGCCATTTTCCTTTTTTATAGTAGACAAATGTCAAATACCTCAAAAGTGTTGCAGCAAATATCCAAGAACTCAGGAAGTTTGCTACACTCAGAAAAAAGTACATACTTCAAATAAGGAAGTGATGAACTTAATTAAAGTATGGGCAGATTTCTTGTAAAAAAAAACAATTTCTTTAGTATAAGTTTATAATAAAATCTTACTTCCTTAAAACTAGTTTATATATTTCCTTATTTTAAAATTATATTTTTTAATCTATCCCTCTCTCTATTCTCCTAAAAAAAATTGCCAAGTCCGTACATTTTGTTCAAAAACTCATACAAAAATTACTAGTTTTATACGTTAGAGCAGTCGGCAACCTTGTCATTTGTTGTGAGGTATTGCAAACGCCAAAAAATAATATTTTTATTTCTTGATTTATATGAAAGTAATTATTTTTTCACAAAAAATTCTATTTGGCAACTTTCAAATGAATTAAGTAATTTATGTCAAATATATTCAAAATTAAAATAAATTCAAATTCAAATAAATTCGAACGTTAGATATGTGAACCTGAATCTTTTAAAAAGGATTATCTAAAATTTTTTCCGTATTTTCCATGTAAGCATGTCATAAAATTAAACATTGCACAAATGACCGCAATGTTGATGTTTGCCAGGAATCACCACAACTATATCATTCAATTTCAAGATTAAAAAAAAAGAAAATGTCTTATATTTATATTAAAAATATTATCCTTCAATGTAGTTTTCCATCCTTTAAACACAATAAAAATTTCCTTAATTTTAGGAAATATCATCCATAAATTTAGTTCAGATTTCCTTAATATCAATAAATCATCCTTAGTTTTAAAAATCATTCTTAAATTTTGTTCAAATTTCCTAAAACATACTAAAAATTTTCTTAGTTTTAGGAAATATCATCTTTAAAGTTAGTTCACATTTCCTTAAACGAAAAAAAAATACTTAAATTAAGGAAAATTTCTACTTAAAAATAGTTTATAGCTACTTATTTTAAGGAAAATTTCCTTAATATATTAAAAAATATTTCCTTAGTTTAAATAAAATTTTTCCTAAAAGTAAGAAACATTTTCCTTGACGCTATTTCAAGTTCAATTTTCCTTAAAATTAGTTCATTTTCAAGGAAATTTTTTCTGAGTGTATCAGTCAACTGTAAATATCTCAATTTTTATTGCTGTTGTGGCAAACATCTCGTAACTATCTGCATATATGTCATATTTAAAATATATTAATAGTTTTGCTGCAACTTTATTGAAACTTATCGGATGTTTGAATATTTGCTACAAGACGTAAAATTAAAAGTATAGTTACAGCAAGACTTTCATAAACATCTTGTTTTCTTAGTGTACCCTTTGAAGGGGGGTCAAAAACCCATTTATGACACAAAAATGTTTATTTCGGAAATCGATAGCGAACATCATTAGAAGGCTAATGGTAGTCTTTGGAGTGGTCCAGATCCCCCCAAAGGGAGTCATAAACCCCATTTTCGAAAAAAAATATTTTATGCATGTCAAATTAGGAGTCAAATGTCTGCGATGTCTGCTACCGATTTCTGCAATAAAAATTGATTCGGTCTTTTTATCACTTTCCACCCACTTTTTTCCACCCACATTTTTCCAACCACTTCCGACCAACTCCCACATCAAGCAAATGAACGGACAGAAAATGAACAAGCGATCAAATGCACAATCGTCAATCGAACAAACGAGCTACTCGGGTAGCTCGAACAATGAACGAGCAATCGAGCTACTCAAATAGCTCGAACAAACTACCCGAGTATTTGAACTACCCGGGTAGTACCAAAGACTTTGGTTTAAACCTCCAAGTCAGCAAGCATGCCGAAACCTTCAATTGAAATTTTATTTTGAGAATATGTTTTTTATACAGAAAACTTATTTATGTAAAGTTTTCTGTATGAATTTTTGATGCGTAAATATGTCACGCACAGAATTTCAAAAATATATCTATTAATTCCTGTTCCCTGAAAAATAAAAACAGTATGAAGACACATTTAATATATTATTTCATCATAATTAAGAACATAAAAAACTATATGTTCACATATTTTTAAATTTTTATTATATTTCACTAGCTAAACAGCAATTTGTATTGAATTCATTCATTATTTTATTAATATTCATATATTTATTTCGCCTTTTTAATTAATGAATTTCCTATTGTTTGCCACTTGTTAAAATTGTTGACGTTTATTTATTTATGCATGTATCTATTATTTTTTGCAAGAAACTGGCAACCGATCTGTTCATAGACATGGGGTTGCCGTTTGTCATTTATTTGGTTGATTCAGTTGCCGTAACAAATGCACAAACGTCAAATTTTGGTAGAATGATAAATGCAATCATGAGGTTACTACAACCAAACGTGCAGTTGTGCGGACTAACATGTCGGTTAGAGTAAAA
The DNA here is from genome assembly GCA_951804985.1 of Dryomyza anilis. Taxonomy (NCBI): domain Eukaryota; kingdom Metazoa; phylum Arthropoda; class Insecta; order Diptera; family Dryomyzidae; genus Dryomyza; species Dryomyza anilis. The sequence continues at coordinate 70,500,498 of OX638133.1, forward strand.
TATGGTACGTTCATTTTAATGGCATGAGGTTACAACAAATGTATTTCGGTTGCAAGACTGAAACGATGGTTCAATTAACCTCATGCCAAAAGGGAATTTTTATTTAATTTACCTACCATTTTTTTACAAGATCAAGACATTTATTAATCATTTCTTCCATAGAATTCCATAAAATTTGCATAAAAAGTCTTTATCCATGAATCCGTCATAAATTTACATGTCTCACATAATATCTAAATAAAACTCTCGAGTCAACAGATTCTCTAATTGATAAATTCTCAATTGATCACAGAGAATCTGCGCGTGTAGAGATTAAAATAGATTTTTTCCTTAGCGTAATCTCTCCCTCGACAAACACTAAATAGTTTTCCACCAGAACATATCTTCACACTCACTATCAGTAGCTGTTGGGAAATGCGTGAGCAAACACATTATTCCGAGACAATAGGACCCGATACAACATAAACCCACCGACAGGAATGTGAGGCAGACGGCAAAATGTTTAAATAGTTTGAAGACAAAAAGTGAAAAAAAAAATTATTCCCCAAATATTTCACGAAATTCTATGTGTGTGATAAAACTACAAACGTATCTACGATATACGACGGATACAGGAAAAATAGAAAAATATCTAAAATTAAATTTTGAATATAGCTATTAATGCGATGCTTATGACAAGATATACTATAGATTTACTATAGGTGCAGTGTAAAGTGTCTTCTGCCATAATAAAAATAAATAAAATTAAACAAAAAATAACTTAAAATCTCAAAGTGTGCATCTGAGAATTATACGCCTCAACACCGGATATCACAACGCCAGGCAGCATAACGCAAATTAATAATTTTCGCATTTCGCAAATTGTTTTTCCCCTCTTTGTATACGTCCCCCAACATATTCAACAGTCGCATCGAAATGTCAGTGATGCCAAACGAAAATTGTGCTGTATGCCAAGTGCCCGCCAAGCTCTTCTGCTCCGCCTGCAAACTGGTCAAATACTGCGGTGCCGATCATCAGCGTCAACACTGGAAACAGCACAAAACCGAGTGTCGTCCGTTTCGCGTGGCAAATGACGCAGTCTTGGGACGCCATCTGTTGGCCACGCGTAACATCGCCGCGGGCAGCGTCATCTTCGGTGAGGCTCCACTGATCGTTGGGCCCAAATGGTATCTAACGGATCGTGAGGAACAGGTGCCGGTGATGCCATGCGTTGGATGCTTCACACCTTGTCGCATGGGTGCTCACCAGTGTCCGAGGTTAGTGCCAATGAAATGTTTTTAATAAATTAAAATTTATATAATTCTTCTTTATTTCATGTAGATGCCATTGGCCGTGTTGCTCTTCTAGTTGTGCAGGTCTCGAAAATCCCAACCTGCATGGTCTGGAATGTACAATACTTATGCTCGGCTCGGGTCCATCCTCACAAACGGACGTACGCGCTCTGATGGATTACTATCGCTCTGATGCGCTGGTGGTGCTCAAGTGTCTGCTACTGCAGCGTCAGAATCCCAAGAAGTGGGCGGAACTAATGGATATGCAGAGTCACGAGGAGGAACGGCTCGGTTCCGAATTGCATGTGTAAGTGAGAGTCGATTAAAAGTAGGCCCTGTACTGTTATCGTTTTATTTAAGAAACGTCTCTTTTTTTTTTTGGAATATCTACTAAGATCCACAGCACTCAGAGAGACTATATCCATTGTACTGTGAAATCTATTTTGTGGTTAATATCACCACAATTTTGTGGTTAATATCACCACGAGCGCCCATGCCCAAGCCGGGATTCGAACCCAAGACCTTCAGAATGCAAGTCCAGCGCACTATCTCTGGACTGCTGAGGCCGGCTAAGAAACGTCTACTGAATATGAAGAATCGTTAACATCTGTTCCAATTTTTGACTATTTTTGAAAATATTGAAAACAAGGCTCCAAAACTTGTTGATTACTTTTAGCTTCATATAGAAATGAAACATACACTCAGAAAAAAATCGTATTCAAATTGGTCAATAGGACAGGTATTGATTCAATAGTATACAAAAAATAAATATTTTCATATAAACACAAAAAAGTTTAATAGTATTTTGTAGTATTTAATGGGATTTACCAATTAAAATAATAGTGTGTCCTATTGACTTATTTTAATAGCAAAAAAAACTATTGATTTTGTAGTATTTGTTGAGTGTAGTTTTCCAAAAGAATAACGAATTACAAGAAATTTGTATACACTTTCAATACATTTTTAGAACCATATGGTGCATCACCCCTATTCTGAAGCCCATCGTAACGGAAATCCGAACCCGGGTTCCACACGGTTTCTGTATTGTCGTACTACGAATTCGATTCGGATCTAAATTCAAATCCGAGCCGGCCCGAATGATTGTTTGTATTGCATGTTAGGCCGAATATAGGTAATGTTACCGACATGAAATGGAATAAGTTTTAGAAATATCTAGAGATACAACCTTACTCTCCCCGAAATGTAAAATAAAATATTTCCACAGAGAACCGGCATTAAGTCACCCGTATATCTGGTCCTACTAAACCCGTATTGTAGGTCACAGAGTAATTCATTGTGCTATAGATACTTCACAAGGTGGAAGTTTATTACGATCTTCATTACCTTGGACAGATCATATTGTAATGGGTCGACTATCGACCCGGGCCGGCTCGGATTTGAATTTAGTTATTCTAAGAACGAACAAAACAGCGTTGACGCACACATCTTCAACGCATATATATGCCATATAGCCCGGAGGCTTTGTTAATAATGACGTTTGATGGAACCTTTTTATCAGCCCTAGTTCGAAAATGTATTCTCGTCATAGAAAAAGAAACAAAGTTGAAATTTGTATGATCAGTTGTTGAAGAGGATAAGGCAGTGTCCATTAGACTGACAATAACTTCGTATGAAAAAAAAAAAAAAATCATAGAGTTTGATTTTGAAGGTTACCCCCTAGAAATTCTCTATTGGATGAAAAAATCGATGTGAAGAATTTTCAGCGAAATCCGAATATGGGAAATGGACCCGCCGAGACCTCAAAGTAAGCGTTTTCGTACCTAAATCGACAATTTTAAAAATGTATTGAAATTAAGTCTCTCAAACACATTAAACTAAAAAAAAGAGGGTAAGTCATCAGTTGGAAAATTTTATTAGCTTTTCAACAAACTATAAATGAAATAAAAAAATCCATTCAATTAACATATTAAATTCTGATAAACATTTCAAAATATTTAATTTTGATCTCAATTTTGTTCTCCTTCATTCGATATATATAAAAAAAAAACATCGATGCAATGATCCATTATACCGACGATGCAAATTTCCGAGTAATTCCCTACTACACAAAATTAGAAAGGATTCACTTTGGTCCTTTGAAGGAAGCTTGGAAATAAGGACATGTTTATATATTCATGATATGTGGTTCCTCCTGAGTAGATTTTGTAACGATCGTCTGACTCTCTGTCCGTCTATTAAAATCACGATTACAGGAAATCAAAAATAGCTTGGTCAAAGAGTTCAACCAACATGAAACCTACGCTCTTTGCACAGAAAAAAATGTACATCATACTGATGAATTCCGTTCTTCAAACCATGATTCATTGTATAAAAGAACCATTCACATAATATTAATGACTATTAATGATGAACACTTGGTAACTGCGGAAAAAGTGTTCTTAAATATGATGAATTGTATGTGAAGAATCCGTTTCATGATATTAATGAACAAGAACTTAAAATACAACATATTTTACTTCATATTGAAGAATGCTGTTCATCAAACCAAATTGTAATCAAAATAATTATTTTTCGTTCATTTTTTGCCGTACTTTACAATTCTCAAGTAGTTTTTGTATGTTATTTCTTATATAATGCTCGCTCGACATGCATAAATTTGTTAAATGTTATAATATATTAATTTATAAATACAACTTTTTATTAATAAAAAGTTATATTAATAAAAATATATTTTATTAAATATATTTAAAAAAAAATGTTTGCATTTTTTTTTTAATGTTTTTTTTAGAAATTTTTTTTCAGACAAAAAAAAAATTTAAATAAAATGTTTGCAAAACACTTTTTTTCGTATTATATTTTTCAAAAAAAATTTTTTTTTTTTTTTTTAAATCGTAAAAAAATATTATATTCATAAATATTATGAAAAAATTCATCAGTATGAAGATTCAAAATCATTGTATTGTATTTCGTTCTTCACTATGATGGTCGATAGTACGAATAATTTAATATATATAATGAATGTATTCATCATTATATATATGAAATCTAGTAATTGGTGAAAAAATTCGTAATATTTATGAATAAATTCCTCATATTGTTGATTTTTTTCTGTGTGGTATTAAAGATGATCGGTTGACAAATCCCTTCACTTTTGTACATATATCTCAAGAACATTTTTGATCTCATTGTAGCGAAGCCGAGCGTCGCATCGTTTCCTATCTGCAGAATAACTTCCTGCAACGTCTACGCACCGTGGAGCAAAAATCAAAGGAAAAGTATCTCAAAGATTACGACAACGCCGTACTGCATCGCATCTGCGGCATCATCGAAACAAACTACATGTGCATCAATCTGCCTACGGGCATGGAACTGAGCGGCGTATTCTATACCGCCTGCATGATGGAGCACACCTGCAAACCGAACTGCTACTTTCGATTCGATCATCGCAACGGCTTCAAGATCTCTGTGCTGGCCGGACGTAACATCGCCAAGGGCGAACACATCAAGATCATGTACTCGAACATGTTGTGGGGCACGCAAATGCGTCATGAGCATCTGGCCATCACCAAGCATTTTCAGTGCAGCTGCGAACGTTGCAGCGATGCCACCGAATGCCGAACCTACTTCAGCGCCATGCTGTGCGTCGGTGATGTGGGCGTCGAGTGCGGCGGTATGCAGCTGCCCAAGGATCCGCTGAGCGCAACAACTGACTGGGCGTGCGACAAGTGTCCCATGGTAGTCAGTGGCGAGGAGGTAATGCTTTTAGTTATATTATAGAATTTGCTTAACTTCCTTCAACTTCAGGTGCGCTATCTGCTTACACAGATGACCGACGAGGTGGAGGCTCTGTTGGCGCGCAAACCCACCATTTGTCAGCTGGAGCAACTCATTCAGAAACTGTCAAAGTTTCTGCATCCGAATCATTATCACCTGTTCAGTCTGAAGCATTCGTTGATTCAATTGTATGGCACGGAACTTGGTTACACATTGCCCAAACTTAGTGTGGCGCAGCTAAAGAAAAAATTGCAAATTTGCCAGGAGCTATATGCCGTTTGCCAGCTGTTGGACCCCGACACGATACGTCTGTCCATATACGTTGGCATTATACTGTACGAGTGGCAAACGGTGCTCGTCGAGCAGGCGAAACGTTTACTCACCAAACCAGACAAAACAGCGGCGGACACGGCAGAGGCTTTGGCGGAATGTAAACTGGCTCATGATCAGCTGCTTAAGGCGGCCAAGGTGCTGGAGAAGGAATTGGACAGTGTGGCAGGCAGCAAGCTAAGCGACGCTATACTCAAGGCCATCAACGGGGTGGAGGCCATGATGAACAATTAGTTAAGGCTTTGTAATTGTTTTAAAAAAGAAATAAATAACTTAAATCCTACAATATCGATTTTTTAGACCTTTGCACAAAACTCGCAGATTAACTGAGTCATTAAAAGTTCAAAGTTTAAAGTTTAAGATTCGATTTATCGAAACCTACGGAGTCATTTCTTTTGATTTATATACCAAGTAGGCAGATTTAGTATGCTGAAAACCACTGGGGCCAATTAAATGATTTTCTCCGTAAATAATTCTGTAAATCTTATCTGTAAAATGCGACCACTTTCAACCCTCCAGGACGCTTCGTTCAAAAGACATTAGCGTTTAAAGAAATCGTTGATAAATCGGCTGATAACTGGGAAGAATTCTTAATGGAATACCAAAGAAATCAGAGCGAAAAAAACAAGTTGTTGAAATGTTAGGTTAGTAAGGGGGTGCAAACACTTACGGGGGCCTAGTGGTCCATTCTGTTCTCTTTTTATCTGTGTGGTAAATATAGTATGTTGACAACTAGAAGATTTTCAATTGGAACTTCTACTATTTCTTCCAGTTCTTCAAAGAACCTATTCCCCATGTACTGGAGTCGGGGCGTCTGGATATTTGGACAATCGCATAGTACCTGTTTAATTGATTCTACTTCCTCAATTTCTTTGCAACTCCTGCAGTAGTCGGCCGCGGGGATGCCCGTCTGTGCGCCATTTTTTGCACAATGTCCTATCAGGACGACGATGAGGGTAGCTTCTTCGTTGTTATTTATCAGGCTTTTTGATCTTTTTTTCATTGGTGTGTAACCAGAGACGACGTGAGATAACGAAGTCGTCTCTGGATGACCAGTTTGCGTTTGTTTTTATCGTCGTTTTAAGGTCAATATGTCTTCTTAGGACAGCTAATGGAATCCTTATCGAAGGACATGCATCATCTATTCTACATGCAGAACCCTGGAGGTGGCTATTGCTTGTTTGCGAGTTAGCGCTCCATTGTTCTCTACTAGGTATTACGATGGAGTAGTTTGGATTTTTTCTATCTGTGGTGTTATATAGACTGTTTTTGGGAGTTCGATCATGCTGAAAACATCGAGGATAGACGTGTTTCCATATGAGAGTTGCTTCGAGAATCCTGATTCCTTGAGTCGATTTGCGTTCTTTGCTGCTGTACTCCTTACGAAGTCGTCTACTGTCAGAAGATTGAGCATGATATTCATCCCTATTTGTGGAGTGGATTTCATTGCGCCTGTAATACTGGTGCATGCCAATCTTTGTACTTTGTTCATTTTCCTAAGAAATGTAGTCTTCTTTATCGCTTCCCACCATACAGTAGAGTCGTACGTTAATATGGGTCTAACGATCGCTGTGTACATCCAGTGGATGTAAAGTTTCCAAATTTCATTTGTTTTTGTGAAGAGTATTTGTGAGAGTCAAAATATAAAGAAAAACACAATAATTATAGTTTTTAGGCAATTTCAAAAAATTGAGAATAAAGTCTTGGTTAGGATCTAAACTAAGATCGAGAATACATTATGGTTATATGGTATATTTTTCTTCTTTTACCATCAGATGCCTAAACCGTTTTTAATTCAAAACAAAAGGGTGCTGCTCAATTGCAAGATATATTTAATATAAAAAAATCCTAGTTTATATTAAAAGAAAACTCCATAATTACGATGACATCAAAAATTATAATATTTATTATATAAAGTCCCGTCTCTCGACTCCTGTGTAGTGTATATTCTCGCCTATACATGCGTCACATTCATCTAAAGTTACATTATAATTATAAACCCATACATTTTAAACATTCATATTATATATAATAATAAGAGAAGAAACTTATTTTAATTAAACATATCAACTGGATCTTGTGGAGCATCCAAATCTCGGTACTGTATTATCTGGCGATACTCTCCGCCGGCTCTGGAAACATAGAAGCACAAAAAACAAAGAAGCATCATTGTCGGAGTGTTGCATTGGTTATGTTTTATTAGAGTTACTATTTTGTATTTATATAATATAATAATTATAATTAATATTGTACTGTGAGTAAAAAAATATACACGACATTGAAAAATTGACAAGAGTTATAAAATAATTAAATGATCTACGAACTACAACACAAAAGATAAAACCGTTTATATAATAAAAAAACAAAAAATCAAAAGTGCTGGAAAACTATAAATTCATTAAAATTCAGAAACTTTGTGGAAAATTAATTAACTAAATACATTGTAGTAAATATTTAGAGTAGAGTAGTTTTTGTAGAGTAGATTTTAGTGCAAATTTTATAGTAGATTTGATAGCAGTATGTGGTACATAGCAATAAAATTAAATTCAGTGACGCCGACGTTAAGTAATTAAGAACGTGTGTGAGTGTGAAAGTCTAAATATTTTGCTTGTTATGTTTTCTCTTTTTTTATCATTTTCATTAGTCGAACATATCGAAGTTCGCTGGTGCATCCAAATCATGATAACCAATAATGCGACGCTGGTGGTCCATGGGCAATTCTCTGCAAAATTTCACAGATTTGGCAAAATTTCAATGCGTTACAAATAATAGAAGAAATTAGATAATTCGAGTTACTTAATACATACAAAACTACACACAAAAATGCTTGGAATTTAAGAAAACAGCACATTCAAAAGGTAATGGTGAAGGGCTCTCAATACAAGTAGACAGAAATGTTCAGTTATTAGAAGGATTAATTAGAAATAGTAAATGAATTAGAAAATGTAATAGAAACTTTCAATGTACCGAAATTACAAATCATAGCTGCGTTTTTTCATAATTTAAATTTGAGCCGGAACAAATTTTATACGCACAACAAAAACAACGCTTGAGCTAGAGTCACTTTACATATTTAGTAAGTACAAATTTAACTGTGCTGAATGTAGCTTACAGCATTTATATTTATAAACGTCAAAGACAAATGTTATATGGTAGCAAAGACATAAACCTTGATTGATTGATTGAAAATTGTGTATCATCATTTGAGTCACATCGTTCTTTTCAAAACTGCTTTGATCCGGAGCAAGAAATTATGAAAAAACATCTATGACTTCAATTAACTCTGTGTGAAATAAATAACTATTGCCAGTCTTTAATATTATCATGAACTTTCTTGTATCTCATTAATTCCACTTGAATATTGAAATATTTCCATCTTCTTATATTTAGAGCCTTTCCGGACCAAGTTTTTGCTTACCTGCGTCCGCCGAAACCTCGTCCGCGGCTGCTCATCATCATTGGTGGCGCATAAGCGGCATACGGTGGATATGCGGGATATGCAGGAGCGCGATAACTAAAAAGAAAGCAGCAAAACATTTTAAATACTCCTCCTCTTTTATGGGGAATTTCACCACAACATACCCGCCACTCGATTCCGAATTTGTGCGCTTCGTATTACCAGGATGCTCTGGTAGCTGTGGCCTCTTCGGATCGCGCAGATAGTTATTAAAGAATTCGACCTCCTTGCGCACTTCGTCCACCTTCTCAACATGTTTGTTGAATATGTGCTTCCGTATGAATTCCGGTCCCTTGAACTTTTTGCCCGACAGCGGACACAGCCACTTGTCTTTCGCCAGTTCTTGCGTATTGGCCTGCACAAATTTCTCCACCTCAACTTCGGCCTCCTTGGAGCCAAGATTCTTAAGCTCCTCCTCCTCGATGGGTGTCGTTTTCGTGAGGAAGGTCTGCATTTTGTTTTCGAAATTCTTGATATAGTCCTGCATGTCATTCTGCGAGACCTTTTGAGGCGCAGGGCCACGCGCATGTATGATGCCGCAACGATTTGGCATCTCATCCTCGTACGGATACTCGCAGTGATTGTAAAAGTCCACAGAGTGCACAATGCGCAAGTACATAATGAGCCGATCCAGCACACCGATGAGCTGCACATCTCGTTCGATAACCTCACCATCAGCGTCCTTGTTCTCACCCGCACTCAGACCCAAGAGTTCGTCCTCCTCGGCGGATGCCTCCTCGATGAGAAAGTCGGTGATGTTCTGCAGCACTGGGTTGTTCGAATTGAAACCGAAGCTGGCTGTCACGTGCTCCTTTGCGCCATTTGAATGCGCCGCATCAGCTGTGCTTTCGTTTTCTTTCTCCTATAATTGTGGAAGAACGTGTTAATTGTTTTGTCGGATCTGCTTCTGCAGTCGTACTCACCCATAACTTGAATCTCTCATCCAGATTCATTGCAATCTTTGCGCACAGCTTGATGTCCGACCTCAAAATAGTTTTGTGCGCTGTCATGCCGTTTACCGGTCGGACTCGTCGACTCAAATCACGATTGACTATGGCGCCCATTTCACAGTCGCGCAACCTCGTGTTGTTCAAGTTCCAACAATACTCTTTAATGTTCACATCACGTTTGAATGTCACCCAGCCGCGTCGATACCAACGTCGTTCCACCAAAGGATCAGCTATGGCTACGCGCAGATAGCCATCAAAACGTTGGCAGATTGTTTCAATCTCCGCCTTGGTTATAGAAGGCGCCAGATTACGCAGAAAGATGGACGAAGTGCGATGCAGCGCACGTGGTGACGGCACGTCCTTCTCTTTGTCCAGGTCAATGGTTTCCGGTTCGTCTTCTACCTTGACATTTACAACAGTCACAATATTTTCACCATCTTCAGGCTTTTCGTCAGACTTCTCTTTCACAACATCGTCACCATCATCTTCCTTCTTTTCGAGCGCGTTTTCGATGTTTTCTTTTGTGCTAACTGCATCTGCTTCATTTTTCTCAACCTTCTCAGTGTCGGCTTCTTGCTCCTCTTCGTCGTCTTTTGGCACTTCTGCAGCAATATCTAATTTCTTATCAACCACTTCGTCACTGTCTTTTTTGTCGTCTGTTCCATTCACAGCTTCTTTCTCTGCATCGTCCGCCGCGTCCATTTCAACATCAGACTTTTCCAATTCTTCTGCACTCTTCGGCTTATCCTCTTCTTTCTTTTCGTCTTCTTCGTCAGCTTCCTTTTTCACGTTTTCCAAGTCATACTTGTTCTTGATCTTTTCATCATCATCGTCGTCATCGCTAGAACTGGAAGAACTCGAATCAGAATCGGAGCTGGATGAGGATGAAGAATCGGAATTTGTTCTTTTACGCTTTTGCACTTTCTTGTCTTTTTTCTTTATTTCTTCTTCTTCGATCTTCTTTGGTGGTGGTGTTGGCGCTCCAGCGTCATCATCTTCATCCCAATTCTCTTCACCATCAGAAACAGCAGCACGACGTATGGGTCGTGGCGACACAACTTTTGGCTCTTCATCGGGACTCTTTTTCTGCACCGAAGTAATAATCACATCATCGTCTGGTTCGATTCTCTTTTCGATTACACGATCAGGATAAATTATATCTCGCGGTTTCTCATCGAGCACTTTCAGATCATCGTCGGTGCCACCCTCCAATTTAATAACCACAGTGTCAAGCAGCCGCAGCAGTTGATCTTGTTGTGTGGTGTCTACAGAGACACTCTTTATGGCGCCATTATCCAACAACTCATTGAATACATCGACGCGTTTCTACAGAGATAAGGGATTTCGTTGTTACATAGATAAGAGTTAAAGTTTCTATGCATAATGCTGTTTAAGTCATGTGGAAAGTTCATGATAAAAATATACAAGACAAATAACAAGAACAAGCTCCAAAAATCGACAAAATCGAATTAAAATCGATTGAATAAATGTTAAACGAATTAAAATATGATTTTTCTATTCTATTAATATTAATTTAGATGCGATAACAAATTTTATCTCAAATACATTAAAGTTAATTTATGGTTATTTTACCTGATCTTAATTTAGCCCCCTTAAATTGTAAAACTAAAGGAAAAGTGAGTGTCCAAAATTCCAGTGACAGCGTTTGTTTACTTGTTCATAAATGCAACAACATTCTCTAACCGGAATTTTTGATGGTTTTTTGACAAATCCCTTCTTTTCGATCCGTTTTACAAAATAAGGGGTTTAATTAACATTTTATTTTAATACAAACATAATATCGTAACAGAATAAAATCGTATGACAACCGGAGAATCAAAATAAAAATACCTTATGACAACTTTGAAAGTGTTGAATATGTCTGAGTAAGATATAATTCTTATAATCTTTTGTCTAGGTTTCGTGTCCGTATTTAAAATATATGTTTTATTAATTGATGTGATTTTTTGTTAGATATTAACAAACGCTCATGGGATGCCCCTATTTATGAAAAGTGCAGTGTTGATCGTAAGAAAGGTTTGGTTTAAAGGGAGGGAGAAAAGATGCATTAATGCCGGTGTATGTTTGTCTTGAAATTGTATCAAAAATGTCGGAAACAACAGACGCAAGGAGATTAATCCACAAACGTACCATCCGATCGTCTCTATTTCAATATCGACGATCTTTTAGATAACTTAGGAATAAGAATAAGAACATTTGTTATATTCCTAAATTCAGCCAAATATTTTTAGAGTCTTGATACTTCCCTCTACACATCTTTAACAGTCAACAACAGGGTTACAGGGTTACTAATTGGATCCATGTACGTATACTGGGCTACCACTTCAAACAACCAATCATCGAGCGACCGAAGAACGAAGCAATAGAGAATGATATATTTGCATGCCCTAAATATATCGCACATTATTGTATTCGGTCCTGGAACTCAAAAGTGGAAGAGTACACATAGACCACAAAAGAGCCCGTTTTTTACCCCTCGTCCTCCTAGTTGTTTCAGCGAAGAAATAAGAGAAACCACGAAATTACTGATTCGTGATCAGTCGACAGTGACTCAGTATTTAAGCGTATTTGTCTCTTGTTTTTATCTACAGAGACTTTTTAAAAGACAGATTCGGATGTTTTCTGCCACATTTTTCGACAAAAAAAGTAATTTAAATATTTCAGGAGTTGGATTGCGATATATCTTGGTAATTTTTTTTTTTGCAAATTATCCGCGCACAATCCAATTTTGTGAACTGTGTTAACTTCAATCTGAAAAAATTCACTTTCACGGCAGTACGCCAACAAACTCGGAAGAAACCTATTACAATTTATACTCGCTGGTTGTGACTCGTGATGATACCTATGAATTGTTTAAGCAGGATTAATATTACATTTATTTTAAGTCATTTCCATTCCTATTCTTCTTCTTCAGTTCCTTAACATAGGGCATCAACTACTTCTACACGCCAACGTACAACTTTTCCCGAGTTTCTTAGCCTCTCTTTCGACTGACCTTCTCCTTCTTTCTCTTGGTCGCCCGGGATTTCTCACATCACCTCTCATCGGGTTCCACTCCATGGCTTTTCGAGCAATGCAGCTGTCGTCTTTTCGGAGTGTATGGCCAATCCATCTCCATTTTTGTTTTCTTTATATGTTCGTCAATCCAATCCAAGAGTGCTCTGCGAAGCAATTCTCTATTTTCTATGATGTTGGGCCAATATATACGAAATATGTTTCGCAGGCAATGATTGACGAACACTTGGAGTCGCGTGGTAATGGTTTTGGTAACCTTCCAAGTGCAGCGAACATATAGGACAGATAGTACGTTTGACTTAAACAATCTCACATTTCCATGGGAAGTTTTTAATTGTTGTGTCAAAAACTCAGTACTTAAAGGACCCGAGACAAAATTTCTGACTTTTTTCTTGGAATATATCCGGAAAACACAGATAAATGGATATTTGTAGATAGTGTATGGCATATTATCTAATTTTAAGGAATTTAAACGACAAAGTCACAGCATATTTAGGGAACTCCACTATGTCTGCTTGAAATCTCTCGGAATGCCTTTAAAATACCTTGACCCTGCCAATAATGTTGTCTGTAGCTCAGAGGTTAGTGCGTTGAACTTCGAGCCGAAAGGTCGCATATTTAAATCGGGGCTTTTCATAGAAAATAAAAATGTCAAACTTTCCGGCGTAACAGCCCACGAAAATGTTCTCACCCCGACGTGATTCGGCATTAAACTGTAGTTTCCACAGTTTGAGTACAAATATAACACACTTAGCTCAAACTATTTGTAGGGCCAAACTATTATTATAAGAGCCATGGAAATTATATTTTTTTTTCACAAGTGTAATAACGTTGTCCACCTTACGATTTTTGGTGTCGGCTACTATTTGACTGTGAGAGAAGGAAGACCCTGTGATTCGAGAGGCAGCTCTCTGACGTTGTTTCTTTTTAATCGTCTAGCCGTACTAGAGAATATCTGTTTCCCTTCCGGATTCCCATTACATAAAACGTATTGAGTTCGACTACGGTCATGACCGAACTCTCCACCTGCGGAATAACCTTCTCAGGCTGCCACTGGCGCCCGCCCGACGAATTGAGCCGACTTGGGCTCGATGCTGGGACTGATATCGCAACCTCTTGATACGCAGATTCTGTATCTAATTGATTCATCGACCTCATTGTAGGTATATTATGACCCCCCATAAGTCAAAGTGTTTACAGACCATTCGATTCCCGAGACAACATATTTGGCATTTTTCTGGAATATTTCGGGCATATTTCCGACAAACACACAAATAAATAGAATATTTTGGGAAGTGCATAGCAGGTTGTAAATTTTTGCGGAATATTTATGGCAGATTCCCGCCATATTTGGAGAACGGGCAGAAATCAGACAGCTTGTGATACAAACTCTGCCTTTGTCTGTTTGAAATGTATATTCTCATGTAACTATTTGGACAAAGTAAAAGCTTATTTTAATATATTATTAACACCTACCTTGAGAAAACCCAATTGCTCCTCCTTGCGTCTCACACTCTCCACTGGATGATATTTGCTTTTGAACCTGAGAGAGAAACAAAAGAAATAAGACCAAAGAGAAACATCAATAAAAACTTCTAACAACGGCGCTAAAGAAACAGTTCAAATATACAACAAAAAATATATATTTTAAAAACTCCAACGTCGAATCTGCAAAGCACAGCATATACCCACCGATCTTGTTTTTGAGATCTTTAGTTTATTTAGTTTTCATTTCAATATTATAATAAATACATAAACATATATTTTAAAACTATTTTTGAAGCAATTATGAGCTGTGGTTTAAATAGTAATGTAGTTGTTATGCTAAGTACCCAAATCTTACCTCTTGTACTTTATTTTTTTATTAATAAAATATTTCGAGAAATCGTAAAAGCGAATAAATTAAAACGCGGTCATTTAAATACACACTTTGGCATTGCTCGCCAAGTGCAAAACTTATGCAAAAATAATTAATTCTCTATGAAGGAGGAGGTGGTAGTAGAGTAATGCGTGTCTAGTATATATATATATACACGGTATTATATATATACACATATATGCTGCTTTTTTTCAAAGATTTACAGCAAATCTTATGTACGGCATACGCAAATAGCTGCAGAGAAAAACTTTATTATACAAATGTGTTGCATGTGTTTAAAGATTGATTGGATTTTGTTTTTGATTAGAATATAAAACTGAAACATGATAATAATAATATAATATAAATTTGGTTAGGTAAAATGTGCGATTAATAAAGGAAACAAAAGAAATTTAACAAATAATAAATAAAAGAGTTGAGACGCACAGAGAAGTGTGGTGCATGTCCGCGTGTTGCCTGCGCAAAAGCAGGATTTTGTTAAGTGATCAGACAAGATTTAAGACTCGTTGGTAGTCATGGGTACCCAATACATTTACGAAAATATGCGCGAATACAGGGGCTTTTTATTAAATGCATTGCAGTATTTTCATGGTGAATTACTTCTTACGATTTTCAACAATTATGAATGTTTAACATTTTAAAATTATAAAAAAATACATATTTTACTTTAAATTAATTTAAGTAATTAAAAAAACTAGATATAAAGCCCTATTATTATTTCTAAAACAGTTTTTTTGTGAATGTTCACAATCAAGAGAACTTTGTCCACATATGAAACATAAATATGCATTCATTTGATTTCACTAACAAAAATTGTAAAAACTAAAAAATAAGGCGAAAAAAACCTAAGGTTGTTGCGAAACTGCAGCCAGCAGCGTATTGGGTACCCATAATAAAAACAACATCGCTAGTTTTGTTAAATTTCTTGTGTGCCATGTTTTGTGCTCTTACCATTCTTCGTCCTTGTGCGCCACAAAGAACTCATTCAATTGCTGTCGCTTAAAGTCCAGCTTGTACTCGCTGTATTTGCCCAGTACCTCCGAGTCGGAGATGCCATCGTCCTGCGTGTCCAGAAACTGTTTAAGCGTCAGCATGGCGGGCTGCGTTTGAACGTCGCTGCTCGATGCTGGTTCGCGCGTATGCATCGAAGGTGGCCCATGTGCGTAGGCGCCGTGCAGACCGTGCGCCGCATAATGCTCGTTCCAGGCATGCATTAGATATGGATCATAGCCTACAACGTATTATATTGTGTTTAATTAATTAGTCCTTAAAATGCAGCAGAAAATGAGCGCTTAAAATTAAAACTTACCGCCATAACGCGGATTGCCACGCAGTTCATCGCCCCAATCGGGACGCATACGTTTCGCCGGTGGCATTTCGCGACCGGGCGAGCCATAACGATCGCGTGGCCCACGATAGTCACGATAATCGGGACGTGATCTGCCGCCACCGCCTCCACCTCTGAATGGATTGCTGTATGTTTAGTTAATTTTGTTTCAAATTTGCAATAACTCAAATTATGTGGGCCAGGCCACGACAGGCAACTTACCGTTCGGACCACTCGTCACGCCCACCGCCACCACCTCGTCGGTCGTCGCGTCTCTCTGAGCGGTAGCTGTCGCCGGAGCTGCGTTCACCACGGAATTTGTCGCGACGCTTGCGGTCGTACTCATCATCAGAGTCTGCCATGTTCTGCAATATAAGTTAAAAGTATTAATTGGGCTGACATGTAATAAAGCGCATGTGGCAGTCGAGAACAAGTGAAAGTTGCAACAGCATAGCACCAGCCTCATAACCTCACTTTTCTTAGACAAATCACAAGAATTCCAAGTGAAAATTTTGCAATTCCTTTAAATAACAACTTGCCACGCGACCACAGCTAAATTTAAGGTATCAATAAACTCAGTATTGTTATTTTTAAACAATCTAAAACATATTTCCAAGATAAAAGAAAAATTCATCACACTTTGAAACTACTTTTTCACTGAAGCTTTTACATTATCCTCAAATGTACTGTTGCGTCTAAATGTTGCATTCAATATAATTAATAGATTCACAAATTGTTATAAATTTACCTCCAATTAATTTATAAAAATAATGACTAAATACTAGAAAAATTGTTGTCGCGACTGCGTTCTCTGCTTTTTTTTCCACTGTCTGTCAATTTTGGTGATGCAAGCGTGCGACCCAGTGTTGCATTTTCAGAAAAAAAAAATGTATCATCAAAATTAAAAATGTACTTTTGTCAAATAGAAAAGTGTAAATAGAAAATTTTAGATAAAAAGATAGAAAATATTTCCGTCAGATCAAAACTGATGACCAACATTTTTTCAAAGGTACACAATTTTCAAGTCGGATCAAAATTGAATACACAATTCGTCGGATCTAAAAAAAGGACTGACAAATTTTCAAAATGTACAAAAATTGCCACAGACGATTAAAACTCACAACCCAAAAAACTGTCACTTTAAAAATGTTCGTATAGTTAGCCGTTCGTACATACTTAGTACGAACGGCTAACTATTTCGTAATATCAAATAAAAAACGTACTCCAAATAGTACGAATGTTTGCAATACTGGTGGGAGTAAGAACACGCGCAGTGTTGCCATCCAAAATCCCTCAAAAAATCTCTTTATCCACATAAAAAAAAATCCCCGTGAAACTTCTTCAGTAACAAAGCCCTTTAGGAATAAACAATCGCATAAACCTCACTGAGGCATTAAAAATCAATTAATAAATCATTTACTTACAACAATAATACGAAAAATAGTCGTTGAAAAAAATAATTATGCACAACAATTGAGAAATGTATGTTAAACATTGGCAATTGTATATAGAAGTGTATTATATACAAAAACGATCATGAAATTGTACACAGAAAAAAATACTGTACGGATATATAACAATTGATATTAATAGCAAACAAAATCGTATTCCAATTAAAAATATAAATGCATTTACTAATTAATTAATTGTATTTACACATTTTTTAATTAAAATATTAATAGGAATAAATTTAATATAATATCAATGCAACTAAATCTTTAATAGTATTAACTACTTTTATTTGTTACTTTTGATTTATTCATTTTCTTAAATTGAAACACTGTTTTTTTCTTCTGGATGTCATTTTGTTTTTGTTTGTACGTCTCGTGCGTCAGCGTCGTTCAGTTTCTTCTAACATTATTTTCTTCTACGTTGCTATTTTAAAACAGGATATTGCATTATTTAGTGTATGTTATGTTATTAAAGAATTAAATGGCTTAATTTATTTTTGCTGTCATAAATTTGAACAAACAGCGTATGATGACCATTTTGTTGCATATTGAATCATTAAAAAGCGAATATCAAATTTTACGTTTTACTCAATTAATTGGCCCACCTGTAGAAGTTGTGAAAACTGACTTCGGTAAAACATTCGTTAGGTTGAAAGAATTTTACAAAGCTATCAAACTGTATAAATACTTATTTAATATTTATTTTATGTTATATATTGAATTAAATTATTTTTATTTTCTATTTCTATCGAATGAAATTTTTAATTGATGTTACTGATTAATTAATTAATGATTTAAAAATTTCCAATAAAAAATATAATATATATAACAATTTTAATATCAATATGATAAAAAAATTAATTAAAGTTTCTCCAATTAATATATTCTCATTATTACGAATATGGAATTCAATGCTACTAAAAGTTACATCGGCTGAGTTTCAATTAAAAATTAATTGGATTGATTAACATTTTAGTTATATTTACACATTTTTTTTTCTGTGTGTATATAAAATATGTTTAGCGAATTTACGTTTTTACTTTAAATAAATCAAATTATTCGTTGAAACACATTTTGCAATTCGAAAATTATGCAGTTAAATGAAAATTATTGCAGTCGGTTTCCATTTCGCGTGAAATTTATCAGTGTTCTACAAAGTCTGTTCGGCGGTGCGAATAAAAAAACCTCTTGAATTGAAAAATCCCTGGCCAAATTAAAAAAAAAAAATAGGGAACGTGAATTTTTAGACAATTTCAAAGTTGTTGGTATATGAAACTGAAAACATTATCACTTAAAGATATTTTTGTAACTGAACTGTATTGAAACTGATACAAATTGATCTAAACTTTAAAATTTGCCAAAAACTCATATCGATACAGAAAAGTCTAAAATATTAGTAATCTATTTATTTATAAGAAAATTGTAAGATTAAAGTGTTGATTTGTTTTCTCAAAAATTAAACGCCAAAAAAGATATCATGTCACATTCTGGCAGCTCTGTCAAAAGTAGACAAAGCGAAGACGAAAACCTTTCGAAGTGATATCTTTGGTGGTATCAGCGGCGTTTTCGTCAGAAAAAATTGCGAAAAAAATGAGTGATGAATTTTGCAGGTATAAAGAGTACTTTTGTACCCAACTCCAAACATTTTAACCAAATTAATTTTATTAGACACTTTAATTTTATTTTTACCTATTTTAACATTTGTTAAAAATCAAAAAATTGAGTTGGTAAATTCAAAATAAATTCAAACATATTTTGGTATATATTCATTGTATTTAATATAAGTTATAGCAATAAAAATGTACTTCCAGAAGAAATAATTTTATTTAAATTTTAATTGAATTTTATTTATTGTGATTAACCGTACGCGTTAACTTAGCGCGTTTGCGTCGATTGGCTGTCATACTTTGCAAATTGGTAAGATTTCGCACACTTTTGGTAGTGCGTTTTATAAAAAAGTGAAGTTGGCTGCAGAATCGGTGTTTTTAAAATTAAAATTGTTAAAAATTCAGAGGAAATTGATATTTTTCCATTACAATTGTGAAAATTCTAAATGAAATTGAGACAATTTTAACGAAATTGAGATTTTATATTAAGAAATTTACAAACGAAATAGAGATTGTCATTTTGAATTTGGGAAAAAATAAAATAGGAAATTGCATGAAAAATCTCAATTCAAATGATTGTTTTTTAATATCTACAGTTTTACTGAATTTCAATTTCATTTAAATTCCTAATATGATTTGAAATATTCTCAATTTAAAATAGACATTTGGAATTTTGCCAATTTCAAAAGAAAAATCAGAATTTCATTTGGAAAATCACAATTTTATTTGAAAATATCTCAATTTTATTTAGGATTTTCCAATTTAATACGGAAAATCTCAATTCCATTTGAAATGATCAAATTTCAATTGAAAAATCCTTATTACATTTAGAAATTTAACAATTTCAAATGGAAAAATCTGAATTTGATTTGAGAATTTCTTTATTTCAAACTGAAAATATCAATTTTATTTCTAAGTTTCTCAATTTCTGTGGTTCGCAGAAATTGCCGTTTAATTTATAAATTATCCGAAAAAAAAAAAATCGAAAAAAATATTTTTCGGAAAAAAAATTCCATAAAAATAAATTGTAAAAAAAATCTTTTTTTAGAAAAAAAATGTAAAAAAAAATTCAATAAAAAATTCAATAAAAAAAATGTATTAATATTTTGGTTCATTAATATGATGCAACGTATTCTTCACATACAGTTCATTATATTGAAGAACACTTTTTCGACAGTTACCAAGCGTTCATCACATTTATGATAGCATTCATAACATTGATGGCGTTAGTCATTAATATAGTGAATGGTTCTTCAATACAATGAATCATGGTTTGAAGAACGAAATTCATCAATATGATGTACACCCAGATAAAATAGTCAATACACTAAGAAAACAAAGATGGTTACCAGAAATATCACAGCCCTAAATGTCAAGTTATTTACAAATTATTTAGATCGGCTTTGAGACAAACATCTGACAAATACGATAAATATTGCTAGCAATCATCTTTCAAATTTACGATTATTTATAGCAACCATCAATTAAACATCTTACAAATAGCAAGATAGTTGATGAACATTTGGAAAAGGTACTCCATTATATTCGCGGATTAATTTTAATTGAATTAAAATAAAAGGAATCAAATGTATTTTTTTTATTCTAGAATTAAAACAGTATCCTGTTAATACATCGCCATCGTCTTTATAAATTATTTGAAGGTAAAATTGTACAATGACTTGAGACTTCTTCGCGGAAGAACCAAGTCCGTCCGGCGATGCTGTCATCAAAATAAACGCTGAAAAGAAATATTTTCCATCACGTGTTGATAATTTAAATCACAGGATATTTTATTTTCACGTTTACCATTAAAATGTAATATTTGTGTTTTCACTTTTTTTACACCATTTGATTTACTTAATTGTTGTGGATAAATCGAACGAAAGGAAAAAGTACGCCATTTTCCTTTTTTATGGTAGTCAAATGTCAAAATGCCTCAAAAGTTTTGCAGCAACAGTCCAAGAACTCAGGATGTTTGCTATCAGTCAACAGTAAATATCTCAATTTTCATTGCTGTTGTGGCAAACATCTCGTAACTATCTACATATATGTCATATTAAAAAAATATTCATGGCTTTGCTGCAACTTTATTGAAACTTATGGGATGTTTGAATATTTGCTACAAGGCGTAAATTTAAACAGATAGTTGCAAGACTTTCATAAACATCTTGTTTGCTTTGTGTAGGATAAATTATTGTTTTAATCGGAAAATACAATTAAATACTAGAAAATACCATGATATTGCTATTGAGTATATATGAGAAGATTTATTTGTTGTATACTATTAAATCAATAATTGTCCTATTGACGAATTTTAATGGGATTTGAAGGAATTTTTTATGGGTGTACATTATTTTCGGTGTTATTTTTATGTTATACAATCTAGAGCAGATCGAAAATGTTCGTAATTCCGAATTTCAAATATTTGTATGCATTAAACCATCTGTTAAGTTGGAATGAAAAGCCGCATTGTTATTTAATTATGCAATCGGTAAAACCAGACATAGATCGTATGCAGTCTATATTAACGACATTCGTTAATTTTTATAATGATTTTAATAGAGTTTGTCAGAATTTGCAAACTGGAATTTCTGCAAGAATAACTAAATTCTTGGTCATTATTATGAGTCAGTTTATAATGTGAAATAATAAAATAGAACCTGTTTTTGTAACATTATGCATTGTTGAATTCAATCTCTATAATAGTATAATTTTGTATATAACTTTTGATTTCATTAGAATATTATTAGAATAAATTTTATTTAAATTCAATAACAGACATACAAAATCGACTATTTTAAATGTATCTATTTGAAAGTTTATTTAATATGTATCTTAGGCAGTTATACCAACCCATTTCAAGCAAATCTATAACTCGTAACTCAACTGATGAGTCGTTGTCATTGTCATTGTTCGCACTTTGAGCAAACCATGTGAATCTGAATATTTAAAATTTTTAAAACAAAATCTGGTATCCAACAACTTGCTTCGAGGTAGGTATTTGATTTTATCAAAATTTTTACATCCGGGTGTGATTGTAATTGTTGTGGTTTTTTTTTTCACTTCTCTAAATACAATATTTTGATGGTTGCATCTCCTCGCGTTAATCTCTGTTAATTTATGTATTTTTAACAATTTTACATTTAGCGAAAATGTCTATTTAATTAGTTTCGTTTGTGTTTGAACATTTATAATAATTTTTATGTGATTATTGTAGGAATTTTGAATTGTTTCATTGTTGGAATTATTGGTATTATTGCTATTTTACTTGCTACGCGGTATAATGATTAATTAATATTTTATAAAATTATTTAATTAATTGATTTGTTGGGATTAATTGGAAAAAAAGTTATTTTTAGTGAAATAAATGTACAGTTTTTATGTTTTCCTCTCTGAACAACAAATTTAAACTTATATAGAATTGTATTCTCATAATAATGATATTAATCTAAATATTAGAATAATATTATAATAATATTATTAAATTCGACCTGGTTTATAATGATCTTCATAATACGTATCTATACACGGATAGAAAAGATTTCTTTGAATATGATTGAATTTAATTATAACATAATTTGAAATCACCATATAAATATTAGAAATAAAATCTAATTACATTATAATTGAATAGTATAAC
Organism: Dryomyza anilis; assembly: GCA_951804985.1. Classification (NCBI taxonomy): domain Eukaryota; kingdom Metazoa; phylum Arthropoda; class Insecta; order Diptera; family Dryomyzidae; genus Dryomyza; species Dryomyza anilis. Next base: position 70,523,181 of record OX638133.1, read on the forward strand.
TATTTTGTTCAGAGTATAATATTATTATACGAAAACATTATACATTTAAACATATCTGTGGCAGTATGAAATAACAATATAAGTATATTTTTTGAACTTTTCAGGAGAGTATTTTTATACCCTACACCTATGAGGTACAGGGTATATTAACTTTGTGCATATATTGCAACGCCCCTTAGGAGGCGTGTCCGGTATGGAAAAGTATATATATTCTTGATCAGCATCAATACCCGAGTCCGTTTAGCCATGTCCGTCTGTCTGTACGTCTTGCTGTCCGAATACAGAATAACTTGAGAAATACTGATCAGAATGCGATGAAATTTCGACTATATATTTTAGCCAAAATAGGAACTGAGTTTGAAAATGAGCCAAATCGGTCAACGGACACCTCCCATACAAGTCACTTTTATAAAACTCTTTCGGAACTAATAACTCGAAAAGTATTCAAGGTATAGTTATAAAATTTAAAAGGTATTGTTATAATTCACCTATAAATATGTGGTCAAAAATGGGCGTGATCCGCCCACTTTTTTTTTCATTATTTCCCGTTTTCATAGTGGAAATTTGATCCGTAAATTATTAAAATCAAATCTATGAAATATTTGCCTTTCAAAATTTTAAATATAGGCGTGGTCCGCCCAATTACATTTTTCACATTTTTTTTTTTTATACTTAATACAATTTTTTTAATTTATTGGGATATAAGACGTAAATTTCTGATATATGAATAATATTCTGAGGGTGGGGAGGTTCAGCATAATTAAAAATTTAAAATTAAGGTATACAATTAAATATTCCTCATTAATATCTCCACCAAAGGTGTAGGGTATTTCATAGTCGGGCCCGACCGACTATAAAAATCCGCCCCATGTGACCGAACTTACCCATGTGACCTAACTTTCCCAACTCGTTTTTTAATAAAATTATAATATCGTTAAATGTATTTTTATATATAATCTAACGATTTAACTTAGGTGACAAAGTTTTATAATATTTTAATTTGGGATTTTTGGGATTTTAGATAGTATTTTCCACTTCAATTGGGATTTTTTCCCATGGGATTTAAGGAGGTATTTTTGTTCTCACTCCGTGGGAAAATTGGATTTGTTTTGGGAATTGAAGGTGGCTTCCCTGCTTCTGGGTGTTACAAACGGCGTACCAAACTGAATATACCCTTTCACTCTTAGTGTAGGGTATAAAAATGATCTTTGTATGATTACTTAAGAGTGCCATATTAAATTAGACATACAAAGATACGTTTTTGTATCTTTGGAAGTGGTTGATATATTTTTTACTCCTAAACCTAAATCTATAGTCTAAATCGAATTTATACCATGTTTAATTATATTAAACTCTTGGACAGCCTTAGTTAAAATAAAATATTATCACTTTTATTAAACTTTGTCCAACATTTTTTGTTTTACGGAAATATCGAAAATGTATGAAATTATTTGTTATTTTTATTACATGAAAAGGGTTTTTTTACGGACTAAATTTATAAATTGATATACCAAATCACGAGGTTGATTATTGAAGTTTTCTTTATCTGTCGTTTAATAACTGCGTGATTTACATTACATTTCAAGTGAGTGTATCCACTATGATTAAAAATTAAAAACTAAAAATGTATATTTAATTTCTTTAATGTGACGTTTATTGACAAGGACCAAGATAAACTTAGAACTATCATACAAATTTTCATGTTGACCAATACAGAAATCACAGTAAAATAAATTATTTAGTCATATACACCAAATTTTGACAGGGTGAAATAAGTTAAGAAACAATTTTTTTAACATATTTCAAACACACAAAGGAGGAGTTTGTTTCAAAAATGTCTGTTTCAGTCCTAACCGCAAATATAAAATTAAATAATCTGCCATACGCTTCTAAAAAACTTCCATTTATTTGTGTGATTGCCGGAATATTCCAGAAAAATCCCAATGGGGTGATAATGAACTAAAGTGCTTAAAAATCCAGAAAGAAATTTTGTTAGCTTCTCTTTGATCTTCTGATTTTGGCACATAAAATGATATGTTCAGAACTTTCACAGTCGTGTATTGTCAAATTATATGTATTTAGTTGTCTTTTATAATAATAACCTGTACAAATCATACATATCTTAAAAATAATAATTTGAAATAAAGGCATATGTCGGCTTTTAATATATCAATCGAATAAATTTCTAGAAATTAAAAAATTGTTAAAATCGCATATCTAGAAATAAACTTTTTTTTAATCATATTTCTAATTTAGAATAACATATTTCGAGATATTGTTTAGATCATAAAACAAAATATTTTGAAATAACAGCATAAGTTGATGAATTAAAATTTGTATACTCAATTGTCAATTTATAATAACTACATAACTGAGATATGTTATTTTTATTCCTTATATATTAGTTTTTCACAAGCTAAACTAAAAAATGTAATAACAGCATAAATAGAGATATGCTTTTATTTCGTTTTTATTTCGTTTATTTCGCTGTTAGATTTTGTGCTTATATACAAGTTAATGCAAGTCGGACCATTCCCAAAATTTAACACAAAATGGATTCATATATCAGAATTACGATGGTGTTAATAACTCAATACAAGCATATCTCGAGTTACGTTGTTATTTCATATTGTCACAGATATATACGTTTGCAAAAACGCCGAAAATTATTCATTCTGAACATATATATGTTTGAACCAAGGATTGAAACCGTAACCGAAACCGATATCCATTTAAAACCGTTTCATTTTTAAAACCGAAATCGTAACCGAAACCGTTATTTGAAAATCAGAAATAAACCGATATCCAAAACCGATATAAACGGTTTCGGTTTTATACCGGTTTAAAACGGTTTTTAAAAAAGTAAAAAAAGAAACAGAAAAACATATTTTATTTTATATAGAAGATCTTAAGTAAAATGTCATTAATTAAAATTTGGAGTTCCCAAAATAAACATGTTTGGTTGTACAAAAATTCACATGTTGTTTTTTGAGAAACAATATTTCCAAAACAACGGTATTTGGTCTAAAATTTGTTTTTTGTTTCATTAATCGAATTAACAACAAAACACCAGCAACCCCAAGCAAAGTTTTTACGTTAAAAAATGATTCAAATTTTAATAATATTGGTTTTTCTTTATTTTATTAGTAAAATATATAGGGGAGCTTGGGGTAAAGTGGGACAAGTTTTAAAAAGTTCATTTGAATATTTTTTATATTCTTTTAAAGGATCTATTCAATAGAATACTATTTATAAGTCTTCTAATGGATTTTTGACTTATGTTTCAAAACAGCTCAATTTCGGACAATTTATCTTTTCTTCGCTACGCTAGTTCGTACATCGATTGTGCAAATGCACTGTGCTATGTACATTATTATTTTTGTTTTACTTTTATATATAGTTTTTTTGTTAATTGTAAAATCATGAAGTAATAAAAAATAATTTATGAACATTTAACAGTGTGATATATTTAGCTGATATATTGCTTTTTGTGTTTTTCTTTTTTCACAAATCCGCTGATTCGTTTGAAAGTGCAACAACAACAAAAATGCGAATAAAGCAGCATCCAAGCTTTTGATAGAATTTTTGCCGGGAAATTTTATGTACCACAAGAGAACTCGTTGTTGTTGCCAACTAGAGAGCTGTACATACATGTAGTGTGGTGCCATGTGTCTGTCCGTTGTCATGCGTCTGTCTGTGTCATGCGTCTGTCCGTTGTCATGCGTCTGTCTGTTGTCATGCGTCTGTTTGTTGCCATGCGATGATACAGGATAGCAACGAAGAGGTGTCGTTTTGAAAGTGTGTGTATAAGAATCGTAATCGTTATTGTTATATTCTCTTCTTTCTGTTAGTATTCGCTTTGTAGCGTTTGAGTTTGTGTTCGCATGGTGTTTGCAAAGAAAAATGTTACTATGCAAGATATTATTTGTGTTCTCTTGACATACGGTATGTGTAGCATACGGATTTTTTAATCTGTGACGAAAACAGATATATGCCTATACGAAGTATTCCTTATATTTATTGTATTGTAGAACGAAAAGTCACCAAACACATTTTTATGAAAAACTTAATTTTCGAGTTTGTCGATTAATATTATAAAAAGTAATTGATGCATTTTTAAAGTTGAAATATCAACTAATAGATTTACATTTATATATCAATTGACAGATACATAAAGAAGTTTGTAAAAAAAATATTTAGCATTTTGAAAATGTATTTGGTGACTTTTTGTTCATTTTATTATGGCCTTGAGATTTTGAATTGTCTCGTCAACATCACTTGATTTAAACAATTATTTTTTGTTAGTTAATTCTTGGTAAAATATAATTCAAATTATTATGTTATTGGTTTTATTTTTTTGTTGGTAAAATGTTGAAGAAATTGAAAATATGGAAAATAAGTATTTTAAATACAATTATTGTTCAAATTCTATTCGTTTTCATAATTAATATGCAGTTTAAGATATTTTTCTTCGATCTTTTATTTAAAATTTAAAAGATTAAGATTACCATTTCTTGCCTTGCTCTTGCAAATGATCATCACTATTTTACATATATTGCAGTTCACTGAACTGTTGAAATTTAATTTCTTTGGCTTTTGTGGATGAAAATTGTACAAAATTCTTCTTCTTTGCAATTCAGATCATATCTCAGGTGAAGTCAAAATGTTGCTTTTCATTGGTTGTGGTCACGAATTTTTAAATTAAATTTTTTTCTTGGCGTAATAAATTGAATAATTCATATAACACAATATTTTTACTAAAATAAGTTAGGTTTCCCACATATTAAAAATGTAAAATTATTTGAAAAATATGGAAATAAAGAAAATTTATACAAAAACCGAAACCGTAAAATGGAACCGGTATACCGAAACCGTTTCGTTATAAAAACTTAAAACCGAACCGAAACGCGGAAAAAACCGAAACCGAAATCGAAACCTTTATTCGTTTAGGTTTCAATCCTTGGTTTGAACGAAAACAAAACTATGTTTGGATGTCAATATAATAATGTTTTGCATGCAATAATACTTTTGTTTGCATAAACCCCCAAATATATATATAATGCCTGCAAATTTATGTTTGGAGAGCCCTTTTTGCTGCGTGTATCGTTGTTATTATCATATCATTCTTAAGAGTGTTCTTATATAGTAAAATACTCAAATATATTTTTTTCTTTGTTTAGTTTATTTATTTACAATATAAATAGTGAAATTCATAACTTAAAATTATATTTAATATTAAACATATTCTCATCAATTGAAACCAATATTAGCTTCAGCCATCAGTACTATTACTCGACATTTTCCCTCTGAACATTACATATATCATTTCTATACAATTTGATAGTGTATATATTTAGCTATATATTTAATTTAGATAATTTTTTCTTCATTTGATTTATTTTTCTATTTATGTAATTATAATATTTGGTCTGGTACGATAAGCCGAAATTTAAAATATCGAAATTAAAAATACCGAAGACAAAAATATAGAAAATAAAAATACAGAAACCTAAGGAGGTCAAAAACTAAAAATGTCGAAAACTAAACATGTCGAAAACAAAACAGTGTCGAAATTTTATATACCGAAAACATTTTTACAGAAAATGTCGAAAAAAACTGCAAGGCCATCCCAACTTTTAATCCATTTACAATTTTAATGAGACATAGCCAAAATTTAGTTTGCTCAGCAGATAATTGGTTATATATAACATTAGATTGTAGCAACCAATATTTATTTGATTCACTGCAAAATCGGATGTTTTTAGAAAAACGAGGCCAAAGCATGACAATATTAGTCGCAAAAGTTTCAGATTTTTACTACACTGTTTCATTTTCTGGGTGTGGGACATTATTGCCAATGTATCATTTTCATCCTTCCACCCAATACACTGTTATAATTATCAATGGAATCAATTTTGTATTTTAAAAAAATATATATAATTTTTTTTTTTTAATTATTTTTTTATTTTATATATTTTATAATGTTTATAAAATAATTAAAACCAAAATTCCAATTACTTCTCAAGATATACAAAATTGTTTTATAAATTATAAAAATTTTGAATATAAAGTATGTGCGACGATAATAATGCGAAGATTATCATGTTTTGCGACAGATATAATTAACATTGTGATGCGAAAAGCAATGACATTTAAAGAACATTTTAATTAAATTTTGTTGTATATTTATTTTTAATTCCAAAAGTGAATACGATATAAATACAAGTTTTATTAGCAAAACAACAAAAACACCGACCTTCAAGTATGACAACAAGTCTCTCATCAAAATATATAAATATTTTTTAATAATTTAATAAATTAAACCAAGTCGCCCACGCCCAGTATTTCGTTTAATAAAAATACCATGAAACTTTGCCATTGAAGTCCATAAAAATAAACAAAACCAAAATATATTTTACAACAACGCATTAACGAAATATTCCAAAAACTGCAAGCATTATTGCACCATAGCCGAACCAAGTCTGTTGGATTTTTCAAAAGTCACAAGTATTACTCGTTTTGGCGCAAAAAATTTTGCACATTTTCATACGCATCTCTCATTGCATTAAAACATGCAGAAGATCCAAAATAAAAGTGGAAACACTAAAAAATTAATCACTTAAAAACACCGGGTCACCCTGACCTTAACACAAATTTCGAAGATGATCATCGTTGTTTTTATTATGAACAAAAAAAAAAGAGGCAATAATGTATACAATGCGAACCACCAGGTTTTGCGTGCGCATGCGCGAAGTGTTTCCAAAAATCCGGAGGCACCAAAAGCAAAAGTGTGTGAGAGTCGGTTAACGCATTAAAACTATTTTAATGTTCAATAATTAGCATATATCGACTTGTAAAGCTGTTGCACTTGGCTGTTAATGTTTATGATGAGTCGGTGGTTACTCGTTTTCATTTGAAAGTATTCGATGGATTTAATTTATCATTAAACCCAACACTTAAAGTAAAAGTGTGTATTCAGTATAGTACGCCGTTTATAAAATCCAGACGAGGCTTATCCGGATTGGAAAAATGAAAATGTTCTTGATCAGCATGACCTCCTGGGTTGATTTAGCAATGTCCGTCGGTCTGTCTGCAGGAAACTTCGAAGTTAGATTATTATACATCTATGGAAATTTATTATGATCGGCCCATTGAAATCTATGTAGCAACCAATTATGTTCAAATGCCTCATTTAACACTGGCAACTACATAAAAGAGGAAAAATACTTCACTTTAATATGTCTGTTAAATTTCTCAATTCTTCTCCAATGACACATTTTTCGATTGTTGTGATCAATAATTATATATGTAAAATTTATGAATTCTATTCATAATAATTACATAGTGATTTACAGTTTTTTATGTATGAACTTTGAAATTATGTTTAGTAATATACACAATTCATGAATATAACTCATAAATAAGAAAATTTGAAAACGTTATGTTTTATGAACGTCTTATTCATAAATCAGCAGTAAACAATTTTCTTTAAAACGACTATAACTTTTATAATTCTTACTAACTTCATCACACCAACTATCACCAATACCCAACTTCAAAATTTCCCAAACCTTCGTTACTGGTTTTTTTTCGATTCAAAAAAAATATTATATATTCAAAAAGCATAAAAAAACAATAAAAAGGCACAAAATAAGAATAAGAAAAAGGTAAAAAAAAAAAATTTTGGTTAACATTTGTAGATCTTTATTTCGATTGAAAATCTTATCAACATTTTCAATCATTTTTTTTTTTTGGTATAACAAATCATCTCTTTTACATAATCTAAAACTTCCATACTTTTATGAATAGGAAGTAGAGATGGGGGTGTGAGTGAGTCTTGACTTTGGAGAAATTGGTGTCGTAATACAGACCCATTTTTGAGAGTTTTATGAACCATGATAATAAAATACTCATAAAAGTATTGCATAAGACCGTTTTCGAAGCTCTCAAATTATCACAAAATTATATATATCGTATTCACAGTTTCATGGTATTGGTACGACATTGTATGAATACGACAGTACGGCACTTTTGTGTTTGTTCAAATATTTCGTCAAATAAATACATCTGATTCTTATAAATTTGGGATTTATTTCAAAATATCAGTAATATTCCTCGATTTGAAAAAAAAAGACAAATAAATTAGCATTTTATGTGCACTTTTAATATTCAATTTTGGAAATTTTCTTCCTTTCACAAAATAGGACATCAAAAAACATGTCTCAGGGCTACTCTGAAATACAACATGTGTGGTATTTCATTTTTATAAGGGATGCAACAACAAATTGACGTTTCTGTGTTATTGTATCGTATATATACGAATATATACGATATATACGAATACTATACTAAAATACGACGAACTGTGAATACGCTAATTGTAACTTTTATAATATTTTCTCAAATGGTATTGGTAATTTATTTAAATCCGAAATACTGGGTTGTAATAATAAGAAAATGACGCATATATTTATATTTTTATTATAAAACAAATTGAAAACAGTGGTATATTATTTCCTGGTTTGTTATAGTAGATATTTTAGTCATAAATTATTGAAAACTAATCTATGAAATATTAACTTACAAATCTGCGGACCGCTCACTTTTATTTTTCCAAAAAAAATGTAAGTAGTATTTTTTATACATTTATATTTTTAAAACGATTTTTAAATTACGGGGATCTAGACATCTAGCTTTACAAAACTTTTTTAATAACCAAAGTCTGTTAATTTAAACCACAGACATCTTGACCTCCACCTGAGTCGTTTGTATCGATTACAGGAGAGCAGATTTTTAAAACTCAGATTTTATTATATTTTAAATAACTACGCTGCCTGGTATTGAAAATGACAGTTTCCAGTTATTTTCAGAAACCTGATGATCTCTGGACCACTTTAAGCGGAAACCTGGATTAGTTTTATTTCATTATTATAATAATAATATAATAGTTTGGCGCTACAGTCCTGTATAGGACTTCGGCCGAGCTCTCTCACCAGTTTATTGCCGAATCCGAACGGCGGGTTCGCAATGTTTTACTCTCGTAGGTTTGCCATTTACTGCGGAGAGGTAGCGCGGTATATTATTATATACTCACATTATACTGAGCCTACTTCAAAATTATTAGCTAACATTTCTTACTAATATTTGATGAAATTTGATTTAGGATATTAAAAATGATCGGGTTAGTAAAATGAAGTGCAATATTTTGCTTTAAAATTTTAAAAATCAATAACCGCAAGATTTGAAAATTTTCTGTACATACAAAAATTAATGTCATTCAAGTTTTGTTAAAAACTCTGAACATTTTTGAGTTTCAATTAATAATTTTATAACATTTTTAAAATTTTTATAAATAATTAAAAATAATAAAATAAATCAAACCAACAATCAACAACAATGTCTTTTGTGCATGAAAATACAATAAAAAAAGGTGCTAAATACAAACATAAATAATATGATTTGTCAATAGTATGGCAGCATTACGGCATCAAACAATCGCACAATAAAAGTCCACAAACAAAAGCCGGAATAATAATAGAAAATATCGGTAAAGATGAGGCGAAGAAAACTCGATTACAAAACCATTTCACATCAAATCGCGTTAAACAAAATAAATATAAAATAAAAGCAATCATCACAAATGCAGTTGAACATTTCATGGCAATTATAAATAATAATAAAAAAAAACACATCAGCTGAATGAATTAAATCACGTCGCATTACAAAAAGACGGATGCAATTGGCAACACTAGCAGAGCTCTATAAGTAATTAAATGGCGCGTTAGCTTAAATAAAAAAAAATATGTACTATATAAAAAAATCATACAAATTAACAAACCCATTAATGTTACTTAAAAATTAAGTGCGGTGTAAATGTAAAATCTAATGATGAGTATTATGGGCAGTGTGGCCACCAAGATTAAAACTATGTGATAAGATAACACTACTCAACAAAACGAGAAAAAATGTTCCCATGGATATCCCATAAATGAATTCTATATAATTCGAGGTTGCTGATTTTCACTTCGTACATTTAGTAACATTTTTAGAAAACTGATATCGAAATTAGAGTACAGCCCCTTATACAACTTTCAATTGTTAACCAAGCAAACCAAACGATATCGAAACGATATCATTTATAGGCCCAAATTATCGCTTTCAATAATCTAAAATGATAGGATTTTCGATAAAAACGAACCTATCTATAACGATATCGTTGTTTTTGTCGTTATAGAATCGAGTTGATATCGAAAAGTGTTCATATTCGATATACAAATTTTATTGGTTCAAAATTTATTCTTTTTTGATAACAATTTCCAAAAGCACACAATTTATTTTCAAAATATTTCGAGTTTCATATCGTAAATTAATCATCATTTTATCGAATTTAAAAATGATCGTCAAATGTTTTGCAGGGGTCTAATTACAATATACCAACAAGTACTAATATTCGATATATTTTTATAACTAATATTCGATATATTTTTAATTTTTTATCGAATATTATTTTATATATATATATTTTTAAAATATTTGAAACCAAACTCGAAAATTTTTGATTTTTTTAGACTATTTTGCAAGTTTTTTTTAGCATTTCGGATCTAATTATTGTTATCGATCAAAATTATTAACTTTTTTTCAGCGGTTCTTATGAATATAGTTTACGTTAAAATTTGTAAAAATTTAAAATAGTTGTAAAGTAACCACAAAATAGTTACAAATGTTCCTACTACATATAAATTACTGACAAATAAGCATTGTTTTTACCCGAATTTTTCTCAAAAAGAATCTTTAAATATGAAGTAACGATATTTTCAGTGTACAGCAGTATTTTTTTAATGAAAATTGATTACATAAAAGAGGACCAAAATCAAATAGTTAGTTTGGTCTACATGGTTGTGGTGATCATATTTGAAGGGTATCATACTATGATTGGTGTTATGGTTGTACTCAATCATATTATTTGTGTAATATGATTCTCAGTGACAATACTGTTTACCTTAATATGATTGTCAGTGACACTATTACGATTGCACACAACCATACTATTGTCCTCAGAGACCGTATTGCGATTTCACACATCCATACTATGGTCCTTCGTGACCAGTGATCATATTATTATTATTATTACCTATAGTTCCCTACATTCCTGACAAAGTGAAGAGTAATTATAAAAAGGACACATGTTTAATTATTGAATATTTTGTTTAAATTTATTATTTTATTAAATTATTAAATGAAAGACAAAATGAATGGCAACAATGTGACATATCCCGACATAATGAGGCAAGCATTCTTTGCAACCATAGTATGCTCACTGATATTTTGAACGATTTAAGGCTACAAACACAGAGAAGCTGCTAACCAGAGTTCGGATTTGCACGCACGCCCGCGCCCTTAAGTAAATGAGAAGCAAATTTGTTTACGCATACTCTGCACTCGGGCACAACGTTGCCAGTTTTGTAGGAAAAATACTGTTTATGAGAATTTTTAGCATTTGCGGGATATGAGAATTCTCACACTATATTGAGATTCTTTTTCCCTTGAGAGAATTTTTTTCTCTCGAAAGAGAAAAATCCCTCCCGTGAGAAAAAAATTCTCACAAAAGCGATATTTCCCGCACGAGAAAACACACTGCTGGTAAAAAAGGAAGACAGAAACAACGGAATCTCATTCTCATTCACTTGAAAATAGATTTATAAAAATATTATATATTTTTAATTGAGGTACTGTGATAATTTAATGGATTTTGCGGAAAATTGTGAGAATTCGAGAAATTGTGAGAAATTGTGAGAATTTGAGAAATTGTGAGAAATTGTGAGAATTTGAGAATTTTGAGAGAATTTGTGAGAATTTGTGAGAATTTTCCTACGAGAGATTTTGTGAGAATTTCATGAGGGAAAAAGGTATTTCGTGTGAGAATTTCATCTGGCGACACTGCTCGGGCACCACATTTTTTTTACAACACATCCCGTCGCAACGAGTGATGCTTTGCACTATTCTCGGTACCTGCCCTCGTGCGGGCTACGAAACTAAAAACTGCAGCCCGCGCAGACGTGGAATGAGAAAATAGAGAAACATATCGCGCAAGTGCTATGGTATTTATTTCGCGGGGCAACTCCGTGCAACAGCGAAAACCGACTGCCCCGGGCAGCACGCGCATTTTTCACAGCCAGTAAATTTTATTGGCACTGTTTTACTAGACTGCGCAATGTTTTAATAATTTTTATATAAAACTATTGATAATACAGACAAGTTTGGCAATACTCATATACACTTTTAATAGTTTTAAAGTTTTATTCTGGTTTATAAAAATTGTATCTTTTAATTGTTCGTTGAACAGAAAAATAAATTTAACATGAAATCTTAATCAACATTTTTATTCAAATACAAAAATTATTATGTGCAAAAATCTATTTTAATAAAAAAGCTACATGATAGGCTTCGAAAAATAATGTATATCCTCATTTATTACGAATTTTCTCAAAAATATTACTTAAATGGGATAAAGTGAGTACGCAGTCAAAATCAGCACCAGCAAATTATATAGAATTTATGTATGGAATGTACATGGGAAAAATCGTGTTAAGTAGTGTAGTAGGAATTAAAAAAATACATTTTGGTTTCCTCATTTTACAAACTATTAGAAAACTAATATGATTAGAAAAAAATACATACATTAATTAAAATCAATAAATAATAAATATAGAAATAACCATAAATTAATGAAATAAATAAATCAATTATTTCTTAATAGATACTTCCTAATTACAAGAAAACGTATTCCATAAAATAAGAATAATGTCCTTATTTCACGGAAACTTTTCATTAACGCTATTACAAGTTCAGTGTCCTCATTATTGAGAAACAATTTTATGAGTGCTCTACAAACCATTTGACGATAATTTTGAGTACGATGATATAATGATAAATTTTCAATATTATAAAATATTTTGAAATGGAATTGTGTGTTCTTTAGATTTTTTGTAACAAAAAACAAAATTTCCCAAAAGTAAAGACCCGCAAATTATACTGTATGGCATAACAATTGAGGAAATCGTTAAATTATATTAAAAAAATTAGCTAAAAAAACAAAAATTTCAAGTTTAGGTACAAGCATTTTGAAAATTATTGGAATAAGTATTAGAGAATTTTTGAATATTTGATATTCAAATATTCTTAAAAATTAACTAAAGCTTTTGTTAATATTTTAGAAAACTAAAAATTATTAATAACTTTCATTAAAACTGTTTTAAAAATATCCATAAAAATAAAAACTTTAAAGATTTTCACGAACTAAATATTATTCAATTATCTTAGAGATCTACCAAACATATTTTTCAAAAATAAAAGTCTTTAGAAATTTTTAAGATTGCTCAAAAATAAATTTTACTAATTATTAAAAAAGAAAAAAATAATTGTTTTATCCTATAATCTGCATGTTAATTCATTGTCATCTTTGAATAACAAATAAATAATAACAAAAATTATATATTGAAAAATATATATATTTAATATAATAGAAATATATTAAAAAAAGACCAATAACAAATAGTGCACGATTAAAAAAATGATAAACTTGGCAGCATTGATCACGTTTTGGAACGACACGATAAACTAAAAATCGTTATGAATGAAAAATGGTGATTAAAAACAAATGTATATGTACTACATAGCGGTAAAGAAAACGAAATGCGCCATAAAATCGCATTATAAAAGTTTGTTCGTGTAATTTTTAATGAAAAGATAATAATGACAAAACAAAAAATAAAGAGCTGTTTGTCATTAAAGAATTTTTAGAAGACTACTAAAATAAAATATAAATCTTTTCGAAGTCATCAAAATGTTAACATCAGGAAAGTATTTCATTGTGAAATATATCACAATAAAAAATTTTAAATTAAACTATAAAATTTTAAAAATAGTATTTTGTTTTTGTTTATTTCATTATTAATTTTGTTCAGTTGCGTCGTTTTAACGACCTCATTAAAATGAAGAATACATTTTAAAAATAGGACTCATTAAAAAAAAGGTCAAGTAATTTAGTAATTTATGGGAGTTTGTCTAAATTCGAAGACTAAACTAAATTGTCAGTTTTTTTACCTTTTTAGCATATTCACAGTTTCATGGTACAACAACAAATTGACGTTATTGTATCGTATATAAACTACATGGTGCGAGTACTATATTAAAATACGACGAACTGTGAATACGCTAATTGTTATTCGGTAATTTGTCGTATTGTAGTCGGTAATCAGTTAATCATATGTTTGAAAATTATTTTAAATTAAATAGTTAACACTGCATTAACGACAAATCCTTCTTCCAACCTCATGACAAATAAGTATTTTTCATATTTTTGAAAACCAAGTTAGATATCTGCATTAGTTTTTTATCTGAACATTCAGAGTCCGTAAATTGTATTTCGTCGTCGTTCAGTGAACAGTCACTAAGTTAAAAAATTTGGTATTGGGATAAATGCTTTTAAAGATATAATTACCGTACCAAATCAGAATGTTTTTGGATTCTAATAGTGCTAGGCTTGTAGTATAGACAACACATTCCGCTACAAAATGAAAAAAAAAATAGTTTGAACAAAACACACGATCCTTTTTGGCTTCTTTTCTTTATCGTCCCATATAAAAAATAACAGTGCTCCAGTTTATTCAAATAATTGTATCTGATTTCAGTTTCAATTGGAGATGAATGAACTGTATAATACCTATCATTTATTTCAAAAATCGTTGAAATCAGACCATTTTTGTGGACTCGGCACCGTTTTAGTCATATTTCGACGATTGCCGTTCAATGAAAAGTCACTAAGTCCCATTTAAACAGTAACAGCGCTCCAGTTTATCCAAATAATTGCATCGGATTTTAGTTTGAATTGAAGATGAAATAAATGCATAATATCTATCATTAAAACCAAAAATCGTTGAAATCCGACCATTTTTGTGGACTCAGCACGGGTTTATTCAGATTTCGACGATTCCCATTCATTGAAAAATCACTAAATGTTTCAAGAAAACGCCCACAATGAATTTTAAAGTTTAAAGCCAACTTTAAAGATGAAATGACACATAGAATAAAATGTCAAAAAATCAATTTTAATTTTAAAGCTGAGTATAAATTGTTTTTGATTATACATTGCTTTAAAATATTCAAATAAAAATTTCTTCAGTAGCAATTTTTACATAGTAACTTATAAAACGCGCGTCTACAACCCCAACACAATACAAGCGCGAAATTTCCGGCTTTAAATGTTGCATAAATTTTAGCCATTAACCCCGAGTAATGACGGAGACAAATGTTGTATGGGCTATTTGAACAAAAATCGAAAACATTGGCAAACGCGTCGCTAAAAATTTAAATAATTTTTTTATGACATGATTTTTTCCGCAACCATCAACATTTTTGACACTTCTTCTTAACAAAAGAAGTCTTCAACCGTTGGCTGTCACAGCAGCCAAGCGTTGTATTTTTTATGGTGCAGTGTCAAAACCATATATTTTAACCCATAGTAATTTTAACAATTTGCCACTTAAGCAATAAAATATCTAAATACTTATGTATTTGTTTAAAAACAATTATAATGGTTTTTATGGTAGGCAGTTTAAGTGGTAGATACTCGGTTTGAAAATATGTTGAAGAATCATCGAGCCACCGATCGACCCATTAAATGCATATAATTGGTTTTGACTTAAAATCGTTATTTTGCCGATGAAGTGGTAAATTGTTGTACAAATAAATCACAACATTTGTTTGGACGCAAAAAAAGGGGCTTCAAATTGTGTCTGCATTTGAAATTCGATGCAGATGTTGGTTGCATTAAATCTACAAACCGTTTAAGAGATGATCTGCTACACCGACATGAAAAATGGTTTTAGAATCGATATACTGAAAAAAATAATTAATCACCACAAAAACTATAAACTTTATATATATTTTTGTTGTTATTAAAATGATAATTCAAATCATGTTTTATACGCATCAATTTTGCAAAAGTTAATCATGATATCTAGACAAGAATCATAATGATTTGGTTTTTATTCATAATATATGATTAAGAAAAAATCAATTATTGTGATTAACTGAATAAAATTATGCGTATGTTTACTCATGTTTATATATAATATATTCATAAGTCATGAGTAGTCTGGAATACATTTTATGATTTATTATTCATAATTCATGATTAAAAAGTTATAAATTGTGCCAATTAGCCATAACCAAATATCCATAGCCAAATGGCCGTAGCCAAACAGCTGGAGCACACAGTTAGAAAAACAAATCAAAATTATGCGGAACAAAGAGAAAAATATCGCATTTGAAAATATAATAAGTCAATTGGTAAGAAACATTAAATGGAAAATACATCACTTCAATTTACTTGTCTTTTAAATTCCACATTTATTTTTAAATGACTTACGACTTCCAATGTGGTTTTTTCAAAACTGTCGTGAATTGCGTATTAAGAATATTAATATTCAATATGAAACACAAGTGATGAATAAATAATCATAATTTTGCCTCTTATGATTAATAATAAAATTTGTAAAATTTATGATTATCATTATGATGATCATAAAGGTCAAGAATATGGAAAAAAGGTCAAGAATATATAAAATTTTATATAAACTCATTCACATTTCTATGTTTTCCAATTCTCCGACTAAATTGAACGGAATATTTTTGAAGGAATTTGAAATAAAATTCCCAATTTTTCACATTGCCGATCGCTATATTTTTAACCCACATTTATTGTCCAAGTTTCGAAATTTTGACGTTGGAGGAGTATTTTATATGAGAATAAATTTGTGGGAGTTTGCATTCATGATAGGGGAGTTAGGAATATTGTGCTTTCACATTATCACAAAATCTGATTTAGCTCAATGAGTTTAAGCCATAGAAAATAGTTTAAGATGTGAAATAATTTTATAAAAATCGACAAATCGTGAGAGTATTCACAGAAACAATATTATAAAAAACAAATTCATAATTTCATATAACAAATTTATAAAAATGGGTAATACTTGACTCTACACACGTTCGATATAGTTTACAGCTTTCTGAAACTTGTACAGAAAATATATTTACTATATCAGGTTTAATTTTGTGAAGATTAAAAACTAAATGATTTACTTGATTTATTAGTAATATATTTAAATATGTTAAATATGTAATTATATTTCGATTCCAGTTATTCTCTTCTCATAGTAAATATGTGACGTGTGTTGTTAAATTGTGTGGGAAATATCGATTATAAAAACGTGAACTCACTCGTCAGGCTCAACTAGATATTAATTTATTAATTATAGGAACTAATTCCAAGAACTATTAAAATGTCTCTACAATATGAATGTAAACTCTAAATGAATTACTACTAATTTTGAAATCGTTATATTTTAGAACTTTAAATTGAAATCGGAGTTGAAATAAATCCCTGAAAGAAATGTTCGCTGATGAAACCAAATTTTAATTTCTTTCATTAATTTCTTTTAATTTTTCACATTTTTCTGTACCATGTGATATTGTGTGATTATTGTGAGGTTTTGGTCTTATTTTCGACACCTGGTTTGCTCCATACGCCGTTTATCGCTGAATGAAGTTTGCAATCGATTTTATATGATTTATATATAGATTTATGAATTTATAATATTTCAACTTCTACATCAGCTATTTCAATGTTAATTTCACAACTTTTAATTTTATAAATTTAGATGTATTTTAGGTAAAGGTGAATTTCTGTTTAAATTATATTGAGTTAATTTTGAGATTATGAAAATTAATGTAAAAACTCTAAACCGAAATAATTATGTATGGAGCAAACCAATTCTCAGGAAGTAAATTTATTAATAAATTGTAAAAAAAACTGTTTGTAAATAATAAAATTACTACGTTTTATGAATTATGAATTTTTAATGAGTTTTCAATTCTGGAATATTTGTCCGATTTTCGAGTGATATATAACAATATAAGATTTTTCTGTACTGTGGGATTTTGTGTTATTTAGCTCAATGTGAAAAAAGTCTCACGTGTGATTTCGTGCGTCACGTAGTAATTATTTCGTGTAATTTTGGGTTGGCAACCTTGCGCTGAAATAAACAGGGAGAATTTGTAGACTCGACTCTGGAAACATCTTGTTGTTTTTGACGAGGGAATTGAGAAATTAGACAAAACTTCACGTTGAAAATCATCTCGATGGGCGGGCTTGGTCGCATTGGTCGCATTGGTCCAGACTATCACGCAGGTAGGTTAGTCCATCAAGGAACACTGGCTTTGAGAATTGGTAACTTTTCCGTCCATCTTGGCGCGATGATAAAGGTGAAGGTGGGCCGAACACGGACGATTATTAAGTTGGACGCTTTAAGTTGCGAAGTCGACGCTCCACGAGGAAGGTGATACATTTTTGATACATGCGGTGAAGACATGTCGAGATATTCAATTCAAAAAATTAATTTCTACACAGTATGCCATTCGTATCGAAATCGTTAGGAGATCAATGTGAAAAAAGGAGAAATCACACGATATCGGTACTTTCTCGTACCGATATCGAGCGTCCAATTTGTACTACATGGTAGGTAGATATTGATGCGTTTTGTCGGAGTTTTCTCGGTACGAGAAATTTTTTGAAATCGGAACGATATCAATGAAAGTTGGGAAGGTTAGATCACATGGGAAATTTAAAATTTGGTGTTATTATGATAGTTAGTATTATCAAAATTATAGGCGGTCTAAGCCGACTATAAATACCCTTCACATGTGTGGTTGCCATTCAAAGTGGTATATTGGTCACCAGGTATACGACTCCTGAAAATAATTACAAACTTGGAACCACAAGTCGTATCGGCGGAAAATATTATTTTCATGTATTTGAGCATGATTTCAATACATATTTGACCAAAAAAATTTACCTAAGCACGTATACAGTAAAATTGATCTGTAGATGTAAATTTAATATGAGGTATTTTTGAATATAAATGGTCAGATCACAGGTCTCAATTTTTTCGTACATTCAGCGTAGGTATATAAGTAATCTAAATTATAAGTTTCATTTATCTAACTCTTCAATTGTTTAAGTAGTAGGGATTTCAACAGACAGACGGACGGACAGACAGACAGACGGTCATCGCTAAATCGACTCAGGAGATGATTCCTTCTGGGTGTTACAAATGGCGTACTAAACTGAATATACCCTTCACTCTTAGTGTAGGGTATAAAAATGATCAAAGTTCGATATTGCTTCGAAAAATATTACGATATCGATGCGATAAATGTTTATATATCGTATCTTGTCAAAGAATTTGAATGTACGAGAAATTATATAAATTAGAATCGATAAAGCAACGATATCGAACTTTTTTCTCGAAGATTTTCGATAATAATTCGAGGAATCGGAGGTCTCCGAGATATTTCCGATAATTTTTGATATTGTGTTCTTTCTAAAAATTAACTTGAGCCAAACCTCTAATAATTAGCTCTTTAATTCCATACTTAGATCTATAAATCAGTGCACTACTCAAAACGAATTTCCCTACAGATATCCACACATCAATTCTATATAATTCTTATGTGCTGATTCGAATTGAATACTCAGTTTTTTATCCTATTATCTAGCGTATTGAAGAAAATTGAATTTGAAATTTTAGGTCAGATAAGAAACGTTTTTAATAGTTTTATTATTGATTATATCGATATCAGCCTTTAAAACATATTTTTTTTTTAAATATCCTCTGTTTCGTAATTGTTTTAGTGAAAAACTGATAGTGGAATCTCGAATTTTTAAATACTAATATTCTCTAAAATTTATTAATTGCTTTTGGTAAATTCGAAATATTATTGTGACGTGCTCAAAATTCAGAAAATCTACCAAATATTTGACTATTTCCCAAAAATTATCAGATATATTTTCTCCAGGTGAAAAATATTTATTTAAAGCTGCACAAGATGCCAACTCGCTGGCGGATACTTGGCACGATCGTTGCGATTAAGACACGATCAGCATGATTTAAAAGTTTTTGTTGCGGCTCTGGCAACGTGATCATGATCATGGGGATTAAGATGCAGAAGATGATGAAGTTATTACTTTTTATAACAATACAACCACTACTATAACGTGAAAAATCACAACAATAGCTTGAAAATAATAACGAATAATCAACGATTACTCAAAGCACTGAACGCAGAGGCTGGAGCCGCAATTAAAACGTCACCAGCGCAAATACGGCGGCAACTTGTCAGCCATCAGTCTGACGTTTCGCGCCCCCCGCAAAACGAGGCTCAAACTCAAACAGCTTGGGTGTCGTCGCCATCGCCGTCGTCGTCGTAGTCGCTGTTGAAGTCGTCGCTGGTAAATTCAAGTATATCGAAGAAGCTCGGCTTTAATAAAAGTTTACATTTCGAGCGGTACAGACGTTCTTCGCACGTTTCCTCCTGGCCACAGTGGATCGCGTTTAAATGTGGTTCGAATTCGCATTGAATTTAGTTTTGTAATTTTTTTGTTCGTCTCATTAGCGACGTCTCGTCGTTGACGGTGTCACAATTCCGCCGGTACCAATAGAACCGCGTAGGCGTCTAAAAAATTAAAAACAAAACTAAAAAAAAAACAAAGAAGTTGATTTTCCAAAAGGGTGTTAATTTATTATTCTACATTTGATACATTTTATAATCATTACGTCGTTGTTTTTTTTGCTGTGCATGTGCAATAAAAAGATTTGAAATTCAAATTGATATTTTTGTAACGTACTTTACAACAGCGACACATGGTGTGAAATCGCGAATTAAAAAGTGACAAAAAAAAAAATTATAATTCAACATCTACGAAAAAATAAAATTCTTTAAACTTTTTAACTTTTACAACATTAAATTTTTACAAAATGCGACCCACATTCAGCATGCGAACCCTTTGGATATTAGCCGTCTCTGCAGTGACCGTTACGCTTTTGTGTCCCAGCGGAACAACGGTTTATGGCGCACCCGCGACTCTTGGTATAAATACCCATAGTATTTGGCAGTGTTCTTCTCCCTTCTCTAAAAATCTTTAAAATTTTGCTTTGTAAAAAACTTTTATCTTTTTATTAATTTAAAATAATTTATCATCAGTATTTACTAATTTCTTTGTTTTCATCTTCATTGTTTTTACTAACTGTTTAATAATTTTCTTTAGATATTTTTCATTATTATTTTGTATTTATTCTTCTATTAAATTAATTAATTAAAAAGTATTGTCAGCTATTCTTTTTCTAAAGTACTTTGTTTAAATTTTTTATATTCAAATTCATTTCCAAACTATTGTCGTCCGTTAGTATACAGATAAAAATAATCGACGTAAATATAGCTGACAGTTTGTACGTCAATGCAGCAAAATAATAAGTCGGCGCAGTTTCAGAAATTGTATTTACTAAAACTGCGCCGACTAAATTATTTGCTGCATTGACGTACAAATATTCATATCAGCGAACGCAATTGCTTATATAACGAAGAATAGTAAATGTTTTCATTAAATTAGTGAATTGCATTGCTGGATTGATTAATGAATACAATTAATATCAGTTGCTATATTTACGTCGATTATTTTTTCTATGTACACAATAATTCAACGTATATATTTAAAATGTCTCGAAAATGCGGTTCAAAGACTTACAAAAAAAAGGTATTTCAAAACTCACCAGGATTAATCAATTTAATATTTTCAATTTTGAGACTTCATATTACTCTCGGGCATGTTGAACATTCGTTCGAAACTTGAATTGATTTTTAAAACGTTTATTTACAAAATTTATGTAAAATTCGAGCGGTATTGGATCAAATTTTACAATTTCCAATTTATTTTGTAGAAATACAACAGATACAAATAGTTGTAGTACTACAAAATAGTTTAAATTCCATTTTAATAATTACATGATATATTATTTTATAAATATACTGTACTCCCAGATGATGTCCTGATCATGTTCGTCATGTAATTGATCGGGTTACCGTAAAAGAAATTTGCCCTATTAGGGTATACATGATCATGGCCAGCTCATTTTGATAATGTAAACGGTCGGGTTGTGACAAGGCAAAAATACAATTATCAGTTTCCGATCATAACTTTAGTACATTTTCAACTAGGTATGGAAAAAATAAAATTTCCCATATGACCCTATTAAAATACCTACAGTAGCAACAAAAGTTTGCTAAAAAATCTAAAATGTTTGCTGAAAAGAACAAAGCGCCTGATTTCGCTGAAACAGCAAATAACAGTTTGCTGTTTAAGCAAAGTGCTATTAGAGCAGACAATTTTAGCTGTTTTAACTATTTTGCTGTTAACTACAATTCATATAAACAAATAAAAAATATATATTTTTTTGTATTTTATTATTTTTTTTATTTCTTATATACTTTTACTTTTTAATATATAATATTATTATTTTTCTTATACATATCGTCGTTGTAGAATGAAAAGTCACCAAATATATTTTTATGATAAATTTAAATTTCGAGTTTGTTGATTAATATTATAAAAAGTAATTGATATATATTTTTAAAGTTGAAATATCAGATATATAAAGATTATTGTAAATGAATATTTGGCATTTTTTTTTAACTCCCCTTCATTTTTATTTTTATTTTACCTTCTACCTTCATTTCACTCTTGCATGCGTGCATTCTTATTACACAGAATAAATATCTGTTTTAAATAAATATGTTGTCGAATAAGAGTCTACGAATTATAGACGTATTAGCTGCAGCGTCTCGTGACTATGGCGCCATCTAGTGCATGTTACTTACACTAGACATATGCAGACCAGTGACACTGGCACGATCTTGATCACTAGTAGAACTAAGATTCCTAGCAAACCGTTCGCTATTGCAAATAAAAGTATGCTGAAAATGCAACTTAAAGTTTGCTAAAATTTAGCATACAGAGTTTGCTATTAATAGCAGACTTTTTATTTTCAGGGGACTTACCAAAAGTTTTAAGATATACATTGTGACAAAACTAAACCAACTTTCCTGCTCACTCTTCATCTTCATTTTTGCATTCAAAATTAATATTAGGAAATTTTGGGATTTGGAAGATTTTCTAGTATAATAATTAGAGAGTGGATTTATATGCAAAATGATATTCCGAAAATATGCAAAAAATATGAAGCTTTTTTATATTAAAATATGAGTAAAAATATGTAAAAATATATTTGTTCCTCATAATTTAGAAATAAAATCAGTTTTTCCTTAACCTTTAACACATATTATGAATAAAAAAGAACATTAATCTAAGAAAACAAAAATTATTTATTTTTAGTCATATTCAATCTATTTTCTAATTTTTCGACAGTAAACCATTCATATGAATATATGTGCAAAAAACGATCGGTCAATATCACAAGACATTATAGGATGATGGATTCAAGGAAGCAATTATGAAATTTGTTTTGAATATTACGAGATACCGAATATTTATTCGATCTATGTATATTTATGCTAGTTTATACACTGATATTGTCAGTTCTAACTCCGATATTGCCAGTTTTAATGTGTATAAGTTTCATATCGAAATTCTTTAAAATTTAGAATCAATATAAATATATTAGACTGACAATGGCTTTGTATTAAACAATTGCCAAAGAATTTGATTGCAAGTGACAACTACTAAAAATGTTTTATTGGATAAGAAAATCGATATGAAGAATTTGCAGTGAAATCCGAATTATGAAGATCGAAGCCACTTTGAGAATAAATGGAGGTATATGGTTAGCCGCGGTAGCTCAGTGGTTAGTGTGTTGGACTGCGAGCCGAAAGGTCCCCGGCCTGGACTGGGGCTTTTTATAGAAACATTTTTCTATACCGCGCTACCTCTCAGCAGTAAATGGCAGACCTACGAGAGTAAAACATTGCCTATGAAAAGCTCTATCCCGCCGTTCGGATTCGGCAATAAACTATAGGTCCCACCACTTTGTGTACAAATATAACCCGCACAGCTCAAAATGGTGAGAGAGCTCGGCCTAAGTTCTTATAGGACTGTAGTGCCAAACTATTATTATTATCTGGAGGCTTCGAGTTTCTTAAACATTTTCAATTTTGTTCCTTATATCGTCTACTAAAAATGTTGGTATATGCAGAAAATTGTCTGATATAATGTTTTCCTCAAAGGCATGATATCAATATTAAAATTAGTAACTCCAACTAAAATTTATCGTAGGACTTGGTCTATACTATTTTAAGGATGCGACAAAACACATCAGGTCGGTATATTGCTTTTTTTTCTTTAAATTACTCTAGTAATTTACATAAATTCATTAAACGTGCGTAAATACGAGACATTTGGATGATTTATGCAAAAATTATGTAACAAATATGCAATAAATATCAAAATATGCAAACTATAAGCAAAATATATGCAAATTATATGTATAATATGCAATATGCAATATGCAAAAAATATGCAAAATATTCAAAATATGAAAATATGCAAAACAGACTAACCATAATTCGAATTAGTTTTCAACGATAATTAATTCTGTTTTTGTCCAACTTAAATTTGAGGCTACGTTAAAATATGCATTTGCATATATATCCGCTCCCTAATAATAATAATCCAAATAAATGTATCTTTTAAAAATTTTAAGAGCATACTTAGTGTTTTTTATATAAATATATATTATTTGTTTAACAAGTTGCTTTAGTACTTATTATCACACTGTATAATGATTTCATTATTTCAGTCAAACTAAACGAGCTAGGTCAATGAAACTCCTAATTTAGATTACTTTTATACCTACACCTCACAATCGTCACTACACTTCACACTCGCCCGATAATTGGCGATTGTGACTTGTGATCATTAAACACCTTTTTGGTAACCAAAAAACCTTTTTTATATATCATAATCCTGCGAGAAAAAGTGGCAATTGTTCTAAAATTACCAATAACGGGGCTGGTGACAAGCGGCCTTGTCGCTGTCCTAGTCCAAGAAAGATGACAGTTCATAATCATTATACATGTTCTGTGACTGGTACTAATTGTACAGAATATGAATAGGATCTTGAAGATCTCTTTTATTATATATTAATAATTCACCACTCCCTAGGACACACCATGATAAAGTTGACGGTTGCTTTCTTAAATAAGTGGTAGAACTAGGATCGGTTAATTATCTCCGTGGAACCAATCACGTGCCCTATTCACGTGCCCTATTTCATTTTCCCGGGAAACGGGTAACTTTCAAATAGGGAAATGGGATTTTTTGAGATATTGAAGAAGTCGTTACCTTAACAGATAACGAAACGTAAACAGCTGAATAGTTAAATAAGTAGCTAAGAAAAATTAAATTGCTAAAAATGTAAAAATACATCAATAAAATACACTTTAAAATCAATAGAAATACTTTATAATAATTTGCAAAAACATTGCGTCAGTCTTATGTTTCGACGCAGCGAATGCGTTAAAATAATTTCCAATATTTATGGCATACATAATTCGCATCTGAAGTTATGCATTGTATGTAGTAACGTAACAAATATGTTCAAAATACATAAATTAACTTAAATAACAAATGATATTTCGTAGGCAGTAGAAAAGATGAACTCATAACTTACTTAAACAATGTGAATATATACAACATATTTGCCACAGCAGCAACAATGAAAAACAACTAACTTTTAATTAATTGTTGATTTGTTAAAATAAATCTGCAATAAATCAAATACATTAAACAGCGCGCAACCATCATTAATTTTATGCGAATTAATTAAATTGTTAATTTTGGCAAACATTCCGGAAGACAAGCTAATAAATAAATATTTGAATTTTTTTATTTTAAAAAAAATAACACTTATTTTTTATAGATCTGGCAACGATACAAGGAGCGTAATGCGCATATTTAAACTTTTGCATCATCTTCAAAAAGTTGTTAATTTATGCGATTATTTTTATACTTTTTACTAAACGTTTTGCAAATCCCACACTGATTAGCATGTCAACAACAAAAACATAAATTAAACCAAATAATTTTGGAATTATTCCGATTTGTTTTTTAATGCAAAACGCAATAAGTTAATTACACTGGTTTTCAAAATGAGATAACAAAATTGCATTGCAGTTCATACTCATTTTTTTCTTATGAGCAGATGGCGAAATTGAAATTCAAACAATTAGCGTATTCACAGTTCATCGTATTTTAGTATGCTATTCGTACCATGTAGTATATATGGGCCATTCCACACCTAATCGACCAAAAAAGTCAAATTTGAGATTTTTACTGATAAAGGGTATCGATAAAGGGTATCGACTAACTATTTTTTTTTATTTTTTCCGACCACTACTTCCAGAGATACAGTGGTTCAAAGTTGGACAAAAGGGGCCAAAAATCACTTTTGTATGGTGGTTCATATTTAAATATCTCTTGAACTAGAAATGCTAGAAATTGATTAGCTCAGCATTGATAGCTCGTTTTAAAGCTCGTTTTAAAGCTAATAGTACAAGTTTTCAGAAAAATATAGTTGTAATTTCTAAACAAGAACATGTGGCCCGTAGTGCATGTCTCAATATCCTTTATCAATTCCCAAAATTTCATTGAAATCGAAGAAGTTAAGTTCCAACCGCTGGTCGATTTGGTGTGGTATGGTCCATATACGTTACAATAACACAGAAACGTCATTTGTTGTTGCATCCCTTATAAAAGTGAAATACCATAAGTGTTGTATTTGAGAGTAGCCCTGAGGCTTGTTTTTAGTGTCGTATTTTGTGAAATGAAGAAAAATTGTGAAATCGAAGACAAATATTACATAAAATGTTATTTAATTCGAGGAATATTTATGATAATTTAAAAAAAAATATAATGTTATAAGAATCAGCTGCATTTATTTGACGAAATATTTTGACAAGCAGAAAAGTTGTGCTCACAGTTCAATTGCCGTACCATCGTAGTCGTACAATGTCGTACCAATACCATACAACTGTGAATACACTAAATCTTTGAAAGAAATATTTTTGAGAGGCAATCTGATCAGAGTATGTTTTAGATCAGGCACACATCATTACATTATTTGAAATCAGGCATGCTTGATTAGAAAATATTACCATTTATTGCATTTCATTTATTCAGTCTACTGATTTGTATCTTACAGACTAATTACATTTTTAAAAATCAAAAATAATTAATTAAATAGAATAAACAAATTTAATTTAACATTGAAATTTAAAAGTGGAGAAAAACTATTACATAATCTAGTACATCTAGAAATAGGTTCATTGAGAGCATAATTTAATCTATGTAATGATTCAACAATAGCCGCGATAGCTCAGTGGTTAGTGCGTTGGACTGCGAGCCGAAAGATCCCCGGTTCAAGCTTGGACCGGGGCTAACAACATCTTCTCATAGAAACATTTTTCTATACCGCACTACCTCTCGGCAGTAAATGGCAAACCTACGAGAGTAAGACATTGCCTATGAAAAGCTCTCACCCGCCGCTCGGATGCGGCAATAAACTGTAGGTCCCCCACCACTTTGAGTACAAATATAATACGCACAGCTCAAAATGGTGAGAGAGCTCGGCCTAAGTTCTTATAGGACTGTAGTGTCAAACTACTATTATTATTAATGACAACTAAATTCTGAACTAAATTTCCCCTGCTTTCAACATATGTACCGTAGTTTAGGATATATCAAAGGATATAATGTAGTGATGAGTAAACAAACAAAGCTCTCGTTCTTGCAAAATCCACAAAAAAAAGATTCTTCTGCCGAACATGTATGAACACGACAACCATGTCTTCTTCTTGCATTTGGTCATAGGTAGTGTTTAGTCATAAAACCAAGAAACAATCCTCTTAATTATTTGCAAAGAATATGAATCGGAATTATCGAAATAGTTTCGGAAAATCTACATTGAGTTGGTACTATTATTCTAAAACATTTTCTTGATATACAGTTGCTCAAAAATAAGTCGGACAAACAATGGTTTGTTTTGAAAGCTCGATTTTTAAGCAGATAACCACAGTTTTACACAAATAAATTATATTATTTTAAAGATTTATAAATTATTATATAAAAAAAATTAAGAACTACAACAATTTTAAAATACATTTTAGATATACATTTAGATTATTCAAAACAAAAACACAAAATTATATCAAAAAAGAACTCGGACATGTTACAAAATTTTTTCTCATTTTTCGTTATTTTCAAATGGAAACCTGTTTTTTTTTTGTATTACGATTTATGTAAGTAAGGACCATATAAAGTATTTGACAATATTAAATGAAAATTTGGTACAAAGTGGTGAAAGTTTGTTTTTAAAAAAGTGCTCAAAGTTAACAAAATTGCTCAAAGATAAAAATGTTCGATTACTCTACAACTCTTCATATGTATTCGAAACATCTCCACGGTCACCAGATTTCAATGTTATTGCACATTTATTGGCATATTTACAGAAAGAGATAAAAATATACACAATTTTAAACAAAAAGGACTTTGAAACTGCACTAAAAGAAAAATATACCAAAATGATTCATGAAGTTATTAAAAAGTCAAAGGCTTTATGACAAAATATTAAATCATGTTATTTTTAATGAAATATTCTTCACATTTTTGTAATAATCAGAATGTCCGAATACTTTTTTGATGTATGTTTGGTGAATTTTTTATATTTTGATTTTTTTTTTCGAAAGTCGATTATTTTTATTTTACAGTTATTTTTGTTTTTACAAAATATTTTAATACAGAATAATCAAAATAATCATTTTTGATATAATGGGTGTTGTACTATATTATTGATGTTGACAAGTGAACTTATATGATTGTCCGACTTCTTTTTTGATCAGATACAGGTAGCCAAATCCATATTTCAATCAATCCAAAAACTCTATCCACGGATATCTCGAAATCGTTTTCATATAAATATTTTGAAATATACAAAATAATGAATTACATTATTCGGAATTCCTTTCACGACCTGACATAGTTGAATCATTGGGAAATGAGAATGTTAATTCTCATGTGTTATCTGGTGTATCTGTACTGGTGCACAATTGATCATGATAAGCTTAATTTGTATCAGATTATGATCTTGTTTTGTTTTATAAAGACAACCTTTTGTATTCCTAATACTGATTTAATACAGATAGCCTCACTTGATCCAAACTAACAGAAGTCGTAAATACACCGGATCATCTCCTTGAAAATATAGCTTAATTTGTCAGAATGATTCATAAAAAATTCATTACGCATTATTTTTATAAATTTTATGAATTTAAAAATCTTTGTAGAAAAAAAAAAGTAACGTCCGTGGCTATCTGGCTAGTGCCTTAACTAAAAAAAAGAAAGGTACTAGGTTTAAATTTGGGCTGGGGAAACATCTAATACCAGATAAAGATTTTCCTATACGACGGTGCCGCTCGGCAGACAATTACAAAACACCGAGAGTTAACATTTGCCTTGGAGAGACAACTGAGGTTCTTGTTTTATCCTGAACCAAATTTCCATCCTGAACCTGATCCAATTTTTCATCTACAAAATCTTCTGCACACTAATTTCTTCTCAATTTGTAAACTAGTGTTATGGATCAAGTTTAAATGTTTCGTATTCGTTAATTAGCAATAAATTTTTGTATTTTATGTGCTGTTATTTTTTCACAATAATTTCAGACAATGTTCATTTAAATTATTGCATTTAAAAGAGTAACAAATAAACACTTTAAAAATATATAGTAGCAGCAACAATAAAAATAATACAAATTCCAACAACAATAACAACAAAATTACGTACTTGCAGAGGTCGTTCAGTGGCACCAACAACAAAGCAACTGTCGGTGGTTTTTCTTCTTCTTCTTTTTCTACTTATTGCCGTTGAAGCTGTTGTTATTGTTACATAACTTTTACAACTAGTTGACTCTTCTTCGTCTTCGTACTTCTCTGCATCATCTGCTTCCTCAACATCTTTTGCATCTTCTTCCTCAGCACCAGCTTCTTCTGCTTCCTCAACATCAGCTTGCTTTATCAAAGACACCATCGACATCATCATCATCATCATCTTCGTGATGATTTTTATGTTTTTCTTCAAATGTTTATGTTGTTGTCAATACTATTATTGCTGTTAATGACTCTGTCAGCAGTAAAACTAGCTACAGTTTTCATTGTTGTTGCTGTTACTAATTATACTATTTATTTTTTTACTGTTCTCGAGTGTAAAGAACAATGTTGAAATTTTTCTAAATACTATTAATTTTAATTTGGTAATACATTCCCTTTGTCAGTATGGTTATAAAACATACATTGGAAAACCTTCGGGGAATGACATTAGAAATATTTAATTTAGAAATGAGCAGTATGATTTTATTATTATTATTTTAATTTAAATACACATTTTATCTACACCCAGAAAAAAATCATGGTAAATTAAAAGTATTTCAATAGAAAAACAATAATATAAACTATTTAAATTGGTCAATAGGATGCGTCCCATTAATTCAGTAATATTGAAACTGTTAATACAATGTGTGGTTGTATCATAAATTTTATAATGTGATATTTTAATTACAATAAGATAGATCTATACAAATTTAATGATACGTATTATTAATTTTATGGTATAATCGAATTAATTTTCCTAATAATTTATTAAAACAAAAATGTATTTTAGTTAAATTATTGTATATATTATTTTATTTAAATGTCGAAATTGATATTCACTTTTACAACACACACATAAAAAGACACTTCTTGCTGAAAAAGGTTATAACACATTCAATGTTTGCTTTGGTTTCAAATAATTGAATGTGGTACTTGAGTCTGCAGTTATTTTTGAGTCCGTTGCCATAAAGAAGTTCGATGTATTATTTATTTTCTGTAATAAATAAAAATATAAATAAATATATAAATATAATTTATTTGAGTCGTTACCAATGTCGCGATTAATAATGTGGATTATTACAAAAAATAAATGCGACCATTTTGAGTAAACACGCAGAATGACGTACAAAACGAACATGTTTGTATTCGTTTTTATGTTTTTTTACACCACGTTTATTCTAATAGGAGGAAACCATTAAAACAACAGTATTTTTTATATTTAAAATAATAATATTGAAATATTTAAATTTATGGTAGTGTATTTTTCAAATACTATTGAATTAATTAGAAAACTTTTGATTTAAAAAGAAAAAACTATTAATACATGAACCATAAGGTCAATGGTCGTACCATAAAGTACTTAATGGTACATTTTCTTCTGAGTTTATGTGGATTATTACAAAAAATGCATGCGACCATTTTGAGCAAACACAAACACCCAGAATGACGTACAAAACGAACAAGTTTATATTCGTGTTTATGTTTTTTATGCCACGTTTATTATTATAGGAGGAAACCATTAAAACAATAGTATTTATTCTATTAAAAATTTAGATTAATGGTACTGAATTTTTCGAATACTATCAAATTAATTAGAAAACTTTTGATTAAAAACGAAAAGCTATTAATTCATAAACCATAAGATTAATGGTCATACCAATGGGACATTTTCTTCTGAGTGTGTGTGAATTAGTTATGGCTATCGGCATAAAACAAATAGCCTTGTGGAAATTTTGTTCAGGATAGAATAAGACCATTATTGTGCAAACCGATTTTTAAATATGCCCAGTATCTGGTTTACAAATCAGGATATGATTTTAAACGTGACGCAATTTAAAATATCTATCCTGATCTGGTAAATCTAACTTGATTAAATAATGTTTCAATTTATATTAAATTTTGGTATTTGTAAAGAGAATAAGAAATGGACATATAATATGGGCTTCGCATATTGGGTTATTTAACAGAACTTCAGTAGGACGTATTGTCATAGCGTCGACTTCTTCCAGATCCAATTGTTAATTATACGAGGATTTAAAAAAAAATAAGCTACAATTAAATTGTATTATATTGTAGTTATTCTCAAGGTTTAAAATATTGAACTGATGAAAATGGGGGTTTTCCTATATATGACATTCTTTGTTATTATATTTATACCCTACACTAAGAGTGAAAGGGTATATTCAGTTTGGTACGCAGTTTGTAACACCCAGAAGGAGGCATCTCCGGTATGGAAAAGTATATATATTCTTGATCAGCATGATCTTCTGAGTCGATTTAGCGATGTCCGTCTGTCTGTCTGTTGAAATCCCTACTACATAAAAAATTGAAGAGTTAGATGGATAAAACTGATAATTTAGATTACTTATACACCTACGCTGTATGTGTAGGCTAGATCGCTCTATTGTGACCTGTGATCTGACCATCTATGTTCAAATATCACATATAAAAATTAAATCTACAGCTCAATTTTACTGTAAACGTGCTTAGGTAATCTATTTTGGTCAATTATATATTGACTCATGCACAACTACATGAAAATAATATTTTCCCTCGAAATGACTTGTGGTTCCCAAATAAAAAATCGAAATTCGGTACACTATCCATTTGTAAATATGGGTATCAAATGAATGTAAATTCTTCAGCGATTGAAAGTTTGTAGTTATTTTAAGGATTCGTATTCCCTGGTGACCTATATATAACTTTGAATGGTAACCACACATATGTGTAGGGTATTTATAGTCGTCTTAGACCGACTATAATTTTGATAATCCTTACTATCATAATAACACCTACTATAAAATGTCCCTACTTTAAAATTTCCCATGTGATCTAACCTTCCCAACTGGTTTTAATCTGACTGTGCCAGAAGGGTTCATTAATCAGAAGGGTTCATTAAACCTTCTGACAAATTTGGCTATCTTTTTAAAGGATATAATCTGGTGTATTTCCGGTTTGCTCTCATTTGGATTAAGTTAGACTATTTTTATTAAATACTGATTAGGAATACTTAAGACTGCCTTAATAAGGTTATACTTTACACAACATGATCCTATTGGTATATACAAAAACAATGTTATCGTGATCAAAATCTAATGCAAACCAAATTAATATATATAATACTCCGTAATAGACAATGCTGAATTAATATATGTTTTTAAAAAAATATATAATATTTCTTTATCTTATACACACAGAGAAAAAATTAGTTTGCAGCAAACATAATATATTTGCAATCATAAATTGAATGACTTTTATTGACTGTAACATTAATTTCTAAATTTGTCAAACAAATTTAACGTCCATTTCATGATATATGATTATGTATAGTTATAAAATATTTGTTTTAAAAATCTGTAAAAATCCGACCCCTGGGCACCATTTTATCAGCCCATAAATCCTCATATTTATGAGACTTTTGATACTCCTAAACCATTCATATTTGAGAACCAAAAATAGCCCAAAAAGACTCCAGACCCCTGGGCAGAGGGCACGTTTTTATGAGCCCAAAAACACTCATATTTATGAGACTTTTATTACTCCTAAAACAGTCATATTTAAGTACTAAAAAGAGCCCAGGAACTTGGGTAGTGGACACGCTTTTAAAAGCCCACATATTTTTGATCATTTTAAATATTCATAAAACATTCACATTTTTGAGAATTTCACAATTACTTTATTTTCGTAGTTTTCCCCTCTTTAGAAATATATAATGTGTCTTAAATGAATCCAACATAGTACATGTTCTTGTTTTTCTTAGTTCATATATCCGTGAGAAAAATGCATTCATTTCAAGTAAATCCATAAAATATGTATTTTTGTCTGTTGAACTTACTTTAAAATGAATTTTCACCCGATTTCAAATTCAAAACGAATGTTAGTATATCAATTTTATTTAAACAGTTTAAACAGGAGCCACCCGTGATAAAATGCTTATATATAATCATATATGATTTGATCTGCGATCAGATCCGTAATTTGTCTCTATCCAATTATATATAACTATATATAATTGGATATGAAACCATATATGAACCTATGTATATATAAAAATACGTGTATTTTTTTTTTTAAATATTGTATGTTTCATCCCAGCGCCGATAGGCTGTTATATTCGACTGCGGCTGGACTGCGACTTCCTCTGAACTGCGTAGTCAGACCCATACGGAAGGTACATACATATGCGGTTCATGCTTTTCATACATGTGTGTACACCGCATACAATGTATGAATGAAGGGTATGAATACTTACCAGTGACCTCCGTATGGGTTCAACTACGGCTATTCTATTTTCCACGGCGATGGAAACGATCATGGAGCAATTTTCATATTTTGAAAATAAAAACATTTCATTTGAGGGGGAATATATATGGCTTCATATATGTCATATATGATTATATATGGTTTTATCTGATTTTATATGGGATCATAAACATTATATATGATATCATATAACATACAATTAGATATGGTCATAAATATGCCCATATATCACACTATATTAAATTAAATACGATCATATATATTTATACATGATTTGATATAATTATATATAACCATTTTTTCACGGGCAGCGTAAATAAGATACTTTTATGAGTCCCTTTTCTGAGTGCTTCTAAAAAAAATCTTAAATTTGATGATTTTATGAGTTTCATTTGAGTGGGCTCTTTCATGAGTCAAATTTTGGAGCGTTGCTAAAATACAGAATAAGCGCTCAGAAACAATTTTATATTTGACGCTTTAAGGAGTCTAATTTATGAGGGGTCCTAAATAACTCCCAATATGAAACTTTTATGAGTAATAATTTTGAGTGCTCCGAAAACAGTCTTAAATGAGATACTTTTATGAGTCTTTTTTCTGAGGGCTCATAAAACACTCAAAAATTGGTCTCCATTATAACTGCAATTTCAGAGTGCTCCTAAATTGTTTAATGGGAAGTACCTAATATAAAAATTCTATTCCATTAACTGTAACTTTGGAAATTTAAATTTAACAAGTAAAAAAAGTTTGTCTTTATTTAATTTAGTAGTTATAACGTTTTAAAATGTTTGAATATGTTTGAATAATGTCGGACATTGTTATTAAAATTATCAGATATAAAATTATATTTTACAATAAATCGTAGTACATATTTCCATACGACTTGTCCAGAATTAATCTGTGATTTATTATGTATTAATAAATAAAAATAAAGTACATTATTTCAGATATGTTTTTAAAAATTAAAAAAAAAAATTGTACGTAAAATGTATTTTTAGAAAAACAAATTGTAGTGATAATTTCTATACTGGTCTTTTTGTCGCATCCGGTATTTTACTATGATTTATTATGAAAAAAGTTTAAATTTTAGAAACAAAGACGCATAATCATAGGCAATTTAGATTCGACTTTAAAAATAAATTAGACTTCTTTGACAAATTTTGTATAGAATAAATTGTCTGATTTTAAATTTAAAGTTGTCTTTAAATTGTCTATGATTATGCGCCAAAGTTTATATTTTAAAATAAAGCACATTATCGCTGCTATATTTCTAAATAATTAAAAAAAAAATGTTCACAAAGTTCGCTGGAATTTCCATATGAACCTCAATATGCACTTCCGTTTTCTGTCCCGTCCGGATGGACCACTTTTTATACCCTACACTAAGAGTGCAAGGGTATATTCAGTTTGGTACGCCGTTTGTAACACCATGAAAA
The DNA here is from genome assembly GCA_951804985.1 of Dryomyza anilis. Classification (NCBI taxonomy): domain Eukaryota; kingdom Metazoa; phylum Arthropoda; class Insecta; order Diptera; family Dryomyzidae; genus Dryomyza; species Dryomyza anilis. The sequence goes on from OX638133.1 coordinate 70,558,709, forward strand.
AAGCATCTCCGGTATGGAAAAGTATATATTCTTGATCAGCATGACCTCCCGAGTCGATTTAGCGATGTCCGTCTGTCTGTCTGTCCTTCTGTCTGTCTATTGAAATCACGATTGCAGAAAAAGTTGAAGAGCTAGAGCAATTAGATTTAGATTACTTATATATCTAAGCTGTCTGAACAAGAAAATTGGCATGATCGGTCTATTGTGCCTTATGTTCAAATACCTCATATAAAATTTACATCAACAAATCAATTTTACTACATACGTGCTTAGGTAAACTTTTTTGGTCAAATATACATTGACATTATGCTCAAATACATGAAAATAATGTTATCACACGAAACGACTTGTGGTTCCCAAAAAAAAAAAAATTAAATTCGGTACACCTACCCATTTGTAAATATGGGTATCAAATGAAAGAAATTTCTTCAGGGATGGAAAGTTTGTAGTTACTTTCAGGATTCGTATACCCTGGTGACCTATAAACCACTTTGAATGGTTACCACACATATGTGTAGGGTATTTATAGTCGGCTTAGACCGACTATAATTTTGATAATCCTAACTATCATAATAACACCTACTTGAAAAGTTCCCATGTGATCTAACCTTCCCAACTGGTTAATTTATATCTTTTGATTTACCTTACAATTAAATATTTTGCAGATGTCGCAATGAGTTGATTTCTGTGTGTTGTGCCTTTGTATAAATTTCAAATTATATATAAAAATTTATAAAAATCAATATTTATATATAAATCAAATTTGAATTGCGAAAGGTAAAATCATTTATAATTATTGACAATATGAGGTTAAAGTTTAGGGCTATACTAACGGCATTGAATAAACCTTCAAGAAATAAATATGTAAAAAAAAACCAACAGTAAAGTTGTTTTTTTTATTCAGTAGCCATGAATTGAGAATATTAATATTTTTATTATTAAAAATAATGATTGACAATGATATTTTTTTTAAATTTTTGCAATGAAATGGACAGCGATGTAAAAAAATCTAACCAACGACAAACAACGTCATTCTGAAAGCGGCATACGACCCGTGTTACCAATTAAGAGTGTTGCCAACTCACACCAACTGACGACTGACTAAACTGTTATTGTGGTTATGTGGTTTCAAGAGATATGCATTTTTATATATTTATATAAATGCATATTTCATTATTAATTGTTTAAAACTTGAACTTGAAAATAATTATATTTCTTATAATATTTTTTTATTATATTTCTATATATAAAATGGAATAAATTTGAATTAAACTTATCGGAATTATTGATGCATACAAATCGTGCTACTTTAACTAAGCTTAATTTAATAACTTTAATGCTAAAATGGTTTTTGTTTCTGAAAATCAGATTTTGAGGGTGTCTGCAAAGAAATAATCAGAACTCATTAAAATAATATTAAATTAATTTTTATTTGTGACACCACGAAATTTATTTAAGTAACTGCTATACGATCTGCATAAATTAGTGGATTTTGATTGTTTGAGTTCTACATAAATATAACAAACTGGTTACACTCTGACTCATGGGTTTTTTTGTAACATTTTAAAAGAAATCCAAAGAATCAGATTGGGAACTCATTGCAATTGTTCACTTTACAAATTATTTTGACATAATTTATTGTGTAGTGTTTAATTAGCATTCAATACACGGTTAATATTATATTTATTTTTTGCAAATAAAGAGTTCAATGTTTGATTAAATATGTATTTTATAGATGTTTTTGTTATTGTCAATAGATATTTGTTAACTTATAAAAAAAATACGTAGGTGTCATATTAAAAAAGATTAAGCACAACACAGTCAGTATATAATTAAATTTGACATAATGATAAATCGAATTGAATATTTTTGGAATTTGTTATTTGCTCAATTTATTGAATTAAATACATTTTTGATATCGTAACGAGATCAATTGAAGATGCAGGAGAATTCGCACGATTCGCTTAGCGAGTTTGTGTGTCAAATTCGACCAACTTGGAACGGAATTCGAATCGATATCGAATAGTAAAATTATCAAAGATCGAGGTTGATTCTAAATATATTGTGATTTCGATTTCATAGAATATTAATGTACGAGAATATTTAAAAACTAGAAGTGCTAAAGCTAAGAGTTTGAACTTTTGTTATAGAAGGTAGTTTCAGAATTCTTTGTGGTATCGAAAGGCTCCGAGAAATCACAAATTGGGTACACTCCGAAAATGTTTTCTTCATAATACTTAAGTAAATTGAACTTGAAATATCGTAAATATCGATTATTATTTTTCAGCTTTTATATTTATCCTACTAATATAAAAAATCTATTTTTTTTGTTTGTACCGCATCTCCGTCTAAACGGCTGATCAGATTTATTAGAAATTTATACACAGATGCGGTAGGGACTAAAATTTCTACCAATAGGGGGGTAAATGATGATTTTTTATATATTTGTAACCGCCGATCCGCAGTGACACTTTGTAGAAAACTGATAAACATAGGCTAAAATTAGTTCCGAATGCTCGCTAAATTTTGTAACTCTGTAATCTCTGAACCGATTTTGACAAAATTTTATATAATGACTCTGTGTTGAGTACCGAGAAATTAAAACTATAGTTCTAAAGTTCAACGCCATGTGGTGTAAGTGCTTGATTTACATATCTCTGTAACCACCGATCCGAACTATATAAAAATTAGTATATTGTAAAAGGCCTGATAACTTAAAAGGTCGGTTAACTTAAGGCTAAAAAGTAGATCCTAATTTCTGAATTTCAGAGGATGCTAATTGCTACAACTTTATAACATCAGAACCAAATTTTAAATAGGTGCATTTTGATAAAAACTGATTTATCTAAATTAGTTATAAATGTAACCAGTAGATGGTGTATAGGTTCAATCTGCACAGAAAAAAAAATAATTCGTAACTATATCCAAAAAGGTACATCAACACAATCAAATTATTGCTAAAACTGCGCCGACTAAATTATTAATTGTATTAGCGTACACATTCTTCATATTAGCAATCGCATTTGCTGGCAACAGCTATGTGTATTCGCATACTGCGTTGATGTTATAGCAGTGCGAGGTCGCTATAGCAGTGAGTAGTAGCTGTAGCAGTGCGTGGTCGCTATAACAATGCGTGGTGTGTGTTCGTGTACTCGCTTACAGCGCTGGTGAATTTAATGGAATAGGTGAAATTGGTGGAATTCGCTTAGAATTAGAATTTATAGTTGGCGCGCATATCAGTTCACATTTGGTTCATGTCAAAAGAAACGCTTATAGAGTTTGAACATACTCTATTGGTGTCGTTGAAAATGATGATATAATCGATCTCGACCAAATTTAGTTTCGTAACAGTTTGAGAGAGACTAACAGAACTCAAAATTCCATTACCGTTTAATATAAAAATTGATACTTTGATTTTAGAATTTAAGTGGGTTAAAACGTTCCCAACAACGTGACATACTTAAATCAAGAATGAAGATATTTATGATTATTGAATTAAATTGTTAAATTGTTAAACTAAGTATGATAATATCGTCACTATCATTCCAAAGGGGCGAATGTGTAAATTTTGACATTTGCGTTTTTCAACATATTTGTATGTAGTTTTTTATAATACTTGATTTTTTATCAAGTTGGATATTTATACCACAAAAGACAAAATCAAAAGGGCGAATTCGAAAAATTGAAAATGTTGTCATGCCAAAAGGGCGAATCCTTTCGTTTTTGGTATAATATAAAATAATGGTGGCAAGGCATTAATTGTTTATTTTTAAAGTACCTATCGATCATCATCATTATTTTAAAATATTTTTTTGAACTTATATCATTTGCATGAAAAATGTTTAGCAAATTATTTTTAAATAATGATGCTAATCGATAGGTGCTTTAAAATCAAAAAATTAATGCCTTTTCATCACCATTTTATTTTGCACCAATAAAGAGGTCCAGCAAAAAAACGAAAAGATTCGCCCTTTTGGCATGACAAGATTTTAAAATTTTCAAATTTTTCGTGTTTTATTTATAACTTTTTATTGGTTCAAGATAAAATAGTGATGTTAAGGCATTATTATTGTTTTTAAAGCACATATTGATTGGCATCATTATTTAAAAATATTTTGTCAAACATATTTCTGGCAAATAACAAATGGCAAATTAATATTTGCAAAATATTTTTAAATAATGATGCCAATAAAGCTCGGGTACAAATACTTTTTAAAATATAACCTAAACAAAAACAATCCATATTAGAATTTTTTAATGAATTAAAAAAATTTGGACGCCCCCTTTTTTCATTCTTGTTCTTGCATCAAAAGTTCGATTTTGCTCTTGTTCTTGCAAAACTAGCCAGAACCAGAAAAAGAGTCTTGCATTATTTTTTTTTTCATCACTAGAACACACTATTTCGTAGTTATTTTTTATATATTTTATATATATAATATATAAATATTTTATAAATATATATTTTATAAATATATATTTTATATATATTTAGTGCCTTTTTAAAATATTATTTTGAGCATTATGCACATTGAAGAAGAAACGTTTAAATATTTTACTTTCATAAGTTTAATTTTTAAAAATTTGACTAATGTAAGTTAAATAATTTTCTTCGAACAATTTTTCAAATGTCAAATAAAACTTTAAAATTATCTATATCTACTCATAATGGCTGCACCTTTCAAAAAAAAATAGACTATACATAGTATAAATAAAGTTCAAGTTCAACCATGAGCCTTTTTAACTACGGGCATTTTATTTAATTTTTCACATTTAAACAAATGTTGACTAAAATAATGTAACCTCAAGTCATTTGGACCAGCTCATTAACAATAGTACATATACAAAAAAGAAAAAAACAAAACATTTAAAAATGAAACAATACAAATTTTTAGTCAGAGGTTGTTGAAATTCCCGCGCCTAATTCAATTAAAATTCTAGAAAAAACACAAGCAACGCTATTAAGCCACCTTGTTGACGACTGCTTAAAAAAATATTAAAGTAGCTTCTTATTTTTGTCAAGAATATGTAGTATTTAATACCTTGTTGTAATAAACAATAGCATGTCATCCATGTTATAATCTTTCCCAGTCATCATCACTAGTTTTGAAACCCTTGAAGTCACTGACAACGGCTTCCGTCTGATGTCTCGTTAATTTATGTTAAAATGCATATGACTTACAATAAAAAAAAGGTATCTTCCATTGCATTTAAATAAATTTTATGTAATTTTGTAATTAAAGTGTTGAACCATTTTAAATTACTTTTCAACGTTTGATGCTAATAAATCACATGCTATTTATGCAAATTTTTAAATAGAAGTTATACAAAGGATCATCAAATTATTTACGATGAAATAAAGATAACATTGGAACAAGAAAATAATAAAAAAAAATATTCTTCTTGAGTTGCAGAGATTTTTTTTCCTGGTAATCAAAAATTATGCACGATATATTGTATATTGACAAAAAATTAAATTCATGCCTATCGACAAAAATATTATAAGGCGTTGTTGTCGTAAATGTGTTCTTTCCCACACGCTAAATAAAATCATGATACATTAATAGTATTTCAATAGAAAAACAATAATTTATACTTTTTAAATTGGTCAATAGGATGCGTCCCATTAGTTCAGTAATATTTAAACTGTTCATACAATGTATTATTGTACCATACATTTTATAATGTGCTCTTTTAATTACAATAAGCAAGACCTATAAATATTTAATGATACGTATTATTAATTTCATAGCATAGTCGATTCACTTTTAAAAAACCACACACATAAAAAGACACTTCTCGTTGCAAAAGGTTCTAACACATTTAATGTTCACTTCAGTTTCCAATAATTGATTTTAATACTTTAGTCTTCATTTATTTTCGAGTCCGTTGCCATAATAGAAGTTCAATGCATTATTTATTTTCTGTAATAAATAAAAAAAAGGTTAAATATAGTGAATTTATATTAAATACATTGACCCTTACTAAAGTCGCGTTTATCAAATATGGATTATTACAAAAAATACATGCGACCATTTTGAGCAAACTCGCAGAATGACGTAGAAAATGCAAACATGTTTGTATTCTTGTTTATGTATTTTATGCTACGTTTATTATTATAGGGTAAACCATTAAAATACTATTTATTCTATTAAAAATAATAATATTGAAATAATTAAATTTATCGTACTGAATTTATAGAATAATATGAAATTAATAAGAAAACTTAAATCAAAAGAAAAAAACTTTTAATACATGAACCATAAGATCAATGGTCGTACCATTAAGAACTTAGGACAAGTTTTCCAGTGGTAGTTGAACCCCATTTGTAGTTTAAACTTAGAATCGTGTTTTTCAGTGAACTTTAAACGTAGGTTAAGCTACGTGCAAACTCTTAAGCCCGTTATCTCATCTCATAAGTTAAACTTTCTTAAACAGTGATTTACTAACCTCTGCTTATATTCTAAACATGTTTAAAATTTTGATCACAACTTATCTAAATTTTATCGGCTGTTTACTTAAACAAGTGTAGAACTTCAAAAAATGTCTCCAATTAGAAATTAATGTCACAAAATTAAAGGAAACATCAAAAAAACAATAATGAACAAAACAAAAATTATCGTGTCGATCATGTATTTTCCGGTGACAACGATATCGGCTACAATTCGTTTGAATGTCGGTTGAATATCGTGTGACTACAACTTTTGATTCATGTATCAAACGAAACGTTGAGTACGCTCGTTTTGAGAGTTTTTTTGTTGCCAGCATATAAATCATACGACAAAATAAAAAAAAATATATGAAATTTTTGTATATGAAAAATAGTTGGCAAAACAAAAATATTGAACATTAAATTAATTTTTTTTTTTTTTACTTTGTCGTATGATTTAAATGCTGGCAACAAAAAAACTCTCAAAACGAGCGTACTCAACGTTTCGTTTGATACATGAATCAAAAGTTGTAGTCACACGATATTCAACCGACATTCAAACGAATTGTAGCCGATATCGTTGTCACCGGGAAATACATGATCGACACGTTACTGTTTTTCCAACTCCGAAAAAATAATTTATATGGATTTTATGTATTTGTTTTAAAAAATGTAGTTTTAGCACATTTTTTGGTTTTTAAATGCATTTGCCTTTGTTTGTCTTATTTTTACTGCACCATATATTGAAAATTCGTACTCTACATATTGCACAAACTGTATTGATGTTTTATTTTTGTTTTAATTTTTTGAAATTCGTGTAGGCACACGATAATCGAATTACGAAAGGCAGTCCTAGGTGCAGATATAAACGAATTGATTGGTTTCATATTGCAGAAACTGGTTTTTGTGTTTTTTTTTCTGTAGATTTTTTAATACAAATCTATTGAAATTTTGTACAGAAAAACTGTTAAATTATTTAGTAATTTTCCATACAAAAACATCTACATCAGTTTAGTAAAAATAAATACATATGCTTTTGAACGTAAATCAAATACAAATGCATTTATGCATATTTTTAGTTATTTTTAATTCAGTATTTTTTTCGGTGAAGTAACCAAAATCTTATTGTTAGTAAAATAAACGAAAAAACACTAAAACTTAAGTGTCATTTGACGATATGTCATATCCGAAGTTCATGTTGAAGGAGTGGAAGTTGACCGATTTGATAAAAATTTATATTCCTGTATAAAATATATTTCGCAGTTAATTGCGAAAATAAAAAATATTTATCGATTTTATTAAAATTGAGAAAACTTAATGTAAATCATCTTTGTCGTTTTTCTCGAAACCGAGTCAATGATGCATGGAGCAAACTAATTCTCATGTGACTTTGTGTAATAATTCTTAGGTACAATTATCGAATGGTCGTTATTGGGGATATTTAAAAAAGAATACTTATGACAAAAAAAAATTAAAACAAAATTTGAATTTGTAAAGTTTTACTTTTTGTTTCATTTCCGATTTTTGTGACTAATAAGGGACCGACTTCCAATTTTATAATATTCTAAATAAATTTAGCAATTGGGTTTTAACATAAATGCTATCACTATATAAAATACACATAAATCCAAGGTTATTATAAAAATTAAATATTCTGCAAAACTAACTTTTTAAATTAAGTGTATTATGGAATGGGAAATTCGATTTATAGAACTATTTTTAGTTTATACTACCGAATTATGGTTACATGGGAAGTAATAGCGAATATTCTTTTTGATTTGAAGAAGTTCAATACGTGGCTATCAACACGAAATGATATATATATTTCAGATTTTTTTTATTAATTATTTAATTAAAATTAAAAGGCATAAGCAATATCAACATTTTTTAGTATTATTTGTATTTATATTACAGGTTTGGATTTCAAATTATTTATTAAATTATTTCTTTAATTTCTTAAATAATAATAATTCCATTAAATATTAACAACATATAAATCGTGAGTTCGAAGTTACTTCGAAAAAGTCCAAAATACAGTTTCCACAAATACTTTATTAATCTCTTAGTTGGCAATACTGAACACCATTCTGTACTCATTAACCAAAGTGTTTCTAAAACTTAAGACCCTGAACATTTTATACATTTCATAGTTGCTTAGTTAAAAGTAATGTATTTTGTTGTAAATAATTAAATCATATAGTATAACCTTCGCGACATCAATCATTTTCCACTGCAGTTACTCATGTTAAATAACTCTAGCAGCTAAGCAACCTCATCAGCCATGAAACCATATGCTGTAGATACATCTTCGAAATGTCAACAATAACATTTAGCTTCAGAATTTTTAATTTGTTAACTACTTTTACTTTTTGCACACTTTATGCATTGTTTTATATACTATATATCTTGTGTCTAACAAATTCCTATGATATATGTTTGAATTTTTTATTATTTTCCTAATGTTTTATATAATTTCGCATGCAAAGAATAACCACGAAACACCAAATACAAACCAAATGCCAAAAATTTAACAATAAAACTCAACAGCAAACATTCGAACTTCATTTTCAGATTCTAATGAAAGGTCATTTCCATTAGAATTGCAACCGCCATTAGTCGAGGCCGATTTCAATAGTCAGCCGTCGGCCATCGACAGCTATGGCAACCCTATCGAAACACTGAAACCCATAGACACGCCCGATGGCAGAAAAGTTGTTAGCGCGCAGGGCTTACAATTCGAAATACCGAACTATGCCTCCGGCATAACCGAAATTAAGCAGCCGTCTGATGATTTACTGCCACCATTCATTGGTGAGTTGAGCACATTAAACGATCCTAGTAGTAGACACGAACACGATGCTAACAGAACCGGTGGTGATGCAGCGGCTGATGATGATGATGACGATGACGTTGGTCATAATGCTGATGTTGAGGATGACAACAGAAACAAACACTACACCGAAAATATAAAATTGTTGCGCGATCAACCGCTACATCTTGAAGTTAATCGCATCGATATTGCATCGATCAACAATAATCACTTAAAACGAATAGAGCCATCATCAACCCACACCACCACCACCACAACCACTACCTATACCAACGATCCACTGTCACACGCCAAACTAACCCAAGCCTCATCCAATAATCCTAGTAAACGCTCGTCTATTTTGCATACACCGACACCTTACACAACAACTAGTTCTAAACTTCACAAATCACAAACATCCACATCAGCAACATCATCATCATCCCCATCACTATCACCACCTCCTTCGACTACCTCCATCTCCTTCGCAAACTCTCACGCAGCACCCTTAAGTAGTGGAAATTTTAATTACCCCAATATTCCCAATGATATTAACACAATCAATCGTATAGCATCTAAATACCGAACTCCCCTTCCCACCTTAGATCCCATTGCCGTTGCCGAATATAGCGAAGCGCCTACAGGTACCGGAAGTGACGGAGCAACCAGCACTAGTGTCGAGGTCGAGAATGCGCCACTAGTCGAGGTCACCGCGAATCAGCAACAGCAACAGGAGAGCGCACATTCGCCTAACATTCTGCCCATTAGCAATGATTTGCCCGACTATTTGCTGGAATTGAACGATCCTGACATCGGTGGTCCTGTAGATTATGTACCCAGCGAGGACGGTACGGCATTAAAGGTGATTGCCTGGGATCTCTTGGCGCCCTACGAGGCAGAGCCCTCAACGATTAACAGCGAAAGAGTCAAAGTGGTTGGTTTGACTTCGACGGCTGGTGATTACATAGCATATAGCACGGCAACAACACAAAAACCAGTTGAGGAGTCTGTCACAACCGAGTCCACTAGTCAGAGAACAACAGTCGGCCATCCCCCAGAAACCACTTATAGCACTTTACCACATGGTCAACGCGGAAGTGTACACTATACCAGCACAACTCGTGCTCCAAGCACCTCAAGAACTCCAAGAACAACAACGACAACAACGACAACAACTACGCGTCGCCCCACTACAACCACTACCAGACGCACAACAACACTAAGAACCACAACGGCAAAACCCACTACTACCTCTACCACCACCACCACAACTACTACTGCAAAACCCACTACTACAACCACCACTGCTGAACCCTTAGATTCTTCTGAATTCTATCGCCTTGAAGCAGGTGATTCCTATACGTTGCCCTCTTGGTTAGCAGATATTGATGACCCTGAACTGGATGCTGCTGTTACTTTTATTGTGCCGACCGATATTAACGAATATAATCACACCGTCGATCGTGACCTGCAGCCACCACTAGAACCTTATATGGATCTGCTGAACATACAACTAAGCGCACCCATTCCAAGTGAATCCGAAACAACAACATCGACCACTAGTAGACCAACAACCACAACAACTACAACAATTAGACCTACTACTACTCGAAGTACAACCACATCTACCACCACACAACGTCCCACAACTACGACCACAGCACGTCGAACAACCATCTCCACCCAACGTCAACATTGGGTGCTCGCTAATCCCACCACCACAACGACGACCCAGAGACCAGCGGCATTCAATAGTTTCCCCAGCACAAGCAAACATCCAGCACAAACGCATTTCATTTCCACTGCAAATCAGTTTCACTCAAGCTCCAACCCGGCACAATTTGGCACCACCACGCCCACAATACACTCGCAGACAAGTCACACACACGAACAAAGTTTAACGTCCTTTAATCAAAATCTTCCTGCCTCAACTATAGATCCCATAACGAGCCAGAAGGCAGATGTTGATGCCGCTGCAAAACCATTTGGACACTCAAACCCCTTCCTGCCAACATTCAATAATGGTGCCTACAATACGCAACCCAAACCATTCTCAAGAAACTCGGGCAAATATAATCCGCCGAAGACCACTAGCACTACAACAACAACAACGAGCACGTCTACAACAACCACTACAACCCCTGCACCTTTTGAGGAGAATCCATTCGATTCGGCCACCGTTCCTGCATGGTTAAGCTCCTTTGATTATCCCGACGTTGGTCCGGGCGTTCCATTCGTTTACACGCCCGAAGAGTCGGAGTCCCCAGTCCAGAAAGAACTGCAGCCACCATCAAATTTCGACGCGCAAGCTACGGATAATTCCAGACCTATATTTGTTAGTTCCTCCCCCGCCTCCTTTAACTCCTTCAATAGCCCACATAATGTCCCACATCTCCACGATACGCAGACATCCATCGCTCACTCTTCCGTCACGAACTCTTTCTCTTCGCCTTCTACTATTCCATCAAAAGTCACGCTACCGCTTCCATCCATCAACGACAACAACTATAATAGTCCGCAGACTACGATAGCTGCCAAGGATTCTACAAACGACAAGGACAACCGTTTTTCTAGTGCTAATACTCACGCAGAAACCTCATCGAGTTTTAATCAAAATTTTGCAGCACCATTCGAAGCAGCCGCAGATGCATCGGGAGTAGGCTCCGCACCCGAACTGACACCAACTTCAACCGCCGAAGAGACGTTACCTACTGCAGGTAGTACGAAGACCACATTCTCAAAGAGCGACGACGGTAAGGTGATCACAAATAATGTGTTCCTCAGCGCGGCTGGCGGAACTGCACAGCCGCAGCAGCAACAAACGGTGAAACCTTTCGGTTTCTCAGGCACATTTGGAACACAGCAGAAAGGTAAGTTGAGAAAAGCGGACATTTATGTTAATCAAGGGATCGTTAAATAGGAACCGTTTTTGGGAATTAAAGATTTCGAAAGATAAAACTAAATATCGAAAATCAAAAGTAGATTTTATCCCGGTGTACTAAGAAATTCCAGTTCTTCGAATTTTAATATTCGAGGTGTCCACGTAAAAATTATCAGGCTTGACTATAGACATAATACTTAGCCAAAGCCATTGTTTAAGCCTCAGCCATAATAATAGTAGTAGTCTTAAATAATAGTTAATCGTTAATGGACATTCGACCAAGACTTGATCAGGGCATAGTGAAAAATTTATGACCTAGTTTCGATTGATCAAAGTTAAGCAAGACTACATCAATACTGACTTTCAGTGACCTGGTTAATTGAGGATTATTCAATACGCAGCCAAATCTCGGTTCACTATGATTTGTCTTACCAAACCTCAGGCACGTTTTACATTTGCAATATAGTCTATCATGTTCTCATAGTTTTTACAATCTAATGCCAAGTCATAGCTATTTTAAACCGAATCCAACTTAAAACGTATTATTTATTGATGTTGCAGCTCCGGGGATCGAACCAACGATGATTTAAAACAGCGACTCGGCTCGTAGTCCAGCGTACTTACCATCAGAGCTACTGATAGATAATATCGTCACTGCCATGCCAAAGGGGCGAATGTGCATTTTTAAAAATGTTGGGAAATCAAATTTTAAAGTGCTTTAAAAATTATCAAAATTTATATTTTTTCAATTTTTTCTGTTATTTTGGTTTATTCGTCAAATAATATAACGTATATAAAATATCTTTAGATTTGAACAACCTACTGAATTATAAATACGGATTTTGTGAGGCTATATCCTAATCAAAACCCTAATATTTTTTTTTATGTTACAACTTTTAATTAGTGCAAGATAAAATAGTGGGTAATGTAAAGGCATTAAATGTTTGTTTTTAAAGCACCTATCTATTGGCATCATTAATGAAAAATATTTTGCCAAACATTAATTTGCCATTTGTTATTTGCAGGAAAAAATGTTTGGCAAAATATTTTTAAATAATGATGCCAATCGATAGATGCTTTAAAAACAAACAATTAATACCTTTTTATAGCAAAAAAAAAAAAACGTAGAAATTGAAAAAATTGAAAATCTTGTCATGCCAAAAGGGCGAATCTTTTCTTTTTTTTGCTATAATTTTTTAATAGTACAAGATAAAATAGTGATGTAAAAGCAATTATTGTTTGTTTTCAAAGCATCTATCGATCTGCACCATTAATTATAAATATTTTGCCAAAAAAAATTTCCTGCAAATTATTGTTTGGCAAAATATTTTTAATTAATGAGATCGATAGGTGCTTTAAAAACAAACAATAAATGCCTCAAAACCAATATTTTATCTTATGCCAATAAAAAGTTATGGCGAAAAAACGTAAAGATTCGCCCTTTTGGTGTTGTCTATTGTGGCTAAAAATATCCAACAAAATGACACGTGATTTTGGCATAGCATACTTGAGGATAAACTACATTGAAAAATGTAAAAAAACGCAAATGTCAAAAATTGCACATTCACCCCTTTGGCATGATATTGACGATATATACTCTCATTTAAGAGCTAATTACGCTCTATATTCATTAAAAAAAGGAAGAAAACAATCGGAGGTGATGTGACAAAAAGTAATTTTTTATGGGAAACTGGTTTAGGGTCATGATGAACCAGATCAGTTTCATGGTTGGGTCATAATGATGTCTACCCTAATAGGTAATTTATGCTGTGTTCTTAGAATAGATAAGTAATCTAGATTCTAGTACTAGCTAGTGATATATTTCAGTGACAGAATAAACTACGACAACTAAACATTTAAATATTTATAAGAAGCATCAAATATATATCTATTAAAAATGTTCATATATCTACAGACTACCATCAGGCATCAACCACCAATCAATTCTTCTCGACCAGCGCTGGCTCCAGCTTCGCAACATCAGGTACAAACAGCTTCTCCTCCACCTCAAGCAACTTCAACAAAGCATCATCACCAAGTGCTTTCTCAGCGGCAGCCACCGGTTTCACCAAGAACCCCTTCACCAGTGCAAGCACCAATACAGCAACATCCAATGGTGGTACTGCTGCTGCTGACGGTAGTCGTTATACCGGTAGCTTTGGTGGTGCTCCTGGCGTACTCGGTGCCGGTAAAGTTGGTTATGCTGTGCAAACTGACGGTTCGATACGAGATCCTGATCACACATATCGTCCTGTTTCCGTGACGACAGCTGCTGCTACTGCACCCACAGCATCACCTGCAGTGCCACGCCCCGTTACGCAATCTGCTTTCGCTGGCTTCAATAACCACGTTGCCGCGCCTACTGCCGCTGCTGCTGTTGGCGGACAAAAGTATACGGGAAGATTTGGCGGACCACCTGGTATTTTGATACCTTATGACAATAGTAAGGTTGGCAATCCTTAAAATCCTACGAGCTTCCATATGCTACGAAATTTGAATGAATTAATTTTTAATTATTTATAAAATATTTTGTAAAATATTTAAATTATATAATTTTATTGGTTTTATTATTATGCTTCGTTTGTGGCATCTAAAATACTATATTTTTCAAACATTTTACTTTTTTTTATTATTATTATTATTTATATATGATTTTTTCATTTGCAAAATTCGTCTTTACACAAAAATTATTTTAATAATAAATTAGTTTTTAATTTTTATATAAAAAATAAATAAATATGTATACCTTTTGTATATATGTATATACATAAATCGAAAAAAAAGAAGTTTGACTTATAGAAACATAATTTAAATTATTTTGATATGTGCGCAACATCGAGAAAATATCATATTAAGGAAATGCAATTCAACATATATCATTGAAAATAAGAATACATTGTTTAATGGGTAATATTTCTGAAAGAACAACAATTTCTATCTTTAAATCAGAAAGGTTTTTTTTATTATAGAAATGCCAAAGTAAGAGGTCTTGAATATAATCGGAATTTTGTGCGAAGAAACGTCAAGTCTCATCAGAGTGGCTTCTGACAATGGATAATTCGACAACTTACTTAATATAATGACCTTTATAATATCCGTAAAAACTACTACTAAAAAGTACCACAAGGTTTTTAATTAAATTTTAAATCCTAAAGAAGAACACTAGCTGTGTTCCGTTTTAAACACATATTTGGCATAATAATGAATGCCCTTGGATGTTCATTGTAGATTTTTCGCTTTTCGGGACTAATTTATTGCGTCACAATTATTATAAAATTAGAAAAAAACAAGGATTGAAACCGTAACCGTAACCGAAACCGATATCCGTTTAAAACTGTTTCATTTTTAAAACCGAAATCGAAACCGTTATACGAAAATCAGAAATAAACCGATATCCCAAACCGAAATAAACGGTTTCGGTTTTATACCGGTTTAAAACGGATTTTAAAAATGTTTAATTTGTGAGCGGTAAATGGAATTAACAACAAATCACCAGCAACTCATTGTTAAAAATGATTCAATTTTTAATGATATTGTTTTTTTATCTATTCAATTAATACCATACCATCTATTCAATATAATACCATTTAAAGGGTCCTTTAATTGATTTTTGTGTGATTTTTCAAAACAGCTCAATTTTCGAAATATATATTAAGGATAACAGAATTATAATAAGATAATAAAAAAACGAGTTGGGAAATTTAGGTCACATGGGTAAGTTCGGTCACATGGGGCGGATTTTTATAGTCGGTCGGGCCCGACTATGGAATACCCTACACCTTTGGTAGGGATATTAACCCTCAGAATATTATTCATATATCAGAAATTTACGTCTTATATCCCCATAAATTAAAAAAAATATATATAAAGTATAAAAAAACTAAAAAAAAAAAATTGAAAAATGTAATTGGGCGGACCACGCCTATATTTAAAATTTTGAAAGGCTAATATTTCATAGATTTGATTTTAATAATTTACGTATCAAATTTCCACTATGAAAACCCGGGAAATAATGAAATAAAATGTGGGCGGATCACGCCCATTTTTGGACCACATATTTTTAGGTGAATTCTAACAATACCATTTAAATTTTATAACTATACCTTGAATACTTTTCGAGTTATTAGTTCCGAAAGAGTTATATAAAAATGACTTGTATGGGAGGTGGGCGTGTCCGTTGACCGATTTGGCTTATTTTCAAACACAGTTCCTACTTTTGGATAAAATATATTGAGACGAAATTTCATCGCATTCTGATCAGTATTTCTCAAGTTATTCTGTATTCGGACAGCAAGACAGCAAGACGGACAGACAGACAGACAGACAGACAGACAGACAGGCAGACAGGCAGACTTTTCCATACCGGACACGCCTCCTAAAAGGCGTTACAATATATGCACAAAGTTAATATACCCTGTACCTCATAGGTGTAGGGTACAACAATGGTAATGCAAGAAAAAATTAAAAAAAAAGGAAATTATAAAAATCTCAGTAACTACTTAAATAGTAAATACGAAATATAAAGTGCAAGTTCGACAAGTTCGAACATTTCAAGTATTGCAGTTCAAAATTTCTTTGGCTTTAATGGATGGAAATTGTACAAAAGTCTTCTTCTTCTCTTCATGAAGTTTAAGACAATTACCGATGTATTCTTGCTGCTCTTGTTTAAGGTTCGCTTCTCGGCTCACTTCTGCAATTCAGATCATATCTCAGGTGAAGTCAAAATGTTGCTTTTCATTGGCTTGTGGCCACGATTGAAATTGTTTCTTGGCGAAATCAATTAAATAATTCATATAACACAATATTTTCACTAAAATAACAGCAAACATTCTTAAATTACGTTTCCCACTTTACCCCAATATCACAAATTGAACATAACTTAGCACCATATAAACAATGTTAAATTATTTGAAAAATATGGAAAAAAAGAAATTTTATACAAAAACCGAAATCAAAACCGAAACCGTAATTTGGAACCGGTTTACCCAAACCGTTTCGTTATAAAAACTTAAAACTTAAAACCGAAACAGTAACCGAAACCGAAACGCGGAAAAACCGAAATCGAAACCGTTATTTAGGTTTCAATTCTTGGAAAAAAAAACTAATTATAATTTCTTGGTACATACTCAGAATTTTACTTTAATCAAATTTAAATAGAACCTTTAAACATTTGTAGTTTTAAACACATAATTACTTTGATTATACTTTAAAAAGTTTCATTTTCAAACCACACAAAATGCATTAAAAACTTATTTCAATATAATTAACCTCTCCTGGCTACACACGCATTGACGCATCCGTTTGGGCAAAAACAACACATTACACCATCCGACACGTCTTTTAAAAAAGCCAATATATTCTTAAAGTACGTTTAAAATAAAATACAAATGTGTGTCCCAGTTTTTCTAGATCAATTCGTTTCAATCACTAATACGACCCTTTCATATTATAAATTAATTTAATTTTTTTACGAAAATAATCCAATTCGAGATATTTCCTTGATAAAAGACTAAAAACTAATTAATATTTTAAATTTTAATCTTAAATACCGTTTACCATGTTCGTCCAAATTTTGGTAGGAAGAATTGCAAATTAATTTTTGAGAGTTTGTCTCTCATCAGCAGCAATCATTTTCTTAAAAGTGTTCGCCTTTTTGTGGCCCTCTTTTCTTCTGGACTTTTCTGATTTCTAAACTGTAGTACTCATAATGTAATATGACGGTAAAACACAAAAGGTGAATGAATACAAAATAGATTTAATTTAATTATATATTTTATGAATAAATGTAGATAAATAAACAATTAGTATTTAAATGTGCATACTTTTAGGTAGAAAATTCAATTCAGATATTATAAAGGGTTTTTCAACAGGGACGCTACAAAAGTAGAGCGACAGGGACAGCAAACGACGCAATATTTCTTGCCGCTCTTTTGACAGTTCTCTTGAGTAAGGTTTGCCATTTCATGATGGAAAGATTCAATAAACATCAATAGTTTGGAATTGGTTTACTGGCTTAAGAAAACTCTATGGAAGAACTTGAAAAATGTAAATTTTGTCGACCAAAATTTTATTAAAAAATGCATTTAAAAAATGGCGAAAAATTAAAAACGCAAGATGATGCACAGTTTGTAATATCGCAAAATTAGCCTGTACATTTTTAAAGAAAATGATGTAAAAATAAAAGAAATCTATGGATACGTTTTGAGAACAGAAAACATCATGCGAAAGCACTGCAATTGGGTATTAACTAAAAAATTCGCTTAATATGTTTATACCCTATACCCATGGGTTAGAAGTTATAAAATATATGTGAGGATATTTTACAGCCTCTTCTTGGTCAACATCACTTTCCGAGTCGATTTAGATATGACCGTCTGTCTGTCCGCCTATACACGATAACTTTAAAACTGCTATTCTGAATGATGTAAAATTTATTTTCAATATATTTTAGTAGAATAGTAATTCGAACTTCGAAAATGATTCGATTTAGTCAACGTAGTCTACTACATCCACTACGAAATATGGGTTTACTTTTAGGATCACATATCTCGTTAAGTATTAAAGATAAAGTTATAAAATTTAAAATTAATTACAAGCAATCATCTATCAATAGGTGCTCCAAAAAAAATCGTGATCCGCTCACATTTTTTATTTTTTGTTTTTATGCCTATTTGTATAGCACTCAATTATATTGCTTTCACATAACTTTTTTTATCCTCAAATGTTACCCATATATTTCTGTCATTTATAGCTCAATTTATTCGAAAGAGTGTGAACTAATTTTGAAAGTTTAAAATTTCCATTTTTTTAATTGAATTTTTTCTAAATTTTTGATGAAAAAATGTTTTTTCAAGTTCTCCTTTTGAGTTCTCTTAAACTAATGAACAAATTTCAAAATGTTTTAAGAAATGTTTATTTGATATTCAATTAACTCTCATTCAATATAACATTTGATCATATGTGTTATTTAAAACGCGAGATATTTGCAAATATATGTGACCACATTTATGAAAGCTCGGTCCAAAAGTTATTGGCCCATATTTTGTAAACCTATCCAAAGAAACATTATTAAACCATATTTTCGGAATAAGGGCGTCATTTTACATAATACAAAAATAACCTTGACTGCTGCGCAGAATGGCTGTTGTGTAGTGTTATTATTACATATTTTATAACTTTTACTTTTTAATTATAACAGCTTTGATCATTTTCATCAATTTGAAAAAAATTATTTCATCATATTGTTACGAAAACAGGTAATTTGCCCCATAGTGCAAGCAATCAACAAGAATAAATGAGACACAACACAATTCAGTGCACTAAGCAATGTGTTAGAAAAACACGGACGATCATTCAGCGCATTGAGGCAATGTGAGAGAAAGAGATAGAAGATCAGCGCATAAAACACATGAGTGCGAGTGAGATAGAAATAACATGTAGTATTCACGAGCAGTGTGGAAGGTTCTCGAAACATGTCGAAGCGTTTCGAAACTTGTCGAACTGATGCATGCAGTATATATGGGCGCCGCATCTGAGGTGAGAACAATATCAAATTTAGTGGACATGCAGCAGTCGTTAGAATTTGCTATTAGTAGAGTTGTTAGTTAATGTGAATTAATACTGTTAATTGTTATAATTTAAACCAAACATAAGAGTGTTTTTATTTTGTACACAATCCAGAGATACGAACTTGTAGAACAGTTTTCCGTAGACTTTATTTTCGTCACAATATGATATACGAGTCGTACGAGTGATATCAGTAAAACATTAAAATGCATTTTAAAATATTAAACGAATTGATCCAGAAGAACTAGAAAACACGTGTATTTTATCTTTTAGCGTATTTTAAATGATTTTCTCATGTATGCAGTCAAATGTTTAATTTTGTCCTACAGTGTTATATATGAAATTTTCAAGCTACTTTTTCCACGCGAATTAAAGTTCGTTAGCCAAGATTCACAAGTCTGTGGAAAAACATGCCAAACTGAGGGTAATTTTGCGAAATCAATAAGGCGCTCATTAACCACAACCCTTTACTCAAGCATGGGCTTCAAAACCGCATAGGGTAGTAGAATTTTTGGCAGATAACAAATGTTTATCTTTTTTATAAAAGTAACAAACAAAAAATATACACGTCATAATTTGCTGCATTGTTTTTATTGTAAATAAATATGTATATAGTTTATATATGATAAAAAATGGTAACTATGAGGGCGGAGTTCTGATGAAGTTTCGCGAAAATTGCGTGTCAGATTCGCATTAATTTTAGTTTTCAGTTTGTTTTTGAAGGCATTTCTTTCGATTAACAATTTTCTTTGCCCTTAGGTTTTTGGTTATGTTTTCCATTTTTTGCTGTTGATATTTTTATGGCGCAATGAAACATGCTATAAAATTATGCCATAAGCAATGTTTATTGACAATAATAACGACAGCTTTAATTTGTATTTGCAGTCAGCTGTTGTCGCCAAATTAATCAATTTCGAATTTGTTTTTTTATCAACCCTTCGATTATGCAGGTTACTTCCCAATAGGTTTGATACATTTTATAATAGCAACAGGTTCTTGTTTTGATTTCTTTACTACACTTCATGTCATATTAAGTCAGTAATTGCTCTGTCAGTAGTCACACAAAAACCCACTTTTATTTTGGGCGCACCTGCAGCAACCATTTAAAACTGAGTTGCATTATTTATTTACCATTCGCATGCTTCGTGAATAGCGAAAAAAAAAAATCGAGCGATATCGCTGCTTGACATCGCAATAGATTCCAAGTTTATTTTACTAAATTTTACTATTCTGCGCTAAGATGCCAACGTTATACATATAAATTAGTGTATTCACAGTTTTATGGTATTGACACGAATTACAGTAATTATACTGTGGACACCACTTTATGATTGGTTAAATGTTTCATCAACTAAATGCAGTTAAACTTATAAAGTATCTTCATTTCGTGAAATACGACATCAAAAATGCTGCCTAAGTTGTGGTATTTCACTTTGATAAGGGACTAGCAGGGACTCATGCTTCGCTGTGGACTTTTTTATTGGTGTTATAAATGTAGTGACGAAGACAAAAATAATTATCCGCCAAAACAACTTTATTCAAAAACAATTCTTCCTCGGACTGTTCTTTTCCATATTATTCTTACCCGTAGAATTCTTCCCAGTAGAATTCATCCCCGTGAAATTCTTCCACACTTTCCCGTAGAATTCTTCCCAGTTGAATTCTTCCCAGTAGAGTTTTACCCCGTAGAACTTTTAGTGTTGTGAATTTTGGTGTGGTGAGGTTGGTATACCCTGGTGTGAAATATCTTGATGTCACTATGAAAACTGTCTATACACTATCATGAAAATGTGTCTTCTAGGGGGAGTACCACGCCTAGTGGACCAATCTCATTGGTCTCATTGTGTCATTTTATACATAAATATATACATATATCCATACATACAACAATACAAACATTCACAAAAATATAGTACACAGAAAAAAACAATCGACGAAAATATAGCAAACGATATTAATTACATTCATTAATCAACCTAGCAATGAAATTCACTAATTTAATGAAAACATTTGCTATTCTTTGTTGTATAAGCAATTTCGTTCATTAATATGAATATTTGTACGTCATTGCAGCAAATAATTAATTAATTTGCTGCATGCTCATATTAGCAAAGGGAAAAAATTCATGGAAGAATTTCATATTAGCAAAGGTAATTGCTGATTTAACGAAGAATAGCGAATTTTTTCATTATATTAATGAATTTCATTGCTGGATTGATTAATGAATGCAATTAATATATTTGCTAAATATCGGTTATGTTTATCTGTGTAAATGCAATAATTAATAGTACCTGTGTTATTGTGTCGTGACGAAGAACTGTGAATACGCTAAATATGTGATATGTCTTAAAAACTAATAAATTTAAGACAGTAAAATAATTATTCATCTTATTATTGCAATTTTTCAGTAGATTTGCTCAGGTAAAATAAATAATATATTGTTGTAAATGTGGAAACATTCATGTTATTGTACATTTTCCAAAGCAATTTTCTTTGTATATTGGCAATCTATCAATTATCGTCCCGTCGTTTAAAAATCAGAACGTTATATATTGACTTCCGATAAATAGATCCAAAATGAGAATCTTATTTCTTCACTGTTTGATGAAAAAAATGCATAGATTAGTTAGTGCATACCACGCTATTTAAAAGTTATACAAAGTCTATACAGTGTGATTCAGATTAACTGTCAGTAAAATAAAGTGTAATAAAAACTAAAAAAATAGTTGAAATTTGACAATTTGTTTATATTTGTTTTGTTAAATTACTTTGATTCCTGTTTCTTTGATTGCTTGTCGCAAACGTAATAGATGATTGGTACCATATTTTCAATCATTTTATCCAAAATCCATATCAAGCTTTTCTAAACTTCATAGTCTTTTTGGTCTTCCCAACTCGAAACTGTTTTTGCTAGTCGGTAAAACCATGAATTCGTTGTTTCTGGTATAATTTAAGACCAAGATCGTTTTTCAGTATCCGCCGCATTATTTCACTTCCTTGCCATATATTGGCCCAATGGCGCTAAATTTTGTCGTATTCTTCCTCTGACGCATATCACGGTCCGATTCGTGATCACAATCCGTGTACGTCATCATTTCTTTTATATTTTTCAGGTTATCATTCTGTTATAGCGTTTTATTGTCTAGCATATTCCAATTTCTAGTTGTTAATCTTTTTTTATTATTAAGTATATCAGAATTTTTATTTCTTTTCAACATAAATTCATAACGAGTTCTATAATAATGTTATTAATCTATTTTCCAAGTGTGAAATTAATGTTAGAAAATGGCATAATATAATATCTTTCGATCTTTCGCTGATTTCGAGAAAGGTTAAAATGACTGACAGTTACTTTTTACCATACACTTAAAAACCACGAATGTTTACCAGAAAAAAAAATAGCCCTAAACATCGATGTACGTGTAAAGTACTTAGATCGGATTTGAGACATTTTTAAAAATGATCACATTTCGAAAAACAACTAATTTCAGAAATTTTCGAACATGAAAATGACAATGAATTATTAAGAATAGTTGGGAAAAATACTCCATTAAAATTTTTGAATTTATTTTTATTGTTTTGAAATAAAGGAAATCAAATTGATTTATATTTATTTTTGAATTAAAGCAGCCTTCGATGGAAAAATTGTTCAATGACTTGAGACGTGGATGAAAATAATTCGCACGGCGTGTCCGTCACGTGTTTAAAATTTCTATTCCAGGAATTTTAACTTTCGTTTAAACCATTGCAGTTCATTTTAGGTACACTCAAAATAAAATCTGCTTAAAATACATGACATCGTTCGTGTATTTTACGAAAAAATTCGTTAAATTTATCCACGAAATATTTCGTAAAATACACGAACGAACTTTCGTAAATTTATGATAAAATTACGAATATTAATTCTTTATTTTACGAAACTATTCGTAGATTTTATCTACGAAAGCATTCGTACATAATACGAAAGATTCGTAATTTATTGAATATTTGTGTACCTTTTTACGAATACATTCCTACATTTTACGAAAGTATTCGTAGATTTATGAATCATTTAACAATATTTTACGAATCTTTCGTAAACACAGAACACATTTTAAAACTGTTTGTATTTTATAACTATCTGCTTGCGACCGTGACGAAAAAATGCAGCTCCAAGTTGCTATTTGATGTAATTGATTTCTGTTTTTACTAATTATTTAAAAAAAAACACGAATGTTTCGTAAAATTCTAAATATAAACTCACAATTTACGAAAGTTTAGTCATTTCATCATAAAATGTAAAGCTCATTCGTAAAATATGTTATTCTTTCGTTAAAAAATTGTAATAGAAAATAATATAACGAAAGTTTTGTAATTTAAACGAAATATTCGTAATATTGTTGTTTTTTTTTTTAATTTTACGAATATAATTTAATGTTCGTAATATAAACGAATCGTTCGTAAAAAAATATTTTGAGAAAAAAATATAAATTACAAATGTTTCGTGTATTCTACGAATTATTCGTGTATTTAACGAAATTAAAAATTACGATAAAATTTTTCGTAAAATGTCCCAGAAATTATTTTGAGTGTAACCATTGTATTTTATTAGTACTTCTTGTGAATAATTCGAACGTACATTCGAAGAACAACCTTTGCTTTTTTTATATTAGCCAAATGTCAAAATAAGCCAATAGTTTTGCTGCAAATATCCACAACCCGAGTGGAAATTTAGTTCAGTTTAGTGAACACACAAATTAGTCTCAATAACTTTTGCAATGACAAAATGTTAACGTTTTGAGTCTAAAATTTAAAAAAATAATTTGAATTTGTTTTGCATTTGTGTTTAACATTTATTTATTAGAATATTTTATTTTATTAGAATAATTTTGTTACCCAATTTTATTATAAATGATGTTTAATAACATCTCGATTATATTATACTATTAGCTGGACCCGTATACAGCGTTGTCCGTGCTAAGTTTTTGTAAATGCAAAAATACATCTTTTAAAGTTAGGATACATTCACGCCTCTTTTTAGTACATGCCTACGTCGCCCGCTCACATTCTACGGAAAGATTACAATGTTCAATATGATCCTTTGTTTCGATTTTTACAACCCTGCTCTTAGTATGTCAGGAGTTATAGGAATTTTAATCTTTTGGTTATATGGAAGGTGCCACGACACGTTGTCCAATCACACCCACATTCTACGTTACGGTTGGAGTTATAAATATGAACATTTGATTCGATTTTTGTAACTCTACTCTTAGCATGTCAGGAGTTATAGCAATTTTAATGTTTTGATTATATGGGAGGTGCCACGCCCACCTTAGTGCGCGCCTACGTCGAGAGATGAACACCCTATCCAAATTTCATGTTCCTAGGTCAAAGTGTTTAGGCTGGGCGTTGATGGATCAGTCTGTCACTCAATCAGGACTTATTCTTTTATATTATAATATACCGATTTACAATCAGATTTTTTCATGATTTTTAGTTTACATTCTATGTAAAGGATAGATCAGGTTGCCTTAGTTGGATTTTAAATTTGGATTGCCCTATTCGATCCTGATTACGTTCTTTTCAGGTGCCTTTGGAAGGATGCTCATCAGGAATGATTCTGATCAGGAACGGAGGCGAAATAAGGCTAACCTTAACAAATTTCCACACGGGAAGGCAGGATGTTCTCTGTGAGTTTATTGTAAATATTACAATTTTCTTTATTCTTGAGGCAAACATCTTGTAACTAGGCCAAGATTACTTTAACCTATGGTATGTTTAAATATTTCCTACAAATATAACTATTGACTATTAGAGATTATTATTTCTTGTTAAATTGATATATGTATATACCTCGTTTATAGTTTTATTTCGAATTCATTAATGTTTTATGTCAACAGTAAAAAGTAAAACAAACTACTTAATATTGATCAAGATGTGCATGTACAAATTATGGGTACATGACGGGAATATTGTCTAATTCTTTTAGTTTTTCTTTTTTTTTCGTTTGCAATAACGACATTTACAAGAATGCATTGTTGTATATACTTTATTATAACTTGTCATCGAATTAACTTTAACGACAGAACACCATCCCCCAACTCTTGGGAATCAACATGACTACGTTTCATGCGGAACGGTTATTAAGTCAACATTTAAATATCTTACCATTCGAGAGTTCAGTACGACGCGGGAGACATAAGGATACGGACGTATTTTTGGAAAAGTGGAGTAAATAAAAATTAGCAAAATTTTTAAATTAAGTAAAGTATTTTTTGTAACTAAGAAAGTGAAAAATATTTAATAATTTCAATGTTCAATCAAAGTTGAGTTAATAAACCAATTAAAAACTAAATACTATAATTTGAATAGATCTCCTCGTGGTATAAATTAAATGAATGAATAAGTAAATAAATAAATAAGTAAGTAAGTAAGTAAGTAAGTAAGTAAGTAAATAAATAAATAAATAAACAATTAAATATATAAATAATTAAATTAATAAATAAAATATAAAAACAAAATGCCGCGTAAAAAACAAAAAGTCGACACACTCGAGGAAATTGAAACTAGTATAAAATTATTATGCGACCAATCCAACAACCACATGAAAGTTCGTGCATATGATAGAGCTTTGGCTGGCTACAATCAGGTACGTAAGCTTTTTATACTAGTATTGGCAAACTTACTTTGAATTAAATCTGAAAATTGTAAACGGAATCGGTTGTGTTTATTTGTGGTAAAAATATTAAAATAATGCAGTCAAGATGGAGAGGTAATAATACTACAACGTTTTAATAAATAACATTTTAATAAAAACTAAATTTTATTAAAATAACTCTTTTTGTATAATATAAAAAATATAAATACAATTTAAAATAAACTATATATTGTTAATATTAACTACAACTTTAACCGACAGTTTTCGCAATCAATGTTACACAGGGTGTTTGGTTCATTGATGTCAATAATTCATTGAATTATTCTCTGAACCAAAAAAAATAATAAAATTAAAAATAAAATGATGTCCTTTTTTGCTACCTGTTTAAGATACAGGGTATTTAGTAAATGCATATTACTGACATAACCCAGTCAATAAAATTGGTTATAAAGTATAATATGGTGATAAATGATTATAAATTTTTAATTCATATTTTAGAAAATTAAATTACCTTTCCAATGTTATATTTATCACACCTTCGAACCCCATGATTTCTTCCTTATTTGAACCGAACGTAAAGTAGAAATTTACAAAAATAAAAATTCCAATATTTACTTTGCCATTTTTTCTCAAAATTTCGCTATCGATCGCTCCATTTTAATGATTTTCTAATTTATAATGATTTTATATGCATCTACGATTTAAATATTTGTAGAAGAAAATTACATTTTTCGAGTTCTTCTATCGAATTCTCTCAAACCAGTAAACTAATTTAAAAATTTTTGAGGAATTTAAATTATCTTTTATTTAGTATTAAATTTGATAAATCCCGATATTTAAAACGCGAAATATTTTCAAATATATGTAACCACCTTTTTGAAAGCTCTGTTCAAAAGATATTAGCCGTTATCCCGTAAACCTATCCATAGAATTTTTTAATTAATATATTCGAATTCTGCGGGTCATTGCCAATAATACAAAAATAGTGCCATTTACGCAAACTTTTTTCTTATTTTGTTGTGTTGTGTAATTGTTTGCATTAGACTAACACTAGATATTCATGATTTAAAATCGACAAAAGGTCAAGCCCTATAAATGCTTTTTTGGATTAGAAAATCGATGTGATGAATTTTCAATGAAATCCGAATATGAGAAATGGACCCGCTGGGATCTCAAATTGAATTCTAATCTCCCTAATTCTAATCTCTTCTCCCAAACACCACACGGATAGAAAATATTTGTTTGAATATGTTTGAATGTAATTAAAAAGTAATACGACATTACCATACATGTATTAAGACTCGAATACACGATAGAGAAATAAGCTAGAGTTAGAAAAAAAAATCTCCCTACTGTGGAACTCTATGTAGTGTTTACACAGCTCTATGAGATTTTTTGCTCTATTTTGCTCTATCTCTAGCTATTTTCTCTATCGCCCTTAGAAATGAAGTGTAATTAAATTATAATCGAAATTGAATTTATTTTTGCTCACGTGTAAACATTTTATATTGTCGAGCAGAATCTGTCAAATTTACTATAAATATGTTACAATACCAATATAAAATTTTAATTGCATTTGAATAAACTATTTCTTGGCAATTTACTTGGTTAAAACTATGTTTCGAAATACAGAAAATGCTAATCAAATCTAAATACAACGTATGTTCGCAACGCTCGTCTTAATTCGATAATTTATCGACTGACGAAGTTGGCAACGTTGCGCAGCATTTTCTACCTATGCCATCTTTTGGCATCTTTGAACATATTTGATGTTTAAAAACAAACAAAAAATAAATTGGATTTAAATAAATGTATTCTTCCACCATTCTTCTTGTATACGAAGTTGGCACTCGTTGAGCAGAATTTTCTATCTACGTCTCTTTTGTCGTCGTTTGAAGTATGTATAGTGTCATTTTAAACATACTGATGTTTGAAAACAAACAAAAAATTAATTCTTGTATATAAAGTTGACACTCGTTGTTCAACATTTTCTGCGTATGTGACTTTTGTTGTTCGTTGAGAAAACGTGTTCGCGTCGGTAATAATTCGCGTCGGCGTTTGTAAATTAAATAAATATATAAATTGTGTTATAAAAAGTACTAATAGTAACTGAGTATAATATAGTGCAGTATATAATTTCTGAAACTAATGTGAAAAAACAACTAATAAAAATCTTTACAAAAGCCTCCGTGAATTTCTTGCCTACGCTATGTGCTGTACTGAGATCAACTGTAACTGTACCAAATATAAAGCGAGCCTGGATTGTCTGGTTTAGCGTCTGCAGGTGCAATTGTGCATTCATTAATGCTGTAACTAGTACTTGCAGTTTTAAACCAATTATTTATTCATGCATTTAAAAATTTGTATATGAATTCTCTTATTATAATTTTCCACTGTGCATGTTTAAAGATTTTTAATAAAATAAATAAAAAAAAAACAACATTTTATTTTCAGGATTTTTTTCGAAAAATATTTAAATATATTTCTATGCAAACATACTACTTTTTGTACTGAAACAACTGATATGTTTCACTGGAAACATATTTATATTCAGGTCGTTCAAAATCATGTTTTAATTTGAACATATTAATGTTTCGGTTCAAATTTTTATTTTGTTTGGATGTAGTAATTATTATGGTTTCATTAGAACATACACCATTTTAAGGGGCAACATTAAAATGTTTCCGTGATATTATAATGTAAGTCAGAGCTCCTTACAACACTGTTCAAGCCTCAAAACAACCCTGTTTACAAATGATGTATCAGTCAATTATATATTATGTTTACCTAAAATTCCAAGCATACATGTTAATGCCTGCAAAGTTATGTTTGGGAGAGCCCTTTTTTTTGCAGCGTGCATAAACTAAAAAAGTGGATATGTCATCGGTTAGAAAATTTCATTACTGTGTCAATAAACTACACAGTGCAACAATTGCCCAACTTTTTCTTCCATCTTCCGATTTATAACGAATCTGAAGTCCGTTTTGCTCTATCAGCTCTGGGTTCCTAACAATTTGGAGTCAAATATGAACAATTAGGGTATTTAAAGACAGTACTCGAAATATTTTCATTTCAAAAG
Source organism: Dryomyza anilis (assembly GCA_951804985.1). Lineage (NCBI taxonomy): Eukaryota > Metazoa > Arthropoda > Insecta > Diptera > Dryomyzidae > Dryomyza > Dryomyza anilis. The sequence continues at coordinate 70,588,108 of OX638133.1, forward strand.
ATACAGGTTTGGTGCCTTCAGAAATGTTGTTTATCATGAACAGACGTACTTTTTTTTACTTTTACACCATCGTCCAAACGCTCTTTTATAACCCCCGTTTTTTGAATTTGGACCCTACTAATTACAAATTTTGACATATCGCGTGAACGCTTGAGAAAACTATTATACGCACTATTATACTATTATACGCAAATATGTTCCCATAAAACATGAGGTGAGGTCCTCAAATTACGAAATTTCCTCCGATCCACCCATTAAACAGAATAATAAAAAAGCTAAAAAAACAATATATTTAATATTTTGTTTATAACGTTGAAGGCACATTTTACAAAGTTTTTCAAAAGCTGAAATAAAAATTATATATTCTTGTGAATTTCAACATTCTACAAACAATGGCGTATTTACTTTTCTTCCTAGACATCCTGTTTCAAGGATATTTGACAATAACGAAAAATTTCTGTTTTAAGGCATGATTTAGCATGGTAGTCGTTAGGTGGAAAGTCACACTCATATTTCTTGTATCTAAAATTTGCATAAATTCTCACACATATAGTGTTAATATTGATTTTAAATATACTTATCATGGTTTTCGAGATATATTTAATAAAAAGCAAATTTTTGGGATAATAAAAATCATTTTTGGGTATTTATTTTTTGGCATCCAGGTGAACACCATTCTTGTACTTTAAGTTTTAACTTAGCAATTTATATCAATTTTAAAACTGCATATAATATTAATTCGTATGTGCTTATTTTGGATTCAAAATCTATAAGCTTAACCTTTACCAAACAAAAGTAAGCCCTAAAACACAGCATTTCGCTTTTGTCGTATATCCTTGAAACAAAACGTCTAGGAAAACTGCAAACGCCATTATTTTTATAATATTGAAATTCATAAGAATATATAACTTTTATTTTTGCTACAGAAAATTTTACACACAACGTAATGAACAAGATACAAAATTATTTTGAGTACTGTCTTTAAACAGCCTAACTGTTGATATTTGATCTCATAATGTGAGGAGCCCAGAGCTGATAGAGAAAAACGGACTTCAGATTCGAGATCAGCGACCCGACGTTACTCGTTATCAAATCACCATACTATGATGTTTAATATTATTTCAGTAGTAAATGGAATTCATTAGAGATGACTTATTTAGATAATGTAAGATAACTTTAATCGGACTGTGATAGGAGTATTATTGATGATTATCGTAATGTTTTTGTTTTATAATGCTATAAACTATTAAAAATACCTATAAAATAATTTTCTACAACTTAAACATTTAACGAACAATAATTCCTTGTAGAAATTTACCCTTTTAAAGTAAACATGATCATAACCTGACCATTTTGCCATGTAACTGTGGTGGGGTTATGTCAAGGAAAAAAAACAATGATCAGTTCCCGATTATGACCCTAAAACAATTTCCACTAGGGATGTTCCGATATATTCTATCTCAACTCATGCCAAAAGACCGACGATATGAGCATGACAAAGGTCACCAAGCTGAACATATGAATCCACCCCATGCTACGTATCGATTAACAATGTCTCCAGGCAACGACACCACTAGCAGTTCAATTGTTTTAAGGACAAGGTGTGAAATTTTCACACATTGAAGTGCGAAACATTCAAAGAAACATCAAATTTTAGTCTCTTCGAGTGTCAAGTGTTTTCGAAATTAATAAAGTGTTCAAGTTCTTTAAAGTATATTGTCTAAACTGTCCAAAATGTCCAACGTATTAAAGAGTTTCCTCGCCATGGACAAGGAGCAAGAGCTGATGCAGAGTTTTCTGCGTGTCGGTGTCAATAGTGACGAGGAACCGATGGACGAGCCTACCAAAAGAAATGGCCGTCGTCGATATTCGAAAAAATCACAATCACGTGATCGACGACAATCGGAATGGCAGGCAACGGCGGATCGTCGCAAATCGGTGAAGCACTTGGATGATGACGCAGCTGTTGGCCTCCCCACAGAAAAGGGAGCGCCACGCATGAATCGCATTGAGGCCGAGTTGAGGGCTGCGCGCAAGAGAACCGAGGATCAACAGCAGAAGAAGAAAAAGCCGAAGGAGAACTTTGTCGATTTCTATACGGACAAGGATCGCGCGGCTGCCGTCAGTGCAGGCGTATTCGATATCAAGCAGAGTCTGCAGATAAAGCAGAAGCAAGATCGAAACGAAGCACTTTTAATACCGGACGAGGCCGATATAAGTTCGATAATAGCGCTGGGTCTTAAAGAGATAAAAAATGCCAACCCGGAGAATGCAGTGCATTTCTTTTCGAAGGTTGTATTCTTTGAGACTTTACAAATCGCTTCAATAATTTTCCAAACACTTTTTTCTATTTGGAATATTTTCCCATTTAATTGATACATTTTATATAGAACTTTATCTAATTTTTCTATTTTCTCTATTTGCAGGCACTCGAGCTCAACAACACCGACATTAACGCCTTGGTCTCGCGCAGCAAATGCTACCTTTTGCTCGGCGAAGCTTCCAAGGCACTGCAGGATGCGGAGACGGCACTCACCGAGGAAGCGAACAACATACGCGCCATTTATCAGAAAGCCGAATCGCTCTACTATCTGGGTCAATTCGAGCAGAGTCTCATGTACTTTCATCGTGGTCTACGAGCGCGTCCCGAGTTGGCCTCCTTTCGGCTGGGCGTGCAAAAGACACAGGAAGCCATCGAGAACACAATCGGTGTGGGCAATACACGTGGCATTGTCGGCAAATCGTTGCCAAAATCGAATAGATCCAAGAAATCCGGTGACAACACACCGAAATCACAACAGAACAGTTCGCGACCACCACGCCCTAAGCCGACAAAAGCCGAGTTGGAGCGACGCAACGCGCGTAAACTACTCGGCGAGTTGTGCGTCGACAAGGAGTACTTGGAGAATCTGCTCAAACATCCGGATTTGGTGCGTGCCGATACGAATACAGAGAATATATCGGTACACGCCAAGGAGGCTGTAGAGTTTCTGAATAAACGACAGGAGTTCTGGCGACAACAGCGCACTTGCACCGCGTTGCCGAATCACAAAAATCTACCGCTTGATGCTTTGCCGCGTTGGTTTTAAAGAGAATGTCATGGATGTAACTACCTATCGGTTGGAAGGGCAGTCCTTCTTTTGCATAGACTGTTCTTTAAAAAATGGAAGAATAAGCTAATTTGTCCTTCTTTTTTATTGTTAACATTTACTATAAATAAATCAATATAATTCGTCTTTACTTATCACCGATTCTCGGATACTTTTTCTAGATAATTCTCTTGTTTAGTTTTACAGTATTCTGATGGAAATCATTACGAAATCCTACCAACTATCGAACTACCAACCGTACACCTTTTGGAAGAGTAGCCCTTCTTTTCTGTAGGTTATCCTTTTAATAATGAAGAAACAGTCTTTTGCCCTTCTTAATTATGTTAATAATTCCATCTTTTGCATAGACTGTTCTTTAAAAAAGGAAGAATAAGCTAATTTGTCCATCTTTTTTTGTTGTTAACATTTACTATTAATAAATCAATATAATTCGTCTTTACTTATTAGCGATTCTCTGATACTTTTTCGATATAATTCTCTAGTTTAGTCTTACAAAATTCTGATGGAAATCATTTCGAAATCGTATCAACTATCGTACTACCAACCATGCACCTTTAGGAAGAGTAGTCCATCTTTTCTGTAGGTTAACCTTTTAAAAATGAAAAAACAGTCTTTTGTCCTTCTTTTTCTTAATTATCTTCTGTTTATACAAATTCATGGATGTAACTATTGTACTGTACTGCTTTTGGAAGAATATTCCTTCTTTTTGAGAGGATGTCCTTTTAAAAATGAAGAATAAGCTAATATGTCCTTCTTTTTTCAAATTAAAAGTTAATGACCAAAAAATACCAATCGTACTCCTTTTAAAAGGACGGCCCATCTTAAATTCAATAGAAAGAAAAGCCTCTTTTGCCCTTATTTTACACTTATTTTACTAATCATCGTCTTTTTACTATTCATAAATCAATATTATTCGTATTTCTGGGTCACAGATGCTCTGAAACTATTCCGAGAGAAATCTCCAGTTTAATTCAGAATTTTGATGGAATTTATTTCGAAATCGCACCAACGTTTTTACTACCAACTGTACTCGTTTTGGAAGAACAAATGAAGACAAAACTCTTCTGTCTTTATTTTTCTGAATTATTTTCTTTTTCTTAATTAAATTAAGTGTTACTAACGTGGTGGTTACCTTAACATGGTGTAGGGGCTTAAGTTACAATGACTCAATAAGGTTAAACTGACGGAAACTTTTTAAAATTTCTGGTAGGGTCACCCTTGTCCGACAGGCTTGTAATGAGTAACGAACTAAATACTACCAAAGGATTTTTTTATTTGTGGGATGGCAGACTCTAAAGAAATCCCACACCACCGCTCTGGGTCAACATAAAGCCATAACTACTCCAGGTGGTATCCACAAAAGTGGCAATCCACCCGTTTCGGCGGCTGAGGCAAGTATTCTGGAGGCTTCAACCCAGATACGAACACAGGTACGATGAACCTTTCCGCTCCTGTAGGTAGGGGTTCATCGTGCACCTCCATCTCCCAAATATATGAGACAGCTAGGAATCTAGAGGAAGATAATGACAACGCAGTGGTTTCCATACCAGTAGAGGAAAGTTTCGGTTCGGTTATGCCTACGACTAATCCTCCGCTGTTCGACAGTGTTGTTTTCTCTCAGTAATCCCAGAGAGACCGACACACAACTGGAAGCTAAACTTCCATTGGAGACCGAATACGGATCTCTGAATACAGAGGTCAGGTTGTCTGACGCCCAGGAGAGTAGGAGAAGGAAGAATAACGCAAAAGATCGCAAAGAGACTGATAAATCCAATGCTTTCTCTTCCCCAGCTACCACAGCAAAACACGATAGATCGGTGGAGGTTACTCCGACTGAAGCCGGACCATCCGCTGCTGCCCTGGTGGCTGCCAATGCACCAAACAAGCGCAAGGGTAAGAAGTTTAAAACCTTCACTGCTACTGCGAAACTCCGTAGCTCCCGTAACACGAGTCTACAGTGATATTGCTTCCACAAGCAAGAGCACTGGCGCTTCATGTTCCGGATCGACTGCGGATGAACTGCCTTCAACACCCACTGGTAGAGCTCTTGGGTCGCCTCCGTACACAAGAGCAGATGGCTGAACAAGACCAAATGCAGATTCTCCAAGCTCATGATACCGACGATAACCAAGAGATCGGCCTCTTTTCTACTAAAGTAGAAAGAAGTGCAGATCACTGACGGGACTTCTAACGGGACACAACTCATGTGAAAAATACATGAACGCAATCGGCCTGGTCGAAAGCGCCTTATGTTCTGCCTGCTACGAAGTAACTGGCACCACAAAGCACTATCTCTGCGACTGTCCAGTTTTTTCTAGAATTAGAATGGAGATATTTGGCACAGACGTGATGGGAGAGGATCAGCTTCACTCTTTATCACACAATAGTCTTCTTAGATGAATATAAGAAATGTCATTAAAAACCAAGGAACTGGGTCACAGCACAATGGATATAACCCTGCCTGAGTGCTGTGGCCTATTTTTATCCCGCAAAAAAATACTACCAACCGTTCTTCTTTTGAAGGGACAGTCCATCTTTTATTAAGTTAAATATTGAAGAAAAAATGTATTTGTCCTTCTTTTTCAATAATCTCCTTTTTACTATTAAAGTAATAAATCAAAATAATTCATATTTACTTATCACCAATTCAGAATTTTAATAGAAATCATTTCGAAGGCGTACTAACTTTTGTACTACCAACTGTACCCGTTTTGGAAGAAGAAATAACGACAAAACTCTTTTGTTCTTCATTTTTTAATTAATTTACCTATTAATATTACTCGTACTTGTATGGAAATCATTTTAATAATGGCTATCCTTCTGAGAAATGACACGGGGAAAATGTGTTTTTAATGCAGAATTCCAAAAACAATATTAATTTTTAATTCAAACAAAAATTATAATTCCGAATTTTATATAGCAAAATTAGGTCGATCGTAATATTGTCTTCTTTGCCTGTATGTGATTGCAATGAGTACTCCTTTTTTTTCAAATTAAGGTAGACTTAGGAATAAAAGAAAATGGATGATTAATAAATTTCCTAAAATTGCGAATTTGTAAAATTCAACGTATATACTTATTTTAATTCAATGAAATTCTCCAAAATAAAAACTGTACATTTTTATAATAATATATCAACGTTGTAGAGGTAAAATTAACCAATTATATATTTTCTAGTTAGCTTATAAAATGTTTATCATATTGTTGTGTCAAAAGTATATATTTGTTTAGTTTTACTTCCACAGCGAAGATATAATTTATTTATTTATATATATTATATTTGATGCAATTTTACAATTAACTTATATTGTTCAACATTTAAGTATATTTATATTTAATTTTACATAATTCATAATCATCATCATATGTTTGCTATACTACATAAATTAAAACTTTCTTCAATTTGCAAATGATTTACATTCAACTATAGTGTGTTAGTAATTTATAATTATAATTTCATTAAATATATCGTTTTATTGTTATATTATAATTGCAGTGGTTTGTGTTTAAACTCATGTTAATAACAATTTCATAAATAATGCTGTTTTATATATATATATTTTAGTTTCTTATTATAACAATATATAATTCATAGATACTTTTATGTTAACTACTAATTAATAAGTTGTGTTTTCCTTTGTTTTATCATTTTAATATAGTGTTTATGTAATTGTATGTATTTGACTAGTATTTTTTAAATACTTAAAGAAACTTTGTTCATTTTATTAATTAATTAATTAATTATTTAATAATAGTAATACAATTAAATTGTGTTTGCTTGCAATGTGTAACTGAATTATTTTTGGCCTAAACAATAAACATTCGATCGTTAGGTTAGTCATATTTATGCTTGTAGTATAATTGTTGTTGTAAGCGTATAATAAAATAATTAAACATATCATATTTAATTAATAAATATAAGCATTAGACTGGCTCTGAAATGTATGAAATATAAAGAAGTTGTTTTATTTTCGGTATGTGTCTTTTTTTAAAATGTTTTATTGAAATTATTGCAGATTCATAGATAATTTTAAGTATAGTACCTACTTAGAGGTTGTATAAAATACGATTGAATTGTATTGACATTTCAATTCAATTTCAATTCGAATTTTGTTATTCTGGATATCGATTTTTGAGAAAGAAAAATAAACATTTTTAATCGATTAAAAACGTTCTAATTATGTGAAATGATATAAAGATCGAACGAAATTGAATTTCAGATCATCACTCATTTTAGCTTGAAGTTTGTTGAGCGTATAACTTCCATATAGTGTAAAACGAAATTCCAGTGACAGATTTTTTTTATTTGTTCATTTTGTCGTCGTTTTTAATGTATTTAATTAAAAAAAAATATTTCACTGGAACTATTTGACGAAACGAATTTCTTTTCGTTTTACGTTATAAGGTGGGAAGTGCACAAATTTGATATTAGTTCATTTCAGTGTCTTTCGAAAAATGTCAAATTGAATAATACGATTTTTGACATACGCAGAAATTATGATTACACGGCCTCATACTCATTTTAGTGCAATAAAATTTGCATTCCATCTTAAATGATATTTATAGCACAAATTCCGAAAATGCCATCAATTATTTTCACTTGTTTTAGTATTTGAGATATATTTTTTTGGCTCTTTTATTATTTTAAATATGCCATAAAGAATAAAATTATCTATCATATGTAAAAAAAATCTAATTTGCGAGATATATGAAAAAGAAATTTAAAACTTTACAAAAACAAAATGCCTTTTGCAATATCTCACAAACGAAATTTGTTCGTAATATTTTTGTTTTGTATTTTAGCGCCATAGATGTCAACTTTGTACGAAAAACCCTACTTTGTCGAATTTTTTAATTGTCAAATATCTGTTTAGATCTTTTTAATTCCATTGTCGTATTTTTATTTTAGAAAAGATTTTTTACTATTTAATTTAAAATGTGATTATCCCAGACATAATATAATATTAACAGGAAGACAACACAGCAGCTTTCAAGCTTGCAATGAGCAAATTTTCGGCAGGTTTCCGGCAGACATAAGCGAAGTTTCTAGCAAAAAGTGCCGGTTGTCCTAGAACAAAACGGCAGATGACAGCCTAATAGGAGGTAATAGGAAGGTAAATACTGGGGCTGATATATGAAATGTAAAGGCAGACCATACGGCAGATGGCAGCCTGACGGCAGGTAATAGGAAAGTAAATACAGAGGCACATATATGAAATGTAAAGGCAGATCATTGGTAGTTAAATATTATAATTGTCTGCTTTATATTCGGTCAGTAAGCTGCCGAATATTTTGCCTCGGGTAATTTTAATATTTATTATTTTTCAATTGAGAAATCACCCCAAATATCGACACATTTCTGACAAAACCGCAGTTTTTAGACAGATTTTTCGCATGTAAGGTGTTTTTCAAAAAAAAACCGCAGGTTTCACGCAGGTAATCGGCATTCGTTACTTTTAGGAATGTAATTATTGCACAATTTTTTATGACAATTTCAATGAATAGACAAAAGTTTAAACTTCCGACAATATGCCTTTGCGTGATTTTGATACATGTGCCGTTCCTTTACCTTCCTATAACCTGCCGTTAGGCTACCGTCTGCCATTTTTGATCTAGGACAGACAACATGCAGGTTTTGCCAGAAACTCCGCATATGTCTTTCAGAAAACTGCGGAAAGCTGCTGTGTTGCATGTTGTCCGTCTGTTATCTGCCGTATATTTTGTCTGGGGACATTTCATTTTTTTTGTATTTAGATTTAGACAAAATATTCGGCAGGTGACTAGCAGAATATTGACATATTAAAGGAAAAGCGCTGTTTACTGGTAGATTTTACGCAGGGCACAGCATTTAGTTTGTATTTCATCAAAGATGTCAGCCATCCTACAGCATATTTCAAGCAAAGAAACGGCAGGTTCAAAAATTTGTACATGCAACCGCAGATTTTTGGAATGTTTTTGGAATTCTATTTGAAATAGGCTGCCTTGTAGCAGGTTTTCGGCAGAATATAGGAAGGCAGTTGTCGAGAGACAAATTATTTTTTTTTAGTTTTCAGAATAGCTGCAACACGGCAGATTTTACGCAGTCTGCTTAACACTGTCAACCATTTTATATAAACATATTTGAATTGCCTGCTTCAAGGCAGCTTTTTGGAATACTAAAGCTTTTGGAATACTTCAGTCATAGACAATATACCTTTTCTATATATTTACCGTTTCTTTACCTTCCTATAACCTGGCGTTTTGTTCTAGGGCAAACACGCAGGTTTTGCTACAAACTTCGCCTACTTCTACCGGAGAGCTGACGAAAATCTGCTAATTTACAGATTGAAAGCCTATGTGTTGCCTGCCTGTTGTCCGCCTGTTAACTGTCATATATTTTGTCTGGTGAGCACTCATTTTGTTTTGTATTTTAGATTTTTTGTGAGATTTGCTAATGCATGTGATTTTTTTTATTGTATGAGATATTTTTGTAAAATTTTTGAAAGATTTCAAATTTATTGGAAGATTTTGCATAAGAGATTTTTTTATTGTTTGTAAGATTATTGTCAGAAAAATGACTGATAGATTTTTTTAATTGCAAAAATCTAAGTGTAGCTTTTTTTTAACTTTCGCTGTCATTTTTGTCAAAATGTGTGATTTGAATTTTACCGCTATCTGTATTTCGAAACGAAAGTGACGTAATTTCTAAATTTTAAAATTCAAGTCTAACCATTTCTGACGGACTCCATTTTCGGAATCAGCGATATAAATATATCCAATATTTGATACAACTTTTACAGTACCTAATCAACAAAAAACAGTGTAATTTCTCGAAATACGTTTTAGAAAAGAATCAAACATTTAAAAATTGATTCATGTAAAGTAATTCTGCTTTAGCAGCTCTTTGGTCATAAGCCAAACATATAGTTTTGTTACTGTCAAAAACATTTTAGAAATTGTAGAATTCGAGAAAAGATTTAAATGTTTGAAAATTGAACCAGACTAATGGGCACATTTACTGTTCTTTATTATATTTTATTAATGGAAATACTAGTCTATGTTTTTAATATTATAAATAACGTAAATGCCTTTTTTACATAAAGTGTACGCAACAAACTCCCAACTATGCACTAAAGTACTTCAACATATACATCTTTTTTTGTTAGCACTTTAATATATATTTACTGAGTTTGATCAGCTGCATCTTTTTAAAAATAAAACGTGCATAAATATATTAAATTATATTATACAATATTAGCCATATTTCAATTTAGCTAATTTAACTATTTAATATTAAAATAAATATGTTCATGGAATGCATATTAACGGCAAGAATTGGCGTCATTTTATAACACTGTGTTACTGAAATAAAGAGTTTTCTTAGAAGTTACAAAAATGTATACGGTTTAATACTTTGATACTATTCCAAGATGAGTTTTTCAATGGATTTTCATTAAATGAACGTTTAGCGTATTATTTAAACCTTTAAAAACTGCATAGTAATTATAGGAATTTTTAAGAATGCTAAAGAAATAAATGCTTTTGTAAAGTCTACCTCTTTCTGGATATCGATTTTTGAGAAAGAAAAATAAACATTTTTAATCGATTAAAAACGTTCTAATTATGTGAAATGATATAAAGATCGAACGAAATTGAATTTCAGATCATCACTCATTTTAGCTTGAAGTTTGTTGAGCGTATAACTTCCATATAGTGTAAAACGAAATTCCAGTGACAGATTTTTTTTATTTGTTCATTTTGTCGTCGTTTTTAATGTATTTAATTAAAAAAAAATATTTCACTGGAACTATTTGACGAAACGAATTTCTTTTCGTTTTACGTTATAAGGTGGGAAGTGCACAAATTTGATATTAGTTCATTTCAGTGTCTTTCGAAAAATGTCAAATTGAATAATACGATTTTTGACATACGCAGAAATTATGATTACACGGCCTCATACTCATTTTAGTGCAATAAAATTTGCATTCCATCTTAAATGATATTTATAGCACAAATTCCGAAAATGCCATCAATTATTTTCACTTGTTTTAGTATTTGAGATATATTTTTTTGGCTCTTTTATTATTTTAAATATGCCATAAAGAATAAAATTATCTATCATATGTAAAAAAAATCTAATTTGCGAGATATATGAAAAAGAAATTTAAAACTTTACAAAAACAAAATGCCTTTTGCAATATCTCACAAACGAAATTTGTTCGTAATATTTTTGTTTTGTATTTTAGCGCCATAGATGTCAACTTTGTACGAAAAACCCTACTTTGTCGAATTTTTTAATTGTCAAATATCTGTTTAGATCTTTTTAATTCCATTGTCGTATTTTTATTTTAGAAAAGATTTTTTACTATTTAATTTAAAATGTGATTATCCCAGACATAATATAATATTAACAGGAAGACAACACAGCAGCTTTCAAGCTTGCAATCAGCAAATTTTCGGCAGGTTTACGGCAGGCATAAGCGAAGTTTCTGGCAAAAGGTGCCGGTTGTCCTAGAACAAAACGGCAGATGGCAGCCTAATGGGAGGTAATAGGAAGGTAAATACTGGGGCTGATATATGAAATGTAAAGGCAGACCATACGGCAGATGGCAGCCTGACGGCAGGTAATAGGAAAGTAAATACAGAGGCACATATATGAAATGTAAAGGCAGATCATTGGTAGTTAAATATTATAATTGTCTGCTTTATATTCGGTCAGTAAGCTGCCGAATATTTTGCCTCGGGTAATTTTAATATTTAATATTTTTCAATTTAGAAATCACCCCAAATATCGACACATTTCTGACAAAACCGCAGTTTTTAGACAGATTTTTCGCATGTAAGGTGTTTTTCAAAAAAAAACCGCAGGTTTCACGCAGGTAATCGGCATTCGTTACTTTTAGGAATGTAATTATTGCACAATTTTTTATGACAATTTCAATGAATAGACAAAAGTTTAAACTTCCGACAATATGCCTTTGCGTGATTTTGATACATGTGCCGTTCCTTTACCTTCCTATAACCTGCCGTTAGGCTACCGTCTGCCATTTTTGATCTAGGACAGACAACATGCAGGTTTTGCCAGAAACTCCGCATATGTCTTTCAGAAAATTGCGGAAAGCTGCTGTGTTGCCTGTTGTCCGTCTGTTATCTGCCGTATATTTTGTCTGGGGACATTTCATTTTTTTTTTTTTATTAAGATTTAGACAAAATAATCGGCAAGTGACTAGCAGAATATTGACAGATTAAAAGAAAAGCGCAGTTTACTGACAGATTTTACGCAGGGCACAGCATTTAGTTTGTATTTCATCAAAGATGTCAGCCTTCCTACAGCATATTTCAAGCAAAGAAACGGCAGGTTCAAAAATTTGTACATGCAACCGCAGATTTTTGGAATGTTTTTGGAATTCTATTTGAAATAGGCTGCCTTGTAGCAGGTTTTCGGCAGAATATAGGAAGGCAGTTGTCGAGAGACAAATTATTTTTTTTTAGTTTTCAGAATAGCTGCAACACGGCAGATTTTACGCAGTCTGCTTCACACTGTCAACCATTTTATATAAAAATATTTGAATAGCCTGCTTCATGGCAGCTTTTTGGAATACTAAAGCTTTTGGAATACTAAAGCTTTTGGAATACTTCAGTCATAGACAAAATTTTAATCTGCCTTTTCTATATATTTACCGTTTCTTTACCATCCTATAACCTGGCGTTTTGTTCTAGGGCAAACAGTTTGTAGCAAACTTCGCCTACTTCTACCGGAAAGCTGCCGAAAATCTGTTAATTTACAGATTCAAAGCCTAAGTGTTGCCTGCCTGTTGTCCGCCTGTTAACTGTCATATATTTTGTCTGGTGAGCACTCATTTTGTTTTGTATTTTAAATTTTTTGTGAGATTTGCTAATGTATGTGATTTTTTTTAATGTATGAGATATTTTTGTAAAATTTTTGAAAGATTTCCGATTTATTGAAAGATTTTTTTAATGGATAAGAGATTTTTTTGTTGTTTGTGAGATTATTGTCAGAAAAATGGCTGATATATTTTTTTAATTGCAAAAATCTGGGTGTAGCTTTTTTTTAACTTTCGCTGTCATTTTTGTCAGAATGTGTGATTTGAATTTTACCCCTATCTGTATTTCGAAACGAAAGTGACGTAATTTCTAAATTTTAAAAATCATTTCTGACGGACTCCATTTTCGGAATCAGCGATATAAATATATCCAATATTTGATACAACTTTTACAGTACCTAATCAACAAAAAACAGTGTAATTTCTCGAAATACGTTTTAGAAAAGAATCAAACATTTAAAAATTGATTCATGTAAAGTAATTCTGCTTTAGCAGCTCTTTGGTCATAAGCCAAACATATAGTTTTGTTACTGTCAAAAACATTTTCGAAATTGTAGAATTCGAGAAAAGATTGAAATGTTTGAAAATTGAACCAGACTAATGGGCACATTTACTGTTCTTTATTATATTTTATTAATGGAAATACTAGTCTATGTTTTTAATATTATAAATAACGTAAATGCCTTTTTTACATAAAGTGTACGAAACAAACTCCCAACTATGCACTAAAGTACTTCAACATATACATCTTTTTTTGTTAGCACTTTAATAGATATTTACTGAGTTTGATCAGCTGCATCTTTTTAAAAAGAAAACGTGCATAAATATATTAAATTATATTATACAATATTAGCCATATTTCAATTAAGCTAATTTAACTATTTAATATTAAAATAAATTTGTTCATGGAATGCATATTAACGGCAAGAATTGGCGTCATTTTATAAGACTGTGTTACTGAAATAAAGGGTTTTCTTAGAAGTTACAAAAATGTATACGGTTTAATACTTTGATACTATTCCAAGATGAGTTTTTCAATGGATTTTCATTAAATGAACGTTTAAAGTATTATTTAAACCTTTAAAAACTGCATAATAATTATAGGAATTTTTAAGAATGCTAAAGAAATAAATGCTTTTGTAAAGACTACCTCTTTCTACATACTTCATGCCAGTTCAAATTTCAAAAAACATTCATTGTGTGCTTGGAATAGCATTAATATATTAAAATAAATGTACTTCGAAAACAAACCTTTTCAAAAATATGCGCAACCGCCATTAGAGAGTGTTTTTCCTGTGAATGTTTCTAATTTCGTTTTATTGTTGCGCCCTTAATTGTTATTAGTTGGTCTGGTGGGCAGTGGCGGCGCATTGCCACTGCGATTGGGTATCGGCGGCGGCCCACGTCTGGCTGGCAACGGCGGTGGTGGCCCCATCGGTGCATTTGCCGCCGTCTGTCGCCGTGGACTCTCCAAAGCTGTGCTGTTCGTTGCTGTTGCATCGCTAGCACCAACACCGCCGCCGCCACCACACACTGCCGGCGGAAATGGCGGTGGTGGATGCCGCGGAGCCGGCACATCGTCCTGTATCTCCTCGTATATATTGCCAGTGGGTTCGTAATCGCCGCCATCATCGCGGCTATCACAGTGCGCAAATTTATCATGCGCCGCCACATCTATCGACGATTGCTTCGATTGTTGATGCGATGGCGTCGATACAGGCGTCGCATTTTTACTCTGCAACTGACGCGGCGGCGTGGCAGGCAACGAACCGGCCGCCGAACTTATAGGCGAACCTTTGCCTGATGATGAATGTACCGGCGATGGCGTCGCATTTTCAGTAGGCGATTGCGATTTGGATGAGCTGGCCGTATCATTGCCGCATAAGACTTGTGGTGCCATACGTGTCGGCTGCAGCGGCTGCGGCGGCATCGGCGGTTTGGCTGGCTTCGGTTGCAACATTTCTGGCACCACACTGATGACGCCTACGTGCGGCAAGTGACGCGGCGTATGTTTTGGCGACATCGGCATGGGGGGCCGCGCCGGTGCTGGACGTGCTGGCGGCTGCTTGGGTCGTTGTGGCAGCTCAGGCGTCGTATTGATGAGTTGCGCTTGTTCTGCTGGATTGGCACACAACGGTATGGTGTTGGTGGTGCAGAGCTCGATTTCATTGTCGACCAAATGTTGCCAGTCCGCTGACTTCAATTCAAACTCCAGCGCAAGGCCGCAAATGTTGGTCTGCTGCTGTGCGACTGCATTTAGAGCAGACTCACCATTACGAAAGGTTACCCACATGGTGTCGTCGACGTAGCGCACCAGCGTTACTTCGCCCATTTTTGCCAGCTCCTGTATCAGGGTGGACATGACGTTCTCGTCGTAAATTGTGGGTCCCTCCTCGTCGCTGACGGACTCCTTAACGTGCACGACAATTGTGGAGTCGGGGGGACCCAGGTCGGAGATGACCTGTTCAAATACCTAAGGAATGTGAAGTTATAAAAAATTAAAAAGTAAATTTCATGATTTTTATAACAATTACCTCTCTACGCCGCATCGCATTAATTTCTACTATCTCTGAATCAATAATCGCCACCACTGGCCGATGATCGCTCTGTTTCAGCTCCGAACGTCCGTAATGTATAAGCCTACCCGGATTCCATTCGGCAGCTACAAAGTCCGACTCAGCCAGCGCTTTGCGTCGCCGCCACAATACACGATCCGTCCAGGCGGGTGCACGCAGCTTCTCGGACGTGTCATAGTCATCGCTGAACAAATCGTATTTATATGTAGGATCGAAGGAGATTTCGCCTTCGAGAAAATCGCCAAAAACATTGCCCGCTTCCTGTTCCTTGCGCAGCTGATCGTTTTCGAGCACTGTTGTTAGGTCAGCATTGCGAACGGCCTCCTTCAGTTCGTCTTTGTCCATGTCGATGCGGTAGTTGAAGTCGCCGCACCAAAACACCCAGTCATGAGACTTTAAAGTGCGGCCCATGGGGAAGGCAAGTTTCCGAGTGATTTCCGCATAGTCGGCATTGCGTTCATTGACCTGCAATCCAAAAGAATTTTAAAAATGTACAGAATATCAATGATTATGCGATGAACTAAAATTATTAAATTTGAATTATAAAATGTAGGATCAAAAAATGTCCATAATTTTAAAAATCAAATAATAAATACAAATCGTATATTGGCTGTTTCCATAATATGCCAGCAATCACTGCCAGCAATCACAGATCTTTGTCAATGGAAATGCCTACCTGTGACTGTCCGGCGGCAAAATGCGCGCACACAAAACACATCGACGTGCCGTGCAGCACAAAGCGTATGGCGCAAGCACCTTTATTGCCCGTGGCACCGCCCAATCCCGTCTTCACACAATCAATGGCAACGTCGCGTATGTGTGGCGCATGCTCCGGCCGTATATAGATGTAGAGACAGACGCCAACCAGCTGTTGATACGTGAGCAACACGTAGTCATTGTCACGCGCAATTGTCTTCTGTAGCTCCTCTGCCCACAGCTTGGCGTTGTCCGTGCTGGCTGACACAATATTTGAAGCATTCAAGTCTACAATTTCCTGAAAGCCAATTGCATAGATGTCCACCGGGTTGCTGGCATTTTCCGATGGATTATTGACATTGACGAGCGCCTTGGATCGTGCCAAAGCATGCGAGTCAAGCAACCAATCGGCCAACGAATCTTTGAAGACAACGCTGCGGAAATGTTTGCCACCGTTTACATTGTAGGTGCCGATAGCGACACGCGCCGTGCGTGGCTGTACAAACTCATTGTAGCGTTTGCACATCTCGCGTAGTACCGTAGTCGGTGCGTGCAACATATTCGAGGGCAGCAGGATGCGTGCGCGATCGGCCAACTCAGAGCTGAGTGTCGAGCCTACGAGCAAAATGTCAATGGCTTCCTGGTGTGGTAAAAAAAAAATATTTATATTTTATATTTTATATTTTATATTTTATATTTTATATTTTATATTTTATATTTTATATTTTATATTTTATATTTTATATTTTATATTTTATATTTTATATTTTATATTTTATATTTTATATTTTATATTTTATATTTTATATTTTATATTTTATATTTTATATTTTATATTTTATATTTTATATTTTATATTTTATATTTTATATTTTATATTTTATATTTTATATTTTATATTTTATATTTTATATTTTATATTTTATATTTTATATTTTATATTTTATATTTTATATTTTATATTTTATATTTTATATTTTATATTTTATATTTTATATTTTATATTTTATATTTTATATTTTATATTTTATATTTTATATTTTATATTTTATATTTTATATTTTATATTTTATATTTTATATTTTATATTTTATATTTTATATTTTATATTTTATATTTTATATTTTATATTTTATATTTTATATTTTATATTTTATATTTTATATTTTATATTTTATATTTTATATTTTATATTTTATATTTTATATTTTATATTTTATATTTTATATTTTATATTTTATATTTTATATTTTATATTTTATATTTTATATTTTATATTTTATATTTTATATTTTATATTTTATATTTTATATTTTATATTTTATATTTTATATTTTATATTTTATATTTTATATTTTATATTTTATATTTTATATTTTATATTTTATATTTTATATTTTATATTTTATATTTTATATTTTATATTTTATATTTTATATTTTATATTTTATATTTTATATTTTATATTTTATATTTTATATTTTATATTTTATATTTTATATTTTATATTTTATATTTTATATTTTATATTTTATATTTTATATTTTATATTTTATATTTTATATTTTATATTTTATATTTTATATTTTATATTTTATATTTTATATTTTATATTTTATATTTTATATTTTATATTTTATATTTTATATTTTATATTTTATATTTTATATTTTATATTTTATATTTTATATTTTATATTTTATATTTTATATTTTATATTTTATATTTTATATTTTATATTTTATATTTTATATTTTATATTTTATATTTTATATTTTATATTTTATATTTTATATTTTATATTTTATATTTTATATTTTATATTTTATATTTTATATTTTATATTTTATATTTTATATTTTATATTTTATATTTTATATTTTATATTTTATATTTTATATTTTATATTTTATATTTTATATTTTATATTTTATATTTTATATTTTATATTTTATATTTTATATTTTATATTTTATATTTTATATTTTATATTTTATATTTTATATTTTATATTTTATATTTTATATTTTATATTTTATATTTTATATTTTAT